>JABUIW010000010.1:7559910-7814861 GCA_013363375.1 Menidia beryllina
TGATGTAAAATTGCTTAAAATGCAAGTTCTCCAATAGAATATACCTGTTTCTAAGTGGTAAATGGTCTGCAAGTTTTAATGACTGATCTGTAGCTTTACCACTTTCTTTCATTTTGGTCTTCTAGAGTAAGACATGCCCAAATGTGGCAATATTTTTCAATCTTGAATAATTGAAATGATTGAACAATCCAAATAATATTTTTTATTGCATCTCTTAGTATCTTAATATCACAATTGCAGTGCACTTACGTCCTCTTCATATGGGGCTGTCACAGCATTTGATCTGATGTAGCAGCATTCAGCTTAATGAAATCTGCAAAGACTTCTTATTCACATAAAAATCAAGTTCCTCCATAAATAATGCATAAGGATTCAAATAGGTACAGCATATCTGGTTTGGATTAACCTTCTGCTTATGTGCTAAAATAACCAGATATGACCAGATTTAGTGACATTTTAAACTTGTGTTATGTGGAAAAGGTGACTGTGTTCTGTGCTTGACATACTTGATGTGAATCTGTATCGGTGATTGCCTTTCTATTATCAGCATTGTGTGCATGGTCGACTTTAAAGACATTATTATCTTTATTCCAGTCTCAATATTTTTTTTCCACAACAGCATTTAAAAATGAATCTTACCAACTTCCCTAGAAAAGAGCAGCAGTGAGACAAACAGAGTGTGTTGGTCTGTGCGAAAAGTGTAAAGGGAAACCAGAAGGAGATTAGTATTGTGATTGATGGCACTCTGGATGGATTGGGACCATGGACTTAGTTTAATGTTAAAGATCAAATCCTATCTGGATCAAATCTTATCCCTTAATGTCAGGGCTGATGATAGAAGAGAGAAATCAAAGAGTGATACAGTGTTCAGTCCATGACAGCAGACCATGAATTTTACAAATGGCTGGTAAAAATTGAAACCCATTGCCAGTTTTTAAACCTGAGCCCTGCAACCATACTGGGGCTGTGCAGGAAATGCCATAATGTGATTAAACACAGAGCTTTGGGAGGCTTTGAAGAAAAAAACTCTAATCTACACTATATTGCCAAAAGTATTTGCTCACCCATCCAAATTATCGGAATCAGGTGTTCCAATCACTTCCATGGCCACAGGTGTATAAATTCAAGCACCTAGGCATGCAGACTGTTTTTACAAACATTTGTGAAAGAATGGGTCGCTCTCAGGAGCTCAGTGAATTCCAGCGTGGAACTGTGATAGGATGCCACCTGTGCAACAAATCCAGTCGTGAAATTTCCTCGCTCCTAAATATTCCACAGTCAACTGTCAGCTGTATTATAAGAAAATGGAAGTGTTTGGGAACGACAGCAACTCAGCCACGAAGTGGTAGGCCACGTAAACTGACGGAGCGGGGTCAGCGGATGCTGACGCGCATAGTGCGAAGAGGTCGCCAACTTTCTGCAGAGTCAATCACTACAGACCTCCAAACTTCATGTGGCCTTCAGATTAGCTCAAGAACAGTGCGCAGAGAGCTTCATGGAATGGGTTTCCATGGTCGAGCAGCTGCATCCAAGCCATACATCACCAAGTGCAATGCAAAGCGTCGGATGCGGTGGTGTAAAGCACGCCGCCACTGGACTCTAGAGCAGTGGAGACGCGTTCTCTGGAGTGACGAATCGCGCTTCTCCATCTGGCAATCTGATGGACGGGTCTGGGTTTGGCGGTTGCCAGGAGAACGGTACTTGTCTGACTGCATTGTGCCAAGTGTAAAGTTTGGTGGAGGGGGGATTATGGTGTGGGGTTGTTTTTCAGGAGCTGGGCTTGGCCCCTTAGTTCCAGTGAAAGGAACTCTGAATGCTTCAGCATACCAAGACATTTTGGACAATTCCATGCTCCCAACTTTGTGGGAACAGTTTGGAGCTGGCCCCTTCCTCTTCCAACATGACTGTGCACCAGTGCACAAAGCAAGGTCCATAAAGACATGGATGACAGAGTCTGGTGTGGATGAACTTGACTGGCCTGCACAGAGTCCTGACCTCAACCCGATAGAACACCTTTGGGATGAATTAGAGCGGAGACTGAGAGCCAGGCCTTCTCGTCCAACATCAGTGTGCGACCTCACAAATGCGCTTCTGGAAGAATGGTCAAAAATTCCCATAAACACACTCCTAAACCTTGTGGACAGCCTTCCCAGAAGAGTTGAAGCTGTTCTAGCTGCAAAGGGTGGACCGACGTCATATTGAACCCTATGGATTAGGAACGGGATGTCACTTAAGCTCATATGTGAGTCAAGGCAGGTGAGCAAATACTTTTGGCAATATAGTGTATCTTCTGTGGAAAAAGCGAAAGGACACCCTTTTGAAATTGGGAAGGAAATCCTTCCCATATCATCTGTTTCGAGAACATAAAAGATGTGTGATTCACGAGGATCTGTATTTCTCCTGAAGGTAGGCAGTTTCTACCTGGATTGCTGTAATTGCATTGTATAATAATGGCCCCATATCCTCTGCTGAGTTCCCTTTTTTTCCAATTAATTGTGGAAATTCTTTAAAACAGATGTGTGACACGCCGCTACTTGGAAAGAAATACTTGGGTAGAATACCTAATGGGTCAAGTTGTATCATCTGGGACTGAAGCCACCTTTGAGGGGAAAAGCAAACAGGCAAACACATGCCGTTACACCGATGATAAACTCAGTGATCACATCAAGTAGCAACATTTAACTGGTACACATTCAAATTATTTAGATTTTTCCTTTCAGGGAATCTGGTTTCTAAATGGGATTTAGGTCACCAAAGATTGATCCAGGTGTAATTACTGAATATGCAAAGTTCAGTATTCTGTTCCATTCCATCAATTTTTGTAAAAGTGTCAAAAAGTAAACACGTGCTGAGGTGCAAAGTGTATAAAGAGCAACAAAAGGTGTACAGTGATTGAATTTGCAAGGTAAAAAGCCATGAAAAGCAGCATCTATCCACTGAAACAAAAGGTCTGCAAATCTCATTTTCCTCCCCCATTCTGCTGAGCAGGAGAGGCATTCAGAGGCAGCTCCCTGTGAAGATCAGTCACTGTCAGGGGACATACAGGTTGTCAATTGATAATGAAGCATAGTGCTAAGGGCCTTTAGGTTCACACTGTCCTAATTACACTGAGCGAGGACTCTCCACTTTTGTGTTAACATTTGATTTATGTCCTCTGTCTTGTTAAAAAGCACCAGTGTTAATTGTTTTTACAGATGAGTGTCAAACTAGGGGAATCAAGCCTCATTAATTAGAGACCAGCCTATTTACATACAGTGCACTGTCAAAGCTGAATGCATTTGTTATGCATGAAGCCCACATCAAGGTCAGCAGAGATAAGCAGAAGAAGGATGAACATTTTATTTTTATTTTTTTCCTTGTTCTGCCTTTGTAGCACTGAGTATTGTGCATCTCCCTAAAGATGTTTTTCTGTGTTTGTGGTTAAGAAAAAGAAGTCTGAACTAGTACACTGTCTATTGAAACCACACAAGTATGACATATTTTTGACAACAACAAAAAAACAATGTACGGCTTATACTTCAGCTTTTTCTTTAGCTTAATTTTTTTTTTGCAGTGAAGTTTGATTGTCATGCAGAGGTTGGTTGTCATCACACATTTTATGGCTTTATTTTGTATGCAAATGTATTACAATCTGAGGAGCATCTTTTTTCAGTGTGAGGCTTTGCTTTCTTGCTCTCATGTTCACATACTGCCTTTTTCTTATTCAACACTTTGTCCTCACTTATTGTTCCTGCCCTTTCACAGTTTGGCTCCTTTCATGCACATCTGCCGTCACATACGTACTGCATCTTGAACTGGCTCCTTGTGCTTTATCTTTAACCTTCCTTAACTTACTTGATCACTCATGGACGTCTAACTCTGTTCCTCCTATTTGATTTTTGTGAACCAGTCAATGACCCCTTTAGCAGCGTGGAGATGGTGTACTCGACACATTCCCTGTAGAGTGAGTTCTTGGTTTGATCTCTGGCTAGCTAGTTTTTCTCTGTGCCAATTCACTCCTCCCTGACAGTCCATTTTAGATACACACAACTCCCTGTCCGGGGCATCTGGCTGTAGGATGACAGTGTTTTTCACCTTAAGCAATCATGCTAATGGGAGTCCACTTTGTAAAAGACCTAAAACAATAAGGTAACTACTGAGCTCTTCAATAAAAATCCAGTAGATATATCAACTCTCCGTTTTAACAGTATATAAGCCTACATATTTAACCCTAACCCAAATTAATTAAGTCAGAGAGCACAGTGTATTTAATCAATAAGAGAGCCTCTACGAAGACATGGCATAAACACAAGATGACAACAAGGTTAAGTGTAGAAGCATCAATAAATGATTGTGCTGTATCTAACACTTATTCATCTTCATTTCATTAAAATATGTGTATTTTCTACCTTTATGTGTTACAGCAGAAATTAGTATTAAATGCAAACATTACATGAAAACATTTATCTAATGGGAAAACTGAAGTCTCAGGCCTTTTCTGTCATCAGGCAAAAGACAACAGTTTCTGACATAGCCAAAAACAAACAAACAGGAAAATTAACATTAAATCCAGCCTTGAATTTCACTTTAATTGGATTAGAAAACATTTGACTACCAAAATGGAAGAAGAAAAATAAAAAACACTTAATACTTAAGCGCCACTAAGCTGCCGCTGTTGATGCAAATGTGTCACTGGTCTATAATGATTACCAAGACATGCTGACAATTGCAGCTCTTACAGCAGGGAAAAGACAACACGTAATGCAGTAGTTATATTTATATTTTCCATGAGTGTGTCAGAATAATTGATGGATCCAAAATTTCTTGATCAATGATTATTAACCTTTAATAACCTTTAAATTTTAGGTTTTGAATTATTTACTCGAAACAAGATCTGAGGACAGATGATAATTTAAGGAGATCTGTATTCCATTTCACAGATATATTTCAGTGGCTGATATTATTTATTTTATGTCAGATATTTCTGCATGAAAAAAATTTAATAATAATAATAAGGATTCTTCAATTCCAATTTTTTTTTTATTTTAGCCACCCTTACCATGGTATGATTGGATAATGTTTGCAAAGTAAATAAGCTGTCCTTTTAAAAGACAATACATCTCACATGTGATCAAACTTAAAAGAGGTGACTCAACGAAAACTTTTTAGTGCCTTCTGTATGACTCATCCATATTTACATTTGCATACAGCGAACTATCCATTAGTGACATCAGTGGGTTTGAAAGTATCATGCTTACTTCACTTTCAATAGACCCTCTTTAAGTTTAATTTTAATCTACAAGCCTCTAGCATAGAAAAACTATTTTTGTAACAGATCACCAAAATTAATCCACTGGTTGCTTTACAGTGTGGGCCCGTGTGGCCAATTTTCACATGGGATTGCTAACAAAATGTTTAATTACTGAGCTATATAGGTCCCTGTCACTGTGAGGAGGGGGTTATGCAAGGAAAAAGGGAAATATAGGATCCCCTGAACAACTTAATCCCTGACATAATCCCCAACTTTAATTTAGTCAAATTCATGTTCACACAAATACAGCCACACAGGAACCAGAGCTAGTTTGAATCAGCAATACCCCGAGTCAGCAGACGGAGGGAGAGTGTACAAGTGTCTTCGATGTATTCCCCTTTGTGTTTTTGTACTAGATGTCCTTCACACTGACATCTCTGCTTTATTAGTCCATTGTCACAAGCAGAAATAAAGGAATTGAGGCCTGCCATAGAAATTGTACCGGGGCTTTGAAAATGACTTGATGGTTTCAAATGCATGCTGGCTCCTATGGGAACTAAACACTGATGTGGAAGTTTGTAGTAGAGCTTGATTTGCTTGTGAAGGATAAGAGGAGATTGGATAATGATGGAAGGGAAAAATAAGCAGTAAAAATCCCTTTAAAAATGTTTTAAATGCGTGTGATCCACCAATTGCAGCAAGAGATAACAGTCTGTTGCTCTACTTTGGTTTCACTTCAGTTTCAGGTTCAGTTTTTTAAAGGAACCTTTTATCTGCTGAATCTGCTAGAAATTGTCCCGGGATTTTGAAAATGTCTTGATGGTTTCAAATGCACGCAGGCTCCGATGGGAACTAAACACTGATGTGTTTTGTAGTAGAGCTTGATTTGCCTGTGAAGGATAAGATGGGATTGGATAATGTTGAAAAGGAAACATAAGCATTAAAAATCCCTTTAAACATTTTTTAAATCAGTGTGATCCACTAATTGCAGCAAGAGACGGCAGCAGAGTCTGTTGCTCTACTTTGCTCTCGCTTCAGTTTCAGGTTCAGTTTTTTTATAGGGACCTTTCATCTGCTGACACTTATTATCTCTGCTGTAATGAATAAACCATTTGACAGAATATAATGTGAGCTGTATTTCTTCAGATAGATCTGTTCAAATAAAAGGTAGGTGTGTATAAAGAGCATCTCACCCCAAAAGAGAACATTATTCCCCCCCGTTTAAAATTTTTAAACTTAGTAACATGGAAAATGTCATGGCTGGTCTTTGGACACTAGTAATGTTTTGTATTCATCACAGCTTGCAAATACTTTTTGTGGAAGGATGTGGTGGAGGTTTTTCCTTCCAGTTTTCCTTTAAAAACCCACAAGAGCCTTTCCATCTTAAAGGTTCTGTTTGAAACTTTCTGTTTACATTGAGCTTTTCCAAAAGTTAAAGACTATGATGTTTTGTTTTGTTTTTAGCTTATTTTGAATCCATTGGGTCAGGGACAGCTAAATTGTTAGTTGATTGATTAAAAAATAAAATCAGACTGAATCAAATTGGAGATTAAACACATCATGTGTGAAATAAATTATTCCAAAGATTTGGTGTTCAGTATCATTAAATTTCTATTTTTAGTTCAACTGAAATGTTTTCTTTGTCATGCTGAAGACACCCTACCTGAGAACAGTGCCATCCTCTTATAACTGTATCCTTCCTAAAATTACATTTTATTCTCATAATGCAAAGAATGTTTATATCAGACCATTGCGGTAAGAACTTTTTCAATTACGCATTGACCTGTCCTTTACTAGAAATGACAGAGAACCAGTTCAGAATCGTTTGACCTTATATATTTACTACATGCACATACATTTTTTTCTCCATTAACTTATATTCTCTGAACACCAAGAATTACTTTAGAGAGACAGTTCTGGAAATATAGACCTCTATATTTCTATAAAGAACATGGTTCCTTAACAAATCAGCCAAACAGGGCAGACCGCCAAATTTCATAAAACAGGGAAGGGGGAGGTCATTAATCTGAAAAGTAGCAAAAAGGCCAGGTAACCCCAGAGGACAGCTCCATGATGGAAGCTGTGTGCTTGTCCTTAAGAGTAGCCCACTTTAAGTTGTGTTGTCTGCAAAGCTGGACTTTTTGTAAGGGAGGCCAGGAAGAAAAGAAAACTTTATTTAAAAAGGAAAAAGCAATAAACTCAAAGAATGGGAAAGAAGCTGCTCTGATGACATTCACCTATCATCACTCAGAAACATAGTTGATTGGGACTTGATTTGATTTAGCAATGTTTCTTGTTAATGGGACTAAGGAGATGATGTGTAGCTAATATAGAGCTGTTATTGGTAAAATACTATTTTTGTCTTTCAAGAAATATCAGACCAGGACAGAAACTCACCTTTCGAAATGACAATGACCCCATAAATACTGCTAAAGCAATGTTAGTGGAAACGTTTAAACTTCTGACTTCTATAAATGAGAGAAATTCCTCATTAAACACAAAGCACAATGAAGCTGAGATCTGCAGCACTAAAGCAAGGACTGAAGTGGAGGACCAGACATGTGCAATGCACTGCTGATAAAATGGAGGATGCATGAGTTCCTCTCCGTGCAGGTGGAGGAGAAGTGATTCAGTGAGCTGGCTGGCAGTGGCTGAGTGTGAGTGGCGGGTCTTTGTCTGTTATCTGCTCGATGGACACCAGGTGTCATTGGCACAGATTTTTGCCTTCATTACATGAACTCAGTAATGGCTAATGACCAACAAATACATTAATGAAATTACAGGGTCAGAAGTCCACAGTTTCCCAATGCCATGAATAAATTCTACTCGACCATTTAACTGATATTAAAAAAAAGAAAAAAATCAAATAAACCATTGTTTTTTCAGACCGACAAGGCAGGTTTTACAGAGTCTGCCACCTGACAGATCCTGGCATCATCTTTTAGCATTTCAGCTGCTCCGTCATGCACTCCAAAGCCATCTCTGGCTCAGTGAGGTGAACATCCACCTGGACCCTCTCCCCCGCTCATTGAGGGTCTCAGAATGCAGCGATGAGCCAGCACCAGGCACTCAAGCCTCACAATAGTTTGATGACAAATCATAGGTGTAAATAGTTTAAAGCATCCCAGGGACTTTGTACTAACACAGCATGGTAACACTTTTGGCTTCAATATTTTTTAGATTGTGGAGCTTTGAATGTTTGTTCAACATCAGGCAGACGGAAAAAAATGGGGGAAAATGACTTATGCTATCCAATTTCTGGTTTCCATTTCGCAATTTCCCCAAGGGTTATAACAGTTTACATTCAGGTCAGAGTTGACTTTTTCTGATTTGAATATTACCATGGTGAATTTTGTAAATTTAAAATGTTCAGCTGGAAATGGTAAAGTGGTCACGGGTGTTGCTTCTAAAAAATTGTATCAGTAGCAGTTCATTGCTGTATCCCTTTACAACAATCACTTCTGACACAACAGACAAGGGACGGTGAAACCGGACAGTTTAGGACATGAAATTTTCTTTACCACCTTTAGCTGTGCCAGCAGTCTGGCTGTCATTCAATCCAGGGGCTTAAAAAATAAGTCAGCTCAAAAAAACATAGCCATGACTGAAAGTGCATCTGATGAGCATATTTTCCCTCAGCAGCAGAACAGAAAAACATCAGATTAATTTGTTGATGGAAATTTTAGTTTTAAATCTTAAGAATATTTTTAATTGACGCAGATAAAAAAAAACAGGATTAGGAATTTGGACACTCATGCTGCTGTTTGGACGTTTTCAGGGCAGGTCTTTCATATTTCAGTAGAATACTGCCGTCCAATAACCAAAACATTTCATGCATCATGAAATGCAATATATAAGGTTATATTTTTCTAGGAATAGCTGATTGTCCCATTTTCAGCATGTGATCATTTTCTACATTATAAAAAGGGATGATAATTTCAATCTGTTGTACTAACATTTTAACACTGGCTCCCAATGAACTAACAGACATTTCCTCAGCTCATCTGTGGTCTCTTCTTCTAAAATCATTTTTACATTAATTGATTCAAAGCCAGGTCACTTGCTTAAGCATGCAGAGAAAATAGTCTGTGGTCAATAATAACTGTTGAATGTTACAGGCTGAAAGGAATAGTTTTAACGGTGATGTTAAGCTGTTGATGTTGTATTTATGTTGTTCTATATTGGTACACTGAACTGAGGTGTGAAGGGATTGTGGTATCGATATTTACTGAGAGTGTTTATTTGCAGGGCTACGATGATGGATATGGGGGAGAATATGATGATGAGAGTTATGAAGCCCATGAAGATAATTACAGCAGTCAGTCAAAGAGGTAAAGTCGACACACATGAACGCACAGAAGACCAAATTTAACATGTGCAGGGTTGCGTTTAACCCTCTGCCATATGGATCGTAGCGGATTTAGTCCATAGATAAAAATAAAAACAACCAAAAGCATATGTCTCTTTGAGAAAAAGAAAATGAAAATAAATGTCTTTTCTCATTTATGATGGGATTACTGATTCTTTCCACTTTCATGAGCTTTGGATCCACTGAGCTCAGGTCTGAATTATGTAAAGCAGATATTCATAACCTAAATTATTACATTGAAATGGCAAATACTTTTTACTTTGACTAATGTTTATTCTCTGTTATATTTAGTGTTTCAGAATATTATGAATATGGACACAGAACCAGTGATGAATCCTACAACAGCTATGGTGAGTGTGGTCCACTTTGTCCTTAAAAGAATGATCATCTTGTGAGTCACTGTCATTTCCATCCACAGTCTGGGTAGAGTATTTTAACCTGTAAGGGTACAACATAATCCCTCAGAAATAGCTGGGAAATGGGCTGATAATTTGATTCATCTAGCCCAAAAATATTTTTTTGCTGAGATTATTTGTTGAAGTCTTTACTGTAACTGGCAAAAAGTTCCCTCACACCTCACTTCTTGATCTGTCAGAATTTATTAAAATTAGTTTAAGCAGCTTCTCTCACTGTTTTGGAAAGTCCAGTACAGGCTGTGGCATCAGCACAATTGTTTTTGTAAATAATTTCTGTTGGTAGAACCTGTAATCCAACATGCTTCTCCACAGTAAAAAGGGGGGGGGGGGGGGGCATACTTTTCCACTATTATTGCAGGTAATTATATTCATGAGAACAGAAATGTTAAAAAAAATTGTTTGTGCAGGTCTGGTTTCTGCTAAGCAATTACTGTATATTCAAAATGGGCTTAAAACAAAACAAAAGGGGGGGAAAGATGTGGATACAGCCACCTCTAATCATTATGCCCAGGGAGTCACTTCTACATGCTTCAACCTCCCTACCATCCTGGCTATAAGCTGCATTTGGCTAAAACCATGAAAGTATTAGTAGAAGCTCATCCGTTCCTGTTGCAAAACTGGAGTGTTTTGCCATTTGGGTATGTTTCCATAAAGAACTGTTTCTGTGCTGTGTGCACTTGAATACGATTTGGATATTTCTTCAAACCACTGTCTGTTTGGGCATTTATTTTTAGCAAAAGTTTTTATTTTCTTTTATATACACATTTTATTCGTCATTCTGTGTTTTTTCTTCCTAACCTCTGATATCCAAGTTAACAAAAGCAAGGTTTCATCAAAAATGTTAAAGTTTTAAACACAAAGGAAAGAAAAAGAGAGAATCAAGGGAAGTTGAAGTCTCATGGCACTAACTGTAAAGTGGTCGCCACTGCCGGGTTGCAGGATCATTCATTTTCAGCACAATGAATTGTGCGCTGGGGTGTTTAGGTTGGACCAAACCAAAACCAAGGGGGCAATGATTTGATTTTCTGCTTCATAAACACTGTCCTATTTGGAAGCTGCGCAATGCAGCAGAGGTGGCCATTTTTGTGTAATTTGGCTCTGAGATAGGAGCTGCTGAGTATTGGTCCAACAGAGGGCAAAGAGCATGTGAAATTAATATCAGGTGAAGAGAAGCCTCGCCGGAACCTGGGATGTAATTTACCCCATTGGATTTTTTTGGTCTTGAAATGCATTTTGCGAGGATAGAATCCAACAGATGTGCTCATATTATGACTTTGTGGCTTGGCATTTTTCTGCACTCTGAGAGCAGGAGCTGTTATTTTTTATGTGTTTTCACACGTCCCATTGCAGAGGAAGAGTGGACGGCAGCCCGACCCGGTCTCAAAGCCCCTGTTTCACGACTGACAAGAGGGGGCTACAGAAAACATCCCTATGGCAGATACTGAAGGTGCTCCAGATTAACTTCCTCATAAAGCACTGCAACATTCACATTTTCCCCATTCCCTTCTGAAATGGAAAAAATGTCCCCAAAAAGCACACAAACCTAATAGCATTCTTCTTATGTGTTGTTTTTAAAGGGATGAGTCTTTTTTTAGCATACAAACATACTCATTCATATTCACGGGAGGCTGTTTTTAAACTATAATGTTTCACTGACTTATTCCCCAAGCATGTAATATTATAAAATGTTAACATAAAACAGCAGAAATCGTCTTTTAAGATATTTTTCTTACTGTAATAAATTTGTTTCCAATTATTGTCTTTAAATCTGAGATTAAAAAGGGTCACGGACTATAATGTGTTCCTTATCTAAGATTAAGCTGAATCATAAAGTTATTTCACAATTAGGTCAAAGTGCTTTTATAAACGTCTTCATCCCTAAAACGAGCCCATGTACTCTGTGCTCCTGAGGGTCGGCATCATGAGAACAGATATTGAAAAAGTTATTTCATGTTAATCATTTTTCTGGTTGCTATGAAACATGATACTGTGTCTAAATGAACTAATACAAGACAAGACTTTTGTTGTTTTTCTTTTTTCCAAAAGTACCTTAAAAAGGAGAAAAAAAGTTGTCTCTCGTGTTTTTACTGATTACTTTTTGCTCAAACTTTTCGTAGTAATCAAAAATATAGTGATGGTGTTTCCTCATTTGTGAAACGGTCGATGAACAAGACAAGGGTATGTGTGAGGAGACCAAAATCAGTTAAAGCAACTGCTATTGTAAAAATAAATTACATTTAGAAAATTCCTCCATTCTGCAGAGTTCACTGATTGGTGTCACTGTTGGCTTAGCTCTTTCGTACTCATACGTTTTTTTACTCATATTAATATACGGGATTGTAGCTGATCTGCAATAGAACGATACAGGAAATATGTTGGGGGAGGGGGGCATGCAGTAAATTGAAGACCTTCCTCTCATGTGGCATTAACCGTAAGCACTTGGCCATCAGGTCCTTGTTCTCTGACTCAAATCTTACAACACCTTTATAAGATCCAGCCCGACCTTCTCAAGGGATTTTAATTGTCCTGTAATTTGTTCAGAAAAATACATTAGAGACCAGTTTGTGGTGAAAATGTTTTTAAAGGACCAATGCAGATCGAAATGCATTTAGTTCCATGACGATTTTCACTGCTGTTTGATGTTGAAAGACTATCGCCATGGTAACACCCCTGCAGATAAGCACACTCTTTGCCCTGAGCATAAATAACATGACAGAATCTAAATAACATGACAGCATATAGACCCCAATTCTAAGAAAATAACACCTGAATGTAAAGTGTCTAAACGAGCTAAAACTTTCGTACAAAAAAATTATTGTGTTAAGGAATCTACATTTCTCCACAAATTTTCCACTGAAGCGCCCTGCTTTATGAACATGTCTGATTTACTATGGATAAAAATCATGCTCCATTATATTGTGATTTCTAATACAAAATTATGTGAGATTGTGTTCGTGCTAAACGTTTTTTTATTGAAAGCAGTTGCCCATGCACTGTGTGTAATTTATAATACGTGCTTTGTTCTGTGTGTAATCTGTATTTGTACATAAAGCATTTAATAAAAACAACATAAATCTCATGACAGTGTGGAGGATTTCCTAAGTACAGACTGTGGTGCAACAAAGTAGTATCTTTTGTTTTTTTCTATCTCTGAAGCTTCTTTAGGTTGTTCTTTCTTACTTCTGTTTTCAGGTAACAGCTAGGATAACAGATAACATCCTCCAACTTGTCCCAAACGTATTATTTATTAAATAAGCCACATCCTTTCCCACTCCTCTTTGAATACTTGATAACTTAGGAACTTAAAATCAACCTATCCTCTTAGCTCTTACACCATGAGCAGACACTGAAAACTGAGACCATTTTTCACAGAGTTAAGGACGTTCATTGAGTTTAAAGAGGTAAGAAGTAATATTGCAGTGTCAGAACTATATCTAAAATATGTTCTGCATCGGAACGTAGCTCATCAGGTGGGTCTAAACTCTGGTGTTAACTCTCTGCTAGTATATTAATGCCACCTGGAAATAATAAGGTACTCAGTTATTTTCTGTAACTTTTTGATGTATTTGCTAACCTCTTTTTTTTATTCATTTCTGCCATTTAACCTGAGAAAGCTGTGTTTGCTCTGCAATTTCCCATGCCATAAACACCAAAGCTCAAGTCTATGCAGCCATTTCAATTCTCTTTTGTGATTAGTACACCTGAAGCCTGACTGATTAAGAGTGTAGATCACAGGACTGAAAGGAGGACTTAACACTAAGCAGGTAACCCTAATACAAATCCTAATTAAATCATTAAATGCTAATTTCCACTTAAAAAAAAGTAAACCTTCTCGTTTAAACCCAAAATAAGTGTCCCTTGCCATCTCTAACTAGATCTTGAAGAAATTCTGATAAACTCCTATTAAAAGAAAGTCTAAAACATTCAATTAAAAGGCTCTTTAAAACTATGGCACCAACCTACACGTCACGTCAGTGATAAAAGAAAAGAAAATAAATCAATTTTCATACCCTGTATTGGTTTACTTTTTTCACAGTGATAGAATTTAATGATTGTTTACTGTCTACATGTTTAAATGCATGCAGCCAATTAATCTAAACATGTTTGCTGCTATGATTGGCATGCCCTTCATAACAGTGTTTTATTCTTCCCTATAGATAATGAAACAGCCTGCACTGTGCTTCAGTCAGAGCAGAGAGGATCACCAGAGGTGAGTCATGGGCAGGAACGTATACAGAGGCACTTTTCTCAGTGTATGCAGCTTAAGGAACATTACGTTCACACGTTTTCACAGTCAGCCACAGCCGATAATTAAATTAGCCTGAAAAAAGTCCTCTCTTATAAGTTGGTGGGAGATTGATCACTTTACTTTTAAACCACAGTTTATTAACTTTTAAACTGAGGAGTATTAGTTAATATTTTGTCATTAAGAGCTGTATTGTCTTGTGGCTACCTGTATTGCACTTTCTATTAAGGACTGGAATTCAATTTACATCTCATTGCACATTTTCATGAGTTCACCATTAAAGCTGGTTCACATCATTTGTAAAAGCTCCAGTTCCTGCAGCTTTTATTAGAAACACAATAAAGCAGAGGTCTGCACTTAAACAATGGAAAAAGAACAGTTAAAGGACGTGAAGTCTTATTAAATTGGCAATGCAAGTAGAAGAAACATATACACTAATTAAAAGAGTTGCGGACCTACATGAGGTGGTCTTGAACAGAGATTTTTGTATGCACGTAGGCTAGCTCGACTTTAATCATACAGAGGTGTGAGGGGAGAAGTTTTACTCTGACTGTTCATTTAAATTACAATGAAATCAATATACTTTTAAATTGAATTTAACAACAGTTCACAATAAAAAAAGTCATCTAAAGGCACTTTACAGAATGAGAATTTACATTTACTTCTACCAGCTTCTGCAGGGGGAGAGCAGGGCAGAGGAAAAGATGCTGGGCAGTATGGTCAGGCCGGACTTGCTGTTCAGAAACATACACATACAAATATATTGCGTAAATATCCTAAACGTTTGTGCCTTTGCCCTAGATTTTGATGTAGGAAAATTTATTAAAACAAGAATGTTCACAATCTGATTTATGATAGAGGAAAATACCCTTTCCTCTTCTTCACAGTGATATTTTTGGATGAAACTTGGCAGACTTGCTTTTCACACCATGTTCATCCTTAGCTTTGCTTAATGTTTTGCACCTACTTATTTAATCTTAAACCCCCATTGCAATTTTATTTTCGTTCCGCTGTTTGGTCTATTGCATCTGTGTGTGGATTTTTTTTTCGTAAAGTTGTTTTTTTATGCCTCTGCAATATATTAACAGTTATTCCCAGTGGTCAGATACCTGCTGACCCATTCAAAAATGGATCCTCTTCTGCACATCTAGTCCCAAAGCAGCATTTTCCTTTGGTATGTAAAGCCCAATGCCTAAAATGCACACTTGTGCTGAAAATGCATAACAAGATTCATGAGCAAATGTACTCCTGTTCAAGATCTTTATTTGGACAGAAGGTGTACATGACTGGGAGGATTTTCAATTTAAAAAGTTGCTGTTCATTGTAGATGTCAGTTTAGTTTGAAACATCCACAATTGTTTTTTGAGAAGCAAAACCACAATGAGACAACAATCTAATTGGATTTGATAGTTGAAATACTATTATACAAAGGAGCATGTAATAGATGTCGGTTTATCTGATGGTTGGAGTATGACCCAGAGATGATTTGTCCAGAATTCACATCTATGTTTAATAAAATGTAATTTATTTTCGAGTAACCTTGAGGCTCAGATGCACATGGAACAAGCCCTGAATCATGAAAGCAAATGGGAAAATAGCCAATAGATGAGCACACATGATACTAAACATTTATCCAGGATGAAGATAATCTTCCTTTATCTCCACTTCTTTCATTGTTTTCTCTAATACTAAAGATTATAATCCAACACGTGGACCCGCACATAAATGTTGAGACATAATTGCTGATTTACCTCAGCTATATTGTGTCAAGTGTTCTATATTATCATTATGCTAGACTGCAACTTAATTTAAACCATGTTGTGATTAAATACATAAGATGTGCACTTTTTTGTTTCCTTATAGGTCAGAAGACGTCATGCATAAGATTAAAGGCAGCCTTCAGCCTAATATGTCTCTTCATCAGGCAATAGCTTGGTAGGTACTTTGTGTTTTTTCCCTTGAGTTCCCATTTTAAAAAATTGAACTGGAAGAGTATAATTTTAAGCTCATCATTTAATTATTAGTCACTTAATCCAAAATTAACTGAATGTCGTCAGTTTAGATTTGAATGGATAATTTTATAGAAGGGAACCTCTTTCAAGGTGAAAGAAATTACAATCAACAGTGCAACGGGCTCCTTTATTCAATAAATCTAGAAAAAGTCAAATGATCAGACAAAAATTTCCAGAAGCATAACAAAGCGAAATACTTTGAGCTTCACAGACTAATGCCACTTTTGTCATTCATAGATTATTGTTACAAAACTGCCAAGACAACACCGATAAATTGTTTGAAATTATTATAACAAAAAGAAGAGGAAGACACAGACAAAAATAACGCATTAAACTTCAAAAGAATAACAAGCAACAAAAAAAAATGGGTTGAGGCCCTTGACTGCAGAGCAAACATTATACTTTCACCTATTACATACAACATTGGTTTGCCTCTTTTCCAGCCTTCATACACCAGTGGCTGCCTCTAGAAGAACAATCACTCGTGCTTTAGCAGGTGATTTGATCCACAATGACTTACCAGGAGATTTACACACTCTAGACGCCAGTACAGCCATAATCGACTAGTTGTAGTTTTATTTTCATAGTGTTTTAGTTCAAAATTTCTTCTGTAACTTATTTTGAAGAAATGCCTCTTAAGTCTATTGGCCCCAATGAGGAGGACGTTATCACTTTTCCTGGAAATCATACATGACAGCTGCTTTTTCTGATCCATTTTCATAACAAGCCCATTGCCAACTCCAATCCAGCCAAGGGCAGAAATCTCACAGCCTGCTGTGTATCTTGATATATTTCTCAGTCTGGTGCCACCGATTTAACTCCAGTTATAGTGTGATTACCAAACTGAAATAAAAAAAAGAAGTGTTATTCTTATTTTGGTCTTTTTCTTTCACACAAAGAATGCAGGTGTTAAATATATTCACAGCCAACGTCATATCTTTTGCCATCAATCAACACATGGATTCACAGTGATTTTTGTCCACTGGGCAGGCTCGGGGTACAATAAAACACTGGCAGCCTTTTATTTCCTTGCTTTGCCAAGTATATCACCTTTGGCTGCATTGTGTATGCAGCCTCAACACGCATAAGAATATGCACATTAATTTGTGTAGTTAATGCTTATTTTTATGCATCTGCTCATGTAAAGAACCATAAACTGTGCTGACATGTGTTTCCTGTGGCAGAGGGGAAAAATAGCAAGAGATAATTAGATGTGGAATGTGAAGGACAAATAACCGAGAGGTAAGAAGTTTATTGTGATCTGTGATTGCCTACACTAGTAATTCAGAGTAACTTTTTTGGTCTTTATAGAGAGCTCATTTGACTTTGATAACTCAAGTTGAATTGATGATGACAGCAATGTGTTGCAAGCATATTAAATAGAAATAATAACACTTTTATAACACGAGATGGTTAAACAGTATCACACTGTTTAGTCATTAAGGTTCATAGTTTGGCATTAAACAGTAAAAATAAACATGCTGACTTTATGTCCAACAGTTATTTGACTTAGTTAACCTAGTTTTGTAAACATGACCAGAAAAGTTCAAAAATAGAAAGAGTTTTTTTTTTTGCTGAAAAAATATTTCATTCCCTCTGATTACAGTAAATAGACATGAAGGACGGTACCAATCTGTCGTCCTCAAAGCAGGCAGCTGGTTAACTTCATTTTCTCAAACTTTGCCAGCACAACCCTGGCTGTGCAGCTTAGGCTTAAGATTTTCTTTATAAAGAGTTTTCATTGTTATTTTCCAAATTTTGTTGTCAAAGCAACAGAAGGGCTTATTGAGGTATTGACCCTATCAGTGGGAGACAATATCAAATTATGTTTAGACGGCATGACTTTCTGTGCCATGTTTTTTATCTTGAATTTTTGACTTGCAGAAGAGGAAAAAGCAAAATTATGCCTCTCAGTGCCTGAAGCACAGGCCTTTTTTTTTTTTTTACATGTTACACACGGGATTCTGCCAGAAAACAAGGCAGGTCTTGCCAGAGTCCATCCAATTTCAGAATCCAGTTCTAAGTTTCCTGTGACTGATCAAACAGTATTTTCTTCACCGTGTCCTTCACAATGTTTGTTTGTGCTTTCATTCCAGGATTCTTTCCAGTTTCCCCACATCTCTTCTACTCTCCGAAAAATGCCTTCTTCAAAATATCTGGTGCGGTGTCTTTGATGAGAACCTGCAACACGTTGGTAAGCCTCACTGTTAATCCCTTTAAAGCTTTAACACATAGTGTTTATTGACTGCTGATGGAGGGTTGATTTGTCTATAAGCCGGGGTGTTTGTTTGCAATGTCGCGAATGAGGCAATGATTTGAAAATCAGATAGTGTAAACAGAATGTTTGACTATCATCTAATGTTAGCTCAAAGATCCATCCCTACAGTTTTCTGAACTTTATGCTGCTTTATCATCTCTTTTACTGGGGCAGTTGACATGATATTTCAAGGCATAAGATGTAAAACGAGCAAGAGGACCATAGAATTTAAGCCACGAATGGCACGTCCTTTTTCATGGTAACTTTAGAATGCCACAAAATTTCAGATGCTTTTGGCTTTGTCAACACAGCAGTGCCATCCTGCTGGCATGTGTTGCTGCAACATCTCCAAACCAATAACAGCACTGTAATGAACTTCTGCCAGTAGATTAGAATAAGAAATGCTGGTGGGCAGATTTGGTTACCTTCAGACAAATCCAGCAGTTTCATCGCATTTGTATGCTAAGCTAACCAACTACTGGTTACAGCTTTGTATTTCTTTTGACAGCTGAAGCAGTTGTGATTATCTGAACATGCAAAACCAGGATGGAATATAATCTTAAAACATTGAACTGGTGGAGACTTTTTTTAGACTTAGACAACTTTAATGTCATTTTGTATGTACAGAGTGCATAGAACAAAATTTCATTGACTTATTGACTATTTTGTTGACAAATCACTGATTTAGCCTCAAACAGGAATGTAAGTATAAATATATAATTGAAAATAGACCTTGCACAGCTTGAGTGGATACCAACACATTCTGCAGTCATGTAATGATACCATCTGCCAATGGGTTCAGGCTGGCTGAGAGAGAGCGAGACATCCTCAGATAGGAATGCCTGCCAATTCTGTCAGCAACTGTGAGAACAAATAAATGATGGCTGCCAACTCCCTTGCCGTGTTTCTTATTTTTTCAAATAATTGCACCTGTTTGTTCTTAACAAGACAATAAAAGCTTATTTGAAAAGGTCTAAGTGGGAATGGGTAGGCCTTTCGACCCCTATATTTATAACAAAGTCGAGCTGATTGTTTGGCTGGATGCTGCATCTCCATACGAAAAGTCATCCTGGTTGTCAGGCGCTTGTTGACAGATTGTAACTGGGGGATTCATAAAGAGACAGCCAGTGGATAGAGGGGAATTACCAAACTACGTTTGATGCACACCCAGCCAAAATGTCAGACTCAGGGCTCAAATGGTTACACACCAAGGACACAAGTGTCATTTGTCTCAACATTCAAAATCAAATCAGACAGGAGACAACATGCTTTACGCACGAATAGTACCACACATTATTATATACAGTGTAAGAAATAGTTTGACATTTGGGGAAAGTATACTCATTTGCCATTTTGTCAAGAAGGCTGTCCATTCTTAAGTTGAATATGAAGCTTAAATAAACAGGCAAATAATAATCTGTTTTAAGGTTTAAAAAATACAAAATACAGAGTTTTTTTACACGTTATTAAAAAGACTACAAAATCACAAAATTGATCATTCAAAGTGCTGGTTGAATCAGTTGTTTACCTGTGGAAAGGCCCAAGTTGTTTCTAATGCCTGTTCATCTACAAATGTCAAACTATTTATGTAAGTTGGAAAATATGATCACATTTGTTGTTTTCCTTTCACAGAATACATTTTTATAGATGTTTATTTTGTTTTACAGGCATTGGCCATATTTCAACACCTGCTGGAAATAAAACTTTTACCTTTGAGCATTTGAGTTTCCTACTTTTTTAAAACAAAAATATCCTCCACTCATGAATGTTTAGTTTTTGTGTGTGTGCCTACATCAACAAAAATCTGCATCAAGTGGTACTATTTGCAGCTGAGGAGACTCAGAAGCACGCATCACATATTTGGAATATGCAGTTTTTTGTGAGTAGTTTTTGTTTGTAATAAAAAGAAAATATATGTGACTGTATTTTAGTGTAGTGGGGTTGAGATGTGTGTCATCTGGCAGATGCTGTCATTACCAACCTGACAGCACCCTGTGTCTATTTCCAGCTCTGTAATAAATGGCTCCCTTAGCACTGCCAACACGAACATGTTAGTTCATTAAATAAGTCGAGCCTGCTGCTGGCATCCTGACCAAATGTCACAGCCACTTTACGAGCCAAACCCGCCATAGCTGCTAGAAAATCCGCTCACTTCTAACCTCTTGTCATTTTCTTACTGGTTGTCATAACGAATGGTGCCGTCTACATCTTCACATATGGTATGCTGTAATTAACGTCTGAGATTGATTGAAGCAATACAAGTTTCATACTGTTTGAATAAATGTCAATGACTTTCCTCCCTTCTGAGTATCGTTCTGAGGGGATTTTGAGCACACAACAGTAAATCGACGACCTGGTACACCAGGCACATCACAGCATGCTTATTGTGAACAGCTTGCAGGCATAACGAGTCATATCTGCTGCAGAAGATCATCAATTTCTTATTGTTTTGGTTGGGAGGGGATTTCTTGAATCCAAACAAATCATCTGCCCTGACATTTGTTTAATTCGTTTGCTCCATGACACACACTCCACACACCCCATCGGCATGGCATTTTTCTCGCCCAGTATCACTTTATCTAAATAGCAAACAAACAAAATCACCCAAAGTGGTTAAGAATTTAGGAGGGTATTCGGAAACATTCAATGATGCAAAACAGTGCATAGTAATAAGTTACCCACAGCAGAACTTCCAGTCAGGGGCAGGTACCTGAGCAAACTCAGCTCTGTTTAGACGGCTGCTTGATGGGCCAGAATAGAACATAAAGGCTTATGAACTACAGAGTCTAAAAGGGCCTCTTCAGCAGTGTAGCACTTGTGAAATGATGTGCAGAGTCAGAGAACTGGATGTGTTTTGATGGTGTTTCCCCTGTGACAGCAGACTGGAGTCTAAGTGTGACAGACGGTGAGGATGTATAGCTTGAGTTGCAGTTTTAAGAAAGATCTGTGCCACTATAGACAGGTAGAGATTAGCTTAGTTTTGTTTTTTCTTTTTGTTCACAAAAGTTTGTTTCAAAGCCTCATTAGAGGTATTTTTTTTAGAGAGACCTGATGATTTCTGACATGTTTGGTTGCTCTGTGCGAATTGATAAACAATACAGCGGAACTGCACTGTTTTCAGCTAATGAAGCTGCACAGTACACACAATGTCTTAACAAATGAGTTGCTTGCTGGATGCACAGCGTGTCTAAGAGGAAGTAGGTTGCCATTTGCAACATGATTAAATAACCTTTTAAAAATTCCCATTATTAGGAACAATATTCCACAATAGAATTTTTTTTTAAAAGGGAGAGAACATTTATTATTATGATTGGCCTCAAAACGCCAGTATGTTCGACTCCAAGTTAAAGTAACTGAACCAGCTCTGCCTGAACAATCATTTCCACACAGCAGAGCAGGGATTTTTTCTCCTAATGAGATGGCCTTTTTGTGCAGTGCAGATATAACATGCTAACTACTGCAATGTACAGCATTTCAGTTTAATTGAATACGGATGTTATTTGTTGGGAAACTGTTCAACTGCAGAACTCAAAAGGCACAGATTAAAAAGACAGGAGTTTAGGTGCCTAAATATGTTCACAAATGTTGCAACTTGATTCAGATCCTGTGAATCTATCACATTTTGATAAGATCAGACAAAACACTCAGCTTGACTTATTGAAATAATACAGTATTACAGATAAAGATATGTATTGTTATGCTCTTTCACTGTACTCTTAGAAGCTCTGCTGGATTATTGTCCTTGGGAGTGTAAAGTATTTCTTTGAAATCAATTCAAACAAAACTGTTTGAATATATAGCAGTTCCCTTTACTTCATGATTGCAATAGCTACACAACACGTGGAGATGTTCTTGACAAAAGTCTATGTGGTAAGGTGAATGACTCATCCATACCACCTGTGTGTGAAATCAACTTTTTTTTTTTTTACATCTACAGAATGAAAAGTGAGGATACTTCATAATGTTTCACAGTGTGAAAGAACACAAAGGCCCTGGTCTCAAACAGTACAGATGAATGTGGCTTTTTGGCATCCTTTTTTTTTTTAAATAGCTTTCAGCCCACAAATGGAGCCTGTCATGTTCTGTGTGACTTCCCATTTACTATACTGCTATACTGCTGCTGGTTACAGTCTGAATGCAAAGTCCAATTAGCTTGGAGGATAAAGATAGAAGTTTAGCCAGTGTGTAAGGTCTATTTTATTGTCTTTTTAGTGTCTTCTGACTTAAAGTGGAGGAAGCCAGGTCAGATTAATATGAACGTTAGGCAATATTGTGATGCAGCTGTCGATATGGAGAGTCCCAAATGTTCCCGCATATAAAGGTTGTTGTTTTTTTAAAATTACGCTCAGATTGAATTTCCTCTCAAATCACAGGAAACAACACTCAGCTGTTGAACCCGGGAAAGCAAAGTGATCCATCAAGCACCCACAAAAACCGTCTAGTGAGCTGACTAGTGATTCAGCAGCTGATTGTCAGTCAAGGTCACATATGAGTCTTTTTGTGCTTCAATGAAGAGCAGGAGACAAGAGTCTGCTCTTCCTATAGGGAGCCTTTTATCACCAAACAAGAGTAATTTGGCTGCAATGTCACATCTCCTAAAAGGACAGTCAATGACATTTACAGTGACTGACAGCTTGCAACAAATAGGCAGTGCATCCGCATATATTAGGAAAGATGACCTAGGAGAGGAGAGTGATGGCAGAAGAATCATTTTCAGATATTGATTAAAGATATATATGCATCATCATGGTCACCACTGCAGGTTCCTTTTAGCCTTTGTTCCTTATATTTGACATACATCACAACTTATGATTTAAGACAAAAATCTGGAATGTTTTTGTGTGGAAAACTGCTCCCCACAGGTCAGTGCAAACCAATATATGCTAAATTAATAATTACAAGCAGTATCTTACTTATTCTTACATATATTGAACGGTAATCCTCTTATTTCTCATCTCCGGCATAACTGAATACACACTTTATTATTCAACATTTTGAACCTTTGTGTGATGTGAAGGTGTTCCTATGTGTATAAAAAGAATCCAAGTAAAAGGTCATATAAGCCATCTGTTCATTTAGCTCAGACACCAATAAAAACATCATCCCTATTTGTCTACTTGTGGTAGAACTGCAGGGTCTTTCCATACCAGAAAATAATCCATTCTCAAGTCTTTAGATGAAAAGATGGAGCAGCTGACAGCTTTATTTACAACCATTGTCCTCTGTCGAATATAAGATTGACACAGGCGTTTCATTAAGAACACAAGTATGCTTAACTGTGCTTAACTATGCATAAAAGCAATTATTCTACAAGAATAGGGTCAGAAAACAAGGTTAGATTGAGAACTAACACAGAATTGAGCCATTCTGTCATGAACTGAAAAGGTCACATTTTTAAACATGATAATGGACTGGCAGCCTGAATGAACTGGGTGTAATTTGGAGTGGAGGACAAACTATGTGTTCAGAGCAGTGTTTGATGTATTTTAGGATATTTGTTCTGCAGGCCCTATATATTGACCATGCCATATAAACACAAAGATGGTATTATGTTGGCTATTAGCTGTCATACTGAAAGGCCTCTGCTGATGACTTGACAACATCTTGCTCCAGTTTTGAACATACAATGTATTTGGGTAATATCTTGACAATCAACAGACAATGAAAAGTCAATTTTGCGAGCTGATATAAATAAAGCATGCATCACAGCTAAATGAGATGTGATGACTGAAATGAGCTGAGGTCTTCAGATGTTAACGCCTTTCACTGTGAAATTCATTTGCCAAAAAAAACAGCCTGTGCACTGAGAGTGAGTGCTTAGACTGACTTACCTTAATCAGTGAGCCCTCGTCTGCTGTCCACAGTTACTTGGTGGCCTAAATCCCTTTCTCCCTAACTTTGAAGACACACATCTGCACATACAGGAGGCCTTCACCAGCCCAGACATCAAGCTTCAGACAATTATCGGACTACTGTGCAGTGAATGCTGCTGGAAAACCAACCTTAAAAACCTGAACAAAATCCCAGCTCCCTGGGGGCACTGAAACCGTGAGCCACAAAAAAAGATATTAACCAGTGCAGCTGTAAGAGAGAGGTGAGCCGCCTGTCACCCACCCCCTGCTCTACCTCTTCAACACACATTTTTTTAGCACTCAACGGCAGGTGTGACTCAATAAGGATAATAATTTGTGTCATCTTGAATGGCCCAAAGGTTGCTTTGTTCTCTCAGTTATAAATCCTCTGCTTCTTAAAGCACAAAATCAAAGAGGCCAGAAATGAATGCACTCACCAAACACTACGAGATATTTCATTAAAGGACCTTATTTTGGTCTTGAATCATGTTTCACAGTTATTGCAACAGTTATTGCTCCTCTAGCAGCAATTCATAAGCTGTGAACAAAACAAAAGAAGATAGGCTATCAGTTGTGGTCATCTAAATGTTCAAATTTGAATTGATGATGTAAGAATCAATGTGTTTTAACAGCTTTTTATCTCGTTTGACATTACCAAGATGCATCTGCTAAGAAAACAAAGGGGCAGGAAAAGGCTTTGTATCCATCAATCTCAAGGGAGCAATCCAATGGACACATGTGAACTCCGGTCCAATTTATCAATGTCAAAGCAGAAATTCAGGGGATTGCTCCAAACTCTGGCTCCTCACATTCACCGTCTTTTGGATTCTTATCTCCCGCCTGCTCAGACCTCTAACTCTGTGTCAACTCATGCAGCATCAACATTCTCCGGTGCCGTCTCCACTAGCGCCCCATGCAGGGGAAGAGGATGGGCGCTCAGCTGGTTGATTGTCAGGGCCATTATGCCCCCCTCCATCCTCAGAATCTCTACTCCCACAATTTCCACCATGAACAAGCGTGTTTTACGTCCCACTTTCCCTTCGATGTGTCACATTCTGCAGCAGATTCCTTTAGTAGTAAAACAATCTACTCAACAGTGGTACGAGGAAAGGAGGCGATTTTGATGTTCTCTGGCGAAAGAGGAAGCACTTAATGCAAAAGTCAAATCCATGCTCACAGCAATGATTTTGACCATATTTGTTGAACCACAATCAATTACATACAATGTGATGAAGTCACTGAGCCGGCTGTATGTTGCAAACAACGCCGAAATAGGTACCAATACACAAGTATTATAACACTGTGACTTTTGTGTGATTTTTTTCCCCAGATTGTTCTAACATTTATTTATTGTGCAAATTTCAGTAGAAAAGAGCAGTGTGAAGATTATTTTCTCAACATGAAATGTACCATACCTAAAAGCTGTCCCTGCAATACAGATAGTGGTCTGGGCACTCTCTCTTTGGAGATTCAGGGGGGGTTTTCTAATGGGGGACCTAAAACCTGCAGAGAACAGAACCACAGGTAAGGTAAATTCTGACACATGAAGCAACAAAAACCTAAAGTTTGTAAGAAAGGGCATTACAAGAGAGTGGAGTGTCAGTTTATCCATAGTCATAACTTAAATTAATTATTCTACTACAGAATGTGTCACAACATAGCCCGCGTTGCTATGCAGATCCAGCTTTTGTAACTGTTCAAATATTTAAGCTTGAAGTTATTTGAGGAGGTGAAAACCCTCCTTCCCTGAGGGCCTGTTTGGACTGGCTTTTAGCTTAGCTCAGTGTTCATCTCTGTTTTTCTAAGTGATAGAGCTCTAAATGGTGCCTTTTTAGGTAAGACAGAGGCTGTTTAAACATACTACACATAAAAGCTTTGAAAGAAAAAAATCAAAGACATTCCTCTTGTTTAAAGTACTGAATACAGTCCTTATCTGTAATTTGATGGGCAAAGGCAAATCAAGTCAAGTACGAGCAAAGAAAAGGCAGAGCACTGCAGCCAGTGTTGCCCATAAATCAAAAGTGGATACACGGCAAGCTCTTACTGTTCTGTCAAAAAACTAAGATGCATGTGTACTGATGTGACTAAAAGCAGGAAGAGGTAGTGATAATTTAGCAGCTCCCACTTTTCACGGTTTTGTTCAATACGACGTCTAACGCGAAGTGACAACATGGCTGCAGGTGAGGCTTAGACAGCAAGAAGAGTTTGCTTGCACAGTTAATCACACGAGCAGTGGCTCACGCATCTGTCGGGTTAATGAGACAACGTCCGGAGATGATGACGAGTTCACATACAGCTGAGGGGAGTTTTCTCCACTTTTATAACCAACAGGATTGTTACACCTCTAGGCTAATTTTGTGTTTGGGTAATATCTTGATGAAGAATACTTTATTTGACAAAACAAATAGTGTTTTGTAATTTCAATTACCATGAAGAGGCAAACATCACATTGCATCACAGTGAGAACTGCCAACAGGGAAGGTTGCTGATGGGAATGTAACTGATCCTTCCCTCTGGTGTTACAATCCATACTGAACGGTTTCACCAGCAGACAGAAATGGACAATTGAGGATCCTCAGACGTAGAGAAATGTAACACTGTCTGATAACACCTGCAAGTTGTAGCTCACAAATCACTTCTCATACACATAAATAGTCGGCAGGTTCAACACGCGTGAAAGCAGATAGCTTGAGCATTTAGCAAGTGCTCAGAGAAACACTAATGAAAGTGTAACCCGAGCGCTGAGAATCGTGCTCAGATGTTTAAAATGCCATTATAATGCTTTAATTAGGAGAGGAAATTGAAGCTCTCAATGTTGGAAGCAGGGGTTTGTAATTAAAACATACTTCCCACGTCGTGCACACCCTGCTGTTACGACACACCACTCCCCTATTCATCTTTACAAAGTAATCCACAGGAATTATCTTTTCAATAAATGCCACAATTATTAGTGAATCATACAAGTACTGCAGGGACAGAAATGATTTTGTTTACGAGTGGAACATTTTCCCCCATTTAAAAAAACAGCATATCCCTGCTTTCTTTATGTGCCATCGTTAACTTTAAATCTGTGTTTTACACACCCCAAAAGCACTTATACAGGGAGGATTATCTGTATCTAGAGAGAGGTAATGTTTGCCTTTAGCTATTGTGTTTAGTGAGGAAACATAATTCATAAGGGAGTGGAGTTTTTTAAATTGATGAAAAAAATATTTTAAATTTCCTTTGGCCTGCCAAAAAATACAGTTAAAACTACAAGCAAATGTAAGTAAACTCAAAGCTTAAAGTTAGAATTCCATTCCATCCAAAATCCACTCATATCAAAAGCAATGTGCTATGAAAATATATATCTTTTCAGCCCAGGATCTTTAATGAATCATCCATAACACATTTAGATTTTAATTATGGCTTATCTCAAACATGCACCATACATTGTTATGTCCTATAATCACATTTTAAACTACCATAAATCAAAAAGAAAATAAGAAAGTAGGGCATTAAAAAAACCCAAAATGCAGCACTGGGACTAAACCAATATTTGCCTGCAAACTCTTTGGCAGCATCAGCAATTTTGCAGTCTTGTTTGTAGTTGTCTGAAAGTATTCTGCACCTGTCTGGTACACTTTGTCTTTCTCTTCCAGTGTGTTCAACATTACATGAGTCTGAAAATCCCTGAGCGAGTTTACCAAAACAGATTAAAGATTTCTGACTGGATTCAGACTGACTCCTGGGCAGCTTTCTATCCATTCATGTACAGTCGTTCCTCTTTTCTGTTAGTGTGCTTTAATTTGTCGTCTGGATGAAAGCCTATCACCCTTCTTTGAGCTTTCAGACAAATTCCATGGTTTTGAACAGCAATGTGATCCATCCATTTGGATGTTTGGGTAAATTAATTCCTTCAAAGAAAGATTCATGTTGACACATCGGTAAAATATTTTAAGTAATTTTACCTAAAAAATTAAAAACAAGCTATCAAAAAAGCACTGTAATTTCAAGCCTTTTTATCAGCGCACTCCACACCTTTGCTTATCTTTGATATTGTTACTATGGTAACTTTAATCCATCGTGCTTTGCCTCAAACCAGCTCAAACTTCTTTTTTTTTTTAGCTTACCTTGAAACAGATATTTCATTTTTGAAGGCGATCATGATAAAGACGGTGAGTGCAGTTTAACTGATTTGAGAGGAAACCACTAAAAGCTACATGTCCTGCAACCGAAAGGCTCACACTCCCTTTGCACTATAAACCTGTAATGGGATCTACATCAAATAAACTCTACTCATTTTTACAAAGCTCAAGGGCAAAATGTACAAGCATGGGTTTTCAGATGTTATCTAATTCTTGAAAATAAACAGGAACCCAATGCACACACATCCTCAAATTAACTCGAGCTTCTGCTGGTGAGGGATATTAAACAACTCACTCTGCCTCACATTCGGTTCCCCTGGGTGAAATTATATCTAAATGAGGACAAAGTGAAACATCATGCACCGAATGGAAACGCACCATCGAGCCAGCTTTATAATGTCTACTCATGAATAAGCTATTGATCCATTTTGCTTCACTTTCATGTAATCAAGCGGCAACTATTAGCACAAAACTTTAGCTTAAGGTTTACTTTGTTCATCTTTGGGCTGTAATTGATGCCGTCTTCTGTGGGGGTTGTGCTAACCAGCTTTGCAGCATTTACAAGCTCCAGATTGCATCACAGTCCCCAAGCGGCAGCTCAAGCTACGTGGCACATTGGTGCACAGATTTCCTCTATATGTCAGCTCCCATGCCAGACTCCAGATTAAATCCTGCTGTTAGACATTGGATTACGTTTCTTGCCTTTACAGATAACGTATCACCCTCACAACACCTCTGGTCCATGTAATGAGCACAGGAAGAGAACAAATGTACACACAGGTTCATGTCTAATGACTGTAAATCCATCTGAAGAAGACACATGCAGCTTTAGAGAGAGACCAGCTGTGTCGAAAGCAGATTTTCTATACCAAATATTAAACATCAGCGGTCTCGAGCTGACAGCAGCCCAGCTGCATGGTTATGCTGGTGCCTTAATAAACTGAATAAATCCTCCCCATGTCAAGCACCATACCCAGACGTAAAGAACTAATTTATTTCCAGATATATATGCAGCTGATTCTGAAACAAAAAGGCATTGGATGTTTCCTTTTTCTGTGATGTCATATCCAATATTACATTTCTTATTTAAGTTATTCAAACAGGAGGACTTTCGAAAAATAATTCAATATTTACTGGATATTTAGAGCGCATGCACTTACAGTCACAGCCAACTGGTGCCTCTAATTGGATTAGCTAAAGCTAGCAATTTTGTAAATTTTGTAAATTGCATAAAGATGAAACAATGCAACCTCTGCTGCGTTAGAAGATCAGCCTGTGTTACAGTGCCACAGCAATGCAAAATCCCCAAAAACCTCAAGGCAGCTACGATTGTTTGTAACTTCTTCGGCAGACACTCAAGAGAAGGGAGAGAATGTATCTCTCCTCCATGTGTGCTTTGAATACATTGCACTGTGTGCTGTGAGCCAATATTCCAAGGCAGAGTAATACAGCTGAGGGAACTGTTTATTTTCCCATCTATCCTTCTGTCACTATTCATCCTATCAGCTGCCAGCAAATACAATGACATCACTTGTGAGACTTCTGAGGGGAATGTTCTAGTTATCACCTCCAAACCACATCCCTGCCAAACACTCCTTGCTGTGGATAAACTATGATCTGGGACCAGAAGAAAAAACAAAGGCAGAAAGCAACATTTAAAAAAAAAAGGAAAAAAGAATGCTGTAAAGGTAAAAATACAAACTTGTGCGATGTGGAATGTATTAAAAAAAAGTTTAATTCAAGTGTGCTCCATCTGATTAAAAAACCCTCAAAACATTGATTTGAAACTTTAATACTTTACAAAGACTTCAAAGCATTTGACACATCAGAATGTATGCTAGGCCTCGGGGATCACAGAGAAGAAAAAAAACACATTTTCTCCATGTCCTGAGAAATCAGGCATCATCAAAGAAAGAGTCCAGGTTCTCGGTCATTTCAGCGAGGTGTTGGGAGCTGTTCACGGCTGCGGCGGATCCTCTGGCCGCTGACTGTTCCTGTGACCTCTGTGGAGCCTCCCTCTCTCTCTTTATGTCCTTGCCTTCTCCTAAAACTTTCTGGCTCTCCACAAAGTACTGGTTGGGGTGACTGAGGGAGAAATTGGCTTCCTCAACCTGCTCCAAAAAAAGGGAAAAGACAGAAGAGGAATGTCAGGAGAGGATTGGAACTGTGGGCTGTCACAGGAGTGACAGGTTGAGGAGCCGATTCCCGAACAAGATGATCATTTAGCACCTTCTTCTCTGGTGACAGTAAGGAGTGGTTAACTCATTTAATTCAAGACATTGACGGCCAAACTGGTGTGTGTTCTGAGATCTGCACTCATACAGGTACAGTTTGAAGTCACTGCTTCTCTCGGGTTTTAGCATCTTAAAAGGAGGGAGTGAGTTCAGTGTTGAAGCTGGCAAATCCATTTAAAATATGGCTATCTGTCCAAATGTCCTTTTCCTGTTTGAAACGGATTACTTGTACACAGTAAAAATACGTGGAAGTAATCAGTGTAAGCAAACCAATGAACCACAAACTATTTATTAGGTTTGATAAGCAGCCACCAAAGAGGCCCTGGCTCTTTGGTGGCCAGCTCCATACTCTACAGGACAATTTACAGCAAGTCTGAGACTAGCAGCTGAGACCCAAAACGGCAGATGAAACGCAGTGGACCCGGGTTCCTTTCATACTGTCAAACTGGATGATTCAAGGAAGGACTAAGCAATTTCTCAAGGAATTAAAGAGGCCTGCTGTATTCAGTCTGTCCACCACAATCGAATGAACCACATTTCACCGTCTAGTTTTACTGCTTTAATACCGTTTCAAAAGTCAGAACCTGGGATTTAGCTAAACCTTTTTTATGAACCAATTTAATCTCTGCCTTGGGTGTGATTTTCATTTATTTTGTGCACAGTACAAAACATATTCAGTTCATGAATCTAACCTAACAGTTAAAAAAAAAAAAACTCTCAAGATTAACTTAGCAAATTCTCCAAACAGGAATTATGCCTCGAATCCTCACATATACGAAAAACTGATTCAATCAGTACTCACAGGAGGTGCTAAAATAACAATCAAGTCGCCACGACAGCCTGCTAACAATGGATAGGTTGTGGTTCTGGGTTCCTTTTTACATTAGATAAAAACAGTTAGTTGCACTTACATTGTGTGTGAGTTCAAAGTATTTCTGGCATGCCAGCTGGTAGTGCATTCCCTTCACCAGGTCCATGATCTGTAATAACAGCAGTACGCTCAAAAGTGTGCACACAACAGAGTAATTTCATACTTGTGGCAACTTCCATTATAAATTGGCCTGTTTTTGCAAACTTTTTAAATTGGTTTTTGGTCAACTATCTAAAGTATGAAGCAGACTTCATGAATTAAACCAAAAAAAAAAAAAGTGCAAAGCTCCCAAAAACAAACCTTTTCAGATGGAACAAAAACAGATGGCTGGAAACTTTGGGCTAATCTAAATATTAACACCATGTGTCAACTCTTTTGAAATTCATTATTCATTATTTGAAAAACAGGAATTTTCCTCCTAAAAAACAAACACCCACCTGGCTGATTCCGCTGGGAGAGACCTTGTAGGACTGGAGCTTCTGCTTCAGCAGCTCTGGGTCACTGTGTCGGAATGGACATCCTACCAGCAAATCAAAACTCAGTGAAAAATACGGACAAAAATATGTGCACGTCGGCCGTTTAGCTAGCAAATGGTGTGTTATTTTCCAACTCACCATGATAGTCTCCCTGGCTGGGCGGGTTTGATAAAATCACCTTCATGCAACTGTAGGGGGTGTAGTCTGCCCGCTTGCCTTCTTTACCAAACATGTGGCGGATGCCGTAGGCATATGCTTTGTCAAACTACAGGGGAAAAAAGGGGGTGGGCATAGAGAGGATAAGACGAAAAGGGGGACAAGGTTGGGGGAGAAAGAGCCAATGTCATATATCGTGTCAGTTCTGACATGAGGCGTTTTCCTCGATGACACATAGAGCTATTAGACAGAGCCTGTTGTGACCGAGGTGTTGGCTGAATTAGAAACACCTGAATAAGGCCATCCCTCCGCGTGCTTTTGTCCCGCAGAGCGCTCTCTGGCACTCGATGAGGCAAGTGCCTAAGCGGATACGGAGTGAACTCCAACACAATCTGCCAGTTTCAGTAGGATTGCGAGTTTCTCTTCTTCTGAACTAAAGCACCTGCTCTCTGATTCAAATTTCATGAAGTCCTGAAAGTTCACTCAAAAAGGAACGGCCTTGCTAAAAATAAAAGGGGACGAACAAAAGTGGTTGAGAACCATGCACAGGACCGGGAGACGCCCTCTGAATGGGGGTTTCTAAGGCAGAACTGCTTGACAATGAATTCTTACTTATGCCAAAGACTGAAGAAACAGCTCAGGAAATGTGACGACATGTAGGGGATTGCTTTAGCACTGCATGAATTAATTTAGGAACATCTTTGCTCGGATCTGAATAAAATGTGAAGGAAAAAACAACACCACCAAAAATCACACAGTGAACAAAAAGGAACAAAAAAAAAACGTAGATGAAGCACGACTCAAAAGCTGTGTTTTGTAAGGTAACAGAGTTCTTTGAGTCGGGGGACTTTGGGGAGCTTACTTATGGATTTAATTGTTTCACTTCAATTATAATTCACCCTTGAGATGAGTAAAATATGCAGGCTGCTGTCTCATCTGCTGTTTAAGTTCTGTGCCAGTGTCCTAGCCGGGGGTGTGCAGACCATCATCTACTGGAGATACCACAGCCTGAACACCAAACAATCTAAAACATATTAAAACCAAACATTTGATCGATCCCTGGTTTCAGATCTGGAAAAATCTTAAGATCTCCCCAAAAAGCTACACTTTAACGTCAAGGATTCTTGCTTCTTTTCTTTCTTTCTTATTTTAAAAGAAAATACACTTAAACTTCACATTAATTATTCATAGTCAAAATGAAAGTTGCCTCGTACTTTCGGATGGGGGTCATTCTACACAACCTACGCAGTGAACCACTTTTATCGTACAGTAATTCTTGGAAGCCATTAAAGGCATTTTAAAAGAAAAAGTGGGGGAGAAAAAATCACAGTAAAGCCAAAGTGCTCTGACAGTAGCAGGACACGGTCTCCATGACTGCACCCACCATATCACATTAATGTTGCAATAAAACCCTTGAACTTGCTAATGGGACATGCTGCAGTAGCAATTTAAAAACCCATCAAATTGTCTTTAACTACAATAAATCAAATATTAATTATGTAGAGCTTCTGGGGAGAGACCAGTTCCTCATTTAAGACCTCTTTACTTCATTAAAACAAAACATGGAACTCCACTGGCGCTAAAGTGTGTTTAATATGTATCATGTTAAATAATGTGGACATAAAAAAGGATCCTAAAGTGGTCCAAAGACAGAGATGACATTACATTAAACTTTCAGCGGGCCAGGGAGCTGCAAAGCTGAATGCTGGTGAACAAGGATCTGGTCTAATGAATGCAGTTCCTGTAATCATTCTAATAGTTCTAATAAGGGTAGTTTTAACTATAAATCATAGTTATAACTTACAGTTACAACTAATAATTTTTTTTTACCTTGCAAAAAAGCAATGCTGCTTCAGCATTCTCTTAAGGCAATCTTGGATTAACTCATGACTCAAAACTGGTTGAGTTCTCAAATTCAAAGTGCAGGCACTGGAGGCGTGCCTAACAAGTTTCTGAGTTTCATCTCTTTTGGTGGTGGTATTGGCCCCTGGGCACCGCCGGTCCATCACTCTCCACCGCACACAAACGCACAGAAAAGCCGCGGCAATGGGGACAAAGACATGCGACACAACCCAGGAAGCCGTGCAAGTGTAAACATGCATGTGTGTGAAGTTTGCAGTTTCACGTCAGTAGCAACATTAGCTTGTGAGCAAACCGATTTTTCGGAAACCTTTAAGACAGTATAATGTTTTTAAAAAAGGTAGTTTTTTTTCTTTAAAAATCTGGAGCTGGACAACACACATACAAAAAACTTATTTTTCCTTCTTCTCTCTTTCCTAACAGATTGATTCATTTCTGAGCTTTGATGTTTTATTCCAATGCTTCATCTTACTTTAACAATTTAACGAAAGGAATAATAATATTAACCCAACTAACTCCACCAATCAATCAGATAATGCTCAGCATTATCCTTTTTTTACGAATTCACACAACAGCTGGAAAGAAACAGATGTCGATGGTTTAATGGGGTCTGACATAATCAGTTTAGTTAAAGATGCCATATGTTAGAATTGTAAGACATGCAAACAAACAAAATACTGTGCGCTGGATATTCAGCAGAAAGCATTCAACTATCTGTTATTTTTATTTTTGTCTGGTAATGATGCCTTCTTTTGATCTCCCGATTCTCTTTGCTAGAAAAGGCACGGGGACCAAGTAAAAGCAAGAGAAAAGAAATGTGGTACATTTGTGTCACTTAATGACTCCACAAAAGCTCCAGCCATGATGGAAAACAGTAGTGTCAGTTGGAGGAGATTAATTAACTCAAACTTAACATCTGTAAAACAAGCAGTTCAGCAGCAGTCCTACCCCAAGGCAAAACCGTGGCAACATGGGACAAACAGACACTCCTCCAAATGAATAGGCCAACTTCCATGGCAAGACGAATGAATAGATCAAGTTGATTTCATCCATTTCCAACCTCCCTCTGGTCTAACATAAAATCGGCTCTTCCTCCAGGCCCCCCTTTCGGCACCGCTGCCTCCCATCTTCTTCTCCTGTTCCCTGCCGCATACTAATGAGTGTGCTTTGTGCAGCCTGCCACAAAGTGCAGCCGCTGACACAACACATACATCACAGCGCGAGCTGAAAGCTGGTCAGCACCGTCCTGCCGCCGCCACCGCCGCTCCACAGCCGCCACCACCGCCGCTCCACAGCCCGGCTTTGTGGAGACCCATCACGCTCTTTCTGGGAGCTGGTACATGAGGGCCGAGAGAGACGGGGCACCGAAAAGGGCTGCAACAACAGCCCTGCATTCCGTTTCATGTTATTTTACTGATGGGGTTTTCTTTTTTAAAGAGGCTGTGTTGGGAATAGATTGTTTCTTTGTTTTGCTTTTTGTAAGTTTGAACAATCTTGCGATTTTTTTCCTGTAGTATTTAAGACAATTTCTGAGTGCTCTTCACAAAGAACCAAAGAAAAAAAGACATTCAAAATCTTTAAGTGGCTGAGAACACATTTTTCTTAATGACCATACAAATAAATAAATACAAGTTTTTTAGATTACCCCAACTTTTCTTTTTCTCTTAAAGATTTCAACTGCCCACAGTTACCTCAATTTCCTCTATACCACCTTATTGGTTAGTTGTTTTTCTAAGTCTTTGTTCACAGCGGTACTGCGTTGACTAAAGCCACTCTTCCCTCTTGATACGTGCAATGCCTCTACACCCTTTTGCACTGGTCAGTAAGAGGATGTGAACAACAGGTTTATACACACACGTATCTCAAAGGGTTGCCAATTCAATCACCTATGGGACAATTTAGATATTTTTTCCCTTAAACTTACTTGTAAGAACAGCACGCCTACAAGCAGAAAATGTTAGGAGATTATGAGATTTAGGTTACATTAGAAGGTTAAATTAGAAGCATTTCCCAAAAAACTAAATAAAAAAAGTGTTGCAACGCTGACAATCAGGACACATTTTCATAGCTCTAGGAAGTCTCACAAAATGCCAAAAATGCACCACAGCTCAGCAGCTATTTAGCCGGTTCTCACTCTTTCTACAAAAACTAAGTTATAGAAAGTTGGATTCATTAACACAAATCACGCCTCTTGTTTCGCACAGGCCTCATTTCAAAGGCCTGAGAAAGCCATCAAGTTCATTACAAGAGAAGTAACTTCAGTCATGCTGAGGGAGTTTATTCAGGCTTTATATGTTCCACGATAAATCCCAAGCACAGCCATTTAAAGTCACATGAGTCTGAGCTGCAATGCACTGGCAGCAGAGAGCAGAGTGCAGGTTCATTTCCAGAGTTAGATGACCTCTGACTCTGGAAATTCAACCCTGCTGAACCCTAAAGTACTCTGTGACAGATATGACTGGGTCTCGAGCTCATAAAACAGCACTTATAGAATGCCGCCTCAATAACCCACACAGCAGATAATCAATTCTTCTCAGCTGAAATTCATTAAAAAGTTAAACTGATCATCTAGTAATTTGGATGATGTTTTATTATTCTTTAAAGCTTTATTAGCATTTTGAGACAGCTTGAGGTGGATGATAAAAACTGTTTCAAAAGATTATGTTTTATTCATCTTTAAAAGGCAACTTTGACTTTAACTGAAGAGAGTATTTACCCAAAAAGAATGTCACCAAAAGGCTGGAGTGCTGTGTAAAATGCAAATGAAAACAAAATGCAAAAATTCCCAGCAAAGCCACTGCGGTTAGCGCTGCAGGGGGTTGGAGCTATTTCATCTGCCATCGGGCGAGAGGTGGGGAACATCCAGAGCTGCCCAAACAAGCACACTCACCATCAATTTAGAGACATCAATCAACCTCACATATGTATTTGGGCTCTAGGAGGATAACCTGAAAAGCACCCAGACATGCACACAGAGAATGTGCACACAGTGTCCACACAGAGAAGCATCCAACCGGGTCTCTTGTGCACACAGATGCCTCGAGATTCTCTGAATCCTCTGAGGTAAGATGCAGTGTGCATGATGGAATATTTCATGTTTAATGATTTCTGACACTGACCAAAATCTTAAGATCTTAATCTTAATAAGAACTTGAGAGATTGTCTACATTTTACTGCAAATGAAATATAGAAAACGAAATATGAAATGACGGTTTATGGCATTTTGCAAGTCACCTATTCATTTTTTTGTCCTAAGCTTTTGGAATGTGGGCTGTAAGACTGAAAGAGGAAATCTCTTGGTGTTCCTACTAAAAAGAAAAGCCACTTTCATTTGAAAATTGAACTTTTCTGCTCTTGAAGTCACTTGAACCGAAAGTTTCTTTTCACAAACTGTGAACTTTACAGTGCATCACGTGAGAGATGCCTCGAAAAGCAATTCCTCAGTGCCTGCAGGAGCATAAAGACACGGTTCAGTCCAAGTCAGCAGTATCTTACGTTAAAGAGTGGCTGAACAAGCAAAAGCATGCAGCATGGTCCTAACGCTCTTTAGTGCATAGTGTAAAGACATTTGTTGTGAAAGAGAGGTCAATACAAGCAAAGTAATTACCCATTTTAAAGGCAGTTATTTTGTTCAATCAATAAAGATACGCAGTGACATTGATAAGCCAAGACTTCCGATTCATGTACACAAGCCAAACCAAGTCAGATACATGTGTAGCTATCAAATGATGAGGGGAGGAAACAAATCCCAGCGCAAACAAAGCAAACAGGTCAGGCCTGAAATTCTTCAGAAGCATGTCCATGCTTCCCTCTAATAACTATATTCAAAAAAGCACTTTGAGACTAAAAGGCATGACTCATTTCAAGAGACTTGCGCAGCATGAAAATGTATTTGTTCTGTCTGAGATGCTTGGGTGCATCGAGTCGCCTGTCATTGCCGCCTCCGCCTCAAATGGAGAGCGGTAGCTTTTTTATTCTGGAATTATTTCAGTGTTGTTACTGTCTCTCCCTCCCATTGAAAAGCATAATCACTAAACACACAGCCAGTCTTTGTGAGCCACAGGGAACTGCGTGCACATGGTGTCCACACGGTGACACTGGTGAACTTAATACTACTTTGAAGCATCGATGGAAAGAAGGTTCACCAACAGTAAAGCAACCATGTCCGACCAGGAGCTGGATGGCACTTCGGATTTAACAGATTCAAACCAAAATTAACCTGGTGAACGCTAAATATAGTTCATGCAGATTTAGAGACAGAGAAATTATCTGGCAGTGTCCAGTAAAGTCTCCTTCTTTAAAAATGATGAGCAATAACTCCCAAAAAAAGAAAAAACTAAAATTTCCAATAATTTCTTATATGTACACAAGCCATGATATTCGAATATTCGCATTTCTTTTTCATCAGCCAAGTAAAATCCTATGTTTTTGGTACTGTGTGTGGGGTTGAAGGGCAGCCCGCTCAACATTTAATGGTAAACGCAGGTACCTTGTCAGCGTCCACCTTCCCTCTCATGAACTCCAGCCTCCAGAACTGCAGCGCCTGCTCCAGAGAGAGCCCGATGCCTTTGAGGAAGAGGCCGTACTGCATGCGGCCCCCGTGACGGAGATGGTGGTGCTCTCTGAGTGACTGGTGCAGCTGCCTCATGCAGAGTGGGAACGACTTCCCTGAAAGCTACAAACAGTCAGCAGTTAACGACTGAATAAATATACCTGCTGCTTCAGAGGAACTAGAATTGGCATCAAATCCAGATGCTCCAGAAGCTTTAACGCCTCTGAAAACGTGCTTAAAAAATCCACCTTGAAGTTTGTTTAGTTTAACAGATGCATCGGCGCAACTTACGGGATCAATTTGTTCCAAGGAGATTTTACCAACATTCTTCTGGGTGCTGTAATCCTGTCCCACATATGCATGGCTAAAAGCAGATATGAGAAAACATAAGGACAGGCTTTCAGCGGCAAACATTAAATAAAATGAAGACAGTCCTCTGCAGGTAGTCAGAAAAAAAAGTAGAGGTAGAAAAAGTTAGTCAGTTACAGAACAGTCTACCCTCTTCAAACAAATGTCAAACCAATGAGCTGCTGTCAGAAGATCTTAAAGATAAAGACCTCCCTATCCACCACAAAGATTAGCCGCACGACCACTGAACTCAACAGCATGCCCACTAATCCCCGCCAACAGTCTGGGATCCTCACTTCCTCCATCCTCACATTCATGTGTTCGCAGCAACTGAAGCTGGCGTTAAAATCTCATTTTGGAGAAACAATCTAAGCTCAGATCAGTTGGTGCAGCTTTAGTATTAGAATGAGAAAAATTAGATGAAAATCGATCCAATTGCATTCCAGGGTAACATATTCAGATAAGACTCTTCTCTTGGTATACCTGATGATTTATTAATAGACAAAGTTGGGATAACCCGGTGGACTAAAGAAAACCTGGTGCTAAAGAACCGACATTGGGTTTGATTCTTATACAGCATTAACCAGAAAGATGGTCATTCAGGGAAGTTTGTTGTTCTTTGTGCCAAGTTTTTCTTTTTTGAAACAAACTCGTGGCATAAGCAAAATTCCTAATCCTACTGCTTACCTGAGGTGGTTCAGCAGTGGCTGGAGCCGCTCATCAGAATGCACAGCTGGTAGCGAGCGAGCCGTCAGCTGAAAACAAGATGGGCATCACATGAGTAATGGAGCAGAGATTACAACAACTTAACACTGCAGGTCAAGTACAAGCAAACCGTTTCAGAAAGAGCGCAATACAACAAGTTTGCACAATCTTAATTATTACTTCAGGGAAGGAGATAATCTGAGATAACCACTCCAATTCATTTGAAGCATTTCAACAAACATTTAAATGCAACAAGAAAATGTGTGATTAATTCAGCTGCAGTTTGCCCAATCATTGAAATCATTTTTGAGGTATTGTTCCCCTTCAGAAACACACCAATGCCGCAGTGCTCACAGAACGGACTGCCACCTTCATGTGTGAAAGCCCTTTAAAGTACAAACATCAGGACATCTGCTTGCACAACTGGCACTATCCTAAAGCATCTGCAGCTACTGTCAGGCGTCACCTTTCAACGCATGACTACCCCCGACTTTGTTTTTCTTTAGGGGTGCCAAAACCTCATCCAATTTCACACTTTTTTCTTTATTGATTCATTTTCTGTGACGCCCTGTTATTGCTTTGTGTTAAGGGAAATCATCATTACAGTACCACAATGGTACAGTTACAACAAAAACTAACTTCAGAAAGCCATTCCATTCTAACGGTTAGTGGTCCAGATAATTAGTTGGGAAGGCGAAAAATGGCAGAGCCGGACAATGTTTGTTTTGTTTTCTCTTCTAATTTGGAAAAGCTGGCCCTGCCAGTCCCATGATGGAGGGCTAAAGCTAATCAAAAGCATTGGACTCGCTATGCCAACCCTAACGCAGAAGCAATTACACCACTACACAAAAGTGAGTCAAATTATGACTGGAGCCCACAATGCATTCTACAGCCAGAATATAAATATATATTTAAATCTATCTTTTTTTAGAGGAGAGTCCTGGGGGCATTTTCGGCACCTCAATGGCAAACAAATTTCCTTTGGAATAAAAAAGCACATAATCAGAACAGCAGGTGAAGGCTTAGCGCCAACTTACTCTGCATGCATTCTGAGATAGAAGCTACATTTCAGATGCTCTCAGAAATCACACTCCTATAATTCTGGTAATCGTGCAATTCAATTTAGCAGGAGTGGTATATAGATGAGGTGTTCATATGTACAAAAAGCATTTTAGATGACTGGCTGAGTGGAGCCAACTGGTGGTCACGAACAAAGGCATTATGGGAAAATCCTGTGACTGAAAGTGACTTTTTAGTTAAATATAAGCGGCAGAAAGCATTATGCTGCCACTCAACACAAATGGGGCCTTTGTTTTCCATTCTGAGGCATGTTAGATGCACTTAAACATAAACTGAGAGAAATATAGGCATCTACACTATATTGCCAAAAGTATTTGCTCACCTGCCTTGACTCACATATGAGCTTAAGTGACATCCCGTTCCTAATCCATAGGGTTCAATATGACGTCGGTCCACCCTTTGCAGCTAGAACAGCTTCAACTCTTCTGGGAAGGCTGTCCACAAGGTTTAGGAGTGTGTTTATGGGAATTTTTGACCATTCTTCCAGAAGCGCATTTGTGAGGTCGCACACTGATGTTGGACGAGAAGGCCTGGCTCTCAGTCTCCGCTCTAATTCATCCCAAAGGTGTTCTATCGGGTTGAGGTCAGGACTCTGTGCATGCCAGTCAAGTTCATCCACACCAGACTCTGTCATCCATGTCTTTATGGACCTTGCTTTGTGCACTGGTGCACAGTCATGTTGGAAGAGGAAGGGGCCAGCTCCAAACTGTTCCCACAAAGTTGGGAGCATGGAATTGTCCAAAATGTCTTGGTATGCTGAAGCATTCAGAGTTCCTTTCACTGGAACTAAGGGGCCAAGCCCAGCTCCTGAAAAACAACCCCACACCATAATCCCCCTCCACCAAACTTTACACTTGGCACAATGCAGTCAGACAAGTACCGTTCTCCTGGCAACCGCCAAACCCAGACCCGTCCATCAGATTGCCAGATGGAGAAGCGCGATTCGTCACTCCAGAGAACGCGTCTCCACTGCTCTAGAGTCCAGTGGCGGCGTGCTTTACACCACCGCATCCGACGCTTTGCATTGCACTTGGTGATGTATGGCTTGGATGCAGCTGCTCGACCATGGAAACCCATTCCATGAAGCTCTCTGCGCACTGTTCTTGAGCTAATCTGAAGGCCACATGAAGTTTGGAGGTCTGTAGTGATTGACTCTGCAGAAAGTTGGCGACCTCTTCGCACTATGCGCGTCAGCATCCGCTGACCCCGCTCCGTCAGTTTACGTGGCCTACCACTTCGTGGCTGAGTTGCTGTCGTTCCCAAACACTTCCATTTTCTTATAATACAGCTGACAGTTGACTGTGGAATATTTAGGAGCGAGGAAATTTCACGACTGGATTTGTTGCACAGGTGGCATCCTATCACAGTTCCACGCTGGAATTCACTGAGCTCCTGAGAGCGACCCATTCTTTCACAAATGTTTGTAAAAACAGTCTGCATGCCTAGGTGCTTGAATTTATACACCTGTGGCCATGGAAGTGATTGGAACACCTGATTCCGATAATTTGGATGGGTGAGCAAATACTTTTGGCAATATAGTGTATTTTTTCTATGTGGACTCGCTGCAGTTTTGATTTGCATGCCAAAACAAAAAGACATTTTCCAAGTGATTAAATTGCTTATTGACATTCACGTGAAATCCAAAGACTGGGACTGACTTCTGAGTAAAAATACTGAAATAGATCATGGAAGTTTTGACTCATCAAAACCTTTAAACATCTGCAGACCTACAACAACTAACTAACATCTGAACTCTTTACTTAAATATAGTAATAGCATATGAGCACCACTGTTCGAGTTTTTTAAGGACGATTAAACTGAACCTCCATTTGTGTGAAAAGAAATCCCCCAAAAACTCACTTGACTCTTGACAGTGATACAAAAATATCATATAACCACAATTCTAATAGTTGTATGGCAGTGAATGTTCCATTTAATTCACTTTCTGTTTTGTGTTGGAAGTTTCTATGTTAAAACATATTTAATCCAGTTTGAACCTTAATGGTTTGAATAATTTAACACTGGTTAATAATTCTGTTATTTTTCTTCGACTTCAAAGTCTCTTTAAGTTGACTAAATAGGATCTCATCTGTCCATTCATCTCAAAGTGCTCAGCTTTGGTTGCTGATAAAGTCCTCCCCGTTCCACAGTCTCCACATCTCGCTACGACAGAACCAACCACAGTTGTCTCCTCACATACATAATATGAATGGCCCCTGGTTCCAAAAAACAGTGCTTTTCATGCTCCTCAGGGCATTCAGTACAATACTCAAGCCTCCTTCTTCTGCACCGTCAGAGTCCCTGCCACAGCTTTAAGAGAAAAAACACCATCATGCCTGTAGGGACAGCCAGTTCTTTTATACTAGCTGTCGCCAATTTTCCCTTCAGACATTTTATGTCATGTTGGGACACTCACTCCCTCATATGAACCCTATATTTCTGCATTTTCCCACAGGGCTCTAAAGGCAACCGCTCCCATTTAGAAATGCATGTGAAATTGTCCTTTTTCCCCTCACTCTGCCTGGTCGAGCTGGGACGACATGATATCCGTCATTCTCGGAAACCGCAAGCGCAGTGCAAAAACTTACTGCCAGAGCTTTAGACAGCCTGGTGCGGAAATCATTCAGCACGATGGTGACGATGTCCTGATGAGGGACGTATGCGTAGCCGGCCTTCAAGTACACTTTCCTTGTTCGTACTAGATCGAGGGCATCTTGAAATGGAACCTTAAAAAAACAGAAACAAAAATACATTAGAAGGAAAAATTCAATAATTGTTTTAAAAGACACAGGGTGGGTAGCAGGACTGAGAAGCCAACCGCTCACAGACAACATCTTTGATGTAAAGGGGCGCGCGTGACACTGTGCTCAATGACATGTTGTTTTTTTAACGTTAAATCCACTTTCACGCTGAATCCACCAAAGGTGACCATGAGTCATGAATAATTGGTGCAACAAAGAAATTGCCTGGTGAAAAATCTCAGTTAATTAGGTTAATTAATTTAAAAATAAAGAAAATAAAAAGGAACATTAACATGATTAGAGTGGTTTAGGAGTAAAAATGGGAAGGAGTTAAGCATGCGAGGGGCAGGAGGGCTCAACAATTAAAGACTAAACCGCCTCATTATAAAATAAGGAAATAGCCAAAATCACCGTCTTTATCAAAGGACATTAAGTAATTAAGAGAGTCTAGCTACGTTCACACCCTCATCTATGGTCAGGAACTTTGGGTAGTGACCGAAAGAACGGAATCGCGGATACAAGCGGCCAAAATGCGATTCCTCCGCAGGGTGGCTGGGCTCTCCCTTAGAGATAGGGCGAGAACTCGGCCATCTGGGAGGGGCTCAGAATAGAACCACTGCTCCTCCACGATGAGAGGAGCCAATTGAGGAGGCTCGGGCATCTGATGTGGATGCCTCCTGGTCACCTCCCTGGTGAGGTGTTCCGGGCACGTCCCACTGGGAGGACACCCAGAGAAAGACCCAGGACACGCTGGGGAGACTATGTGTCTCGGCCGGACTGGGAACGCCTTGGAATACCCCCGGGGGAGCTGGCGGATGTGGCGGGGGAGAGGGAAGTCTGGGTCTCCCTGCTTCGGCTGCTGCCCCCGCGACCCGACCCCAGATAAGCCGTAGAAAATGGATGGATGGATGTTCAAAAGCAGGTCACAGTATTGATGAAAGAAGAACTGGTGCAGCACAGGGATAAACAGAAACATACTGGCAGCATTGAACTCAGTTCTTCACTTTAAATGTGATAAAATCCGTTTGATTTCAGCTTCCTCAGAAAGGAATATTTTGTTGTTTAAACCACACTACATCTGAGATGGCCCTGACCCCACGAAGGCTGGGGAAATGAAGCAATCATCACACTAGAGCTTCATCAATTTTGCATCTCATTAAGCATTCAACAGCTTTAACATCCACATAAACTGTAGATTGATATTTAAATAACCGTCTAAATGTGGCCAGAGGATTCGACATTGACACGAGTCTCAGAGGACAGATATGAAGAACTCACTTTGTAGAACTCCTGATCCTCCACTTTGCTTCCACTGATGCCGTAACTGGAGTTGACAAGTTGCAGCTGCAGATCCATCTTGTCTTTCTTGCTAATCTGGAAAGTTAAGGCTGGATTTTAGTGAGGCTTCAAAGGCTGAACTGTCACTGTTGGTAAACTGAGGGCAATGGGATCCCAGTGTTCTTTACGAAACGATGGACCGATCACACCCTTATTTGGCACGTTCATTCATCCTCCTATAGATCAGCACTTATTGAAAAAAAACTACTGCGTAGGTTACTTTAAGAGTCATCTCAAAGCAGAACAGTAGAATATTAAAATAAAAAATATATAGTCATTTATGTATACTCATTGATCAGATATGAAATGCTTCACAACAGAATGGCTATATTCAAAAGGGGTAATTAGAGAAATTACAGAGAGTCATGGGTTCTGTTTTTGTGGTCAAACAGCTCCATCTAGAGCTAAATCAGCGATGCTCAACAGCATCCAGAAACACAGAAAATATTGTGGTCTCATAGACAGAAGTTATATTTTGAGTTTGAGCATTTTAAAAGGATAGATTAAACTGGGTTTTTTTTTTATTTTATTTTTTTTATAGTAGTTGAAAAACTTACCGCCTCATAGTTTAGATTGTTTTTGTGAAGCCATTCCAGATTCTTTTTTGGATCCAGGTTCTTGAAGCGGTAGCGGAAAAGATCAATCTCCTGTTGTATGAACCAGCGCCTCAGATCTTCCCTTCAGATGGAAATAAATCATTGTCAGGGAATTTTAACTCTAACGACTTTTTGACAATATTTGTCCATAAAATGCAGATGAAATCACTGACTCACGTTTGGCAGTAGGCCAGCCTGAGAATGAAGTGGGAGATGTGATCCTTCCTACGTTTGTCAATGTCATCCTTTGAGGGATAGAGAAGTCTAATTAAATACTTCCTGTAATTAATCAGTGCTAGTTGTGTAGAATTTTTTAATTCTGATTTGACACTCCAGACTGGAGGACCAGTTGAAACTTTAGCATGCATCAGAAAAAGTTTTAAAAATAAAAATCACTATAACTAATCTATTACTGCTGTGTTAGGAATGTTTTATTAAACATAAGCATACTTACAGAGTCTGATCCATAAGGAAAGTTCAGGGCTTTCAATTCACTGTCCAGTTTCTTAGAGTACTGCTCCGACAGTTTCACACAGCTCACTCCTAAATTCTCAACGGTCTTCAGCACTGCAGTGGCATCAAGAAAGTTATATTGTAAAATGAATACAGAAACTCAAAAATGAAATCTTTACACACTAGAAAAGTTCGTCAAAGATCTTACATTTCAATCTCTCAACAGCCAACGTCTCAAATTCAGAGAGAGAGATGTTTTCAAGTGGAGGTTCTCCGTAAAACTGCAGAGGCTGCCTGTAGAGATCTGCCTTGGGGTTAATAACGACCTTACTTTTCCTGCCGCCAAACTGCATGATTCCTGATGATTAGAGAGATATCATGTTCTAAATCAGGCCCTGCATCAGTCCTTTTGGGTATCAAAATCTGCTGATTCTGACAACCACACAAACATAAAATTCTCACGAGCATTTTCACAAAAACTATTGATAGCTTATGCACATAGGTTCTATTGTACATTGTTATCTTTAGTATTCGAATAAGGCCTTCTTTACAACAAATACACTAATGTACTGCACTCGTGGGTTTTACATTGTTGATGCTAGTCCCACCGGTAAAGTGGGAAGAAGAAAGAAAAGAAAAAACGTTACTGCATAAACCATTTTCACTATCACATTATGGCTGACAGCTGGAATATAAAAACATCATGTGGACTAGACCCCAAACACGGTTATACGCTAAAATAAGTTACTCTAGTCTTTGACAGAGCCAGAAATTGCTCTGTTAAAAGTAACAGCAGCGTACTCAAAGCGATATAAACATTAGAAATATCTGTGTTTACGAAGTAGCTAGCTGACATACAGCAGTCAAATGAAGGTTAAAAAAGCGACCAAACTCTCTATATTACACAACCTAGGAGAACAATTTTACCAAAAATTTCTTCAAGACTTTACCGATATGGAGGTGAAGCTGTTTAGTCTGAACTGAAGCCCGCCAAACACAGAGTGCTGTTCATGAGACGCGGGTAAAGGATGATGATACAGGAAGTGCAACGCTGACGTAAGAAAGGGAGCACTCGATAAATTACTCCCACAGATCCGCCGGGGCCCCTTCAATCAGAGATTAATCAAATAAACTAGATGGGAAAAAGTCTAATCTCGCATTAAAAAGAATTTAGGACGCTTGTTTTCGCAACACCACAGTCACACATTTGTGGCACTTTTTGCAAAATTATTTTAACAGGAAAATGAAGGAAACTTGAGTAAAACCATGGAGAAAACTTGAGCACCAAACCCTGAAAAGACCACTTGGTTAAACTTGCTCTAATTTCCACAATTTGTTTCCCAGAAAGAAAAATGAAACATCAACACGTTCTGTTCCAATGGTGGTCGCGAGAACTACAAATGATCCCAAGCCGCCCCGGGCGAGACGTCAGACTCACGTTGGCTCTCTTGTCTCGTGCACTCGTTGGCGCTGCTGCTTAGCAACAGACATTAAGGAGCCACAGGGCGACTCAGTCTTACAAAAAAACCCTAGCTAGCTATGCATTTCCACCCAGCTGGTGGCTACGTGATGGCAACTTCTACACCTTAGTGTCATTTACATCCGTCGTTATAAGTCAGAAATCCTTGGGTCTGTGCACTCGTCAGATAGAAATCAGTCACGTCTTGAGAATAGAAGAGGTTTTCGTTTTTCCAGGAAAATTGGCTAGCCGTAGCTCGGTAACCTTAGCACTGGAGTAACTGGCGTCTCCACCGGCCACGAAGAGAAACAGAGGGGGATGTAGATATGGGCTTGTTGGTTAGCCGGCCGGTTAACTGATCTAACATTGGCGTATGGACTGTAACGTGGTTTTAAAGGTAAGACACGAGCCACCGTGAGTGTTCGCTGGGTCTCCCTAACGTCTGCGTCATGTATCTTTGAGGGGCGACACCGCACTGTGCTCAGTGTTTACAGACCCTGTCAGCTATTCAACAGGTCGAATCTTTACCATGGCGAGGGAGTAAGATTATGAGAATAAGTAGAAATAAAGGTTTTTACTGATACGCTCTAAAGTTCCACATAATAATGATAGCATAAAGTGAGAGAAATATCATTGTCGCGTGTCAATGAATTGTATTACTTACTTTTCGTGTGTCCTAAAGTGGTGTCTGTAACGGTACCCCGCCCTGAGGCCTGGACAAGTTAAAGGAGTGTCATGAATAATGACATAGTTCTGCTGCTATGTTTCACATTCATTCTTACGTGTTCAAAATTGTGTGGACGGCGGAGGACATAATCGGTTGAAAAGTAATACGACTAACTTTGTACTCATGGAATGTAACTGTGGTGCTTTAAATGGAAGCTGTAACTTTCAGTTGCCCCTGTCAGATAGCTGTTTGTGGTAATATAATAATGATGATTTTGTCGCTACTGTCAACTTAACAATAGTGTTCAGCACTTGTCCAGATGTGAGGCAGTCTTTTGTTTCATCCATCACAGAGAGTACTTTGCAAACTCTTCACATCAAGTGGTTCATCGTAACCTTTAAATGAATCCAGAGCAATTCTAGACTAAGAGTCCGGAAACTTAGCATGACTGAGATTCAGAGACAGCAATTTGTGCCTGAATCTCAGACACAGATTGCTTTTGACAACAGCAAAATAAGAGCAAGTTGTTGTACTTGAAGCCATTCTTTTTTGCCTGCAGGTTATAAAGACTCAAGCATCATTCAACTCATTTATAGTTCATGAATGATAACCTCCTCTACTGTCACACATATTGTGACTCAAATTCAGACAGGCTGTTGGACGGCGGCGCAGTTACGCAGCAGGTTGCCGGCGTCCACTGAGAACAGCTTTGCCTCAATATGTTGTTTAACCTTGCACTCAGTCACTGCACACATATTGCCATGCAGGACCCAGTTGCCATGCAGTTAGGTTCTATTCAGTACTAATGGAAGAATCAACATGCTTTACAGCAGCTTCAGGAAGATTCCCTCCAATATTTACAGCTGCTTAGTGTGTGTACATAATACCTTGAAAGGTAATTGCAGCCTTAGTGGATAGAAAGCCGTTCAGTCTGTATATATAATGAAAACCTCTAATACTGAAATTAACAGAGGGGAAAAAAGTAAACTTGGATTTTCAAACATCTTTTTTAACAGGACATGGTGTTTCTATATTACCAGTACCTAATCAAATCTTCCAAATTAAATGTACACAAGCTTCAACTTTCAGTGTTTTTGTGGATTTGACTGTTTCAGCTGGTACATGCATTCGAGTAACACCACTGAAACTACAGCGCGCTACTGAGAGGACCGGTCTGACGTCGCCATCATGTTGGAGGAGGACATGGAAGTGGCCATCAAAGTGGTCGTGGTGGGCAACGGCGCTGTTGGCAAGTCCAGTATGATCCAGCGTTACTGCAAGGGCGTTTTCACAAAGGACTACAAGAAGACAATTGGGGTGGACTTTCTGGAAAGGCAGATTGTGTAAGTAGCTTGTTTATAAAGATTTTTTGTGTTTCATTATCAGCTCAGCTCTTTGATGCAGCTATTTAATGCAACTGTCATGCCAAAGCTGAGTTTAACTTTTTTTTTTCAATCTTAACTTGAACAAGATTCTGTAGATGCCTGATAAATTCAGCTGTGACTCTCCTCATTCCTTGCTGTCTGCTGTAGTGTGAATGACGAGGAGGTCCGGCTAATGCTGTGGGACACGGCTGGGCAGGAGGAGTTTGATGCTATCACCAAGGCCTACTACCGTGGTAAGATCTCTACATCAGTGACCACTGGCTTCCCTCACCGCTGACTTAAAGTGTTTGTTTTTTGTTTTTTAAATCTTTTGTTTTTGTATTTAGCAGAGATCTGGTGTTTTTGCATACTTTTAGCATAAACAAAAAACATTCTATCCAAAATCTATAGGAATAATTATCATCATTGCTGATATTATTGTTACATTTCGATACTTTACAAATTGACTCACGCAGCACGACTTTGTTTTCCAGGTGCCCAGGCGTGTGTGCTGGTCTTTTCAACCACAGACAGGGACTCATTCCAGGCTATTGACAGCTGGAGGGAGAAGGTGGAAGCAGAAGTTGGAGATATTCCCACCGTTCTGGTGCAGAACAAAATCGATCTCCTGGAAGAAACTTTAATAAAGAAGTAAGTAGCTCATTCCCTATTAGAGTGAGCAAATATCGAGGGTATATTGAATGGTAACAGTGGTATATTCAGAGAAAATTAAAAGGTTGATGTTCTTTTTTGTGTTTGGGTTACAGTGAGGAGGCAGAAGCTTTGGCTAAAAGACTTAAGCTGAGATTTTACCGCTCTTCAGTGAAAGAGGACCTCAATGTCAATGAGGGTGGGTGACGGTAAATGTGGACATGCAGTTAATTGCAGGTAAAATGTCCCCCTGCATTTTCCATGTTAACATTTCTTATGTTTTCAGTTTTTAAATATTTGGCAGAGAAATATCTTCATAGACTTAAACAGCAAACTGCAGAGGAGACGGAGGTGGTCCATACAACAAGCAATAAAATAGGTCAGTGCTGTTTTTTTTCTACCCATCCCTGGTTTCTTATTCACAATTCAGATTGTGTTTATTCATTCGACCTGCACCACAGCTCATTTCTGTTTCTGCCCCTCCCAAAGGTGTCTTTAATACTACTAGTAACGTCTGCAACCAGGGCTCCAGCAATGGCAGAGAGGTCATCATGTTGCGACCAAACAAACAGAGGACCAAGAAGAGTAAAAATCCCTTTGGAGGCTGCACCCTACTCTAAATAAAACTTTTAAAAAACTGACCTTTTACGTTTAAGATTAGATCATGGTTTTACTCTATGGACGTAGCCACAGTTAGAGACCAAAGTCCACACAGACTGGGAAAATTATACATAATACTTTAATAACTTGATGTTAATCTCAATCATGAGTTATTCCCTCACAGTATCAGTTGTACTTTGACTCAGCTTCAGTCTTCTTTGATCTGCCCACAGAACCTGACAACCCCTATCCATCCTTGGGTCCTTCTTGTGATTGCCTTAAGAAAAAGCTGCAGTTTGCTGTCATCAATCAAATGTTGCCGCTAACAGCTTATTTCTGTGAGCGGTGGTGAGGTTTTCTAAAAGGGACTCTCACTGAAAACATATCCTCTCTTCTATCTTTTCTGTCATTGCCATGTGTGACATCTCACTCGTGCAATATGTTTGCATGTATTGAAAAAGACAAACAGACTGTTTTGTACCGCTTTTTTTTCCAACACTCAGCATAATGTGGTCAAAACCAGTCTGTTTATCCCTAACAGAGTCAGAGGGAGAATCTCTCTGCAGAGGTATTTTTGTACTAACAGTGTTGAGTAATATTTTGTGCCAAATTTCTTCTATTTGAGCTGAGGTTGAGCATTAAAACCACAGTGATTTGTGGTGAAATGACATTTTTAGAATGTGCTCCTCTGCTTTCCAGAAAGTCAGAAACCACTTACAAAAAACTATCTCTTTATACTGCCCATTCCCTAAAGTTGGATCTTTGTAAACCAAGCTCATATTGAATTAAATCTCCTCTACTTCTTGTTTTGCTTTTAGAAATCATAACATGACATTTCCTTTGCAGTTGTTTACATTCACAACTTTGCTCCTTTTGTCTTTGTTAACGTTGGTACTGCTGATGAAAACTATGGTTTGGTTTCTGTGCCATTTTCCTGTTCATCAGGCCTCATATGGTAATATAAGACTAGTTGTTTATGAATAGCATTGTGTTCTGTTTGTTTTAGTTATGAGGAAAGAGTGAGGCCAGGAAGCTAGATGCTCTCCGCTCCATCATATCTGTGCCTGTGGAAAGGTCTGAGGCAGGATTTAGTCGACACTAAATTGCGGAAGTGCTTGTGTGTGCCTGTATATGCAAGGGAACTATTTTTCTTCTCACCACACGGCGGCACTTCCACCAATATCTCTCATACTTCTTAATCTTCCATACTACCTGTGAATTTTCTGGCATGCCTTATTTCCCTTAAGACTTTTTTTTTGTTTGTTTGCTTCAGCTGACAGAGCACAAATAACTGCACGAATATGTGGAAAAGTCTTGAACTTCTGACTAAAAAACGCGAACAGTTTCTCATGTGTAAGTACTTTCTATGGAAAAAGAATACGCAGGACAATTGGGAGTATGTATGCATGTGTTTCTGTTTTTATGAACTAGAAAAAGAACTCATTTGAGATGTTTCAGGTTTGTTTTGTTCCTCTTGTCCAAAGATGGTGCTGAATATGTTTTACACCGTTGGTACAAAGACCGTGTCCCATTTCAGATGTTTATCCCCCCCAGTAGGATCTGTGCAAACTCTACTTTGTGTTTTTCTTTTTTTTGTGGGATGGGGAGAGAGAAAAAAATGCAGTTGTCTCAGCCAGTTCTTTGAGGCATTTTGTTTGTCCAAGTATGTGAATGTTCAACCATGGTCGCAGTGCTTGCTCTGTTTAGATTAACCAGTAGAGAGCGTCTTAACTCCCACTCTTCCTGTCCGTTTAAAACGGCCTGCACAGTAAATCTGTAAATAATTCTTTCTCAAGCTTTCTCCCATTTGTTTACTTTATCATTTTGCATTTTGACTGAATGGACTTAGTGCACTTTATCAAAAAGATGGCATTTATTCTAAAGGAATGCTCCATTGAAATTAACTATACATATGTGCTGTTACTCAGGTGTAATATTCTTTATGTTTGTCTCTTTTTTTTCTGCTTTCTCGCACAAGAATTCATAGAATGTAATCGGTAAACTTCTAGAATTTGCTGATTTTACCCCATTAAACTGACAGATATCAAGTATGTTTGCAATCTGACTAAAAGGACACTCAAATGTGCACCTAGTTGTATATTTGGGATGCAGTGTTTGGTGGCAGTCTGACAAATAAAAATACATCTTTCATGACTTCACTCTTGATTTTCCTATAACTAAATCTTTAAATCATTTGCACATTTCTTTGGTAGAATGATGCTACTGAGAGATGACTTTCTCTGTTCTTTTTTTTTTTTAAGTGAATCAGTAAATGGTTTTCTTACAGTAGAAGGAAATTTGGTGAAATTTAGTTAAGATTCTCAAGTGTAAAAGAAAAATTTGGACTACTACTGTGAACTGAAATGGATGTTTTAGTCAAAATTCAAACTTGGTCACACAAATCCTATTATACTCACACACATACTGTCATGTAGTTGTCAAACTGTAGGCATCTAGTGTAGTAGAACAGTTTCATCATGGTGTGCAGAGTTCAGAGCGGCTTTCAGAGGTGATTTCCAGGTTCTAATCTGTGGTGGCTGTACAGCTTCTGAATAGCAAACTTAAAAATGTTTTTTTCCTCTGATAGAAATAAGCTAATAAATGACCAATTCAAAGTCTTCTCAACTCATTTATACAAGTTCTTTATTAACACATAAAACTCTTTGCAAAAACATTGACTAAAGTCCACAGCTTCACGTGATGTGCGTTCACACAAAGAGGTAGCATATGCAAATCCTTCCAAATCCTAAAAACAGCTAGTCTAAAAACTGAAGTGAAGAAATGGAAACAGAAGCTCCATCACTGAAATCACTGTTTGTCAACTTGGGTGAAAATAAACTGTGGCTTTGACCACTGGAATAAAAGAAAAGTGTTTCTTTTTTCCCTCTTATTCATGGAAGAAAAAAAGAACGTGCCGACCATATTTTGACCATTGTTCACTGGCAAATTTCACATATTTAAAGAGTCAGAAAAGGATTTTCCACTGGGTTGCACACAGACCTGACAACAGGTGGTGAGGGAGCATGCATCCTGTACAGTGTAGACATTACAACATCTGGTCAGTATTAGGTGGGACCAGGTAAATGACAAAAGTCTGAAGGTAAAAGTTAGTATTTCCATTTGCTATAAGATGTGAGTATTTACTCTTTTTTTTTCACGTCACCATGGAAAAGGAAAGGTGATTCTTGGTGCTGTGTTTTAAGAAGTTAACGTGTAGAGAGTCACCACGGTTCTGTGTGAGGTTAGTGGTATTAAAGACACACACTGGGTTTTCAGGCGGCACGTGTTATTGGCTTCCGTTGTTGAGCTTTTGGTGATCCAGAATCTTGATGTTCTTCTCGGCATTGTCAACATTCCTAAGCAAGGTCTCCAGCCGCCGCTTGATTTTCTTCTGGTCCTCCAGAGCGCAGCTGATCACCACGGCCTGAAACTTCTGGTCGATGGGGACGGCCGGCGCCTCGGTCACGCAGGCGGCGTGCAGGGCCAGCAGCTGCTGCCGGCCGGCCTCCATGTCGTCCAGCAGCTTCTTCACTATGTCGTCTATCATGGAGGTGGCCTGGCGCAGGGCCTCCTCCTGCTGGGAGCTCCGGATGGTGCCCACAGAGATCTCCACCGACAGGGTCCGGCCCATCAGACGCTCTGCGGTTAGAGTCAGCTCCTCCTTCTCTCCTGGAACACACAAACAAATCAGACTGTATCTTTCAGCGGAATCTTTTATTCCCTGTCCAGGGCTTGACCGTAGCTGTAGCTTTGCTGGATTGATCCCCCGTCTTCCTGAAAATGTATTTTTTACTGCTAACTTGAGCAAGGGGAGGGGAATTTTCTGGTAAGTCACTGAGCCACAGACATATTTAAGTGTGTGTCACCTTCCTAAATATTGGTGGAGTGAAGCTAAATGTGATAGCCTGTAATCCAAAATGAGACAAGACCGGCCCGACATAACTGGACTTTGCCGTAGACTGTGCTGTATGTACATAAATATACAGAACATGCTGTACATATGGGAGACATGCCAAGGAAACTAAAAACCAGAGTACATCTAATTTGATTCATGGTCTCAGCTGTTGCTTTGTGTGTGTGATCTGAAATAATGGTTAAATCTATAAGGAACTAAGACGTCCTCCCAGCTTCCTGGTCATGGCCAGCGGTGCACAGGCAGAGCATAACCTCATCGGATCACAATGTCAGCGTGACATCAGAAGGGCTGGAAAATGCCAGATTTCAGACCCCACCACCGGGCGCGCCCAGGCCCTGTAGATGCCGCCGACTGGTATTAAGCAGAGGATAACTTTTGCTCTTATGTAAGTTGGAAGAATTATCAGCCTCACCAGCGCAGATGTCACGCATTTCTTGACTGCTCTGTATGGACTGAATCATTTCCAGGATGCACTCCCTTTCCTGCTCCATGGCAGATGCCGCTTCGCGCAAAGCCTCCACCCTGAAAAAGGCCAAAGGATCATCAGCACGGAGAAAAAAACAACGTAAAAGCACAACAAACCTACAAAGTTGCCCCTGGCCTGAGCTTTATTTAAGGCGACACTGCATGGAAAGTGGTGCTCGTGCTTATTTGTTGTCGCCAAATCCAGCTTTCTAATGCAGAAAAAGACGTTTGTTGAACGTTTCCCAGCTGCATTAAGCGGTTTAAGGAGCGAGCGGCCACACATGACAGCCGTCGGGAGGACGGAGCCTCCAGCAGCTGTTCCAGCACATGGCGAGGCCCCTTCCCCAGCCCCTACCTTATTTCCAGCTGGTCCAAACTTTCCAGGAGTCGGCCCGAGCGGTCTGCCATGGACAGGGTCCTGCTGAACTTGCTACACACACTCTCGTTCATCTTCGCTTGTATTTTCGCTTGAGCCATGATGATGAAAGCTTCTTTTTTTTTCTCCTCTCTATTATTCCAATCCGCTTCAGAGACTTAATCCAAAGTGCGAGCGGCGCTCCTCGCAGCAGTCCATCTGAGTGTAATTCCTGCGGCCGGAGCTGCGCCCCCGGGAGAACACTTCCTAACATGGGCTGGGACTTCCTTCTCTCCACTCTCATGGAAGCTTCCCGAGGAGCCCAGAACCGGAGCTCCCAAAGTGGCCCAAGTCTCCACAGGAAGACTTCAGGGTGTGATTTTGAGAAAACATCTTCTGATACTAATCTTGGATCTTTTTTCTATAATAAAACACATATATATAATGAAATAATATATTCCCCCTTCTTTACAGCATGAGCCTTTTTAGGATTGTTTATCATAACTGACATCATATCATTTGGGAATTCACTTTAGGGGTCCTGCTTCTTATTTTCACAAAGATAAAACATAGTGCCCTCAGTTTATGCCATTACCAATAACAAAGAATGACATTAATAATAGATAGCACACGGCTGTGTACATTTATGTGGGTTCTGTAAATGAATGCTTTTAATCGGGGTAGTAACAGAGTTTCTAAGAGCACATGCGTGGTTTTCTGATTCTTTAAGGCAACTTCATCCTAGGTTACAGATATGTGCCACTATGTTCCTGCCAGCGTGAACACACTTTCATTCAGAAAAATAGGTTTTATTCCAGTGCACTTTAAAAACCTTTGCTCTAAACTCTGTTGTTTCATTCTAGCTTTTCTGCTGCATGAACTATACCAGCACAATACCTACTAACAATAATGCTCTCAATCCTGCAATGGAACCAGAGACCTGAACTGGACACCCAGTCAACACTTTGGTAACGGGGTCAGCTGAGGCATCTCGCAGTGTCACCGATGCCATCTTTAGCACATGTGTCGACACTCTTAAGAGTCCGAGTCTTCAAACCAGCCTCAAACTGACCTTCTTAACAGAACAGAAGGAGCGAAAATAAAACAAGCAACATTTATTTATACACATGAATACAGTGACCCAGTACAAAACATTACAGTAACTGGTAAACTGCTCACAAAAAGGGAAAGAGACAAACAGATTTTTTAAACTTAGAACTCCAGAAGGCTTCTTTTCAGAGCTTCTTCCAACTCTGTGGAAATAAACAGAAGATGAGGAGATGCACATCAGTATGTCAGACGACTGCTGGCTTGTTCTTCATAGCTCGTTTGGCCCATTTTATTCTATATCGAATAGTGAATGATTAAAGAGATATGATCAGTTATGAAACGTCTTAATCTTCCCCTCTTTTCTGGTCCAAACATTTCAATATATCCATCCGCTGCCGTGAGTTGAATGCAGGGATTTAATGATTTGTGATGAAAACAGGACAAAGCGTGGGGCGGCTGTGGCCATCACGTGGCCCGCTGACACATACCTGCGGACTCTCTTGCTGCATCCTCACTTGGAGACGAGGCGTGGTTCATTTCATCATCCGACTCATCTGCAACACACAAACACACACAGATAACATAAACATAACATAAAAGTTACATTTCTATCTAATTCTAGTATTTCTTGCTTACATCCTTGTTCTTCTTTTTCATTGGTCACCTGGCTGATGTTTAAAAACTTTGCCAGCTTCTCGTGTTCCATATCTGGTCAAATAAAACCAAAATTAAATGCAGCACACAGGCGCTACTGAACTGCAAATGCTGAATATCTTAAATGTTTTACCAGCGCTGTGAGGTTTGACCTCCACAGCATGCAGTACTTTCACAGCAGAGGGTTCTGCTTCGGGGTCTTTCCTGCTGATCCTGGAGCTCGCGCAGGGTTCCAGAGTGCAGTGCTGGGTGTGATAGTGCTTATGGAAACTTGGGACGCCATTAAAACTCTCCTGGCATGCTCCGCATTCCACATCGAAGGACTTGTCCAGGTTCAGGGCTGCGTGTTTGGTGTGGACGTGAGTCTTCATCTGTGCGTAGGACGGCACAGACAGGCTGCAGGGAGCGCACACATACTGACATTTGCCCTCAGCAGCGAGGCTTCTCATGCATTGCGTGTAAGTAGCTTTCATTTTCTCCTTGCTCTCTTCTAAGCTCATGCACAGGCATGTAGGCTGGAGACTTTCAGCAACAGCGGCGGCAGGTTCCACGACTTCGGTGTCATCCACACAGTAGTAATCTTTACTGTGGAGGCTCACGTAGTGCTCCATGAACTCGTCCTCGGATTCAAACTGCATGCTGTCGCAGAGGCCGCAGAAATAGAAGCTCTTCACCTGCCCGTCGTGCTCATTCACACAGTGCCTGCGCACAGTGGACTCCTTAAAGAACTTTTGAGGACAGTGTCCGCAGATGAATCTCTGAAAGCTGTGGCTGCTCACGTCCGCGCAGTGCTTGAGGACGGCTCGCTCCGAGTCAAAGATGTCCTCACACATCCTGCACATCCACATGCGGCCCGCCCCGGAGGAGGGAGTCTCCGCTCGCTCCTGCCGGCTTTTGGACGCATAGGACGAAAGCAGCGGGCCCTCGCTGCTGGTGGAGGCCTTGGCGTCCACCAGTGCGGCGGCATCATGGGGCACTTCTTTCTCGGTGAAGTAGGTGTGACCGCTGTGAACTTCTGACACGTGCAGCAGGATGTCTTCCTTTCGGGGCATCTCCACTTCGCACTTTCGACAGTAGAACAGGAAGTTGGATAGATGCGCCCCCCCCGTGGAAACGGCTCATATGCAGGCGGGCAATCGAGGACTCTCCCATGTGTTTGCCGCACACCCCACACTGATGGAAGATCTGGTTAACAGCCAGGAGGTGTTTACTGGCTGCGCTCTCCTCTGAGAACCGTGAGCCACATTCACAGAACCAAGCCGATGCTGAGCCTCTGCTGCCACTGGCGCTCACGCTCTGACTCAGTTTCTGCCGTTTAGCCGGAGAGGCGTCACAACTGCTCCTCTTCTTGGCTGCTGACTGTCTGCTGTCCTCTGCCTCTGCTGCCCTTTGGGTAAATCTGCTGAACTGAAGAAGGGCCTTTGCCATTGTTTGATTGACCTCCACGTGGTGCTGCAGTGATGCTTTGTGTCTTTCCACTTCAGCCCGGCTGAGAAAGAATTTCGAGCACAGGGAGCACTGCCCTTGCACTTGCAGCTGTGTCATAACTTCCACTATGGTTTTGTCCGCCTTGGCCACAGCACAGCCATGTCTACAGTGCACACTGACAAAGGGGAGAGAATGGATCACTGGAAAGCGGTTCAAGTAAAAATTAACATGTGTTACCACTGAATAAATGGAACATACTTAAAGTGGGCTTGAGCTGCTTGATGTGAGATCAGTGCTTTGTGGCATAAGGAGCAGCGGACAGTGAAGGCAACATCCTTACACAAAGCTAGGAGGCGATTCTTAGCAATCTGTGGGACAGGAACTGGAATTGCTGCTCCTCTGCTCTCTTCAATTAGAAAGGGAAAGCAGAAAATAAAGGTTGGTTTGATCATCTCTGCTTGTTGCATTTCACCTCCAACACTCCCTCTCTCCTACAACAATAAATCATTTGGGAACAATGTAGCACACAAATTACGTGTGATTAAAGTAATCTATTTGAATATACTGATCTTTAATATGTTAACGTAAAGCTTGCGATAAAGTTGAATAAGCCTTACCAGTCATGCTGAGTGACTCGGTGAAGTGGTTTTTGGCTGACATGTGCTGCAGACACTCATCGCGGAGGTTGAAGAGAAGGTAGCAGGCAGGGCAGGCAAAACACACAATCCGCTGGTAGCTCTGCTCCAGGCTGTGATCCTCAGGGCTTGAGGAGGACACCTGTTGACCGGGAGACACTATATTTATTCAGAATTTTTCAAAGATAAGATTATTCTCAAGGAACCGTGAAGAAAGTGGCTCAACCTTTGACTCAACATGTCCCCTCCATGCTTCTTTGGTTTGAAAATGCTGACCACAGGCAACGCAGGCAAAGAGTTCAGGCGGACTTCCTCTGAGATTGATTGCTGGGTCACATGGAGAGTGATCAAACCTGCACACAGGGTGTTGTACACACGGAAAACATCCCATATGTGGCACAAAGGGAACATGGTTAGAATGTGTGTGTGAAAGGGAGGTAAGAGTACCTTTTTAAGTGCCCCTCCAGGAGGGAGGTGTGGTCATAAACACGGCCACAGTTAATAACTGGACAAGTGTGTCTCGCTGAAGTATTTCTGGGGAAAGAAGGAGGAATGTGTCTTCTTCCAAAGCCAGCACTGATCACTCCTGGTTTAAGACCTAAATAAACAAAATGTTTTACTGAATCAGAGACACAGCGTTGGTTAAAAAAAAACAAGCAAAAAAATGACAAAAACTTAAACTTTGTTATGACACAACAAAATATTTTAAGGTTTTTGTCTTTGCTTTAATTTACAAAGACATATAATCCAGGTTGAAAACCTGCCTGGCATCTTCAGCCACATGTCCACACAGCGCTTTGCCTCCTGACTGGTCCCATTTGTGGAAGTAACGGCCAGCTCATGTTGCCCATGAGCTCTTTGTAAGATTTGTTTCTCCTGAAATGGAGACACATTATCATAACAAGTCCTGCTTCGAAACGTTACTGAATTAAAGGCATGCATCTGTCGGCTGGAAAATGTTTAATATAAACACTGTAACAGTCTGTGTATTACAGCCGACTGTGAATACAGCATTGTTTGTTCATAATGACACTCCAGATTAACTGGCTATTAGTTTCCCATCTTGTCTGCCCACCAGATGGCGCTGTTGCTTTCTCATCTGACCTGAATTGACGTCACAAAACAGAAGAAAAATAATATTGTGCTTGTTGTGCAGTTTAATCTTTGCTTAAAATCAGAGGACAAAGGTTTCTTAACCAATAAGATGACTGTAGTGATGAGATGTTTGAGGGTAACTGGAAAACTAAAGCCTAACAAGCGGCACATGATTCATGTGCAGTAATTTGGTGCACACGAGGCCTTACCTTGAACGCCCTACATTTGGCGGCTCTTTCCTTTTTGTCCTGAGCCACCTGCTGCGCCAGGCGGTCCAGTGTGGACGTAACGCGTGCTTTCTGTCGGGTGATTTTGTCCTCAAGCTAAAGTGAAGAGCAAAGTAACCCTTTCATGAGACTTCAGACCAGGATTAAAAGAATTATGTGTCATTTAAAAAACAAAACAAAAGGATTATCTGTTTTGAAACTGACTGTGGCTGACAACGATGAACAGGCCTCATCCTCACTGTCACTCAGCAAGTCAATACAGTCCAGTACTGGTCGAAGAGGGCTATCCTGAGGAGCAAACCACCATGTTTAATCAGTTACACAACAGTCCCCCAAACCCCAGACTTTGTGCTCTAAAAGACTGTAGTTCACAAAGACTGTGATAAGGGGACTGACTCATTCAGGTATATATTACAAAAATGTTGAGTTCCGCTAACTGGCTATATCTGACGGCATTAAAGAATAAATCATTTCTGCTGCGATCTTCATGCCAATCTATTGTCTAAAATCATAATGTAATGATGTAAATTGTATTAATTAACAGGCAAGAGACTCTCAAAATGAATATCTAAATTAATTCTTCCTAAAAATCACTAGTGTTATGTGCTGCTTATGTAGAGGACTCAGAAGCCACAGAACTACATCAATGGAGGAAAAGACAAATGTTCAAATTAAACGCAGTAAGCAGTGGTGTGGAATTATTTCAAACAGAGCAGGGAAACAAAAATTGATTTCAACCGATTGTGTTATCTTTAGTGAATATTGCACTTTCCAGTGATAGATGGACACGTTACATACAGACACAAACTCCACTTCTTCTTCCACATCGTCCTCGTCAGCTTGGGTTGGAGAGGACATCTTCTCTGAGGAAAAACGAAAAGCAAGTGCACATTTTCAAGCTGTGTTCTACCTGAGAGCGTGTGTGCATCATAATTATCTTAAGATAGAATGTGTGAACTCTTAGAGCATGGCCGGCATTCGCTTCTTAGCTGTATAGCAACGGAAACGTTATGTAAGAGCAAAGACACGTCGATAACGGATGGTAACAAACTTAATTATGGTAACAAACGCACTAGACTTGTCTGCTTTGACAACACAACTAGCTTTGGCCGAGAAATTAGCTCACAGCTGTAACAACGACTTCTTATCAGGCTTGTGTGTCAGACCACACTTACTCCAGTATATCGAAAACGATTGAAGACAGTATAACCACTGTGAATTCACCACGGAGTAGAGTTTCTTCTTCGTTAAGCTTTCAGAGGATTTTCACTTGTGTGCTGCCACTGAGGTGGGAGCCGCATCGTGGCCTGGTTTAAATCAGTGTTGTTGTAATACCCCTATACACCACTAATGGCAGGACTGAGAACGGATTTGTTGACAGTATGAAATTTTCACTCACGCGAAGAAGTAGTTACCCGCCAATGTGTAACGTTCGAGGACTGCAATAAATTGGAAGTAAAGATGCACTTGGCTTTAGCATAAGCCTGCCTTCTACTTGCTTTAATCACCCGCGGGAAATATCCTAACTGGTCATCAACATAACTGTTTGTTTTTTCTGATACGTGATTACCACTAACTATTTCGTTAAATTTTTTTGTTGTTTTTGAGTTTTTTTGCAGCGAAATCTATAAGCAGGATGCTGGAGCAAGCTAACGTTAACTGCCCCACATTTGTGGTTAAAGAGACCTTATATTGCTCAACAAAGGAGACACATAAACATATGACATGTGTGGGTTAAACGGATACATTCAGCCAAAAGTACCTTTGCCTAATACTTCTCTTGTTGACTCTTCCGTTGACAGCGTGGTCTTTTAGTCTCTAGTACAACGATCGAAATCAACGTAAACGCAGCCAAAGTGATGTCCAACGTCGTGAGTAATGTGGTACGCTCCTTTTGAACGCGGAGGGTGCCGCAAAGCCGGGGTCATTGGCTTTTGCAGCAGAACAAACGCAGAAAAAGTAAACTCCTCCCGTCTGTGTGTTGCTTATTCGGACAAGGGGGTGATATTATTCAACTCATATAGCATTCAGTCTTTTGAACTTCATTAGATAGGGTGGCATTGTTTACCTTTATTTCATGAATAAATAGATTGGAAAAAATTCCCACAATGGTGATCTTTAAAACACAAATAAAAAAATATTGTGGTTAGTTTATCTGACATAAGAAATAATATCTCACTTCCTCCAAAATGTATATGTTTAAGATGAATTTTGGATAATTTTTCTCTTTTTGTTTTGTTTTCTGTCTAGTTCTGAAATGATCTGTGCATCATAAGAGTTACTTTACAGGGATTCATTCAGAGTATGCTTGTTCAGAATGAAGGTGCGCTGTGGTAAAGGCACCCCCCCTTCCCTTTCCCCATGAACCATCAGTGGACTGACACAGGCACCCATGGGCCACAGTGAGTTAGTGTGGACTAATGCAGCATTATCCTGTAGGGAGGCCACTCTGCACCACATCACTGCGATGCTGGATGAATCTGCTGACTCCCCCTGCTGCCCCTGGCAAAATAAATAAATAAATAAAACGTGCGTCTCTGCTGAGTCATGCGTTGTACTTCAGATTAACGGTATCAGTAGTCTGGGCTGTGCTTTTCTGACCCTATAGGCTTTCCACGTTTAACTGTGTGATGCTCCACGTATGTCAGCGAGTGTCTTTATTCTCATCTCGAGCTTTCGGCGGAGGACCGGCAGGAGAGGAGCCAGCTGTCTGAGGCGGGGGGGACCTGTCCTATATCTCGCCTTATGATGATCGCTGCGGCGTTTCTGGTCCTGCTTAGGCCGTACAGCATCCAGTGCGTGCTGCTTTTGTTGCTGCTTTTGCTCGGGACTATTGCGACGATTTTGTTTTTCTGCTGCTGGCATCGCAGGCTTCGTAATGGAAAGCATCCAATAAAATCTGTCCTCTCCGGCGGGCGCTCCAGGAGCCGCGGTGAGTAGCGCCTGCAGGCGGGCCGCATCTCACCGATTACCAGACCTTAATGGGTTTGGTGTTAGTCTGTTTGTCACCTGAATGGGACCGATCTGGTGAAGTAAACCTCACCTGAGCCAGGTAACTGCGTCAGCGTAGTTAGAGAGGGTTAAAACGCCCTGAATATTTACCAGGGGTGTGTGTTCTGTTGCTGTGATGTGTGGTTTAAATGTCACTGTGAGTGGTACAAGTCTGAACAGTGTCTTATTCTAACATCTGCTATCTGTCTTGTAGTCGGTCTGCGAACTCATCACTTTCGATCAGAGGTAGGATGAACTTTCCACATTATGATTTTGTATATGCATAAGAAAGTTTATTTTTCATTTTAACGTCAAATGTTTTGTAGCACAATTTCACACGGGCTTCGCTCCAAAGCCTCGTTTCTCGGACTTTTATCCGGGACTGCATGGCTATTTTAGGAACTATGATGTGCGCATTGCGCATGTGTTATCAATAAATGATGTGGGTGATTTAGCAATTTTATGCTTTGAGATGGATTAACACACTTGTTCTCGGACAGACGTTGCTTTAACTTGAAGTTTGAGTAGGCAGAAACCCTCTGAGGTTTATGATCCATTTGGGATTAAAATCATCACATTTTGTGACGTGTGAATAGAACTTTGTTCCATCTGTTTCCGTTTTGCTCCACTTCGTTTCAAAATAAAACGGGTTAAATCCTCGTGGTCCACGTGAGTGAAGCTTTTCAAAATACGTGGAGATGTCTCAAGTGGAAATGAAGAATTGGTATATTGTGTGAAAAGTTTTTTCAGCAGCTGTCAATATGTACATTTATTTTCTTTTAGATTTCCATAGTTTTAATGTAAAAATATAACTCCGCTTTCATAGGTCATGTTATTGAACCACAGGATACTGAGTCCCCACTGGCTTTGTGCTGTAGCTGCTAGAGATTCGGTTTCATTTTCAAGGACACTACAGACTGTTGTTGAGCTTTAACTTAAGATAGAAGCAGTATTATATACTATCACCACAAGTAATATAACCAGCAATTTAAGTCTCTTAAATAATTATGTTAGCTGTGGAGTTTTTGTACCCTCGGCAGAAAAAAAATATGTTAAAACCATGCTGAAAGTAGGGTTATATCTATGTTCTGTAGTTGAGAAAAGCAGTTTCATTACCCTCAATATTAGAATGAATTTTAAATGCATAAAATATAAAACTTACCATTTCAGATTGTAAAACACATTTGTGACACAATGAAAATAAACCTACGCATTGTAAAATTACCTAACGCCATCAGCAGTAGTGCAGAATAATTGTTGACTACTTTTATTCCCTTGATAGTCTTCGTCTATGGAATAAAATCATTCCGACACAGTTAGATTGGTGCTTGCTAAAATGTTGAGTGTTGAATGCATAGTGTGGTACTACCAGCTTGACATTTGCTCATGTTTCACAGGGTTTCAGGCACAGTCCACGTCACTTAAGGAGGAGCATACATGCTCGTGTGATAGAGGAAAAGCCCAATCTGGTTGAGGTTCCAGAAAGTGAACCTGACTCATCATCGACTCTTAGAAAACGCAAAGTGAAGAAGAGAGTCCTGCCAGAGTTTTACCAGTCTGTGCAAGTCACTCCTACTCGTAAAGCTGTAGGTATCTCCCTTTAACTGGCACCATTAGTGTGAATGACAAAATGATGCTGTTTTTGCTTTTTCACACTCAACAGGCAACATCCGTGTGTCTTTGGAGCTGGTTAGGATTAACAGGCTCAAGGACACGGAGCAGATGTTTGTCATGAGGGCTTAAGCTTGTGTGTGTGTTTGAAGAATGCTTCCTTTATAGCTCATTTGAAATGAAAGGTTATTTTACCCTACATGTTTTGTGTAGGAACTGATCATTACATGACACACACATCTATAATTGTACTTTTGCATGGGATTTTTGTTTGAAGACATAAAATGTCTGAGTTTATTTATGCAGAAAATGTTTCTAACTTTTATGTCATTTTAGGTTACTTTCAAAGACCCTTCAAGCTTGGCTTCAAACTTTTTTTGTATTGATTTTCTTTTGTTAAATAACTCAGAAAAAACTCTTTCTCTGCCCAAAAAAATCACAAAATTTGGGGAAATACAACTTTTGTACTGTGAAAGTATATTTAGATTTACATGCACTTAGATGAACATAAATTCACAAGATGTAAAGTTCCTTACCACAAAAAACACTGCATCATGTTTTTTTATTTCTAATGTTAGTCATAACCTCTAATTCCCAGGACTCCATTTCAAGTTCCAAATGATAATGATGTTATAAGAGAGTCTTTGATGTCTGTTCACTTTGTCTCTGTCATCCTGTTCATGCTGCTACATGTCATCAGCTCAGATTCAGGTCTTTGTTAATACTGCCTCTTTTTAAAGCCCTCAGCTTTTCATTTCCACATCACAACTGTGTTACTCTGTGAACTTTGTACACAACTTCCAAAGAAGTTTGTAGCGCTGTTCTTCAATACCATTATCTTTTCAGACTGTCTGGAAAAAAATCAAGAGACAGACCTAGACTTGCAAAAATAAATATGGGAAAACTGAAAAGATCAGGGTCACTTTTTAACACACAGCACTTCCAGGAATATTAAATATGGCCACAATAACGTCTTTTTTTTTATTTTTTTTTTTATGCTTCATGCTCCAGTCTTAGAATAAGTCATTTTGCTCCATCAGAGGACATTTTGGATTGAAATTCATAAACTCATAATCCGTGCATCTGTTTTCTAAAATGTTCCAGGTCTATTTAATATATTTTTTAAATATGTTATCCTATCCTCCTATCCAGGGTATTTAATATAAAACCTAAAATCTATTTGCGCTGCAAAGGTCTTTGATTCTTTCTGGATGGCATTCTTTATTTGTGTGAGACTGAACCGTCAAAAACTGTGTGATGTTGGAACTTCCTAACGTTGAAAGTATTGAATGTATTGAACATATTGATCTGCGTTTGTCGAGTGCATGATGGAGTTAGATAGCAAATAGATCATTGTTTTTTCTTATTATTGCAAAGGTCAGACAAAAAGAAAAGTCACTTTTTCCACACTTATATACTTTAGATTTAAATACTGTTCTTTCAGCGGTAAACCAAAAATGGTAAATTCTGGTATGAGACTGGCAGAAAATTAATTAAATAATGCATCATGTGAGCTAATGCTCAGCCCAAACTGCTAGCCATGCATCATTTACAATATATTTACATGTGTGGCCTACACCAGACTGTGCATTATGAATTATTTACTATGGGTGACTTTGATCAAAACCATATTTACCCTTTGCTTCTAAGCATGGGATGTTTTTCAATGACCTAGACAAGTGTTAAACGACAGGAGACCATGGAGATGATGTCTTTTCACTTTGTCTTCCAACTGAAACACAGCAAGGAGCCTTTAAATTAGAAATGTAAAAGAGCCTCACCATCTGAAGCATAAGGCCCAAATTAAATGCATCTCAGATTCCCTTTATTATTAGCTATTTTTCATGAATATGTACAATAACAAACACATTCAAAATAAAATGTTACATTTATAGAGGAATCATTTAGAGTACTTTCTGATAGAGGGCACGGGCCTTTTATCATCTACCTGACAGGAGGTCTGCTAGACTTTGAAGTGCTCTGATTCCGGTGCATTTTGCTTTGTTAAATAAAATTTCAAGTCATGTGAACATACATTTATGTTAATTAGTATGCAAATATGTACATTAAAAAAAACCTTCCTTGGATCCTTTCCTTGAAATGTATCCCTTTTAATGGAGGAGTCTGATTTAGAAAAAATGCTACACTAAGCTGCCTTTTAAAGCCTCAGATTCATCCTGATGAAAGTGATGTAACGATCAAATGGTTGATAAAATTGGAAGCGTGCTGCCTTTATCAGCTTTGTAGTTTCTATTTTAAACCAGATATCCTTCACTGTGGCCCTGTGAAATAATGTTCTCAGCATGACCATTTCATACAGCAGCTTATACGTTTTAATATCATCCAGACCAAGTAGAGTGCAGAATCCTGTCCTTGAGGTTTGATTCACTGGACCACAGCAGACTGCTTTAGATTATGTGAAAATACAATTTTTTATCATGAAAAACTGAACGTCACTGTCCAGGTATTTTGCACCCCACCCATCTCCTTAAAGAAATGTGTCCCTGTATTTGCTTTGTTGCTCAACCTCAGGAGTGTCAGGGTGCAGCAGGAAATTGCAACAGAAAACCATTCATGGGCTTATCCTGCACATGAGTAATTCCAGAGGAAAAACTCAGAGGAAAAATCATTGTTGCCTTGCACTGTTGGATTAATGGTACACTTTATCTTATTTAAAGGCTGTTATAGCATTTTCTGCGTTGAACCCCCTTTTTTACATTAAAGTCTTATCGCCGTTTATTCAGTGAGACTAAAGTGTGGTGGATAAAGAAAAGTGTGTCTTTCTTGCCATGAGAAAGCGGATCTCCTGCCCTGTTATTTGCAGCCAGTTGCTGCCTTTGTGTCGGGATGGCGCTCTAACACCACCATGACTGTTGGAGCTGCTGTTGTTGGCTATGACGCGCAGACACATGCAGTCTGCTCTCCCATCACGGTCCAGCTCTGCCTCGACAACACACAGCTCAACATCCTTCCACATCCCTGGAGATCTGACATCACCTCGCGGCTTTAATGATCCCATAAGGGAGAAACGCGCGATCGGAGCATCCCTCTAAGGGCGTGGCACCTTTAAACATGTTACTAAAGGGTGAAAGCTAAAAACACCCACGTCGGATTTGTGTATTTATTTTCATTTTCTTCCAGCTGACGGGTCTCCATGTATACAGTGGTGAGTCTTATTCCTGACCTAGCGGGGGAGCCAGACATGCTTTCATGCTCCTTTTTATATGGCCCCCTTTTTATTGTTTTGCCTCACACCTGATATGCGCTCAAATTACGCACCTTGACCAGCCATAGAGAGGAGAAAAACGAATACCATTGCGCCGAGCTCTACATAATCTGTCTTCCCGTTTTGGTGTCAATTCATGACTGTTCATTTTCTTTTGTCTCACAGAGCTCCAGCTCGGGGAACCCTTCCCTGCACTGCTCTATGTCTTCCTCGGCGGATATCTCGGACGAAGATGATTACAGTGTTAAATCCGGGTCGGCATCCCCTGCGCCCGGCGACACTTTACCCTGGAACCTGCCAAGACATGAGCGGTCCAAAAGGAAGATCCAGGGAGGATCCGTGCTGGATCCGGCGGAGAGAGCTGTGCTCAGGATCGCAGGTGAGGGACGCTCGCCTTGTTGTTACTGCAAGGATTATTATGGCCAAAGACTCAGTTATTGTGGGGATTACATAATTGACTTATTTCAGTTTCTTTTTCTTGGATATTCATCCTAAACTGGACACCTATTTGTGGCACGTGTGGTGGTATTTTGGTCGAGCTGGAACAATATTATTTACAATTAAGGAACGTTTTTTGTTTTTAGTGTGTTTGTGTGTGTGTGTGTGTGTGTGTGTGTGTCAAGAAAATGTAGTTGCATTTAATTTGTGTATAAACGATTGATAAAGACAGATTGACAGATTGAAATGAGTTTAGCAAGTGGCTTAATCTGGTGCTGGTAAATGACTGTATTAAAACACCTAAGTGTTCTTTGACTTATTGGATGTCGTAAACCCCTTTAAAGCTGTGTTCAAAGTTTTAAATGAAATCCCGCGAGAATTTGCGTGACAATAATGTGACAGCTGACATTGATGACACAAAAATACATGTTTTGTTTTTGTTGTTGTTGTTTTTACATTTATCTTATTAACCTGCCAGTGTTACTTGAAGTTGGGGCGGTTTAAGGACTGTTGGCACAGTATATTTTCACAATAAGATTAATTATTCTTGATTGGTAAAATATTTTGGTTGTAAGAATGTAAGCATTTCCGGAGTAGTTTTCCTGTCAATATTGGGCCACTTGGCTCGTTAACAAGGAGGTTTTTATGGCGGTGCAGTGATTCCGGCTGTCCTTTCTATCAATCTTGAGAGAAAGTGCCGCCTATTGGTCAGGACGCAGACATGGGAGGTATACAGGGCGTTTCCTTCCGAACGACGGCAGCACCGTTCATTCCCGGTTCCTCAGCACATACACATGCACGCAGATGCACGCACACACATGTACACACACGCGTGCTGTGTCCCTGTCCGTCTCTGGTGAATGTCCAGTCTCAGAAGCCCGGGTCATGGCTCAGTACGCGCCGCAGGCTTATGTTCTCTCGGACGAACAGGAATACCTCCAAGCTTATGAAGATGTGTTGGAAAAATATAAAGGTAGGAGCGCTGCTGTGCGGACATGCTTTTAGGGGGGTTTAGACGATGAACAACTGGTCCGGTTGCCACTTGACAGCTCAGTAAATGTCAGCCTGCCCCCTCTTCCTCTGTGGTGGCTGGCTGGCTTCAGTGCCTATCCCTGCTGTGGAAAAATGGGAATATTTCCTGCATGACATCACATTTAGGCTGAATTGAACTGTCGTTGACAAGGGCTTTAATTTTACATGATGCTTGTTATGATTGTTTTTATTCTATGATTGGATCGGGTGGTTATTTGTCTCGTTTTGATTTTAGATTCAGTTATACCCAGGGGACAGTTGTAAAAGCCAGGCCACTGTGACAGGTTGAGTGCATCGTGTACATCAGGCTGTGCCAATGTTCAACTTATTATTATCGCTTGTTTTTATAAAAAAAAGAAGAGCTCATGATGGGAAATAACTGGTCAGATAGTGCTATGCTGACTTGTGTGGTGTCTTGAGGGAGGCAGGACAATGACATGGCAGGATATGCTGTCAGTTCACATCAGTGGTAAATGTCACTTTATCTAGCTACTCTTTTTAGGCTATTACATTAATTAGATCATAGTCCTCCCACAGAACAGGCTCCCTTTACGTTGTGTCCAGAGTTTGAGCCAATCAACTGCATTTCTCCTCCGACCAGGCCAGTGGACGTCCAGTGGACGTCCAGTGGGGCTGAATTCAAACTGACAGGAGCAGTTTTAACTCTTTGTGCCTCCTTTTCACTGTGGCTCGCAGAGTGAATCAATAGAACAAAGAAGAACAAATGCTGTGCACCATCGTGAATACTCAGCTGTTCTGTCTTTTAGCCAGCAGGGCCAGTCAGCTGTGGTACAAGGCTTAAAGGCCCTGAGTGGACTCTAATGGGATCATATGATGCAGCATCATTAGGAATCTGTAACGGCTGTCTTCAGGCAGATGATCTGTGACAAACAACAAGCTTAGTTATTTTCTGTGCTATCAGCCTTCACAGCTGGACTGCAATCAGCTTGTGCATGTACTGTATTGATTTTGGGAATATTTAACTGCTGCTGTGTGAACAATGAATTTGTTAAAGAAGGGTAAGACTTTTTCTTTTTAATTCATGATAATCAGATAATCTGTTTAGTCAAGATTTGTGTTTATTTTTTGCATTATTCAATATAATTTTACACTCAAATATTCGTCTGAACTGACTAATCCTGTAAGAAGCAAGAGATCATTTAATGGGTTTATAATTCCTCTGTGCAACATCCCACAGACTTCCATCAGCTTTTTTTTTTACAACCAGCTTCGTGAAAAATGGAAAAAAATGGGTCTTGTGTTATGATCGCTGAAGCTAATTTATTCTCAACATTTATTCATACAGGTCATCTTAGGTGACAGAGAATAGACTGTGCCAAGCAAAACAGTGGATACCTAATGCATGAGAGCAGTAAACAGCTATTCTGATAAAAAGTTTTGCATTTAAGGGTTGTTTTTTGCAGAAATGACTGTGTTCAGTATCATAGAAAGACGGGAACTGAATGCTGAAAAATTAACTTTATTTCTCCACAGCAGTTAATGTGTGTTTCCCCAGTTGTGTAAAGGGCTCATGGTGCAGGTTACTTTTTAGAAACAGTCAGGTACTTTTTAAGGAAGGGGCTGGCAAAATGCTGGGATACATTGTTGTTTTTGATAAACCTTAAGTTGTACCGGCAATTGATTTGATAACAGAGAGCCCCAAGCTTCTCTCCATGTGATGCATACAGAATCAATGAGGGGTATTTCCACAGTACAATCATATTCAGTAACCAAGCAAACATACCAGTAAACAGAGTATTTACTGGGTCACTTATAAGATAGGGGTAAGCTTCCGCAAAATATAATCAGGTCATTTTCTCGTTTAATTGTGATCATTCAGGCATGCACCTTTTTGTTGATCATATTTGGTAATTGATTGATGTTTTATTAGCTTTTATCTGGCTTCTGGAGCTGTCAAACAGCTTTGAGATATTGTCGGCTGTCAGAGTGGATGAAAAGGGAAAACGGAGAAAAAGACAATCGCATTTTGTTTTACACGGTGTCAGTGTCATGTAGTATCCTACTCGCTGTCCACCCCCAGTGTGAACTTTAACATGACAACTGAGTATTGATAGATGGAGTTCGAAATCCTAAACTCGTGAAGTTCGGAAATTTAGAATCTATGTTGTAAAATGCCACTTTTTCTTGACGTGCATGAGAAAAAGTAGTTCATCATGCTTCAGCTGTTATATATACTGATTGGTTATTGTGCATTAATAACACGCTTTACAAAGCTTAACTTCAATGCAGGTTCTGCAGACAAAAGGGAGAAAAGCTGAGGAATGAGTTAAAGACATGGTTTCTTAGACACATACAACAGCCGGCTGCACTGGGCAGTGGTTTGAATGGGATCCCGCTGTTCTAGCAGAACCTGCTTGGTAGGCTGTCAACATGAAGGGACCATTAGTGTTTCTCAACTCTTGATCATCACACTATCATCAAGGGAGATTAAATGGATCAGAAAGATGACAACCTCTATCGTAGTTTAGTTTTTAAGCTGCCAAATGGCATGAATAGTTTTGCAACATTTGAAACGGTGGTATATTTGTGAAGCAGATACAAAGAGAGCCTTTATTTTTGTAAAAACATAACCTGCAGATATTTGTTCTATCTGTTCTGCTTCTCGCAAAGGCCTTTTGTGTAGCAGATTTTGGAAAGGATTTCAGATAGAACTGTCAATTGTATTTACTGTAGGACTTTCTTAAAATCTGAATGCGACAATAAAACCTCAAACAGAATCAGCCAAAATCTTTAAAGACACAGTTTGTATTCATCTTCTTTATCCTCGGCACAATCAATAAGTTAATATTCCCCATAAGAATGAATGAAGACAGCCATTCTCAACAGGAACCAGTCTTTAGAATGCAGACTCTGCCTGTTCTGCTTTGTAACAGGGTGTGGTCTGCCAGTGTGTCTTCAGCACACTGTCTGACAATCAGCGGCCTACAGTATGACTTAAAGGAGCAATATACTTAAATAATATCTCTATAATTCCTAAAGTAAGCCTTTAAAAACATACACTATGGAATGAAGTGGCAAGTAGATTGCATTGTATATATATATATATATATATTTATTTTCTTGCACAGTCACTGTCTTTGTCCACCCTCCTGGGCTCAGCCCTGCCCCTCTGCTCTATGTCGACAGCCCACTCATCACATTGAAATGGCCTAGTGGACCACACACACACACTCACACAGACACACACACAGAACGCTGCTTCTATGGAGACTGTCTGCTACTGGACAAAAGATACTTTGTTTTTATGGGGGTAGTGTCCAAGTTTCAGATACTTCTTCAAGCATTGTGTTGGTTGTACTGACACTCCTTTTGGGGCTTTTCATTCAGATTTGAACATCAAGAAGCCGGAAGATTTTCTCTTTCCAACTAATCCAAACCCTCTAATGTTCTGAAATGAATTTTGTGTACACTTGGTAACTGTTACTTCCAAAAACTGAGCACTTATCTGCTAACCTATCCAATTCAGAGGGAAGAGCAACATGTCTGTTGGGTATAAACTAAACCAGACATCGCAGATTGCCTTTTCAATGTTAAGAGCGCAGAGCGTATCATTTGAAACATGTGCATGAGCTTGCTGTCACAGGAATGCTTTCTGAGCGGGTAAAGCTTCATGGAAGTCACAATGATGTTGTATCATTTTTTTTTTCCTTGCCATGAATAGGGGAAAGGAGAATTAGTCAAAAGGGGTTAGCAAATATAATCATAATGCCATGTCATTATTTAAAAGTTCATGGCTAATAAGGGGCATCAGATGTAAAGTTCAGTTTTACAGTTCAGTTATCAGTTTCTAATTTGATATTTGTGATCCCAGGATAGCAACTGGTCAGAGAATAGTCTGCGTTTTATCTGTGGTCAGAAACCTCATTTAAGAGTGATTGTTAACGTCTTTCAATTTGAGAAGAAAAAAAAAGTACAAATGTAAACACCAAATGTGACAAAGCAAACTGCTAAGAAGTATCAGCTGTTGGAGTTAAGCCACAGTAATATGCCTGTTTTTTGGTCATTATTACATTTAAAAAAAACTTGCAAAGTTCAATGTAGGTGCTGTAGATTATGTTTATTAGCATATTGATAAAAAAAGTAGTGATGGGAAATATGCATGCACTGCAGTCACTTCCAAATGCATTCTATCTGAGTGGGGTGCATGCTCACTGTTGTATTTATATGCTGTCATGGTGATGGGAAGACCAGTATGACTGGGGCTCATACCACAGCTCTGCTTAGCTCCTCTTACATGAGATCATTCCCCAAGTCTCAGTCCCTCCCCTGACTCATGCTCTGAGGCCTTTTCCACTCCCACTCCAGCAGTACCACCCTTCCCTTTCGACCACAGCAGATGCTGAGAAACAGCCCCATCTGAGAGGTGGGAGGAAGGGTTTCTTATCATTTTTAAAAAAATAAATAGCCAAAAAGTGAGCAGGCCCATAGTTTGCCATTAGAAACCTGTTGGTTTGGATGTACATGAGTCTGTATATAGATTTATTTAATTATCTGCTAGAAATGTACATCAGCTTTATGGTGCAGACACACAGAAAAGCACAAAACACAACACATCAGAGCACAATATTAAACAGGATGACTTTATAAAAAAATACTTATGTAAACAACAAACCAATCAGATTTTTCAGACACCATGAAATCAGTTTTATGAAAAGTACTGTAGGATTGATAGCATTTTTGTGTATTTTTGGGTTCACAGCACAAGTGTGTTAATATGTTCCACTAGCTGTCATCATTTTGCCTTTATTCGCCTGAGAGACTTTGCTGAATGCCTCTGTAGTTCTCACTGAGGCCTGTGGGCACCTTTAGCTTCTCTTTCCTTTTCATAAAGGTTGTTGGTGCACAATACCAAGATTTGGGTGTTCTGAATATTCTGTTAATACTATGCTAAGGCTTTTCTGAACCTACAGATGGATTTTTATGCATCCCTTTTTGCATGTGATATAGCATGTGATAATCTTGTGCAGCCGTGTCTGATATTTCACACCTTCAGTGTACCATATGTCCTGCCTGCTCTTCCAAAGAACCACGTTCAGGAAGGGAGCTGCACACAAGACACATTTGCACTAATTAACATACATCGTAGCCTTTAAGGACTACATTGAATTCTTTGCAACCTGTTTCAGTTTCTGTGTGCTTCCAGTCACATACTTTCAATGCTGCCCTACCCCTCCTCAGCAGACTGTCTGCAGCATTCGCACTTGCAAAGAATGTCAGAAATGTGTCTTCAAGTCTTCGTCAAATCCATCGTCACTGTTCTTGTGGTTATGTTTACAACTGACTGTGGTGCTATGTTCACAACGTGACTGTTGAAAACTCATTGAATGAAGCGCATGACTATCTGCATTTGTTGAAATATGTAAAAATAATTCAACTTATATCCTTAAGCCATGTATGAATGCGAACCATCCTTTCATTTTTCATGTGCATATCAATATATTGTCAGCATTTCATGTATTGACCTCAATTAATCTCAAACAAAAATAAGAGATGATCAAGGCAAAGAACCCTGCAGAGGTTAAAACAAATGCTAGGATTATAGACCAGTGGCCACTACTAACATCGGGGCATAGGTGGAGGACGGTAGCTCCCGTCTCAGACAAGCCCGCAGCCTTTACGAGGTTTAGTCTGTGGGAAGATGTTCATCAGAGACGAATGTGCAACTCGATCATGTTGTGTTTGCTGTTTTATAGTGACTGAAGTCACACGGAGCACCCAGAATCACTGTAAATAAGAATGTATTATGTAAATTGAGGATAAGGAAGTCACCGAGAGAAAGCCTCTTAATCTCTGACAGTTTTGTTCTTTTGTAAATATATGCAGCTTCTCATCGTATTAAGGTCACATTGTAGTGAGACCTTGTTCCGCATTCTCTGGAGAATGTGTGAGGTATGCACATAATCAGTTTCCATACAGCCTTCATGAATAACTGTTTATGCGGAGGAAGAGGGGCACATTTTTTTGTTTTGTACACGTCATTTGCGCCTCTGGCTCCAGATGTTGAAGGTGCAGCTATGTCTTTTGTGGCTATTTGACTGAAACTTAAATGAAATTTTTATGTCAGCTTTTTTCCAATCTGACATTTTTGTTAGAAAGTATGTTAATGTAATAAACTGCATGGTGCCACATCCTCCCGTTCATTCCCGGATTCAGATCTTGATTTGGGAATCAGATGATTGGTTTTGGATTGGGTCCAAAAACTCTCAGACATAGTAATCAGATAATCATGTGTTTGCTGCTAATTACCCAATGGTTGCATTCTGACACAAGCTCAAAGTGCGAAGGCAGTGCACAAGGTAAACACGAGCTGTATAACACATGCATTTTAGCATATATATCTAAAAAACATTGCCAAAACTCATATTCCATCAGTCTCAGATTCTGAATTGCACAGTTTGGAAATGCTTGTGGTTTCAAGCAATATTTCATTTGTAAGGTATTCGATCACATTACAGAGTCTGCATTAAAAAACAAACAAACAACCACTGCATTCGACTCAAAAGAAAGGTGTTACGCTCTCCTATGCTTCCAGATCTGGCGGTGACTGAAGACATGTGGCAATGGGGGCTGTGTATAAAGAATGTTCACTGTGTCCTTGTCATTGGTTGGAAGGTTGAGGGCTTTTCAGTTTAGTCTGAAAGTCTGTTTTTATTTCCCTCTCATACAAGGTCAGGAGGATTACACAGGCTTGAATTTTGATTGCTGGACTTTTGTCTCCGCTCTGTGCATAATGTGAGGAATTTGTATACAGAAGATGTCAAATGCTCTCTGGAAAAACAGTGTTTAATACAAGTTTTTGGAGATGTTGCATGGAATGGCAGGTTTTCTATTCAGTAGCTACTGGTGAGGATATTTTTAGAAGTCCATTGAAAACAGTTTAGTCAGTATTACTGACACACCGCCTCAGCAAGTGAAATCCAGACAACATGTAACGTAAAAAGTTCACTTGTTTCTGTTGCATGTTAGGTAACGCGGGATGTCACCTGAGTGGCACAGATTTTGTGGCCTTCTGTTGCAGGGGCAGCATGGTTTAGGGTTGTAGCTATTTATAGCCGTGCACATGTGCTCTGCTGAGGTCTACAAATAAGCGTCCGAGGCAGTCTGTCTGAATGTTGTGGTGGAGTCTTTAGAATGGCACACAAGCTGTAAAGCATGTAGTTCACAAAGCTGACTGGGGTGATTTTCCTCTGCTTTTTGCCATTGTTACTAAAGGAAGGTATTCCCTCGATTATATTCTTTTTCTTCTACATTTTTACAAATATTTCAACTTCATATAATAGTGTGAATTCAGAGGGATTTAACGACTAAAGGGTGATAAATCAGATTCTATGCTCTGTGCGATCTTTCACAGATCCTGTTTATGTTGGAGGTTAATAGGGCTGCTTTCAGAAGAATGTGAATCATCCAAACTCATGTCTGTAAAGGATAATTACTTTGATTGAAATATTTTATGGCCCTGCAATGGACTGGCAGACCGTCCAGGGTGTACCCCGCCTCTCGCCCATTGACTACTGGGTTAGGCTCCAGTCCCCCTGTGACCCCATTAGTGAATAAACGGTTACGATGATGGATGGAAGGATAAAATATTTTACATGGAGCTTGAAAGATGTGTCACTCACTGCTATTTGCTTTAAATAAGTGATCAGCAGCTTACTTTTTAGTGATTCTGTGTTTGCTCTGGGCTTTAGCAGAGATTATCCTGAGATTTTCTATTAAATCTTCTAGATATTAAGGTACATTTTTAGATTCCTTGTTTTTCTTATGAGCATTAAATTCAGGTTTTAAGCTTAATTTTCCTTTTCCTGTTTTAAATTTTAAAATCATGTTCAACATGCCAGTAAAAGCTAGAATTGGTTATAACTCAATGGAGATTTTGATCTGATTGTATTAGAAAATTCCCATAGTTTAGTAAAGAAATCTTAATATTGAAGTTGTGTTAAATTTTTTTCAGTTGTCACAAGGTCAGTCACAGTATTGGACTGTCAGGGACTTGTTTATTTTAGTTAATTGAGCCAGATATAAGAGGAAATAAGTAATCAGTTAAAAGTCCAAATGGTGAAATCTCAGAATTTCCTAGATTTGATAAGTAGAGAGTGATTGATTAAGGTTACAAATCTGAAATTAAGTTACTTGGATGGTCGCTTAAGTTCTGACACTATTTCAGGCTGAGAGCATAGTTGTTTGTGTTACATATTCATTCCTCATTGCTTCCGTGTTATGACCAAATATTAAATTGCGATTCCGTCAGCATTCAGAGTTCATACTTGCTTTTCTTCCCAAGAAAATCCTGAAGAGGGCACCAAACTGTTATTGAAGGTTTTGGGGAAGCACAGGTACAGAAGGGACTTTTCTTAGCACGCTCTCGTGGGCCTTCATACCACTCCCAGATGTGTTAGATAATATCAGACTAACATTGCACCATCTCATACTGGCTAATGTTAATTTAAGCCTATAAAGACTATGGGTCAGGAATACTCTGTCAATAGATGAACAAGGTAATCCATTACTGATGATTTTTGGCAGTTTGATATTGACTTTCTGTCATTTGTGATCTTTGGTCTGAGCAGAAGAATTTCCTGGAATACTTATCCAGGCCATTTCTGTTAATCAGTTTTTCAGGAGAAGGTGTTCTTTATGCAGAAAAGGCCTTTGATACCGGCATAAAAAATCAACCTGCTGGGAGAAGTGCTGTTTTATACCTCGGTGATTCAGCTACACTGTGAACTCAGGGACAGATGAATCAGCAATGACACAGCTATGCTGCTGGCAAAGCTTTCTCTTTGTATCATGCGTGCAGTATAAAGAAGGGCTGCTTTCAGTTCTACCCCCTTAAAAAATCTTCATTTTTTCATTTTTGATGTAAAAGTCCAAAGTGATCTATCCATTAGATCAACCCAATTTTCAATTCTCAGCAGATTTTAGGCATGAGCTATTCTTGGATGAGCTAAATGGGATAGTCTACAGAGAATCACAGAACTCTTAAGGTTACCTCCTTTCACATTGGAAAAGTATGTTTTATGCTTTGTATAAAATCAAAATGATTTAGTTTATAATAGAAGCTTCTATGAGCTGTTTTTCAATTCAAGGGCAAATTAAGTCAGTTTGTTGTCAGCTGTTAAATATTACGCTTTATTGTACTACTTAAGAATAATTAGCCTGTTATGAGCCTATCAGATTATAACAGGTGCATACTTCTTAACAGGAGATCTCTCATATTGACTATGATAAGGGATAAAAGGGTATGATGAGGGTATAACATAATAATAATATATAAAATTACAGCCAAGTAAGGAAGACCTAATTATATTTTTTTGTTTGTTTTATGTTTTATTGTAGGCAATGTTGATTGTTAACTATCTGGATGTGTTTTGAGATGTATTATTGAGATTATAGTGAGGATGTTGGGCGTCATGACAACTGCAAATCAGACAGATGATCATCTTGAAGCTCTATTCAAGCTTTACTGTTGAAAAATCTAAATCTGATATTTGCAAGAAAAAGACATGTCTGAGTGCTGGTCCTAAATGTTTTGATAAAAAGAGAATCCTACTGTAATCATTTCTAAAGTGCAACAGTAAATGTGTTCTCTTTTTTTCCCAATGTGAAACAGACTTACTTATTCTTTTCTTCTGTGGTCTGGAGGACTGCTGCTATATAAACACCAAACCACTTGGAAACTCAAATTAGCAAGTAGCCATGGAAAACCTGACAGGACTCGCTCTGGATGCTTGATGAGAGAGGGAGTTACGGCTGCCTCAGAGGCTGGTAGACAGGGAAGTTAGAAAAGAGAGGCTGTTACAGGCTCCTCAGTGTCTTATATCCACATGGCATCAATCTACCTGGAGTGCCGTGGTAGCCCTCAGGAGGTGCCCCACGGGATGGATAGCCTGCTCGATACTGGGAGGAATCACAGAGCTTATCTGGTAACTCTAATGTGCTGCATGGGTTAGTATCTGTCTTACAGCTTTCTTACAAGATTTGCCATGTCGTTGCTTGCTCGTTACCGTTAGCAGGTCTGATATCCTTTAGCTAAACTTATTGTGTAATCTGCACTGAAGATTAGGAAAGACACGAGTTTGTCTGTGCTATTCGTCCTGCTGCCAGGCTGCATCAACAGTGCTGATGGTGTTAGCAGTTGAGTAAATGTGAGCTTCCTGACAGATGTCGCTGTCAATATTATTGAGTGTTCCAGAGAGATTTTTGTGTTCATTAAACGTTACTTACAGACTGGGTAACAACGAAGCAGTGAATTGAGTCACAGCTGCGGTGACTGGCCTGAATCCTGCTCCGCTCCTGCAGTTTTAAAGAAACGCACCACAATGACGTGCTCATTACCCGGAACATATACTTGAATGATGTCGTTTAGTTTTCTCCAAGCAGGGAATATTGGAACAAAATGCTGGTTTCTCTTTGCCAAAACTTGATGAAAGTCTGGTTGCTCTGGTGATTAGAAAACAAACAAGAAAAAAAACTAGCACGGTGAGCAGCTCATGACAGCATGTCGCAGAGGGTGATATCATCTTAGACTCTGGGAAATTGCAGCCTTCCTTTGAGGGATTGGAACATAAGATGGTCCACATAAGTCTTTACTTTCACGTTAGACTTTATCAGAAATTTTAAGTCATTTTCTTGTGTGATTGCTTATTTTCTTACCGTAACTATTCTAACTATTTATTTCTGTGTGTTTTGTTTTCTGGATTCTCTTGAATAGTCTTATCTTGACTATAAGTAAAATAGTTCATTCTCAGTCTATATCTGCTATTCTTGATGATGTTGAACATGCATAACAAAACACAAGAAAGTATGAGAGTATGAAACTGAACTGGAATTAAATCTATTTCTATCTTCAAGCAACCTGATTATAGTTTTAATTTGTGTTAATAAGCATAACATATTGCTCCTCATGTTTATGCCATACATGCATCATTTGGATTGTTTACTATTTATTTGTTTTTTGGTTCATTCATGGCTGAGGTTGGTGGGATAGAACACGCTTTCTGTGCTTGTGTTTTTGTCTTGGGTTGCATGTGATGTTCTGAAATTGTATATGTATTCATTCAGAACTTTTTTAATAAAAATTACCGGAAAATAATTGACTAACTATATCATGAATGACAAAAAAGAAAAGTTTTGATTCTCATTTTGAGAAAAACAACTTTCTTTCGTGGCATTTATCAGACATCTTTGTTTTTTTATCATATAATGTGGGGTAATTAAGTTTCTACTAAGGCAGCATTCTCAAAAGGAGATCTGTTTAAATTCTCACCAGATATGTTTTCTTTTTTTGTTGTCTTCAGATGAAAGAGACAGAGTGCAGAAGAAGACATTTACGAAATGGATAAACCAGCATTTGCTGAAGGTAAGATCTCATACCTGATGGTTGCTTGCAAACCTATGGGTGTCCCAGCTGCTTAAAACTACAAAATAATCATTGAACCTGCAAAACTGTTAAAACCTGACATTTTTGTCTGACATATTATCAAAGCCTATTATGGCCAACGTGGAAAATTGACTATTCAGTACGACTTCACTTGGAAAGTCCCAACATGCTCCTCATTAGACATTTTTAAATCTGTTTCAAATTAATTTAGCATGACATGTAAAGCGTTGGTGTTGCAGCAACAGGTTCCCTTTTGTTGAGGTGGGAATCTGAAACGCTTACTCTGGTGTTTCATCTGTGTGTGGAATTTAATGGAACAGTTTAGCAGACCTACAAGTCAGGACATGTCTCATAACGATATACCTTTTTAAAGATGAATCTGGAAATCACAGGTAAGCGTGTACTTTTAGTCAGCTCAAGCATCAGGCACAGGATTCACAAAATATTATATATTTATTTTTCGTAATGTATATAAGGAAATTAACATAAAATAAAAGCAACACTTTGTCTGAGGTTTAAATAGTAAGAAAATCACTGTTCAGAGGTTTTAAACGTTGGAAGACTTGACATTTTCGTTACTTCTTTATCTCATATGAACATAGCAATATGGTTCTATGATATAGAGTAATGCACAGTCAGCAGGATGAATATGTTTTATTTATATGGTACAATATTGTACAATATCTGTAATTCAGAGGCTTAAAGGTTAAACATTACAAGAAAATTCTTACTGTAATTCACTGCAGTGAAACTAAAGATGTAACTATATTGGAATATTATACAAGAGAACCAGACATGAAAATTGTTGCGTTTACAGCTCAGTGGGTAAACTGGTCCAATGTTTTAACAGAAGTCTAATTTAATTTTTCTTATTTCTGCTTTGCAATGTGACAGACACTATTAACCTTGGTCCTATGAGCTCAGTGTACCGGAATGCTAGTGCCCTGTAACAAATTAATTTTGCAGAAAGGGGGCATGAACGCCATTATAAATGAGCTTTTGGCCAGAAAAGCCCGTGAAGCACCAAAGCTGAACATGTTTCCTCAATATGTGACCACAGTGCCACCTTGCTGTTTTTTCATCAGTCCAGAGTTTTTATTTGCAAACTCTGTTGTGATGTGAAGTGTTTGATAAATGACTTGTCGGTGATTCTGTGACTCTCTATCCAGCGCCACCCGCAGACCGTGAGGGTGTAGTGACTCAGCAACTAGCAAGAAATGTGATTCAATGTGATACAGCTCCAATGAGAAACTTGTCAGAAAGGTCCACAGGGCCCTGAGAAGCATCTGATCCCAGTAATCGCATCAGGAGTTGCTTGATACAGCTTGCAATAAATCAATAAATAAAGGAGAAAAGTAGAGAATGGCGCCAATAAGTGCTGAAAAAACAGAAAAATCTCCGTCTGAAGCTCTCTCATATGTGGCCTTATGTGTGGCCAGCGAGGTGCTGAGTAATACTCGTGGACCTGCGTCGCTGACCCAGTAATATGGAGGTGCAGGACTATTTTGGCTCTACAGCTGTGGCTGTTATCTGGGATTACAGTGCTGAAAGGCCTGTGTGAAAGCAGGTCAACGGACAGCAGGGTGATTTCAGAGGCGTGGTATTTAGGACAGGAAGGAGAGAAGGGCCTGCTGGAAGGAGAAATCCACAGGCGGCAGATGTTAAGTGCCTTACTCAAGTGTGTAGATTTGGCCTCACTGTGATAACCTTGAAGTGTTAATGCTACATTAATTTGATTCATTTAAGGTATGAAAGTAAGATGTTTTGGCAGAAGTACATAAGTACAACATCCTAAGTACCAGTAAACCATGCCAAAAACAAAGTCTTTGGGACTTATTTGACACCATAAAAATACATTAGTGATGTAGATGTTAAAGAAATTATTTGGAATAACGAATGTAGTGGATTAGCAAAAAGAAAGAAAAAAGAAATTTAATCGGAAGAAGTTTTGAAATGTATTGTAAGATAGAAAATAACTAAAATGAGAAAAATACATGTGAGACTCACTGGTTTGCTGAATTAATCTGAACAGAGGGTCTCAAATGACACTGAATAATCTTGGTAATTTAACTGTCAAATGTAGCTGGGAATGCCACTTCTCTATGAACATCCCTGCAATGGTGATAGGATATTTTCAGTCTGCTGACAATTTTAATTTTATATCTTCAGGTGCGAAAACATATAAATGACTTATATGAAGACTTACGAGATGGACATAACCTGATCTCACTGCTGGAAGTTCTGTCTGGAGATACACTGGTGAGTTCATATTTTCCTGTCATTTTACCTGATTTGGTCAGATTATCTGAGAGAGACGAGAACACACATGAAGAAAATTATGATTTTTTTCACTTTTCATAACGAATTTTACATTGAGGCTTGAGCAAGGTCTGTTAAGAATGAGATCAGTATGATGAAAGTGAGAAAACCACACTTCTTCTTATTTTCATTTTCATGAAAGATGTTTAAGTCATTCCCTCTTTATGTCAGGGGGTTGGGGTTTAGGGAGGACTCAGGCGCAGAGAGGTGGTTAGTTCCAAAAATGTTTTAATGAACAAAAGGCGCACTCTCAGAGTGGAAACAAAGTACAAAACAAGAAAGCAAGGCTATGAACAAAGTATCAAAATATAATCGCTCTTCTGAGGAAATCAAAGCTGTGAACAAAGTATCAAAACAACAAGACTATGGCAAGGTGCAAAGTAACAAAGAAATACTCACAAGGAAACTGTTAACTGTGATAGAGACAGGAACTGTGGTCATGAAGCTCAAAGGAACTCAATACACCGGCACGGGACAAGGGGAGACGAGGACTATTTAAACACATGAGGGAAGGGATCCCCAGGTGCAGACAATAGGTAATCAAGGAGACAATCAGACTGGGAACACAACAGGAAGTGCAAGTGACCTGAAACAAGGGGATTCATCTTTCAAAGTAAAACAGGAAATGACAAGAAAACATGGAGACAAGACCAAAAACACCAACATTTCCCCCAGGTGTGACACTTTATACTTTTGTAATTGATGGGGTCAAAGTGAATCCTAGGATTTTACTGTCTCTAATCATATTTATGTTTCACTAGATAACACAATAATAGGTTATATATTTTGTGAAATGTTTACAGGCATTGTGGTGTTTTTTTATATTGACGTTACACGAGCAAAAAAAAACACCTTAAGCAGAGAACTAGTGGTACTTTGGGGATTTGGTTACTCAGCGAAGTTTCTTGCAGGTTTCTTGGTTGTCAGTAAAGCGTCATTAACTAAGTTGCTAACAAGCTTTTCAAGCCACATACCTGCCCAATGCTGCTGATGAAACACGTCTAATCACGAAATGTAGACACTGTTCCAACTAAGCCCTCTTTGAGTTCTGAGGTTTTGTATAGTAGGACAGAATAAAAAAAGAAAATCTGAATAAAAACTGAAGAAGCAATGAATGATAAAAGATAAGTAAATTTTTATATTTTCCATAGAAATGAAGAGTGGCATCCAGGTATTAAGCTGACTCATTGATAATTAATACATGGGACCTTTACGATAACAAATGTTTTGGCATTCTGTATGTTGACTCAAGACCTTGGAGGAAAAGTAAAAGGTTATAGGATCAATTGAAAAGTGTCTGTCCAGATTCCATCACTCAACTTTAAGAAAGACTACTTGCAAGTGAACAATTTTAAAGTCAGCTTCCAAAAGTAAACAAAAAAAAGCCAATAGCTTTATTTGACGCATTATGAAAGATAAACAGAAATTAAATTTATTGAGTGACTAAAATCCAATATAAAGCCAAAGTGAAGCAGTTCCCAAATGTTTCTATTTGAAAGAGGTGATGCTAAATATTGGTAAATGCATTCCTGTAATAAGATATGATAATCAGATTGATGACATATTGGGTCCACGCTATTTACAGTTAAATATAGTCTTTAAATAATCTGCTAATTATTTACATTTCAAATGGAATCACAGCTTTCCTTGGACCGTGGCTCACAGAAGTGCATTAAGCCTCAGTAATATAACAAGGCTTGGAGGAAACAGCCATGTGGGTTTGATATTGGTGCCTTATTCTGGTTTCTTTGCACCTTACACAGTCCAGATAAAAGTTTTTTAGGATGTTACAATTCTTCTAAATTCCCTTCAACACCAGTGTGATTAACTTCCATCCTTGAGGTGTTTGTCTGTTTTCAGTTCACATCACACTTTGCGCCGCTTCTTCTCTCCAACCTTTTACTGGTTTCTGTCCATTGTCTAACTTCTTATCATTTGGCCGCTGTATGTGTGTGTGTCCATGTCCTTCTTTTCTCCCTTATGTGTTGCCTTTTCGATGATAAAGCGAAGGGAGCGTGATTTTCTGAAGACTTTGCGGTTGGTGAGTGGGACAGAAGCATGTGCAGTTGAGCAGCATGGAGACACGGTGGATGATGATAAGGGGGTACGTGTGGCAGACCCCCCCCCCACCCCCACCCCCCCTCGTAACAGACTAATTCTGAGTGTGCTGTGACCACTGAGTAGAGGTGTAGAAACTATGCTGCCATATCGGTCTTACAGTTGTGTAGAATTAAAAACAACAGTTGCCATTTTTCCTCAATTATTGAGTATTACTTCCACAATCCTCTGATTTTAAACAAAACTGCGCTCCGTTGTGACTTTTTGATGCAGAATAATTTTGGCTTATCAATGCAAAGCATAAAAATGCTTACTTGATTAAAAGACATAGGCAGATATATTGTCATAGTTTCCTTTGGAACATGCATTTTACACAATTACAGAAACCCAACTGGGTTAGAAATAGAAATAAAAGCATCCAAAAACTGAATGCTCTGGTGTTTATGCCCATTTCACAAGCTTTGCGCTTCATGAAATCATATAGTTAAATCCCTCTGAACCTACAATGTGAATAAGAGACTTTCTCTCTGCTTTTTCATTGTAATTTTGCATAATTTGCAACTGAAGACCCCTGGGAGGCTTCATGGGTGATTGACATTGACCAAATGAAAGAGCTGGGTTTATGAGGTGCCGCTGCTTCGCTGCTGAGATGAACAGGATGCCTGAAAGCAGTTCAAGACTCTCTGCTCCTGCTGTTGTTGCATCCTGACTCGAATGCATTTTCCATTCCATTACCTCATGCTGTGGCCCCTGACCGTTTACAAGCATTTGCCAAAAGAGATCATATACTGCAGCAGACTATGATTACTTCTTGCACAGTAGTTGGCCTCATAGCCTTCAGGTTGCTTTTCTTGCAGGGTAAAATAATTGATTTTTTAATTTGTCCTCAGAAGTAAGCTGTAGAAGTGGAAATGATTGAAAAAGTTGACTCAATATACTAAATTCACAGTATGAAATTGAGTGGACTTGAAATTAATTGTTTTGTTTCGACTTAAGTGTGTGTGAGTATGTCTATGTCCTTACCCCACCAGATCAGTTGGTAAGAAGCATGTTCCATGTCCTTCATGCAACTAAGCTTTTATTGATTTGGTTTCTAATGTTCAGAAGTAATGGATTAGCATAAATGGCTGCTCTTCCTTGTTTATTTCCACAGCCCAGGGAGAGAGGGAGGATGCGCTTCCACAGACTCCAAAATGTTCAAATAGCGCTGGATTATTTAAAGAGGCGGCAGGTGAGAAACGGTTCAAAAGCATGTTCACCTCTTTGATCTGAGCGAGTAACAAATATCCTGGAATATCATGTTGCAGGGAAAGCTTCTGCACAAGAACTGGATGAAAAAAGGTTGCACCTATATTCTGCACAAAGACAAACCAATTCATGTGTGCAACTGAATAATCATCAATTTGTCTTGATATGATGAGTATGGTTAACAAAAAGAGACTTGCACATCACTTGGGAGCGGGTTTAATTCTGCAAACCCTCCAGCATCACTTAGTGTTGGACTGCTCATATTTTTGTCTTTTCTGACAAAGGTATGATTAATTTCAGCTGACACAATTAATGGCTTGTGAAACGTTGACTAGACATCAGAGCTGGGGGATTCGAAATGCCCTGGCTGCCGTCCCCTCCCCCGCCTAGCTCAGGACGTGGGGAAGAACACAGCCTCGTTGAATCATAGCCAGATGTGACGTAAAGCTTGAGACAAAGGATGCTTAGATGGGCACAAATCAGCTACTGTATTGTTTGCAGTGCAGTAGATTCAAGACAAATCCATGCACTCTCCTTTTATCATTTAATGTAAATTGATCTAAATGTTCAGACTTTGCCAGAACTCCCACAGGAGCTGGTTGAGGAATTACTCCAGGTGATTAGGCTGTAAGAAACTACTGACTACACTACCAAACGAAGAGAGCAGTCAGCCTCTGTTTTCCGTTTAATTCACTATGTAAAGAAACACTCATGAATTTTGGGTTATGGGAATGTCTTTATAGTGTTTATAGTGTTACAGTGTGTATAGGTGGAAGCCTTCATGCTTGGAGTTCATTTAAGTTGCACAGTGTGTCCCAACAATATGCAAGGACGACTGTGCCACCTTGTGGTGTTTCAAAAATATCAGACACAAGCCAACATAGAGTGTGGATAGTTACTCTCATTAAATGCTGGTAATGTCTCTCCTCAGGTCAAACTTGTAAATATCAGGAATGATGACATCACAGATGGCAACCCAAAACTGACCCTGGGATTGATTTGGACCATCATTTTGCACTTTCAGGTCAGTTTTGCCAGTGTACAGTTTCACGCTAATACTTTTGGTTGCAGAGGAATGAGGTGGATTTGTTTTCCTTGTGTTTTTCACATATGACTACTCATCCAACTTGTTATTGCCTTAAATATCAGTTTGGATTGATGTCCTCTGACACTTAATGCATGTTTGTTGTGTATGTTTAGATTAATCAGAGTTTATAATTGGATGTTCTGCTTCCAACCACAAGATGTCAAAGTTGTACAGCATGCTACACATATTTGTTGAATGGGGTATTTTCTTCTTCTCCTTTTAGCCAGAGGGTTTGATTATGTATTACACATGAATGAAGTTAAGAGATAATTTCCCAGAATACATCTGCAGTTTTTCATTTGAAGAAAAAAGTAGTGTTAATTTGTATATCCTGCACTGTGATGCGGGTGAATTTATACATTCTCCTGAATGTGCTTAGAAATGTTCCCCCGGGAAATAATAATAATTTTATTACTGTTACACAAATCATGTCAAGTCATTTAGCCTGTAAATGCATACCAGGAACATCCAGGTGGCCACGGAAGTATCCAGTTGGCCTTAAAATACTCTCCTCTCCTTTTTCCTTCAACCACTTCCATTCATTTTCTTTCTTTTCATGATTTATAATCTTTTGCATATCTCGTTTATTAGTTGAAGAGAGGTGCAATATATTTAAAAAATGTCTATCTATTTTGATAGTGGTGAAGTAAGACACTCTGTAGGAACAAGCTCAGATTTTTCTGACTAATGGTCCCAATGTGTCAGTGCAAAAAAGCTGTTGATGTAAGTTTGCCTGGACTCAAACACGCTGACAGGTAGCGTCCGGGATGATGCCAACACCTGCTGCAGTCAGTCTCACGCAAGCCCCAGAGCGCTCCATCGAGCAGTACAGGGCCTGTTTCTTCTTGCTTAGGAAGGGCACCAGAGTACTGCAGGAGAGATCCTGAAGCCCAGGCACAGTGTACACCTTTGGCTTTATTTGATAAGCTCAGTTGGCAGAAAACTGGCGTGTATGAACGGGGCACTGTTTGTATTCGGCACTTTATTATTTGACTGTCTTTGCCTGACGTCTCCCGGATTAATTGATGATTTAAGTACAAGGGTTGCTATTTGGACATCATGTTCTTGTTTTCTCACTGCTGCAGGCTAATTTTTTAGCTTACATAAATGTCTTATATGAATTTTTCTCCCTCAAACAAGGTCAAGTCTTCCGCTTTTAAAGTTAATGCTGAATTTTTATCTTGTCCGTACAGGTAGGAGTTGGATCTTGTTACAAATAGCAGCCACAACTGTATCTACGACCATGCTTTATTTTCAGTTGGTCGACATAATATTTGAGATAAAGATGTCTTGTTTTTTTCTTTTGGCTGGAGCAGTTCCACCATCATGATACCTCTCTATGTCAGGTGTTTTAATGCTGGTCTGACAGGTCTGTTTGTTTAGCCCTGATTGAGACACTTGTTTATGTGAGGGATTCTATTGTTCAGTCACATAACAAAATAACAGAGTTATGACTCATACGTGTCAGTGTCATTCACTGTTAGTTAGAGTTTGTCACTGAAACCAAACATCTGAAGCAAAATGTGCTGAAAATGCACAATCAACCAATAATGTTTGAAAATAAACGTGTCAGCTCATCACAGAAGTAATCAGTGCTCTTCGTACCTCATAGAGGCGCATGATTATTTTTTACGCGAGCAGTGTGGTGGAATTATATCCACCCTCACACTCTGCTTATTCACTTTTTTGGCTTCTCAAATCAGTATTGATTCATTCCTCTGCAGTGTGCTCATAATAGACTTTACTTGATTATATTCCCCGGATGACTTCCTGATGGGGGCATTTGACCCCTCACGACATGCAGTGGTTGTCATATTCTCTGATATTAGTGTTTAGTGACTAAACCATAGTACCCCACCTCTGGCTTCCCTATTGTATGCACTCTGAATGATAGACAAAGTGAAAGCGCTTTGTTGTCCAGCAGGGATTTGCATTAGCCTCTGCTGCTCGCTTTGGCAGACAGCATTCTGTTTTCTTTTTTTTTAAGCCTCTCAGTCAGCTGGGACACTACCCGGATCATGCAGCCAAACTTGCTGAGCCAAAGTTTCTCACACTATAATAGGTGGCCTTCAGCTGGTGCTATCATCTAAACCTTTACACAAATATTAGGTAGGGAAAGGGAAGACGCAGCTGTGACGTGTGTGTTAACTGCCTCGAAAACACAGACTAGTCAGAAACAGGTCTGTCAACAAGTCCTTTGACTTGCCTTTTGATTTGACTTAGAGATTCAAGTGTGTGGGCCACGTCTGTGAGTTCATTTATGGTGTTTGTGCTGGATTAGCAAAGCCTGAGAAATGTTTCAAAGGTCAGGAAAGATTCCAGTGTCAGAGGAGAGACCCATGTGAGAGCAAGGGAGAAACGCAGCGTGAGAGAGGCTGGCCAGTTCTGAGCAGAGTCTAAAGGACGAAGTCGACCTTGCTGTGAGTGCAGTCTGTCTGCCATGCAGCCACTACTTTTATACGCCTCTTGGACTGGATTATAACAGCTTCCGATTAATGGAATATTGATTATTTTTATTCTTTTGAATGAAGCTCTTTGGAAACTTTTCCTGAACACAGTTGTTTCCTGGGAGTGTAATGCTTCGTTGATGGATATGTCGTTATATGAGTGACGGCCATGGGGAACATCTGTGGCTGTGTTCGAGGGCCTAAAGAGGAACGCTATGTCGACCCCAAGAAAGCTCCACTGAGACCGGGAACTAAAGATCTTAAAGGTCGGCGCTATTTTCAGAGGAAGAAGAGGAAATCAGAGGATTTAAATCCTGCTGGATCTCTGAGAGGTTCTGAAAGTGAAACAGTTTCAAGAAAGGTAATCTACAGTACTGCTGTGCTTGAATATGACCCAGAAGAGAACAGAGAGCAAAAGCAAGAAGACCTTGATAAAACCTGTCATGTGGAGGACCATCTATCCAGTCAAGAAAGTATCAGCAAAGGTGTATATGTTGGAGAGATACCGGTTTTAGTTCTCAGAGATGCTGGCAGTCAGCATCTTAACACGCGGTTTGAATGCCGGCTGGGAAGTACAGATAACTGCAGCAGGTCTGCCGTAGAAGGAAAACTCCATGGTGTTAGCACAACCTCCCGTGGCACCTCGCTGAAGGACGGTCTGCTTGTAAAGAAGCTGCTGCAACGCCAGCTAAGGAGAGCTGTGAGCTTTGGAGCCGTGGAGCACATGTTAAGGACCCTGGCAGGCAATGACAGGTCTGGGGGAGAGGAGGTGTTTGCCAAGATTATATATGGCTCTCAAGCACACAGAAGGAGGAGGCGGAGGACCTATACCTGCTCTGGTTACATCGAGCATGTTCCAACTCCTGTCATGTGTGATTCCACCCAACACAAGGTAAAACAAGAACATGCTATATTTAGCCATAATGGGGGTGTATCGTGACCAGCAATTCACAGAGAGGCCCCACAATCAAAAGGCATAAAATTATATGTTTTTTTACTGTTTACTTTCATATTAGAGATTGTGTTCCTTTTAAACATGCTTCAGTCGAGGGGAAATGTCTCTGTCTAATGTAACAATAAATGATAGACGTACATGCACTATAGATTCAGTATAGAACATCAGAAAACAGTCACTTGACGTCAAATGTGTTTAGTCTAAGTTCTCTGTTGAAAGCTGGTCAAGTTTTTACCATGAAGAATATGGATTTGTTTTTTAATGTTGAAAGTGGCTTTAATGTGGTGGTGACAATGGTGTTTTAAAAGGCCTAGATACACAGAATTGAATAGTTGACTCCTCCCACAGTGTTTTTTTCTGGTGCTTTTGATCAGTGCTGACTCTTTTATCCCTTAACTGTATTGTGCTGTTGATGGAATTGGTGCTTTTCTTGGAGTTTTGAGCAGATCTTCGTTTGGTTAGGTTCTTGTAGTTTAGTGTCATATCAGTCGCATTTTCCGAGGGTGAACTTTACCTTCCAGTTCTGTACAGTCTCTTGTTTAGGATAACTAAATCCTTAATATGAGTTTCCAGTTGGAAAGACTGAATGGACTAAAGCAGCCTTCTGTCTTTTGCAGCACACCTTGTAAATACCTATGGACCATCTCTGTTCTTTTTTTAACCAATTTTCATTGGTTGTTGTGCTTATGTTTGTGCTTGTTTGGTATCAAATTTGGGCTGGCTGTGTCTATTTCCTGCTTTTTTAATGAATGGTTTAGTTGTATATCAGATAACCTAGACTAGATAACCTACATTATTAGCATTATGAAAGTTACCTTAGTGAACTTTTCAGTGGTGCCGTTCATTTGCATCATGTTGATAACACTGTGAGCTGTAAAACTGTCCAATATTACATAATGCAAGTGTGTTTTTAGAATCCTGTCGATATTTTACATGCAAAGCAATCATCTAATGAAATGTTATTTCATATGAAATATTAAACATCTGATGCATTTTTTTATCCTTCATGTAATAGATTTGTCATTTTAAATCTTACAACTTTGTTATTAGATTTGGAATTCCTTTATTGTCATTGTACAAAAGAGCATAAAGAAATTAAAAAAACATAAACTCTCTAAGTGGTGCAAAAAAATCAAGAAGAGCAAAAGAACAAAGTCTTAAAATGTATTTTAAAAGTTGAAAACTATTTACATAAATAAATAACTATGTTTAAACAGATTTGTTTTCACATATACATTGATAGGCATTAGAATTATAATTAGATATTATTATTATTTATCATAATTGTCTCCTATACCTTTATTTTCTGTTTCTGTTGTGTAAATTCTGCATATTCACCCCTCTTGTATGTCTTGTTCATTGTATCACAGAACTGTGAAATGGGTAAGAATTGAGCTGGAATATCACTTTCTAATCAGAGGGGCTAGAAGTAATTTAGCTCTGGGTTCAAGTGTTCACATCGTCAGCATGTTGTGAAACACCTTTTTTTCCACTTTCTGTGGCAGATCTCAGAGATCCATGTGACAGGGGAGTCCGAGGACATGACAGCCAAGGAAAGACTGCTGCTCTGGTCCAAGCAGATAACAGATGGCTATGTAGGCGTACGATGTGATAACTTTACAACTTCCTGGAGGGATGGGAGGCTCTTTAATGCTATCATACATAAATACAGGTGAGATAACGCATGTAAAGAATTATAGTATCTTGAAGAACCTTTACATCCTGATCACATTTCTGTATTTCTTGTTAATTCTTAATTGCTCTGCCCTATCTGTCTTTTTCTTCAGTATCTTATTAGTATTTTTCCTGTCTTACTGTTCATATCTTCCTCATCTTTTTTCTCATTCTGACACTTCTGCAGACCAGATCTGGTGGACATGAGCCAAGTGTCATCACAGACCAACCGCTCAAATCTGGAGCAAGCGTTTTGTGTAGCTGAACAGTTGGGGGTGGCCAGACTCCTGGACCCTGAGGGTGAGATCTGTACATACTGTCTTGTTTGGTTTGGCTCTAAAAACACTATGAGGACTTCATCACCTTTGTGCCATAAATCATGTGCAGTGAAGCTTGTTATTTGGCTTGAGGAATAATTCTTCACAGTGCAGCTCACTGTCATGTGTTGCTTTTGTGACCTCTTTTACTTTTTTTTCCCTCATTAGACGTTGATGTTCAGTCTCCTGATGAAAAATCTGTCATCACATATGTCTCAACGCTGTATGATGCCTTCCCTAAAGTACCCGATGGTGTTGAAGGAATAAATCCTAATGTAAGTAAAAGGCCTTGATTCCGAAGCCCCTTTTATCGGTGAAAGTGCTGACAGTTCTTTGTCTCTGAACAGGATGTTGATATCAAATGGGTGGAGTACCAGAACATGATCAAATACCTCAGCCAGTGGCTCAAACACAACGTGGCCATAATGTCAGATAGATCTTTCCCCAACAATCCTGCAGAACTTAAGGTACAGTAAATCTGCTAATTAGTCAAGCTTAATCATTTTTTTGTGTTTTTTTGCAAATGTGAGTTCTAGCTCTGCCTTTACACAAACCTGTGATTATAATTATGCCTTCCTGCTGGTAATGGATAGCTGCCGTCTCAGATAGCCCAATGTCCTGCCCCACTACTGAAACTGAGACTTGAAGTGTATTTGATTGATTTTAGAGTGGTATAGTGTCCATTAGCTGTAAAATGTTGAGGTCTTGTAGCAGTGAAGGTGCTTTATTAATTTTTTAGAACAGGCAGAGATGTTTTCAAAACCTAATGCAATGTGAGCTGTGAAGATAATGTTATAATGTGAAATGTGAAGATAATCTTAATCTACATTTCTGTTTAATTTCCGCTCTCTTTTTTTCAGGCACTTTATACACAATATCTACAGTTTAAAGAACATGAAATCCCACTTAAAGAAAATGAAAAAACAAAAATAAAAAATCTCTACAAAATGCTTGAGGTAGGTGAAGAGACAGGTGTTACATTAGACTTCACTGAAAGGTCTGATATGTTGTAGTGACAAGTGTGTGTTGGGGTGTCTATGACAGATGTGGATAGAGTTTGGACGTCTTCAGTTACCCTTGGGTCATCATCCAAATGATGTGGAGAAGGAATGGGGTAAATTAATCGTTGCAATGCTGGAGAGAGAGAAGAGCCTGCGGCCAGAGGTGGAGAGGTATGTGGAGGCATTTGAGCACTTTTTCTGACCAGGAATGTATGATTTATTGAAAGTCTAGCCTCTAACCAAAATTTCATGTGAATTTATCCAGAAGCTAAAAACCCTGTTTACCTACGTATAGTCTAAAGAGGTGGGCTTATCGCAAGAAAATGTGGCCACACATAAGGATGAAAGCAATGCAGTGCTATTTTTCTATAGTGAAATGAATAAATATTGAAGTGAAAAGACTCTTCATGAGTCAGCATGATACTAATCTTAAGCCTTTGCCAGAATGCTCCAGTATCAAGTTACAAGCCTGCTAATGTATTTTCTGAAACCAGACACTGATGGGTTAGTGCTGTATGTCAGGGAGTGTGTTGTAGTTTACTGAACCACTGTGTCTACGTTGTGAATGATTCACATAAATGTGCTGTATTTAACCTGCCGTACTCAGTATTCGTCTGTCAGAGCTACTGCAACTGATCTGCATCTTGTACATAAAGCTCTGCTTCATCGTTGGTGATAAGCAAAACTGGCAGCTAATCCAACAAGGGATGCTTTGTGTATTTTTCTGAACATGTTGGAGTAGATGTGTAGGTACGCTCTGTAGGCTGTGACCAAAGTCATAGGTTTTTAGTTCTACTGAAAACAAAGTCGGTCAATGAATTACAAATGTTCCATATGCACCAGCAGAGTTTGAAATCATTAAATCGTCTGTTTTCTCATGTTGGGCTCAGTCAGATTGAATGTTGTTCTGCCATGTAGATTTTATTTCCATAGAGACTTATTGTTAGGATTTTTGTTGTCAGTGGTGCAAACAACAATGGATCCTTTTTTTTCCCTCGACATATTTACAGCAGCTGTGTTGGGTGTGGTGCCAGCTGGGCAGAAACAGCCCATACAGTTATTTGGCCGCTCTTTGTACACTCTCACTTCTTGTAAAGGTGTTCTGTCGCAACCTGTAATATAATCTTCTTCCCCTGAGGAAAGGAGTTGTGTTTTAGGCTGGATTTCTTTACACGCCCTTCACCTGGCTCTGACAGTATAAAAAGGAGTGCGTTTGCATTTTTCACCATTTGGGTCTATGAAGGGCGTAATCTAGGATCCTTGGGATGAGAGTTTTTTAGCAACCAGTTGGAAGGAGAGGGCAGTAGTCTATTATGTAAAGTAAGATGGCATATTTGAGCAGGACCTCAACTGTTAGCAACAGTAGCTTTAACACCAGCTTTGGCTCTAGTGACAGCATCCTTAATGAGCCTTTACAAATCAACAGCTCTGTCTTTCTCAATAACAATATTGCCTATGGATCCAGGTAAGGTCACTATTTGTGGGTTAGACTCTTGGCACGTGATTTATTTCCTTTTTGCTCATATTCTTTATTGTGTTTGCACTTTTTTTCTTTTGTAGGCTTGAAATGTTGCAACAGATTGCCAACAGAGTCCAGAGAGACTGTGTTAATGGTGAGGACAAGCTGGCATTGGCAAAAACAGCCCTACAATCTGTAAGTTCTTGTGCAAGCTCTGTGTGATGTGAAGAAAACTGTCAAAAATAAATGGCACCGAAATGCCCGTTTAGTCTGATTTGAATCTCTTTTCCTTCTTGTTTGAAGGATGCAAAACGTCTTGAGTCTGGTATTCAGTTCCTTAATGAGGCTGAGATAGCCAGCTACCTACTGGAGTGTGAGAATATCCTCCGACAGCAAGTCGTGGACATCCAAATTCTTTTGGATGGGAAATTTCCATTTGCGGATCAGCTTGTTCAAAGGTACAAATTAGATTCTCAAATGGGGAGAAAGCTTTTTACTCTCCTAAATTAAGATATCTCATATTGCCACTCCCTTCATTACAGGGTATCAAAACTCCGGGATGATCTTCTGACCCTGAGAGCTGAGTGCTCCTCCGTGTACAGCAAAGGTCGCACCCTGACCACAGAGCAAACAAAAATGATGATCTCTGGCATCACTCAGAGCCTGAATTCGGGCTTCTCCCAGAACATGAACACAAGTCTGACACCAGCCCTTACTCCTGCACTAACCTCAGGGGGGTTAGGTACCCCTGGGTCCACATTCACCTCTAGCCTTACACCAAGCCTGACCCCATCCTTGCCCACAGCCTTGACCCCCAGTCTGCAGCCTCCTTCAGTCCAGGGCTACATGGGGAGTGGTGGCAGCATGGAGCCGGGAAGCCTCATGCATTTGAAACACATGCAAATCCGCAAGCCCTTACTAAAGTCCTCACTGGCAGACCCCAACATGACGGAGGAGGAGGTCAACATGAAGTACGTGCAGGACCTTTTGAACTGGGTGGAGGAGATGCAGGTAAGCGCCTTTGTCTGTTTATTTACAACGTACTTCTGACGCAGTTATGCACAAGGAATTTCAGAGTCATTGCAAATATTCCCTCCTCTCTGTAAAGTTGCAGCTTGAGCGTTCAGAGTGGGGATCTGATTTGCCAAGTGTGGAACTGCATTTGGAGAACCACAAAAGTGTCCATAGAGCCATCGAAGAATTTCAGATCAGTCTTAAAGATGCCAAACTAAGTGAAGTAAGTCTGTTTAGAATATCAGATTTTTTTTTTGTCATATGCTGTTGTTCAACCTGAATTTGAATTGACTGCTTTAACTCCACTTGAAACCAAATGTCATCTTTCTCTCTTTAGATTCAGATGACAATACCCTTGAGGCTGACTTATTCAGACAAGCTGAACAAACTAGAAAAGCAGTATGAAAGGCTATTGGTGAGTTACTGTATGAGCTCAAGTCTTACCTTAGAAACTTTGCTTGCTGCAGTTTGACAGTAGGAATATTTGTTTCTTTCAGACCAGTTCAAGGGAACGGCAGAGCCAACTAGAAAGCCTGCATGACTTTGTGTCACAGGCCACTCAAGAGCTCATCTGGCTAAATGAGAAGGAAGAGGAGGAGGTTGCCTTTGACTGGAGTGATCGCAACAGCAACATCTCTACGAAAAGAGACTACCATGCTGTAAGTTCCTTCCAGATACATTTAGTTTCAAAATGATTTGCACATGAAAGGTTTACTGAACCTTTACTTCCTCTCTGTGAGTCAGGACATGAGATTATAAAATGATGGATTATCCTGTGCCAAAGCTTAAAGCCAGGAATGCTGTTCTTTTTTTCTTTAAACAGGACTTGATGAGGGAACTGGATGAAAAGGAAGAAGCCATCAAGTCTGTGCAGGACAAGGCAGAGCGACTCATGCTGAAGAACCACCCAGCCAGGTTAACTATTGAGGTAAGTACTCTGGAGTCAGTCTTGCATGCAAGACTCACAGTGATTAAAAGCATTGTAAAGTGATGTTTTAGCTTGTAATTTTCCCGCTAGTACACGTGTGTGGTTTCTCCTCCAGGCGTACAAAGCTGCCATGCAGACACAGTGGAGCTGGATTTTGCAGCTCTGCTCATGTGTTGAACAGCATCTAAAGGAGAATGCTGTTTATCTAGAGGTGAGATGTCACTTGCGGTTGTTACAATAAATGTTCCAAAGTTCACCTGTAAGTTCTGATTTTACATAATCATTCCCCATGTAGTATTTCAGTGATGCCAAAGAGACCCTGGACTACCTTAAGAGCCTGCAAGATTCCATTAAAAGAAAATACAGTTGTGATCAATCGAGCAGTCTGCACAGACTTGAGGATCTCATTCAGGAGTCCATGGTAAAATGACAGAAAAAGTTTGTAAGAATTGAGTTGATGTTGCCTAAAAACAGATGAAGGAAATGTTTTTTTTGGGTGTGTCCTCAGGATGAGAAAGAGCAACTTCTTCAGTACCGCAGCACTGTGGCCAGCTTAGTCGGTAGGGCCAAAAATATTGTGCAGCTCAAGCCCAGGAACCCTGAATCTCCTCTGAGATCCTCCATCCCTGTTAAAGCAATCTGTGATTACCGTCAGATTGAGGTATTGTCATCTTTGCCATATTAAAACATAACACCACATTTTTCCTCCAGTTCATTTAGAAAAAATTATATTAAATCGATTTGCTGTGGCTGTATCCCAACTCTTTCAAGATTACAATTTACAAAGACGATGAGTGTGTATTGGCCAATAACTCTCACCGGGCCAAATGGAAGGTCATCAACCCATCAGGAAATGAAGCCATGGTGCCCTCGGTTTGCTTCACTGTGCCCCCACCCAACAAAGAGGCTGTTGAGATGGCGACAAGGTGAGATACTCAGATGAAAGGATGCATTATGCACCTGGAGTGTCTGGCACGTCCAGACATGTAGCGTCACCTCAGGGCTTATGAAAGTTTCTTGTGTTTCCTGCAGAACTGAGCAGTTATACCAAAATGTTCTGTCACTGTGGCATCACTCCCACATCAACATGAAAAGTGTGGTCTCCTGGCATTATCTGATGGCTGACATACGCGCCATTCGCAACTGGAATGTGGCCTCGGTATGTTTTTTTTTCTTTTTCTGTTCTGTTCTGATAGTCATCAGTCCTCATTTATGATTGTTTCTGATAATCATGCTCAACTTTGATGATGTGTACAGAGTCCTTAGACCGTGACGTTTAACTTCCTCTTTCCTTTTCTGTTTACAACGTCAGATAAAGACAATGTTGCCGGGTGAGCATCAGCAGGTATTAAGTAACATGCAGTCCCACTTTGATGAGTTCCTGGAGGACAGCGAGGAGTCAGAGGTGTTCACATTGGCCGACTGTGCACAGTTAGAGAGGGACGTGGAAGCCTGCAAAGAGTACTACCAGGAACTGCTGAGATCTGCCGAGAGAGGCGAGTCTCAAATTCCCTTCCCCTCTTGCCAACAAAGCCACTGAAGTGCAACAAAGCAAGAGAAACACATGGCTCCTTAAGCCTTTTAAGCTATGAGCTAATACCTTATGGAATTATGTCTTTTTTGACTGAATTAAGAGCAGTTTCTAAAGACAGCTTGCTTTAGCTGCATATGTAAAGCACAATGCAGGTTGTAGTGGTAGGTTTCATTTGGAAAATCTGAGAGATTAATATTTTGTTTTCATAGTTTTGTGTACAATATAAGTCAGTTAACATCTCTGCTCCACCCCACTTTTTTAAACAGGATATTTAGTTATTTTCCATAGTTGTTTATGCGCAAATTTTAAAATGGAAAATTCACTGGTATGTTTTTTGCATTTCATCTGGTCTTATTTGACCATACAGTGTGCTCACGATGCCACCTAGAGGCGTATCTCATTCTGGGCGGCTTTTAAATCCCCTCTGTTGTATCACAAGTTGCCAATAATGTTTTGGGACTTTTCTTATATTCTTGTTTTAGGAAAGTTGTACACAGGCTACTTTTGAAAAATTTGACGCCAACAAGTTTTTCATGGTAACTCTATTTGTGTTCCGGTAAACAGAGGAGCACGAGGAGTCAGCATACAATCATTACATATCAGAAATACGCAACTTCCGGATGCATCTGGAGGCCCATGAAGAGCACCTGATCAGGCAAATCCGCACACCGCTGGAGAGGGATGACGTGGAGCAGAGCCTGCAGCGCATTACAGAACATGAGGTGCACATCATGACATTGTTTGGTTGTCTCACATATTTAGGAAATCAATGTTGTCATTTTAGTTACAATTGTCTGCATGCCCCTTTTGCAGAAGAAGACAGCTGACCTGGAGAGGTTAAGAGAGGATCTGGATGGCATGAAGGCGAAGTGTGAACTATTTCTCAGGCAGGCTGCAGGTTCCCCATCAGTCCCCATGCTCTCCTCTGAACTCTCTGTTCTCATTCAGAGCATGAGCCAAGTGTCCTCCATGTCTTCCATTTATATGGACAAGTGAGTCTGTCCTTTCTTTTCCCAGAGCAATAAAGATAGGTGTTTGTGAGAGGAAAAGTACAGTACTAGAACTCACCTTGTCCTTTTGCTTGCAGACTGAAAACAGTGAGTTTAGTGGTGAAACACAGTCAGAGCGCAGAGGCTGTTGTGAAGGCATACGAATCCAAACTCTATGAAGAGGATGCCATGAACTCTGAAATCAAATCCATTGAAAGTGTCATTACTACCCTAAAGGTAACACTCTGCCTAATGGGACATGTGGGCACCAGTTTTAGTGGTTCTACTTCAGTAAACAATCATCCTTCTCTCTCTTTTTCTAGCAATGGCGGACAGAAATTGATGAACAGCAGGAGGTGTTCCATGACATGGAGGATGAGCTGCAGAGGGCTCGTGTAATCAGTGATCGCATGTTTAAGGCCCACAATGAGCGGGACTTTGATCTGGACTGGCACAAGGAGAAGGCCGATCAGCTGAGCGAGAGGTGGCAGAACATTCACTCACAGATAGACAGCAGGTTGGTGCGAATGTTATTTGTTTAACAGTTTTTCTGATAACATTCTATTAGTTTATGTGTTGCTCAAGAAAGTTTTTCCATTTTGTAGGCTCAGAGACCTGGATGGTATTTGCAAATCTCTGAAACACTACAGAGATTCTTACTGTAGCCTCAACGAATGGGTTGGAGAACTTGAAGCATTGCAGCTGAAGACCCAAGAAAACAAGCCTGATGATAGCAAAGCACTTGCTGAGCTGTTAAATAAACAGAAGGTCAGTCAACATTGAACTTTATATCAATAAAACAACGTACATGTATAAGTTTTAATATGTATTAAAAATATATGTTTTTTTAAGGTCCTTGTTGCTGAAATTGAGCAAAAACAGAGCAGAATTGATGAATGTCAAAAGTACTCAGAGCAGTACTCATCTGCCATTAAGGTAATCTGAATTGAAAGTTAATAGAAAAAAATAATTCTGTACTCTGTTCAATGGAAGAGAATGAGCCAAATAATCAGAAAGGAGAAAGGTAGTTTAAATTAAAAAGTTAATTTAACAATTTTTGTATTTTAGGACTACGAGCTTCAACTGATGACATTCAGAGCGATGGTCGACTCCCAACATAAATCTCCACTCAAAAAGAGAAGAATGCAGAGCTCTTCAGATGCCATTCAGCAGGAGGTAATTCAAACCGTCCTTATTCTAGCTTCATCAAATCTTTAACAAAGGACCTCTTTTTGAACTATCCATGCTCCGTGACACATCTGGCAAAATCTGGTTGATTCTTTACAGTTTATGGACCTTCGGACCCGCTACACTGCTCTTGTGACTCTAATGACACAGTATGTGAAGTTTGCCAGTGAAACGCTTAGGAGAACTGAAGACGAGGAGGTAAGCTGTGTTCAATGTTGTAATTTTTTCTCTCATTTTGTTTTCTCTGTTGAATATAAAGAAAAATTCTCCAAGAGTTTATATCAGGAGTGTCCAAAGTCGGTCGTCGAGGGCCGCTGCCCTGCAAGTATTAGAAGTTTTCCTGCTTCGACACACCTAATTATCGCCAGCATGCCATTATCAGGCTTGCGCAGATCCTTTGAACTGATCCACTTAATCAGAATTGGGTGTATTGAAGCAGGGAGACCTATAAAACCTGCAGGACAGCGGCCCTCGTGGACCGGAGTTGGACACCCCTGGTTTATATACCTTTGATCATTGACTTTGGGATATTATCAAAACTGTTTACTGGAATTTTGAATCTTAGAAAATATTCTATTTGAAATTAATAGAAATTATTAACTGGTAACATTTGTGATCATTCAAATAATAATGTTTCTCTCCCTTCTTTTTTAAAACATGCAAATTCCAGACTCTTTACAGCATCGGTTCAAATAATTCTATTATCTTAATTAATTGTGAATCTGTGGTTGACTTGTTTTTTTGCATTGTAGAGCAGAAAGGCTTGTGAAAGAGCAGAGAATGCAAAATGGACAGAGAGCGTAGAGCTCCAAAAAGCCAAAGGGGATGTAGAGATTAGACAACTTAAGCAACGGGTCCAGGAACAGGAAGCTTTGCTCTCTGAAAGACAAGCACAGGTGGAAACATTGGAAGGAGAAGTAGAAACACAAAAAAAGACTATTGAGGATCTTACCTTTCAGAAGGCCCAGCTTGAGCATGATGTTAATCAGTACCGCACCAAATTAGAGATTGCTGTTAAAGATAAAGCTTCTAGTGAGCAGGAATTAAAGCACACAAAACTCTTGATTGAACAATCAGAGGCCACATGTTCTCTAACCCAGAAGAAATTCGAAGATCTTTTAAAGAAACACAATGATGGCCAGGATCATCACACACAAAGCTCCAATCTGCAGAGAAAAACAAATCGGGAGGAGGCAGACATTCCAAATGAGGACAAATTATGCGGTGAAGTCCAACCTAAGAGCAATGGTCTATCTCTACGTCCTTTGGAGTTTGACAGCCAGCAATCGGTAGAGATTCAGCAGGACTCATCTGCAGGTAGACTGCACGATGCCCTGCAGCAGAAATTGGAAGAAGTAGTTTTGGTCCAGAAAAAAGCTGAAATGGCAGAGGAGAAGGCTCAGAGTTATAAAAAACTGTTGGATGAAAGCAATAACAGACTGAAGAAACTTCAGATGGACATGGAGAGTGAAAAGATCCACATGAGACAGAAAGCTGAGGATCTCCAGCAGGAAACGGGGAACTTGAAAAAATCTCTAAGTGATCTTCAGGAAGAAATCAGATCTCTCCAAAGAGCAAAGTCTTCATTGGAGCAAAGTGCTTTTTTCCAGAACACTGAAGTCGAAGGCCTGAAAGAACAACTGAAGATTACCCATGGAGAGCTGCAGAAGAAGACCTCCATTGAGCAGGAAAACAGCTACAAAATGAACAGTTTAGAAGAAGAGTTGTCTTCCAAACAGTCAGTTATAGATCAGCTAAAGTTCAAATGTAGCGAGCTGACTCGGATGAGCGTCTCATCCGACAGTGATATCAGGAGTCTTCAGATCCAAATGGAGTCCCTGGAAAAAGAGAGATCAATCTCTGAACAAAAAATCAAGTCTCTGAAGAGAGAAGTAGAGAGTTGGAAGGAGCAATTCCAAACATCCAAGGAAGAAAACCTTGTTGTAAAAAGATCTGAAAATATGCTGAACCTTAAATGTAAAAACCTTGAGGCAGAACTCCAGAAAAGTGAGATAGTTGGTGGTCAGTTGCAGAGAAAGATAGATGATCTGAAACAGATCAATTTAGAGATGGATCAGAATCTAAAGAATGTAAGAGCTAAACTTGAGCAGGTGACTATTGAAATTGAGAGCAAAGATCAGCAAATTAAAATCTTCAAGTCTCAAGTAGAGAGCACCAAATCCCAAATCAGAATTATTGAGGAGGAACTAAATAAGAAATCCCAAACTACCTATGAGCTTCAGATGAAGCTGCAAGATTTCAGCGAAGAGGCAAAGAAAATGGCTGACCTTGAGCAAAAGATTAAAACCCTGAATTCAAATATCACAAACAACGAGGAAGAAAAAACACGTCTAAAATCTGAACTGAAGTCCCTCTTTACAGAGAATAGCTTGTCGAATCAAAAGATCCAGATGCAAAAAGCTGAAATCAATGACCTAAACGAGATGCTGAAGAAAAAAAATGCAGAGCTGCAAAAAGAATCTGATGAGAATCAGAAACACCTCAGGAAAGTCAAAGCATTAGAAGAGGAGCTTTTCGAGCACAAGCACAGTTTTAAAGGTTTAACGAGCAGCGCAGAGAAAATTACAGAAACCTTAAAGCGGGAAATATACTCTGTTCAAACTGACAAGACTTCAGCAGAAAGAAAAATAGAGAGCTTGAATCTTAAACTTTCCGAGCTGAGTTCCTCTCTTCAAAGAAGCATAAACGAATTAGCTCAAGAGACCAAAGATAGAAAATCAAAAGAATTAAAAATCATACAACTTGAGACTGAGCTTCAGAAAAATAATTTCACCATCAAAGAATTGATGTCCAATTCTGACAGGTCTCGATCAAATCTGCAACATGAGAACACAATCCTGAAGAGGGAAAAATCGGAGGCTTTGGAGAAAACCATCACACTGGGATCCGAAGTCAGACTGCTGAAAGATAAACTGCAGCGTGTGCAAATGGACGCAGAGCAAAAGCAAAAAGAAAACTTTGCTCTTCAGCAGAAGTCCCAGCAGATGGAAGAACAACTGCAAAAGTGCAAGATGATGCTGGAGGAATTAAAGAGTAAACTGGAACTCCAGAAAGAGGGCTATGAGAGGCAGTTGTCACTTGTGCAAACAGAAATACAGAAAAAATTTGTTTTGCTGCAGTCTGACATCTCAAAAGAAAGCCAACAGTCACACGGTGCTCAGTTATCCGAGATCCTTAACAGGTATTTCAAAGATGACACAAAACTGCTAAAAACAGTGCATCACACCATGGTGGAGCAACAGGTGGACCAGGAGCTGCAAATCAAAATGGACAGATTGCATGAAGAAAGGGCCAAACTCGGGCAAGACCTGTCAAAAGCGAAGTTAGAGATAACACAGCTTGAGACGGATAAACTCACACTCACCTCAAAAATCAGCACTCTGCAGAGCCTTTGCAATCAGCAAACAATGGAAAGGACAAAGTATGAAAAGCTGCTGGGAGATAGTGAGCGCAAACTGGTCCTGAAAGAAAATGAAGCAAAAGCTCTTCGGGAGCAAATAGATTTGTACGTCAGAGAGGTGAAAATCCTTCAGGAAACACTTTCCACATTCAAAGTGAACGAAGTCACCAGTCACCAGCATGTGACAATCAAGAAGGCAGATACCCCTACAGGGAAGAAAATGGCGCCTATCAAGAATTGTGCAAAAGAGGTAATTTACCTTAAAAGAATGTAAACTTGTTCATTCAAAAAGTATTATTTTACATGATTCAGTTTTAACTCTTAACTTAAAAGTTCATCCAATCTCATATTTACAGGTGGCAGCAATGGAAGGAGGAACCATTCTTGAAGGAATTAAACACGTGGAAGAATCTTATTCTCAGACTCTCAGCACCCAACAGAAAGACAAGCAGCATGTGATTCACAGAATAGCATCTGATGTGGCCATTTCTGACACAACACACATGGCTGGAAGTGGACTAACAGGCCAGAGGTCCAACGAATCAAACATCAGTAAAACAAGAACGTATCAGATCAGAGAAGTTCATGAAGTTGTAAACACATCAGAGAAAAATACATCAGAATGTGAGAGAAAAGGGAGCATGACAATGTCCAGAAACACCGCTTCCTCTAAATGGAGCACAAACATTCAATACTTGATCAAGTATAAGCTGTTGGATGGTGAGGTTTTGCGAAAGTTGGAAATGGGCCTCATCACTATGGAGGAGATGCGAGCCTTGCTTCCTCAACAAATTGACAAGCCAACTGCTATCGCTGGAGTTTATGTGGACTCAAGCAAGAAAAAGATGTCCTTTCTAGAAGCTGCTGAAAAGGGCTTCCTTGCAAAAACGTATGCAGTCGAATTTCTGGAGGCTCAGGCTGCAACAGGTAGTATTAAGGACCTGGCCTCAGGGCAAACGCACTCAGTTACTGAGGCTCTGGAGAAGGGAATTATAGATGCAACCTTAAAAGACAAACTAATGGAGGCTGAGAAAGCCATTAGTGGCTACGCCTGTAAAGGCAAGAAGCTCTCCCTGTTTCAGGCAATGGAGGAGAGGATTCTCGATAGATACAAAGGCAAGAAAATCCTTGAGGTCCAGGTTGCTACTGGAGGGCTAATAAACCCTGAGAGTGGTGCCAGAGTACCAGTTCACCTTGCTGTAGAACAGGGTCTTTTGAATGAAGAAACTTTGCAGAGTCTGTATGATCCCGTGAGTAACCCCAAAGGTTTCCACAACCCTGACACTGGACAGAAGGCATACTACTCGGAAATCCTCAGGACATGCTTGTATGATGTAGATGGTGGCGTGTTTCTCTTCCCGTTCGGTGAGAGACACCTGACAAGCTCATCTCCCATGAGTCCTCACAGAGTTTCAGTTATAGACAGCAGCTGTGGATCTGAAATGTCAGCGTATGAAGCCTTCCGGGGGAAACACATTGACAAGAGGACCTATCTGTTTCTGTCACAGCAGGAAAGTGAATGGCAAGAAAGGTCTGTACGTGACCCTGATGGAAGCACACGTCACATTGTGAATGATGCCAGAAGTGGCCGACAGATTTGTCTTGAGTCAGCCCTGAGTCAGAGGTTTCTTGAGGCGTCTGAGTTTGAAAGCTATCTTAGTGGGGTTTTAAGTATCTATGAGATTGCAGACATTATATTTTCAAGGATGGTGGTAATTGAGGATGTTAACAGCCCAATTGCAGGCCTCTGGGACATCACTCAGAGAAAGAGGCTCTCAGTTCTCCAAGGCTTTCAGCAGGGCTTTACTGACAGAGGCACTGCCCTACGACTGTTAGAGTCCCAAGCCTGCACTGGAGGTATTTGTGACCCCTCAACTGGGGAGAAATTCCCCCTCTCTGAGGCTTTCAAAAAAGGTCTTGTAGATGAGGCGCTGAGTCAACAGCTCCAACAGTTTGAGCAGGTGTTCAATGGGATCATTCACCCTAAAAATGGAAAGACCTTGATAGTTCCCCAGGCTGTTCAGGAGAATCTCCTCCCGAAGGATGCTGGTTATCGCTGCGTTGAGTTCCAGCTCCTGACTGGGGGACTGATTAATCCCATCACTCATGACCGACTCTCACTCGAAGAAGTCATTCAGAGCGGAGTTGTTGACAAAGCTACTGCTACGGTGCTCAAAGATGAGAATTTACACACCAAAAGCCTTACCTGTCCAAAGACCAAGAGGAGAATCACATTCAAAGAAGCACTCGAAAGAAGCCTGTTTGACTGTCACACTGGATTAAGGTTACTGGAAGCTACAAAAATTCATGGCTTTGGAGCCAAGTCAACATTTCATTATGTCTGGGCATATAAATAAATACAAAAATCTATACATAGACACATACATGCAAACATGTCTGTTTACAGCCTGCAGAAAGAATAGGAATGCACCGTTTGGCTGTAATGTTACCCTCTCTTTATTGTAAAATGTTTTTCTATTATTTTTTAAACTCACTCGTTTCAGTACATGTGATTCTTCAAGATTTTGTTTGTGATTTTTTGTGTCCTGATTACAAGTGTATTGATGTAGTTGATCAATCTTCTTTTCTTCTATACTTATATTATTTTCTAATGTATCTCAGCAATGATAATAACCTTTTTGAAAATCCACCTGTTTCAATTCTAGAGATCTATTGATGAGGAGAAGAGAGAGCACGGTGATAAAGTTAGCAAATTGTTGCACTGGATGTCTGATGTGAAACGTACCGTGAGCAATGATGGGAATTCTCTTAAAGATAGTAATGCCAACACAGATGCTTCAAATAAGCCCCAGGTAATTCATGTGTGTGTATTTTGCATGTCTTTGTTTATACTCGACAGAGACTATCCCAGTAGCTTGAGCTTATGGTGTCCCAGTGTATTTTTCAAATAAAAACATACTCATTACTTCATTGGTTATCCCTATGTGGTTGATAATAGTCAGGGGTTTTAAATGTCTTACTAGGTTTATGATTCATTATATTGTTTACTGAAATGATATTTTGTACTTTTTATTATCACTACCCAGTGACACAATAACAACAAACCAATATGTTACACAAGCACTCCCATTCAAGTCATAGGGAACTGGAATATTAAAACATATTCCTGACCTTTCTTCCTCTCTGAGTCTAAATACATTTAACAGCCCATGGCAAACTATTAAATGCATCCATAATCCTCTGCATATCAAAAGAGCCAGCTCTGATTGCACAAAGCTGGGAGGTTATATGATCATTATGGGTGACATAGATCAGTGTAACTAATGGACTGAGAAAGAAACCAGATCTTTTTATGGAAACAGTGTAATATTCTACATAGATGATAGTCCACTTAAGATAATTCAACATCAATATTCCTGATTTTACACAATTCTGTTTATGTGTACTTCTACCTTCAAGAAAAATGGCATACTACAAAATTTTCCAGAATGCTGTCACGAGAGTAATTTTATATAAATTTAGTCATTAATAAAATTTGTAATAAAATATATATCCATGTATAACTAGCATATTTTACACATTTTGCAGACATTCTGGGTCTTTGAATAGCTACCCTGTCACTAGATTTCCTATTTTTCTAATTAAAACATAATTTCCAATCAGTTCTCTACTGTTTTGTCCCCATGTACAAACAAGTTTAAAAGATATATGTAGGAACATCTTCCTCAAAGAGAAAACTTACAACGACTTACACTACAGCAAACAACTCGAGCACTGCCCCCCGTTAAAAGAAATCTGTTTTGCATGACATTTTTTATGGGTTTTAGCCCATTTTTCTGTGTTTGCAACAAATCTGCATAACACTCTCGTTTGAATGCACCATGTGAAATATCTGATCAGTTTTTTAAATGGTGAGCTTAAGTCTGCATCTGTTTGGGGTTCCAGGTTTCGGTTGAGGAAATGGTCACTAAAAAGGAGCAGATTGCAGAAGCTCTCAGGTCCACACAGATGATGCTCAGCAAACACAGTGACAAGTAAGTGTCATTCCTATTCTATATGTGCGACATGTCGAGTGCGCCGTTCAAGCTCACAGCTGAATTCTTTCTGTGTTTTTTTCACAGGATGGCGGACGAAGACGTAGAGAAGATGAAGGAGCAGTTGAATGCTCTCAGTCAGGCTTATAGTGAACTCTCCCAGCAGTGCTCTGATCAGACTACTTCTGCAGAAGAGGTTGGACTCCAGATAATTTACACACGCTATATTGTGTTTATGTCTCATAATATGCTTGAGAACAGCGCCACCTGATGTTCAAATGCATGACTAACCTTGACCCCCTTTTCTTGGGAACAGCGTGGACAGTTTGTTCTTGCATCTCTCATATTTACTCTGTGATATGTGATTGTTAGTGACAGAAAACGAGAGTTGAAGCCCAGAGAACCCGAGTATGCTGTAAACATGCTGATCCCTGCAAGCTTTGGTCTGAACTTCCACCTTTTGTCAGGGTGCCCAAGCTGTCTTGGAACTCTACACAGCAGCAGATGTGATGTTTAACTTTAGTGTGTCGACGTGACTAACTACACTCTTTCTGCAATATGCTGGGCACCACATTCCCAGATGCATGGTAGCTTTAATTGTGTTGTTTTGCTGTCCTGTTGCAACCCTGTTGCAGCCTTGCTCTTCTGCACACAGTGTTTTAACATGCCCTTGTTTGTGTTGTGGTGAGTATAGATTTTGTCTTGCTTTTGAATATTTTGGATTGCAAATTTAACATGCATAATACATCATTTGTAGGCCAAGCCAGTGAAGTAACTTGTACTGCTTTAATTTTTGCAGGATTTCAAAAGCCCTAATGGGCCTGGGAGTGGAAGAGCCAGACTCCCAGTGGCCCTCTCTCTGTCTGAGCCCGCCCATTCAGATTGGGATGATTCTGTCAAACACAATCACATGAACAAGTCCACACTGAAGCACTGTCCACACGATGAAGCAAACAAGTGCATAGACACTTCACATATCTCCTCAGTGTCTCTTTCTGATATAGCAACAGCGAGGGTAGGACACACTAGTGAGGGTCTGGTTATCAAGATAATAGAGGCAGATCAAGCCAGTAATGGAACGATTTTATGCTACACAGGTGACGAACTAAACCTGGAAAAGGCATTTGTTCATGGTTTAATTCCTGCTTCTGTCTATGTAGAGATCCTACAAAGGCAAAAGGCAAAATTGGTTAAAGGTTTGTCGCTTTCAGAACTGGAAGATCAGATTGAACCATGTGAAGTTCATACCCTGACATTAAACTGCCTCAAACGAAATGAATCGCTGATATCAGGGAGGAATTATAACAAGCTAAGATCTGTGTGCGATGGTTTATGTGACCAGGAGACCATGTCAAGTCCGTTAAGTAGTCAGATAGGTGCAGGTTACACCAAAGAGGATGAAACTGCAGAATGTGCTGAGGAGTTTGCAGGTGGAGATGGGTTGTGGATGGATGCCGCTGTTCAGTGTGATTTGATGAGCTCCAGCAGCACGCTCATTGTGCTGGGACCTGAGAAGCAGTTTATAGGGATTGTGTTGCCTCATTCTGGGGAAGCCCTGTCCACCACATTCCAGTATGAACATGTTAAAACCCCCAGTGAGTTCACGAGCAGACTGTTGAGTAATAAAAGAAAAATAGCAGCTTTTTACATTCCAGAAAGTTCTGAAGTTGTAGATATCAATTCTGCTGTTGACAGAGGTCTTATTGACACTTACACAGCTGACTTTCTGAAGTCTGTAGAGATTCCTGATGTCACTCCTGATATTGATCTCCTCACTGACATGTTTTCATCTTGGCTCACATATAAAAAAATGTCAGTTGATGGATGGAGGGCTGAAAGTGGTTCAGGTGTGAACATCCCCACTGCTGCAGAGGCAGAGCAGTTATTCATCTCATACCTGATGATCAACAGTTACATTGATACAAAATCAGATCAGAGGGTTTTGATCCTTGACAGTCAGTTCACAGAAATGACTCAAGCCTTTATGGAGGACCCACTATTTTCCCCAAAATTCACTCCCTCTATTTTCGATAACAGAAGTTCATCAGAACATGGCGGGGTAGAGATATCATTGCACATTAATGAGGAAATGGAGGACACTGTAAAAAGCACACAGCACAGTTTAGATTCCTGTGGACTTGCTTCCATGAGCAAAAATACCTCTTCCTTTTCTGAAAGCTCACAACATACACTCGAGCCTCCTAACTGTGCCTCTGTGGTTGATGGAAAACAGCCCTTAAATGAAGACAATCCCAGAAACGTGAAGGCTTTGAAACAAGATCCTATTAAAGAACTTTTAGTGAGTAATGGCCTTGATCTGGGTACCATGGAGTCTTTTGTAGTGGATGACACTATATTTGATGAGCTCAGAATTCAGACAAAGGCATATGAAACTGGAGAAAAAACATGTGGCAATCGTTTGCAACTTGATGCTGTAAATGCCATCAGTGAAGACCTTAGTATTCCCTCCTCTCTAGAGATGTCTGAGCTTTTCACAGAATGTTCTGTTAAAAGTACAAGCATTGACTCACCAACCAGGACGACCGATTCTGAATCCTCAGTGAATTATTGTGATCAGGTTTTGCCACGCCCCAATGCAGAGTCACTGCACAAAGAATCAAAAAGTGGAGATGATGGAGCTGAGCCTTTAGGCTCTGCTGTTGGGATGGATGGTGAAAATGAGCATAAACATGCTATTCAACATCTGAAAGCCCAAATGGAGGAAGGGGGGATTTTAGATGTGACATCTGGCAGACATTATGACCTGGAGGAAGCTCTTCATAAGGGACTAATAGATGAAAAGACAGTACTGGAGCTTCATGACCTACAGTTAGATAAAGAAGTAATTATCTTAGATGGGGAGGAAGGCACAATGTCCGGTGTAAAAGAGATAGAACACCCACTTTTATGCTCTGATTGCCACATTAGCATCAGTGAGTCATTGCAGGCTGGATTAGATAAACATGCAATTGATAACTTAGTTCCCCAAACTAGTATTCACCCAGAAGAAAACTCTGTTTGTTGCACTTTTGAACATCCCAGTGTTGGTTTCATTGGAATGAGCGGAGATGAAAACATGCAGAATCTGCCTGAAAGGAAGATTGCTGTCATGGTGCTTGATTTAACCAGTAATGAAGCTTGTGGGAATCTCATAGGATATGAGACTGGAGGGGTGAGTAATTGTTTGCGTAATTCTCTCCCCTCTGATAGTGGTCATGAGCTTGCAATGATGTCACCCTTCCCCTGGAGTCAGGTTACAGCGGAGTGTGCTGATCACTCCGGCGAAGGCGGCTACTCACCGGTCTTACTCAATGGGCATCTCAACGGTAAAGCTGATGTATGTCGTAGTGCAGTGGAAAACACAGCTGAGGGAACAGAGCCAGGTTCATCTACTCTGAGCACTAATACTAACCCAGATAAAGAGAGTCAACACACTGTTGGGCCTCACTCTTGTATTTCAAACAGCCAACACACAGGGAGTATTTACAGTACTAGATATGATCTTCAAGAGGAGCTTTTTGCAGTTTCTGATGTTGAATTAGGCACACATTCATCATCACACAATGTTTTATTTGAGAAAACTACACTGGAGAAGGACACCAGTGCTGCTCACACACCTTTGGACTCTAAGTTAGCTCAGTGTGAAGCTTTCTCATCATCCACAGAGTTAGTTGAAAGTTCAGTTGTGTCTGTTTCTGAGGTTAATGGTTGCAGTGGCACCGGCCCTGCAGAAGATGGCAGCAGAGATGCATTGCCTGGCCATGCAGTGCTCAATTCAGAAAGCAATGCCAATGTTGAGTCTGAGCTCAGCTGCTTAGGAAATGCTCAGAACAAGAGTGCATCAGTTTGCGAAAGATCTTCAAAACAAATGGATTCCTCTAGTTCACCAGCTGCTGTCTTTAGTGACATGGATACAGAAGTTACGCTGGAGGACAGGAGCTCTGCTGTAGAGTGTGTTTTAGATTTAGCACAGAGTAATAAAGATTTAGTAAAGTCAAAACAAATAGATGTAGATGGTGGTGAGTTGTACACTGAGAGGCTTCCCCTAGAGAGGCTCCATAATCATTCTTTAAAAGTCACCAGTGATACTGAACAGATATGTGTGTCAAAACAAGAGAAAGACAAAGGTAAAGGATATGTGTCTGATTTAAATCTACCTCTTCCATCCTCAGACAGCAATTCGAGGCAGCCTGAAACTAGAATTGGGGAAGAATTAGGATCTTGTGTTCAGTCAGAGGGAAACGGATTAGGTGAGCGTGTATCTGAACCTTCCTGTGTAGTCACTGATATCCTCTCAGACAGCTACGCTACGCCTGCTGTTACGTCCTCACCTGCGTCCATGTGTTCTGTAAAAGCTCCGGTAGATGGCCAGGGGGAAATAATCACAAAAAATACCAATGTAACTGATTTGCAAAAAGCACTTAGTCAATATGACAAATGTACTGAGCCTGTGATGTTAGTTAAGGAAATATTTAGTGAGAGTGAGATACCTCATCAACCTATGGAGGGCGGCGCCGTAGTTCCACTCATGAATATGCTGAAGTCAAACACCCTCACATCAGACGGAACAAACACAGAAAACTCCCAAGGGAAATGCCAAGAGGAAAAAGTTAAAGAAAAGACAGAGGAGTCTGATCCTCCAGATATTCAGCAGCAGCTGCTGCAGCTTTTCAAGACTGTTTCCTCAGGCCAACACATTTCAGTTCTTCAGGAAATGATGGACACTCTGAGCAGTGCTCTGGGACCAGACTCCCAGGAGGACCGACGACACACACTAGAGAGCATAAAAGAGGAGAGTTCAGAGGGAGAGGATGAGGAGTCAGCAGAAGATGCTGCTGTGACTCACCCGCCATCTGCACAGGTATCTGGAGATGCCTACAAAGCAGAGAGTGTAAAAAATAAGGTACAGTGTTTTTGTACCTGTGTTAAGACATCCTTATTACACAGTTTGTGATTATATCATCTATTCCAAATTTTGGCTGTCCTTTCTTTTGCAACAGATATCCTCTGTCCAGGATTACTTGGAATGTGTGGGGAGACTGCAGGATCATGCTGATGTTTTAGAAGATGTCAGAAAAGATCTTTTAATGCAAACACCTGTGGGAAGCAACATGGAAGACCTGCAGATGCAAACCGAAGAATGCCAGGTTAGATGTTAAAACCCAAGTCCACTGGTTATTTTGGATAAAATCAAAGTATAGTTTATGATCTCAGCTATGAATGTATTTTTTATATACTCATCCTTTTTCTGACCAAGTTTACTTTTTATTCAGTCTTTAGAGTCTGAACTTTCTAGATTGGGTGGTGTTCTGACAGTAGACATGGACAAAGCCAAACAGCTCTTGAATGCTGCCGATGAGTACATTCCTGAACAAATCCAACAAGATTTGGCCTCCACATATCAGCAGTTGGAGCCAAATTTTACTGCTGTCTCCCAGATGTGTGCAGAAAGGAGAGGCTCCCTGATCCATGCAATGGAAGTGGGAAAGGTTTGTGTCAGGGTAGTTGACCAGATAATAACAAGGAATGATCAAAAAGCCAAATCATTCTCGTTAACAACTTTAATTGTGATTTCAGGCACACTTGGAGTCAGAATACCAGAAACATCTCTGTGATGTTCATGAATTATCAGACCTCATACAGGACAACTTAAAGATGTTGGATGTGGATTTGAACACATGTGACGTAGACACACTGAAACAATTGAGCCAGCAGAACAAGGTATTTGATAAACTAAAAGTAAAAACCAGCAGGGATGCAGCGACTGAAGAAGAATGATATTTTATTGCATATTTTCATACTTTATCATTCCAGGATAGCGAGAACAGTCTGCTGAAAGAAGCAAGGCTCAAGTTAGAGGACGTCACGTTTGATATCCAGTGCTTCATTTCTGAGCACGCTCAGTTTCTGAGTCCGGCTCAGAGCAGTTATCTCCTCAAGTACCTCACCACAACACAGCGAGCGTTCAGGGACCACACAGAAAGACTTATTACACAGCAAAGTGCTTTAGATGTGCTTCTGGACGCCAGAGAGAGAGACAATCAGCAGAAGGTCTGTCTCTGGATACATCTGAATGCGACCTTGTTAAAAAGAAAAACATATGCAGTGATTTGCAACAGATTGAAAGCCTTCATTTGATTGAAAAGATTAGGGACTATGTAGCATATTGTTATTAGAAAAGCATGTGCTATTTTGCAACATGTTCCAAAAAAGATGAGAAAAGGGGTCAGCAAAAGTATAAAAAAAGTTAAATTGAAAAAAAATTAATAGGGTTAATTAGGAACAGGCCAAAATGTACAGATGTTTAAAAAAGGTCCAGAAAGACTTAATTTCAGTATGTTATGAAAGAGATTAATAAAAATCTATGTGTACTAGTAATATTGGCAGAGCTTATGAAATGATCTAAATGTGATTTATTTTCTATATACTATTTTCAATTTTATAAATAGTTTAAATGATATCGGGATCACTACTTTTTAAAAATAAATTACATCATTTTCAGATTTTTGTTGGAAATTTATTTTACGCCCTTAGGTTTGTTAAAAAACTGTTCAGATTAATTATACTACAAATACATCAAAACATTTTTATTTTATAGTTATTTTTGAGTCTTTCTTTTAATTGATACATTATTTTTTAAATGTCATTCCTATTTTCTTTTTGCTCTTGAGACACTCAGAATTCTTTAGTGTCTTTTTTTGTTCAATTCTACACAGATTCAGTTGTCTTTGTTCTCAAGTTGAGTTTTTCTGATTCTTCTGTAAATGCTTAAATCTTCAGAGAAATAACAGCATTGCATGTGAAGTGCTTGACAACTGCTACAGACTAACCTTTGTGCTGGTTGTATTCTACAGACCTCAAGACTCCAGTGAACAAAATGCCCCTCCTGTGTTGGAACATTTACAAACACATCTACTAACTCAAAAAATGTCCTCTTGTGCTTGATACCATCTTGGAGCGAAAAAACAGCATGTTTACAGCATACTGGGTTTGGCAAAATCTAGTGAAGATAAATGTGTCCACTGCAGATTTTGCATGTTGCCCTGATATTCTTGTATCCAAGTAACAATTCACCATCTCAGACAATAAGGCTCATTTTTGCGTGAGGTTTTTATGTTTGTATCAGCTTTACTGAGTTTATGCAAATTGGAGAACTCACAAGTTTGTGTGTGTGTATATATATGTGTTTTCACGTATTGCCAATTACATGAACAATATTATATATTTTTCTTGTTTCCGTTAGTCTTTACTGGCAAGGCACAAGGAATTTACAGAGAAACTGGAGGAAGTCTGTGACAGTCTCACCCTGACTGAGAATCAGCTGATCGGTCATCAACAGCAGGCTGAGAGTACCGGGTGTGTTACAGACCTGCAACAGTATCAGCAGGAGCATCAGGTCTGAAATGTCCTTTTCTTTACCACACAAATAGTTGAAATATGTCCTTTCATTCAGAAACTCATTTGAGTCCTGTGTTGTCTTAAGGCTCTGCAAAAAGATGTGCTGAAAAATGCCAGTGCCTTGAACGAGGTGATCACCAGCACTGCAAAGTTCCTGGAGGAGAACCGCAGCAAGTTGACACCTGATCAGATCGCCATGATCGAGAGCAAGTTGGAGGAGGCTAAAAGCAAAGCAAAACTCATCAACCAGCGTGCTGAAGAGTCCAGGAAAGATTTGGAGAAGGTTGTCACAACAGCCATAAAACAGGAGAGTGAAAAGGTTCATATTACCGCCATGTGTGTTGTCTGTGAAAATATGCTATGCTTTATAATTAAAAGAATAGAACGAAAGTGAATCTGTGTTTTTGATGTGTGGTCTGTTCATGCAGGCAGCAGCTGTCGAGCAGCTTGAAGAGAGCAAGAACAAAATCGAAGGCCTACTGGACTGGATATCCAACATAGGGAATGAAAACAAAAGCTGTCTGGATCAAACTGACCATATAAGTCAAGAGAATGGAAACCTGCCAGAGGAAACTTCCGCCAAGGAACTGACAGGGGAGGCTGACGATGCCAATGGAAATGCTTTACAGACCTCTGAAAATGATTCTGGCAGAGAGACCAGAGGCGAGAACGCAATTTCGCTGGACCTTGATAAGCATTACGACAGGTTGAAGGTATATCTGGTTTGTCCAAGAAGTGATCCATTGTCAGTCATTAAGCTCTACTTCATACTTTACAAACTAATGAACAGATCATACATTCCTACGAATTACAGGGCGTTCCTTCTTTAAAGTGATATAATGTGATATAATACAAAGCTTAAAGGCACAACTAAAGATAAAATGCAGAAATTCCACATTTCTAAATATAGATTAAATAGAAAAAGTCAACTGACAATGAGAGGATACACGCACACACGTGGTATAATGCTTAAGGCAAAAGTATTCTTTATTAAAAATACTGAAATGTCTGTCCTCTGCTGTTTTACACAGGCTCATCATGAGGAGATTCTGTCCCAGCAGCAGGATCTAATCATGGCCACCCAGTCAGCTCAAGCTCTTCTTGAAAAACAAGCCAGTGTTCTGTCACCTGAGGAAAAGGAGAGGCTTCAGAAAAACATCCAGGACCTGAGGGAACGCTATGAGGCCTCCCTGACTCAAGCTGAGCAGCAAATGAAGCAGGTGCAATGCGTCCAGGAGGAGCTGAAGAAGTTTCAGGATGACTGCGGGGAGTTTGAAGGCTGGTTAGGGCATGCCGAAGGAGAGATTGAAGAGCTGGGCACTCCTGCAGCTTCCCTCAACGTCTTGAGGGATAAGCTTCTGCGACAGAAAAGCTTCTCAGAGGATGTGATTTCCCACAAAGGAGACCTTCGCTTTATCACCATTTCCGGACAGAAGGTTCTGGATGTTGCTAAAGCCTGTGGATTAGCTGATCCTGCTGCGGCGAATGCTCAGCTGCAAGTGGATACTTCAGGGACCTGTTCTGCTGTCAAGGATAAATTGGATTCAGCAGCCAATCGATACAAAACACTGCATTCACAGGTATTAAGTCTTAATTACAGCAGATTGAAGCTGGTTGTAATTGTAAGATTCTGCCTCTGGGAGGCAGCATTTTTCCATGTAACGCCTCTTAAACGCTTCTGTTGATAGTGAAGTGAAGACTTCTCTATGTAATTATATTAAACTGCATGTTTTGAGCTCCCATATGTACTTATAAAGGTGGTGAAGGCTCAAGAAATTTAATTTTCTTTTTTCAGTGCAACCTGCTCGGAAACAACCTCAAGGAAGTAGTGGACAAATACAAAAAGTATGACGACTCCAGTAGTGGTCTTTTGAAATGGCTCAACAGTTCTGAGGAGGAGGCAAGAACGCAGCAGTCAGAAGCCATTGCAGCCGACCCCAAAACACTACAGAAACAGCTGGAGGAGACCAAGGCAAGAAACATGATCATAGGAGTTCTGTGTTGAAAAACTCAAGTTTATTTTGAACAATGCACAACTTCCATGAGGCTCATCTTTTAATATAGAATATCTGTGTATATTCAATGTTTTCAAAGGTTAGGTGATATTTAATCATTCTCCCCTGAGTCTGGCAGATGTTATTTTTAGAAATAATTTCAATAGTCTGTACCTACCTCAGTGCATGTCAACCCATGAAATCTTGAAGTGAACAGCTGTATTTAGAGGAATCGTGTAGTACTTGGAGCGCTTACTGGGTTGTTAGGTAATGGCACAGTAGACCTGTCTTACCTTATACAGTGTTTCCACTGACTTAAGTAAAGCCAAGCTATTTCTGGCTCTGTGATTCAAAATTAAACCCACAAATGAATAGTTTGACTCTGCTTATTTGTAGCTAACGCGCTTCTCCAAAACAATACAAGAATAGGCTGATGGAGCTGTCTCTGCTGAAGTATCTGGCGGAGGTTCGCTCACACATTTCTCTGCAAAGAGGTAGTGACTTATGGCAGAGATATGCGCAGATAAGAGGCGCCTGTGAGCCTACCAGGGAATGCAGTATTTTGGATATTGTGCAGAAACCTTTAACATCTCTATAAGTGTACGTCAGTGTGGATTGTTATATCTACGGGACGGCACCGGTGAATTCCATATGCGCATTTGTGAAGTTTATCCTTGTGGTCTTTCTGTTTTTTTTACTGTTGTATTTACTGATCCACAGGCTTTACAAGGCCAGATGGTAGGACATCAGACTGCTGTTGACACGTTGCGTAAAACAGCTGAGTTGTTGGTAACATCTGAAGGAAACCTGCTGAGCAACCCCGATGACATCCAGGAGACAGTGGGTGAGGAAAGATCAGTCAGATTAATGTGTTTGTGTACATAATGTATTAGCAACAAAGTAAACCCTATGCCCCACAGCACATGACAATTGGTGACACCTGGACTTCCCCTACCCTTCCCAACATTTTCATTATCAGCCAAGTTGTAATTGCCAATTCATTTTATATTGTAGTTGTAAAGAGGCAATTCTGCTTTTAATGGAACCTGATTTGTCTCTGTGCTGCAGACGACATTGTGGAGCGCTACGACAATCTTTCTAAGTCTGTGAGTGATCGAAATGAGAAACTGCAGATCACCCTGACGCGCTCCATGAGTGTCCAAGATGGTTTAGATGAGATGATGACATGGATGGAGGGAGTGGAGGCCAGCGTGAAAGAGAAAGAGCAAATACCATTGGATTCTGCATCAATTGGAGATACTCTCAGCAAGGAGGCAGTAGGTTTCCTTCTATTCATGGTGTTGGTCTGATTGCTTTCAAACCCACTCTCTAATTACTTTAGTTATTTATAGATATGTATAGATGTATAAACGTAAAACGTTTTTTATTTCCTTTTTGTAGGCTTTAGAGCAGGACATTGCTGGTCGGCAGAGCAGCATCTCAGCCATAAAGGCAAAGGTTTTGAAGTTTGTGGAGACTGCAGATCCCTCTGCAGCTACTCTTCTGCAGACTAAGATGGACACCCTCTCCCAGCGCTTCACTGACGCTTGTGATAAGCATAAACAGAAAGTTTCTAAATTGGAGCAACTGAAAGAAAAGGTTGAAGAGTTTGAGAACACTGCAGATAAAGTCCAACAATCAATTGTGAAGCGTTCACAAGATCTGCATGAAACGGATGGACCTGGGAAAACTTTCAGTGAACTTTCTGAGTTAATGCAGGTAGGTAGATTAAATCAGCTATGTAATTTCAGTATGTTTTTAAAAATAATTTCAATTTCACTTCTGGGTTTCTTTGTAGAATGCTAAAGCAGAGATGGCTGAATATGCTAGTGATATGGAGAAGCTGCAGACTCTGTCCAAAGAGCTGTCTGAAATAAGCCCTGATGGAAACAAAGCCCAGCTACTGAGCAAGTTGGACAATGTGTCAAATATATTCAGTACTTTCAAAGATACAGTCAAAGAAAAGTAAGTCAAAGAAAAGAAAGTCTATATATTTTTTTCTCTGCATCCAAGCTTACATTGAGTCAATGATGCAACAATGGATGTGTGCTGTGATGTATTCTTTAGGGAAGAAGAACTATCATCCTGTCAGGACCAGCTGGGTGAGTTCAGATCTGCAGCCAGTGCTCTCACCAAGTGGCTGGAGGAAAGCAATGACAGAGTACCTGCAGCTCAGCCAAGCAGCAGTGAGAAAAATCTGGAGAAGGACCTGCAGATTGTCACCGTGAGTCATGGGATAAATAAATAGCATATTACCGAGACAGTGTTATTTCTGCATATGTTTTATTTAACTCTTCTTAAAATGCTGGAACAGAAGTCACAGATGATGCCTCATCTCTGACGCAGCCATTTGTATGTGTTGCAAGAAAAAGAAGAAAGTGTACTTTAAAAGATATTAGTCCTTTCCTCCCTATACTCCCCACCATCCCAGCGTGCTTTCTTTGCTAGCTAATGACAGATTGATTGTAAGTGCTTCTAAAGGACAGGTCTAGAAGATAACCACAGTGTTCATTAAAGCACCACATAAGAAAAACAGAACGTTCTCACGCAAGGTTAAAAAAAACATCTTTTGACTTTACCTGTGATGGATTCCACCTGCCATATCATTCCTCCTATCTACAATAGATGTATTTGGTCTGTTGTCAGGGGTTATTAAATGAATGGACATCCAAAGGCCCTGCTGTCCAGGACTTGAACAGTAAAGGAGCAGCACTGTGCAGCCTGATCACTTTTCTCACATCCCCTGCCAAGGCTAAGACCTCTAACAAGTCAGGTAAATATTAGTAGACCTTTTGTCATGAAATAGAATCCCTCAGTGGAAAGGTTGGTTTGGGCACACTTGTAGTACTATTTTATCACTAACAGGATGATGGAACCTTCTGTTGTTAACAATGCTTGTCAGTGTCCATGCTCTTGACACTTTGTCTCATGTCTTTGCATTAGCTCTTACTAATGGTGGTGGTCCAGCAAGTCATACCTACCTAACCAATAAAGGTAACCAAAGTGTGGATATGCATGCTTCTTTGTGAAAACTGAGCTTGGTGTATACAAAAATGGTGTGGTGGCTTTGTGTTGCTGAAATTAAGCTACTGAACTGTATGTTCAGATTATGAAACGTTGGACTTAGAGGAGCAGATATGCTTAAATGCGAGGGATTTTTAATGTTGTTTGGAATGTTTTAAATGTCAAGTTAAATCCAAATAAATCAAGTTATAAAGCAAGTCTGGAAAAAAAGGAAGCTGACTGAAATGGAAAAAAAGGTTCCTTAAGCTATAAGGCAAATCAGTTTAAGATTTTAGAAAACTTCCTAAATCATAAATGGATTAAAGAGCTTAAGCCAATGTAAAAGCTTTAGTTTAAAGACATAATTTTTAGTTTTTTTAAAGTGTGCTCTGTCTTCTTGACACGGTAAGTTTGTAACTGGTTCTATTAACAACATAAGCCTCCATGTTACAGATCAGAATGTTTGCAACAACTAAAAATATTTTCCTAGTTTTTATTGAACTTGTTTTGTTCTTTCTTGGAATACATTTTTCATGAGGCCTCAACTTTAACTGAAAGATAGTTTTCTAAACCTGATAAGTTTATTTTTGATGCCTTCAGAGCTCATGGGAATCCAGCAGAACATGTCCTTCATTGGTGAGGGATACACCAACCTGGGGGAAACACTAAAGAGTCGAGAAGAGCAGTTGAGTAGTTTGCTCCAGAAGGTGAAAGAGGCCCACAAGGAGACGGAAGACATGATGTCATGGCTGAGGGACATGAAAAAGACTGCTGCTTCCTGGAACAATGCAGCCACCGAAAAAGATGCTGTGAAAACACAGCTTGAGCAGCAGAAGGTACATATGTGTTTTTACTCATTAAATGAACTGTTATGTTTGAGTTTGGGCCAAAAATGCACTCAGTCCTTGCTGAGTTTGTGAGAGATGGTCACGTGATTGTCATCTTGAAAGTGGTTGGATTTATCTTTTATTATGTGTGTGGTACTCCCAGGCATTTGAAGATGGTATGAAGCAGAGGCAGGAGCAGCTCCAGAAGCTCAGAGAGAAGCTCCTGGACCTGATTACAGCCCATCCAAACTCTCCTGAAGCAGCAAAATGGAAGCAGATGCTGGCAGAGATAGGTACCTGCAAAGATAAACGCTGCTAAAGCTCACAGACCATAGCTGTGTGTCATGAGGCAATTAGGTTTATGAAAAACATTGTTGACAGAATGTAAGCCTTTGTCTCTACCTGCTCTCTTGTCCACCAAATTAACACATTTGTTGTTCCAAGTCCTGCACAGTGGGAGAGGAACAGTGGGACAGAGGGGACAAAAGTTTGTTTGTGCTGACTAATGAAGACTGGTGTGATTGTTCAGATGCTGCATGGGGAGAAATCAGTGGCTCTGTGGAGGAGAGGAAGCAGCACCTGGAACAGTCCAACAAGAATCTGGACATCTTCCAAAGAAATGAGCTGCAGCTTGGCCAGTGGCTCTCAGAGAAGGAGCTGATGATGAGTGTCCTAGGACCCCTCTCTATAGACCCAAACATGCTGAAAATGCAAAAGCAGCAAGTTCAGGTTAGCAGGGTGCAAGATCTCATGAGTCCTTTTTTTTGTATTGACACAATTTCAAGGAAATGTTCGTCTTCAATTACTTTCTTTTCCTATATTCTAGATTCTCCAGAATGAGTTCAAGAGTCGCAAGCCCCAATATGAACAGCTGGAGGAAGCAGCTTCTGTTCTCCTAAACTCATCAGCCAGCCAGGAACCTTCAAGTGGAAAGCTGGTGAGGGAACAGCTTGCAGCAGTCAACCAGAAGTGGCAGTCCCTCACTGGACAGCTGGACCAGCGAGACAGCCTTATTGACCAGGCGGTGGTGAAGACCGGTCAGTTTCAGGAGTTGCTGAAGAGCCTCTGTGACATAACCACTCAGCTGGAGAATCAGCTCACTAACCATCACACGAGCAGCACTCAGCCTGATGCTGTGAAGAAGCAGCTGGAGGACGTCCAAAGCATATCAGCTCAGCTGAGAGAGGAGAAGAAGAAACTGAAGCAGGCTGAAGCAATCAATGCAGAGCTCACAGCTATGGTGACTGAGGACTATCTAAAAGCAGATCTAACCAGGCAGTTGGAAAGTGTCAGCAAGCCTTTTAAACAGCTGGAGGAGAAAGCAGGTTAGCCTTTTGGCATAATACAATAATATAAGTCTATTTGTGTTTAGTAACTGCAATGCCAGCCTCTAAACTTGCATTTTAATCTCATTTTGTAAACTTGTTTTATCTCTAGTTGTCGCACATAACAATTTCAAAGAATAGCTGGTTTGAGCTGTGTATTATAAGAGGAATCTGGAACAATATTTCTTTTTGATCCAATGTGTGCTCAAAAGGCTTTTGAGCACTTCACAAACTGAATTATGTGTTTTTCTGTTTTAGCTAAACGGATTGAACAGCTGAACTCAACCTTTGCCAGCTCTCAGCAGTTTCATCAAACATCCAAAGACTTTCAGTCATGGCTGGGTGAGAAGCTCCAGGATCAGCTGAAGCCCCTGTCCATCTCTGCTAAGGCTGACATTCTGCAGCAAACCTTAGAGGAGCACAGTAAACTCCAGAAGGCCCTCAAGGAGCAAGAACAAGCTTACAGTACAATCATCGGAGAAGGAGAGATGCTTCTGCACAGTACGGACGGGGCAGAAAAACTGGCACTGCAGGGACAGCTCACGAACCTCTCTTCTAACTGGGAGGAAGTGAAAAGGAGCTCTGCAGAGCAGGCTGAAAAACTTCAGGAAGCTCTGCTGAAATCGCAGAAATATCAGGCGCATTCTGAGAAGCTGAGCTCTTGGATTCAGGATTGTGAAGGTAGTGAGGGTCGGGTTAAATTGGCTGTTGATCCCGCTGCTGTTGAGAGCTCCATATCTCAAGTGAAAGCCCTCCAGAAAGATGTCGACAAACACAGGGGCCTGGTGGAGCAGCTCAACACAGCTGCAGAAAGTCTGATGGAGGTGGCCAACACTGACACCGAGGATATAAAAGAAGAGAAAGAGGCCCTTGGTAAAAGAGTGGAAAAGTTAGCGGAGGGTCTGCAAACCAAAAGGGAATCACTGGAAAAGATCTCGCACACTGTCAAAGAATTCAATGATGCCTACAAAGAGGCAAACTGTCAGCTTGATGGAGCTAAGAAGCAGGTGGATTCCTATGAATTGCAGGGAGCGCAGGCACACAGCAACAAGAACTTAACCAACATCAAAGCCCAACAGAAGAGTTTAGAGGGTGTGCAGAACCAGGTAGAGCACATGAAGGCCTTGGCCCAGGACCTTGTTTGTGATGTTCCAGACGCTGAGGGAGTTACAGACCTCCTGTTGCAGACAGACAGCTTAGAAAAAGATTACAGCAAACTTAACAAGAAACTGGAGGAGGCATGCCAGGTTTTGGAGAGTAAACTACTGGGTATTGGTCAGTTCCAAAACAGAATCCGTGAGATGTTTACCCAATTCGCAGAACTGGATGATGAACTGGACAGTATGTCTCCCATGGATCTAGACTTGACCACCCTTAAAGAACAGCAGGACGGCATTCAGAGTTTTCTCGCTAAGCTTCGAGAGCTGATGGCTAACACTGCCAATGCCGGTGACAGCTGTAAGAAGATGCTGGAGGCTGAATCGTCGCCTGATCTGATGGGTCTTAAGAGAGATCTGGATGCTCTGAGCAAGCAGTGTGGCAAACTCTTAGACCGAGCCAATGCAAGAGAGGCTCAGGTACAGAGTACGCTCACCAAACTGGAGGAGCTGTATGGCAAACTCCATCTAGTGGAAGAGAAACTCCGTAGTGCTGTGGACAAGGAGGCATCCCAGGAGACAGTTGGCATGGAGACAGACGTAATCAACCAACAGCTGGAGGCCTTTAAGGTATGCTGATTGCAGTTTTATAAATTACTGTTGTGTTATTTGTGAATATTTGATAGTTATGTTTCATAGTCATTTTGGCTCTCCATGTTCATGCTTTACACAGTACTCAAAGAGTGAATCCTTAACTACTTGGTTAGTTTCAGTTTTTAATTGAATTAAAAACTGAACTGGCTGATGCATACGTGCCATTTTATTTCAGATATTTCAATTTTGATGAGTAATAGTAGGTATTCCTTAGCCTTAAAATGACCATTGTTGGTGAAGTTATTTTTTTTTTATCTTTGCAAACCTCCAAAGTACATTTTAGATCCTTCACAAGCACAAGTTACTGCCACGCTCTTTACTGAGCACTCTTACTCAATACCTCCCATTCCTCTGGAGACTGTGGGGTTCATTTAGGGCATCTGGTGTTAACAAAAGAGCCGGTCACCATATGCAGTGCTGGGGCAAGTGGGACAGAGAGTCACAGCCAGGTGGTTGCCAGCAGGGTGTCATTTGATTCAGTAATGAAGCTGAGCCTGCATCCTGATCTCTTTACACCCATGTCGGTTCTCTTTAACCTGTCATTTTATGGGTTTGAATATATTTTCTCTGTCTTTATTTTTTTTTTATTCAGACACAAGAAATTGATTGATTTAATAGTTGAATGACTACAGTGTTTAAGATGGAATAGCAGATGAATCAAATGAGATTACACTGTGTTTGCAAAGTCTGGCTGCTTTTGTTGACATCAGTTTGAGATAAAACACTGATTTTCCATTAGCAAGAATTACACATACCACATGTTTTAGAGGCAAATAAATTCCTGTAGAGTTCTCTTCAAGAGGATTAACCTATATTTGAATGAGAAATCATGAAAGACTTTCATTTACAGAATTAGATTGCATTACACTAAAACAATGTAAACATCTGTGTATAGCCCAATGTGGGTCAAGGGATTTTTTTTTTTACATTTTGTCTCTCAACAGGGGTTCTGGGATCATGTCGTGGGGCTGCATACTGACCTCCATCCCACATGGTTGGATTAAAATATCAGAGGGGGTTGGAGGTGTCAGTTTGTTGTGGCATGTGGGTTGTAGGGTAACTATTTAAGAAGTGATTGATTTAAATTGTTGCTATGCAGCAGTGTTGTCATGGTGCAGACTGTGGTCTTTGTTGAGTCCCCACTCTGGGTTGAGAGGGCATATTCAGCCTCAGCTGTTCGTGGAAAGTCTTCTTTGTGATAATTCTTGACCAGGAGGAAATAAGTGACAGCAGCTTGCCACTGTTGCAGCTTTAACTTTTTTGGGGTGTTTTTTTCGGCTACGGTGTGAAAACTTTACATGATAAGGACATCCTCAGCACAATGTTTGAATTAGCAGATTATTTACGCCACAAATAAGTGGGTCTCAATGACTGCCTGTGAGAAAGAAATAAACAGAGAAAGACGCTGTCTGGACGCGTCCCTTTCATCTGGTCTGTTACCATTTTAGGTGAGGCTTTGAAAGAGACTTCTGTGTTTATCCTTTTTCTCACATGAGTTTTGCAGGATAAGTCCTGGTTTATGTATGTCTTTACGTATACCATGAAGGTTACAGTGACTCAACACTACTGGGGGTCAACGTGGGCGTCTTCTCTCAGTGCGCAGACATTACATCAGTGTGTCTTGCAATTCAGAAAGAATTTCTACCCGCTGATTCATTGTATAACGAATCCAGTTCATTGATGGTGATGATAAATGTCACCAAAACCATGTATTGTTGTTCACCCTCTGTTTCATGACACATTCTATTTTAAGTGAAACAGGAAACCTCTCTGGGCCAGTTGCTGTGCAAGTTTTCCACTCATTTTTTGTCTCGTTTCCAGAGCAGGCATGAATCACTGCTTGACAGATAGCTAGTTGGAAACACAACTATGTACAAATTACGTGACAGGTAACATGAAAAAACTTTGAGTGATCAGCCAGTTTTACTTTTAAATACAAGTGTCATTCAGCTTTTTGATGGAGAGTGATTAAATACAACGGCAAATGAATTACAGATTTTTTGTTAGTGAGATCATTATAAAGCAAAAATCAGCTACATTTTTGGAGGCTTTAACTTTTTAACGTTTGATTGTAAACTTATTTCTGGTTTTCATCCACATGTCAAATTTAACTCTAAAATATTGTAGCAACTATTTGCGCTTTTCTATGATGAACTAATAATGAACATTCCACGCTGCACATAGTAACAGTTGTTTTGTTTTAGCAACTGTGATATCAAGACAATAAATAATATTGAATTTACAAGCCGATACAACAAGACGATTTAAACAAAAGATTATTCCTTACTGGTGAGTGATTTGATAATGCTCATTAAAAGTACACTTTTTTCTATTTTTTCCCTACATTTGGCTCTCACTGCTTCTAAATCCATGCTGTATGATTGTTTTGAGAGGCTGATAAATGGTTCTACTGAAAGATCGCTTTCATTTAACTAGAAATAGTTTTTTTCCTAACCAGTGGACTCATCAGCTTTTGGCTCTGAGCTTATATGATTTGTAAACAGTTTGGATAGTTGAGAAAAAATGGGACAGAGGGACTTGCAACGGTAAGAAAGTGGAACAAACTACTTTGCATTCATTTATTAACAGACTGCATTAAATAATATACCAGATTTTAGAGGTTTAGCTGCCCTTTCTTCATATCAAGTCCAATTCCCTATTCATCACTGCTGGGATACTCACCTCTCATGCATTTACAACCAAACAAAGAAGTTGAGGTAGTTCAAGCCACAGTAACACAGCCAACCAGGAAGCAATAACAAATTCCTTTTATTATCTGTTCTTTCCTCCTTTCTTCTTCTCCTAGCCCGGCATTTGGACGTAAAAACCCTATCGTGCACTTACCAAAGCCATCGGTGTTAAGTTACCTGCGACCTGTGCCTCTCTCAGCATTCCAAAGTAATTAGGAATATCTGCAGGGTCCACAGCAACTGTTTGAAAGAAGAAAGCAAGAGCCCAATGGGAGAAAAAAAGGAAAAATATGTATCTGTTTCAGCAAACTGTGATGTCATCAGTGAGAGCTGCTGCTGGGGGGTTTTTTGTGTGAGAATTTGGGAAGCTCGTGTGCTGTGTTTACCCTCCCCGTTCCACCCGTCGCTGAAAGAAAAGGAAAGTCAGTGACTGTGTCAGGATGGAGAGGATGGCTTAGAAGTGAAGTCATATGGGCTTAGAAAAAATAAGGGGGAATTAGAAAGGGGAAAAAAGGGTCATATGTCCACCAATCAACATGTGCCGGAGCGGCTCCGAGCACAAATGGAGTTGTGGCAGATGTTGTCTGAATAATGAGCGGGGGCGGGGCATGAAGCCTTCTGCCAGGAGGGTGTCTGTCAGTACGAGAGGAGCGATGAGAGAGGAAGGGCAGGCTTTTTTGTTTATGTAGGAGTACCAGCTCTTCTCAGAACTGCCCGCAGTTTTCAGTAGAGCCTGCTGGATTTGTCTGTGGATATTCTCATTTTGCACTGAAGATTTTCCTTTAGCTCACATGGATGCTGAGGGAATTACAGGGCCTCAGAAGCACTTTGGACCAAAGGAATAGCCATCAAACAAAAGCTTTCTGGAATATTTTTAGAATTGGTGACTGTTTTGAAAGGCAGGACTTTCTTTCCATATTTGGAGCATAAAGCTGCTATACTGTTCTGGCATTTCTTTACTACGCGTTTCATACTAGTTGTTTTCAACACCTCTATGTTTTTTCTTATCAGTTTACCTTTTGGAGAATTTAAAAAAAAAGGGAATCTTCATGGGGAGTTGTTTTATTTAACTTTGTAAACTGAACGTAATGCTTAGTAGTCTTTTGTTAAGTTTATTAATTGAGGGAGAACATCATTTCTCTCCCTGTTGCCTGTGTACGCTGACAACGTGCTCCTGTTAAAGAAGTCTAGGATGTACTGAAGCGGCATATACTGTAACTTCAAGGTTTTAAACAAATCCTTCATCTGTTCTTTTTGATCAGAAGTGACAATTGTTTTATAATGGGCAAACCGCTGAGCCGTCCAGATTGCCTCAGACAAAACCCTTCCTGTGTTGGGAAGGGGGAGGAGGAGGACCTAAACATTGATGATTGCTACGTGCCCCAGAGATCCATTTATGACACCGTCCGGCTCAATGAGCAGATAGATTCGGGCTCCAAGGGCAGCCTTTCTTCCCGACACTTCACGGCCACCTTGCCCTACATGCACCGCACGGTGGACCTCAGCAGCTTGTGTGGGAACGGACATCTCTCAGCCTCGAGTTCATTTGAGCTCCGATCAAGAAAAGCTGCCGTGCTGGATGAACGTGCTGTGTTTGATGGGCTTAAACTCAATGGTGCCACAATGAGAGTCAGCGATACGGTACTGCCGAAGTCACGTTTGCAAGGAGGAGAGAAGGACCATCCTCATCATCGGCGGTCATGGCGGACCTTTGCCCCCACTAATTTGGGCGAGTACGCCAGCCGCAGTGGAACTCTGTGTTCAGGAAGCGTGGAGAGGTCTGGCTTGGCCAATGGCAGGAGAGGACAAAGTATGACTAGCTCACTGACATCAGAAGAAGACTCAGGTCTTTACAGCCCATCTGTGGAGAGGGAGCGACATGCACACAGAGCCCACAGAAGAGTAGACCCCAGTACAAGGAGCCTCTCATCCTCTGAGGCAATGCACATGTCTGGGGAACTGAAAACAGGGCGCTCGCTCAGCTCAGGACAGGAAAACTTTCCGTTCTCTCCTATAAGGAACAACCAGTCTCTTTACCACAGCAGCAGTTTGGTTCAAGAGCCACGACAGAGAGAATCTGGTGTGGTGAAGCTTAATGAAAAGGGTACCCTGAGCAACGGAGAATATAAATACTCCACTGGGAGGTCATCCTCGGGGTCAGCTTCCAGGACTCAAAACGACAGCTCTGGCTGGCTCTCCAGGACTGTAACAGACTATGACGAGCTGTCCACTGCTGAGCTGTTAGAGGATGTATCATCTCCGGATGATTGCGAGTTGGTTAGTGTGGTGGTGACACAACCTGAGACGTACAGAAACTCTGGAAATCCACCCACAAAGAGCTTCCAGCGAACAAATCCCTGTACTATACAGCAAGGAGCGTCCAAATACAACATGGAGGAGTTGGAGGAGTTCCTGCAATCATTGGAGGCCTGTCTGCCCAAAAGTTTACAGACATTCCAGCATGTAGGGGAGCAGGAGATTGAGGCCTTACTGAATGCTATTGCGGCATGCCCTGAAATGAACCCCATGGGTTATTTCTCACCACAGGTGCCCATAAATAGCCTCTCCCTCCATTTTTTCTTTTCACACTTTTTTTTCTTTTGATTATACATGGGATTAATCTGTGAGCTCTTTCCCAGCTGTTGGATTCTTTCATATCTGATTACATGATATGTGAATTAAATTTTGCTCACCAGTCAGGCCTGAATGTCTGTCACAGCTATACTTTGACTGTCAGTTCTGCTCTTCCAGGGGCTGCGGACTGGTAGAGTCAGCAGCTCAGTGGTTTGTGTCAGCTGGATTTCTAACACTTAACATGAGGTGATGAGGTGGCAACATGTCTCTGGACATGGGATAGAGCAGCAGAACCTCACTGCATTAGTTCAGTTTTACATGTTTTTTGCAAACAACGCATTGAAAGAGTCTATTTTTATATTCCTTAAAAAGTGAAACACTACACTGTAATGAAACATTTTTTATTTCAAATGTGCTGAATGGATAAACAAAAACATTATTAGGTCCAATTCCAAAAAAAACAACATAATTCTTTACCTAAACTATGGTGCAGCAATATGCCAACCAGACCAAACAAATGTTATCATATCACCAAAAAATTAAACTGATTGCTAAAATCCTAATTAAAGTATTTGATATGTGTACTTTGTTTCTAGGCTTTTCAGAAAGAGGACATTGATCCTCTGCAGACACAACTTCAAGACATCAATTCGGTTGGGCATGGTCTTATCCAGAATGCTGCTAAAGGCAGCAGCACCAAGAAGCTTGAGGAAGACCTGGAGGGTGTCAACTGGAAATGGAATACCTTAAACAAAAAGGTCATTACCAGTCTGATTGATTTATGTCTATTGTGGCATTTGTAGATTACTCATTCTTTCTTACCAATTGCTGCTGTGTGATAGGAACAGTAAAACTATTTTACCATGTGGTCTTCAGATTGCTGAGCGTTCAGCGCAGCTGCATGAAGCCCTGTTGCATTGTGGGAGGTTCCAGGATGCTTTGGAGTCTCTGCTCAGCTGGTTGACTGATACGGAGGAGCTTGTGGCCAGTCAAAAACCCCCCTCTGCAGAGTTCAAAGTGGTCAAAGCACAGATACAGGAGCAAAAAGTAAGCCTCTGGCATGTAGCACAAAATATGTCGACTGTATTATTTTACTCCTCCAAATTACTCCCCCATTAATCTTCCTTAATTGACACCTAATGTTGTGGTACATGACACTGTTTGTTGAATGGGTAACTAATTTGTGGCTGCTAGATTTACTGTTTTGCTAAATGAATAAACGCAGTGGGGCTCTGTAACTCTTCCGCTTTGTTTGCCTTTGACAGCTCTTGCAGAGACTACTGGATGACCGAAAGCCGACTGTGGAGCTGATAAAAAAGGAGGGAGGGAAAGTCTCAGAACTGGCAGAGTCTGTGGATAAAGAGAAAGTTGCAAAAGAGATTGAATGCCTAGGGCAGAGGTGGGACGCTCTGCTTAAGAAAGCTGACAACAGGTCTGTATATACATTGGCTTTGATGTAAAACATGATCACTTAAGAAAAATGTCCAATTTCTTAACACTGTTAAACAACTGAAGTAACCTTTCTCTTATTGAAATTGGACAAATATAATTTCAGATGAGCAAAATGCATACTTCAATACATAAAAACGCCTTTACTTTTTGGATTGGATTTGATTCTTGGATTGTTTGTAATTTCAAAGAATACTTCCCGGCCAACAAAACAACTGAATGTTTTCCTACAGTGAGAGAAACGGATGACTGACTTTTATTTTCTCTGCCAGAAGTTTCAAAGTTTAAAATTGGAAAAATCCTTGAAAAGTAGTCATTATGATATTTTCCTTTGTTGTCTACACATTTAAAGACGATTAAATAAAAATAGTAACAGAAACAGAAACACCCTGAACAGAAAGGGGAATAACATCCAAACTCATTATTTTCTCACAATGTTTTCCATTATTTGATTTTTTAGTATTTGTTTGAACCTAAATCCAATTAATTTTGTTTATTAATTGAACTTAAACTCTGGCTGTTCTAGTGTGTTGTGTTCCCAATGTTCTCATGAACATCTCTGATTGCATGCGGCAGGCAAAAGCAACTGGAGAGCATCTTAGTGGTCACACAGCAGTTCCATGAGACTCTGGAGCCTCTGAGTGAATGGCTTGCAGTTACAGAGAAACACCTTGCCAACTCTGACCCAATTGGCACTGAGACATCTAAGCTAGAAGATCAAATATCTCAGCATAAGGTAATGTCCATCAAAATCACCTCGGACATGTTGATTTTAGCTTTATTTTATGTACTTGCCACTTTAAGTTTAAGCTTTTCACCAGCACCCATTTTAACTTTGATTTCATTTCAGTTTAATTTGTGTTTTTTTGTGTGTGTACGTTTTCTGTTTGTATCACATTTTCTTTTTCCATTTCCCATCATCCATGGTCAGGCCTTAGAGGAGGAGATCATGAATCACAGTAAAGACCTGTTTCAGGCTGTCAATCTGGGTCAAATGCTCAAATCTGTGAGCTCAGTGGACGAGAAGGAGTTTGTTCAGAGTAAACTGGACACCACACAGGCCAATTACATAGAGCTCCAGGAGCGGTGCAGGAAGAAAGCCGACATGCTGCAGCAAGCTCTGGCGAATGCTCAGCTGTTTGGAGAGGACGAAGTGGCCCTCATGAACTGGCTCAACGAGGTTCACCCCAGGCTGAGTGAAGTGTCCATGGAGGACTACAAAATAGATATTATTGAGAAGCAGCTTGCAGAACAACGGGTATACATTCCTCCTCAGGCCAGCCATTATCCTCTCTTTTAAGTTGCATCGATCATTTTTCAGTTAATTTTTGTTCTATTTGTGTGCTCTGCTCTGCAGTGTGTCTTGTCTCTCTTGGTGACTCTGAAATGTTTCTTTGCAGAAACTTCAAAGTGATATTGAGTTGCAGAAGAAGAATGTCGACCAGGCCGTGTTTAATGGGATGGAGCTATTGAAGCAAACAACAGGCATGTTTGATTCATAACTTTCTCATAGCAGTAGGTGTTTCACCCTAAAAACTCAATATTTAAACAGTGGGGGGAAAAAAATTCCCTTGGAAGTGTAAGTGACTAAGTGTGTTTGCTACCGTAATGTCAGTTTATTATGTTCTTGTTTCAGCACATCAGTATCAAAGACTTTCGATACTGAAAAATTTAGGTTCAAACTTGACAAATTGTGCAGGTGTATTTGTGTTTTAAGCCTCTGAAATCAGCAAAAGAATACCTTTTCTTTGGATTTTTGTATCCTGGAATGTACAGCGTTTCCATTTTGCGGATGATCTTGAGCTCAGCCACATTCAACCCAGCTGGCAGCAAGCTCAAGCCCACCCCCCCATCCTGCTCTCAACACAAACTTTAATTTAATTCTTTACCTCCTATTTATAGGTGATGAGGTGGTTGTTATCCAAGCTAAACTGGACGGAATAAAAACAAAGTATGCTGAGATTAACTCTATGAGTGGCAGTGTTCTGAAGACCTTGGAACGGGTTTTGGATCTGTCCATGAAACTACAGCATACCCATGAGGACCTGAATGCCTGGCTAGAGAAAGCAGAGGCTGAGATTAAGATTTTTGCTGATGAGGTGCCAATGGGCGAGCAGCACGGTCAGACACAGACCAAGCAGAAGGTACGTTTCTCTTTCCTTTTTCAGTTGCAGACAGAAATGGAAAACATACCGCTTGTCTGCGTTTGTTAAATTTCCTGTTTCTAATCTTGTTCAGGCATTGCTCAAAGAGACCAAAGAACAAAAGCCTGTGTTGGGGAAGCTGAACGAGCTATCCAATTCACTACTGGACCTGATCCCCTGGCATGCCCGGGAGGGTTTGGACAAGCTGGTGACTGAGGATAATGAGCGGTATCGAGCAGTCTGTGACACCATCACCCAGCAGGTCGAACAGATCAACGCTGACATCCTCAGGTCACAGCAGGTAAACCCCCAAATTTACTAAACCACAATTTGCCCTTAATTGACTGTCTCCTTCTTGTAATTTATTTCCTCCACTCTACTTTTTTTTCCAGTTTGAGCAGGCTGCAGACACCGAGCTCTCCTGGCTGACAGAGACAGAGAGGAAGCTGCTGTCGATGGGTGAGATCAGGCTGGAGCAGGACCAAACCGCAGCCCAGCTCCAAGCACAGAAGGTTAGGCCATAATACCCTGTGTTCGTCTGCGTCTATGTGTGGGGCTGGACACATGTCGTCATTTTAACAAAGTACAGTAAACACAGTGGTTTGTTTTGTGACATCCAGCCAAACTCACCCCACTGGTTTTACAGATTTTCTCCATGGACATTATGAGGCACAAAGATGCCGTGGATGACATTGTGAAAGTAGGAAAGGCCATCATGACTAGTAAAACACCAGAGGAGAAAGAAGTCCTGAAGGTGAAAAATATTAAATATTACTCATTTGAAAATGGGCACAAGCGAATACATCTCTCTGTTGTCTTTTTTAATTATTTCATTTATTTATATTTTCTAACAGGCCAAGACCCAGGCTCTCTTTGAAAAGTATGGCGCTGTCAGTCAACTGAACTCGGAACGCTGTCTGCAACTGGAACGGGCTCACTCTTTGGCCTTGCAGTTCTGGGAGACCTATGAGGAGATGTGGCCATGGCTTCAGGAAACCTTAAACACCTTCAGTCAGCTGCCCCCGCCGGCCATCGAGTATGAGACGCTCAGGCAGCAGCAAGAGGAGCTCAGGGTGAGAAGGCAGCATTGGGCAGAGGATCAGTGAGACTCGTTTTTTTACAAAAACAATTAATAAACTCAATATGCAATGTCCCCTGCAGCAAATGCGAGAACTCATTGCCGAGCACAAGCCCCACATTGACAAGATGAATAAGACAGGGCCTCAGTTACTGGAGCTCAGCTCGGTGGAGGGAGTGCCCATCAGGGAGAAATACACAGCTGCGGACCAGCTGTACACCAAACTTAAGGCTGATGTCACACAGAGAGCTGCCACTTTGGATGAGGCCATATCAAAATCCACACAGGTGAGAGGCAGTTGAATTTAAAACCTGTCCAAAGAAACCTTTTTAAGAAGAACCTGTATCACAAAGCCCATATTCCCTACTAGAAGGGCAGGTTTGCTCTAAAACCCAATAAAAATTGACAATTCTGTATTAGAATAAAACAAATTGTTTCTAGTTAGGATTTTATTCTTCCTTGTTTTCCCTTTTTTCTACAAGTAAGCTGTTAAATATTAGACAACACTGGAAACTGTAGCTTTTCAAGAAAAAAGTTAATTTGATAAAAGCTTGAAGGTATTTCCTCAACATTAATAACTGCAATAAAATAGATATATTTTAATCCAACCTTATAATTTAGAATTTCTTTTGCTGAGAACACTACACTTTTATGGTCATGCGACAGTGGAAGACAGAAATGAAATGCACAGATTGTTTCTCGTTTAGAATTGCAGTTTATCCATAGAACACTGTTTTTCTATACCATAGCATTGTGAAGTATAGAAACAACTATTGGATGTTCCCTTTCCTCTTTCTCAAAGTTCCACGATAAAATTGACCCCATGCTGGAATCCCTGGAACGGATTGCCGAACGCCTTCGTCAGCCTCCATCCATCTCAGTAGAAGTGGACAAGATAAAGGAGCAGATTACTGAAAACAAGTCAGTTTCTGTGGATTTGGAGAAACTGCAGCCCTCCTATGAGACGCTGAAGCTACGAGGTGAAGAGATGATCGCCCGATCAGAAGGAGCAGACAAGGACATATCTGCAAAAGGTAAGAAGTGCATTATAATCGCATATTTAGTTTAGATCGGGGGTTTCTGGTTTGCTTTCGTATTGTTTTTGTTTTTTTCTCATGTTTTTCTGTCATAAAGCAACATAAAACAACTGCAAAAAGAAAAAAATCGCTGTGGATTAGAAAGAAGAACATTTACAATCTTCAAAACAAGCAACATTCCTCGAAGCCATTGCAGACGGTCTTGATTGTATTTTGTATTAGAAGGTTACACACACTGGATTGTCTAAACTCTCATTCAGTCTAGCTCTTTTTTGTTGTTTTACCTAGGGAAGAATAAACCATACAAATATACCGTGAATATCTGACATTTGTGTTTATTGTGTATTTACTCTATCCTACTGCTGACCCACTTTTCTCGTTTCCAGCTGTACAGGACAAACTGGACCACATGGTGTTCCTGTGGAACGACATACAGGCCTTGCTGGAGGAGCGGGAAGCCAAGCTGCTGGATGTGATGGACTTGGCAGACAAGTTCTGGTGTGACCACTGTGCTCTCATTGCCACTATCAAAGACAGCCAGGATCTGCTGAAGGAGCTGGAGGAACCCGGAGTAGACCCCTCTGTCGTCAAGCAGCAGCAGGAATTTGTAGAGGTGGAAATGAATTTACTGAATTGACAAAACCGGTAATGAAAAGTGATTAAGTGTATCTCGGATTTGAAATAAAACACTGATTATAATTTGAGCAGGGGTTTAAGGAGGAGATCGACGGGCTCCAGGAGGAGCTTGATGTTGTTCGAAATCAGGGTGCGGAGCTAATGACTGCCTGCGGGGAGCCTGACAAACCTGTGATAAAGAAAAGCGTTGATGAGGTAACAGACTACACTGACACATCTTTATAAGGCAATGTGATTTGTCTCCTTGGAACTCAATGAACTGAAAGAAACTTTGGAGCATTCGTGTGGTTCACTTTTGTGGATGATGTTATGTCTCCAGGTGAATTCAGCATGGGAGAATCTTAATAAGACCTGGAAGGAGAGAGTAGAGAGGCTGGAAGAAGCTATGCAGGCGGCTGTGCAGTTTCAAGATGGTTTGCAGGTATTTGAATGACACACAGAGACATCGAAAACTCCTCCAAAACCTACATGTCCACTGTAGAATAAATAATAGAATAATAGAATAAACATTTACTGAACAAGACATTTTTTCTATAAATGCATAAATCAATGTATGACTGACAGAAAGCCAGAAGATTTTAAGGTGAACCAGCAAATAAAAGTGAAGTTAGTTTCAGTTCTACAACATTTTACGAGAGCCTTTTTCATCTTGAAACTGTAAACACTAACCACAGTCTTGGGTTTATATTTGGCTCGAGCTTTAATTGAACTGAACTAAGACTGGGAAAGAAGAAAGCTTTCATTTTGATTAAATGAAGAACAGCGTTTACGACTGAGGATGTATACTATGTCTACATAATTTGTTAACTATACTGGATCACCCATCCATAACCTGAGATGAAATGTGCGGTACCGCTCGCTGTCTACTAATCTTTGTTTCTTTCAGTAACAATAGTTTCCCACTTTTAACACAGGGCATGTTCGACTGGGTGGATATACTGGAAAGCAAACTGGATTCTATGTCCCCTGTGGGAACAGACCTGGAGACTGTCAAGCAGCAGATTGGAGAGCTCAAGGTACAATCTGTTGCATTTGTCTTGAAGTAGAAGACAGTGAATAAGCCATTTTTCATGCTGGAAGCGTAAATACCCTTCTGCTCTAGCTCATTTGTTGTTTGGTTTACCCATACTGAGAGTTTTCCGACAGAGCAAATATATCGAGCACCAACTTTGTTTATTTCAGCTGTGTTCATATTTATCTTTTGTTTCATAACCTGTGCTAGTTGGACTTTTTGGCACAGGTACAAAACCTTCACAAGAATAGCTTAACCACTGAGCGTACAATAAGACAATTACTGTCCTGAGAGGACATTGTCTGCACAACTCTGTACTTGTGTTGACTGTCTGGGTGTGCCATTGACTTTTGTTGCTTTGTCAGGAGTTCAAAGGGGAAGCATACCAGCTGCAGATTGAGATGGAGCGACTGAACCATCAGGCTGGCCTCTTGCTGAAGAAAGTGACGGAGGACTGTGATCGCTGTGCCATCCAGGAGCCGATGTCTGAGCTCAAGATGCTCTTGGAAAACATGGATGAGAAGCTCATCAGCCGGCAGGTGAAAGGAAAAAAAAAAGTTGTTGAAGTACATTAGTAATACATATAACAGTCAGCAAAGTAATTGAATATTTGTACAAAATATGAATTGATTTATACTGGTGAGGACACTTTTTTTTACAGATAATTTTGCATCATGATTAGACAGCCTAAACTATTTTTTCAGCTCATAATTGTGTAAGTTATTCATACAGATATATTTTTCAAATTGAATTAGTAAAATTTGAATTTGCTACTTCTTGTCCATTCAATAAAAAGTGACCAATTCTAATTGTAGTTTTGTATACTAAATTAAAATGCATTTTCATTTTAAAAAGTAGGAAAGGGAGAACCTTTTTTTTAAGATTCAAATTTTAAGGCACATATTTCAAGTATACAGCAAATGTTCTGTTTTATTTTATTGGAAAAAAACAGACCCATCAATATATTCATCAGAATGTTGAATGAGTTGTGCTTTAAGTGAAGTATTTGAACTGCAATATTTAACGTTGCAATTGCTCATTAATATAGCACAAACTGGAAGGTGGCCTTCTGGCCCTGGGTCAGTTCCAGCACGCACTGGATGAGCTGCTGGCCTGGATGAGCCACACTGAAGAGCTGCTGGACGAGCAGAGGAAAGCTGCGGGAGACCCCAAAGCCATCGAGATAGAGCTCGCCAAACACCATGTACGGCATTTAATGCATGGAAAGGAGTTTCTGACTCATCCACACAATTGTGTCCAAATCCTGTATGTTTCAAATCAATTCACCCATTTTTTCTGGCTGCGTCGTTTTCACAGGTCCTGCAGATAGATGTTTTGGCTCACAAGTCAACAGTGGAGACCGTAAACAAAGCTGGTAATGAACTGGTGGAGTCAAGTGCCGGAGAGGAGGCTTCCAGCCTGCAGAGCAAATTGGAGAACCTAAATCAGAGGTGGAAGGCCATCTTGGAGAAGACGGCGCAGAGGAAGCAGCAGCTGGAGGCTTCCCTGCTTCAGGTGTCAGAATTACTTTCACAGCAAGTTGATGACCTTGTGTTTTTTAGTTCTTTTCTAATAAACTGCGACTCATTCTTCTTTCCCTGGGGAACAAGTATGTCATGTTAAAGTCATAAAGATCTTTCAGGATGAGTGATTAATATACCACCCACACACAAACACACTCCTGTAGGGCCTCTATTCATGACTTTGACATTTGAGGGGGAGAGGTGGTTTGATGTGAGTAAGGGAACGGAAAGTTAAAGATCTTTTGAATTTAAGGTTATTAAGAATATCTATTAAAAAAGTTTTCTTCCAAATATAGGTGGATTTTTAGTTTTTATTTAGTTTTTTAAAGCAGTAGTTAACGTGAGAATGGATACATTTCTTAAAGGTTTTCTTTTTGTATCATGTCATTTAAAAGAAAGTTTTTAAAAATGCACTTTTGTTCTTATTGAAAGGCTTCAATTCATTATGATTTTGGCCTTTTGCTGCCAAGGAGCTCAGACATCCAGTTTTGCTAGTAGAATTAATAACTCAGACATCCTCTCCTCTGAGCCTCGGGTTTCTAACAATCAACATGCATGTGTGAGCCACCTTTTGTCCTCACTCAGGTTGTATTGTGTTGTAGGCCCAAGGTTTCCATGGTGAGATAGAAGATATGCAGCAATGGTTGAAAGACACAGAACGTCAGCTGTTGGCATCAAAGGCTGTGGGAGGCTTACCAGACACAGCCCGGGAGCAGCTTAACGCCCATCTGGTATGTGTTTAACAATATGAAAGGCTGCATACAGATGGCAGGCTGGCAAGGAGGGGACTGTGTCTTTTCTGTGTTTTATCTGAAGTGTGAAAATTAAATGACACTGCAAAATACATTACTTGCCTCGCCCTGCACAAGATGACAAAAAGCCCTTTAAGTGTTTCAAATTTATTCAGCTACATCTGACTATACTTAATTTAGGAATGTTTTCGTTTATTTGTTCTTACTCTTTGTACTGGAGACACTTTAACCATGAGGGTTCCCTGAAAAAGTATCAGCGCTGACATTTAATGGAACTACAAACAAAAGGATTATTTGGAGGCAGCAACTTTTATCAAATCAGTAACATAATACTGTTTAAAGCTTTGTGGGAAACATCCATCAGCATGCCTCAGTGTTCTCATTCTTTCTCCATTTTTGGACTAAATTTGGATGAACCACTGACAAACAAGCTGTCTTTAACTGCAATCTACTTTTTTGATGAAAGATTTCTTTTCATCATGCCGTGTGTGTGTGTGTGTGTTTTCTTTTCTCCTATAGGAATTGTGTTCTGCATTTGAGGCCAAGGAGGACCTATATCAGGAACTGCTGAAAAAGGGTCACCAGCTGCTAGTGATGATGCCTGAGGGCCCAGAAAGCAACACGGAGCAGGACCTGAGCAACTTGAAGGAGAAATGGGAAGCGGTGCAGGCGAAGGTCACTGAAAGAAAGGTAGGGAGTTAGTGAGAGGCTTTCACTGCTCACAGCTTAATGATTCACCACTTCAGATCCCAGTGAGGGATCGCTGACATACACTTGAGCCATGACTCTGCAGATGGAAAGCTTTTAATCCCAGTGCCGATAATGAATGGTGTAAGTGCTGGCACAGACACACAGGATGTGGTTACAGTGTAGATCACAGCCGTGGAGCTGCTGTCTGAGTGGAACAACAGTGTTCTCATACCAGCATGTTCCCTCAGTAAAGAGATGACAAGTGCATAGGATGAATATAAAAGGAAATAGTTATTTGAGCCAAAACAAAGCCATCTTTTACTCAAGAATAACATTCTTTCTATTTTTCTTGCCACAGTAGATTTACATAATCATTTGACTTGACAGAGAGATGAACCCTGTCTGCCTTTCTCATCTCTCACTTCAGACATGGAGCCCAGTGATAAGGCCATTTCACTCTTTGCTATACCATGTTTTCTTTATATTTACTTTGGTTCTTTTCTGTGCAATTGAATCAGCCTATTTAATTCTAAAGCTGACAAGAATTCCAAGTCAAAAAGTGTGTCAATATTCCTGTTAAACACGATTTTCAGGTAGAAATGGTTTTGAAGTATGAACTAACTATTGCAGTCCAGTTCCATATTTTGCAAAATAAGCGGAGCTCAGTATTCTACAAAAAAAGGAGAAAAAAACTAACCAGGCCTGTAATGTCATTAGCATAGAGTTTACTGTCATGTGATGACTTGGCTTCCGCCGTGGTGAGCAGATACCGTTCTGTAATGAATGCACCGTAGATGTTTCCCTTCCTCAATTAAACACTAATCTTTCCCTTTCGGCTTCACCATCAGCCCTATCAGAGACGTTCATTTCCTTTGTTCAAATGAGTGTAACTGAGGTTGCCAGACAATCTGTGGTTAGGTCACACAGGCCTGCACACAGATTGTTATGTATCAACGACAAAGAAATTGACACCTTCTCGTTTGTTTTTTCCTCCACAGGCCAAACTAGAAGAAGCTTTAACGCTGGCCACAGACTTCCACAATTCTTTGCAGGACTTCATCGTGTGGCTAACGCAAGCAGAGCAGACGCTCAACATGGTCTCCCCAGCGTCCCTTATACTGGAGACCATCATGTTTCAGATTGATGAGCATAAGGTAATGTTTGCACAAAGAGGACGTCTGCACGAACTCTGAAATTAAATTAAGTGCTGAAGAAAAGAAATGTCTTTTAAAATCCTGTTTGATTTGTCCAAAAATGTTTTTAACCGTTTTGTGTGACTCCAGTCCAATTTTTTTTTCTAATTTTAGGTTAGTGTGTAAGTTTATTCCGTCAGTGAAAGGTAAATAATGGTCTCGGTTCATGGTGACTGCGTCACCATTCTGACCTCGAGCCACGAATGACTTAATGGCATCTGTTTTGTAATTCAGATTGGAGCTCATTAGCACTTTAATACCATGGATTACATTATGTCCACTGTCATGCCAAAAGCCTTTATTCACTGATGATATTGTAGCACATGGCCTCGATGTCTCTGTTCTTCATTTTTGCAGATGTTTGTGACAGAGGTGAACTCCCACAGGGAGCACATCATTGAGCTGGACAAGACTGGGACACATCTGAAGTACTTCAGCCAGAAACAGGATGTGGTGCTGATCAAAAACCTGCTGCTCAGCGTTCAGGGCCGCTGGGAGAAGTTGGTGCAGAGGTCTGTGGAGCGAGGCCGTCTGCTGGATGATGCCAGAAAGAGAGCCAAACAGGTACTGCCCAGTGCATGTTAATCATCAGTCTAGTTTAGCTACGACTTCAATCAGAGCTGGTTTTTTAAAATTATCATTGGAAAACCGAGCAAATGATATATTAAACCTTCTTAATTGTTTGTCTGCAGGCTATTGAAGTATAATTTAATTATTTCTGGACATCTTCTATTCTATTTCTATTCTATACACAGAACTTGAAAAGTGAAGTGAAATCACACAAGTTTCTAAATATCCTACACTGTTTTTTTTCTTATTTTCTCATTAGTTCCACGAAACCTTCAATAAACTGATGGAGTGGTTGGATGAGTCTGAAAAGAGTTTGGACTCTGAAGTGGAAATTGCCAATGATCCAGACAAAATCAAGACACAGCTGGCGCAGCACAAGGTTCTTTTTTGCATTTCTTTTTAAATGACAGTTTATTGAAGTAAAAAAGAAAAAAGCCGGGAACCTTTAAGCACTACAGACGTCTGTATCTGAACAGACTGTTGACAAGTTGAAATAATCAGACCGCTTGTTCATGCTCCATGTTAAAAGTGTAACGTATGAGAGTTGGAAGCCCAACAGTCAATACATTTATGGAAATAACATACTCCACAGAATGCATTAATTATGTAGTTATTTTTGTTAACATCCCCTCTTGTGTTTTCTGTTTGGAAGATTAACTTTATCCTATCATAATCCCAGGAATAATGTATAAGGGATCGGGTACTTTTAATTTCTATTGAACAGTTGTGTTTTGATCCCCTTTTTTGTCTCCCTCACAGAAGACTGCCTTCTTAATTCCAAAACACACACAGATTAGAGAACTGCTTATCATTTAGCAGTAATAAGAAGAAAATCTCTGTTTCCATGTCCATCTGATACAGACCGCCAGACATCTATCAATAATCCCAACTAATACCAACATGCTTATGACTGTGATGACCTTTGCTTGCCCATGCAGGAGTTTCAGAAAGCCCTGGGCAGCAAGCACTCCGTTTATGACACCACTTCTCGAACAGGGAGGGCTCTAAAAGATAAAACATCCCTGCAGGACGATAATCTGAAGCTTGACGACATGCTTAGCGAGCTAAGAGACAAATGGGACACGGTTTGCGGCAAATCGATAGAAAGGTCAGAAAACACCTACCTCTATTTCCTTGTTGTGTTTTGCTCCTCCAGCCTCCTATCAAGTGAGTTGCAGGCCGGCTGGATAGAAGACAGTCAATGTGACTTTTACTCAGGAGTCATTTGTTCTCTCTTGTAGACAAAACAAGCTGGAAGAAGCCCTGTTGTTCTCAGGACAGTTCACAGACGCCCTCCAGGCTCTCATTGACTGGCTGTACAGAGTGGAACCTCAGCTGGCTGAGGACCAGCCTGTCCATGGAGACATAGACCTGGTTCTCAATCTGATAGATAACCACAAGGTATGAAGCCCTCTCCACACCAAAGATTGTGCATGTCACAGTTTGATAGTTGTTGCAACATATAAACAGATTTTTTTCTTTAATCATCTTTTTGGTTGTTTAAATGCCAAAGGTGCTAAAACCATACCAGGGTAAGACTTTAAATTCAAACACAAGTAATAGCACTGATGTGCACTAAAAGTGAACCCTTTGATATTTTTTTTGTCCAGTAAAGATATCTGGAAAAATATATGTTATGTTTGCTCATTTCATGAAATGAGATTAAACAGTTCATATGTAATATTAAGATGGTAAAGAGGGACAACTTGCTCTTAGTGAAGAAATATTTAGCTGTGTCTTTCTCAATGGCTACTACAAGAAACATTTTTTCTATTTTTCATCACTAGTACAATAAGAAAAAAAGATACATTTTAGCTTCTGTTTTTAGGCAAACTTAAATTGATGTCTTAGTAAAGAAAGTTCTGATTGTAGTTTGCTGGTTTTGGTCGTCTTTTTATGTCATCTGCTGACTTGTAACCGCAGGTTTTCCAGAAGGAGCTGGGAAAACGGACAGTAAGCGTTCAGGCTCTCAAACGTTCAGCAAAGGAGCTGATTGAGAGCAGTCACGACGACTCATCGTGGGTCAAAGTCCAGATGCAGGAGCTGAGCACCCGCTGGGAGACGGTGTGCAATCTTTCTGTATCAAAGCAGGTCCGGCTGGAGCAGGCCCTGTGCCAGGTACTGCAGAGAAGTCTTCAGATGGAAGGTGATCTCAACACGGTAGATTGACTAATCTTGGGTATCTTGCTGCAGGCTGAGGAGTTCCACTCTACAGTTCACATCCTGCTGGAGTGGCTTGCTGAGGCCGAGCAGAGTTTGCGTTTCCATGGCAGCCTGCCAGATGAAGAAGAGGCTCTGAGGGCACTTATTGAACAACACAAGGCAAGCATGGCACTCTTTATGATTGATTTCATCTAAAGCCAAATGTTTTCATGTAAATTGCATATTTTGGCAGTAATTACTTGCCTTGACAATAAAATCAAGCATGCCAGCGTTCTTTTTTGATTAAGTCTTTTGCTTGGATAAACAGTCGAGGCTCTGTAATTGAAGCCTGTCTGCCTTGGCATCTTTCATGCCAAAAAATGCAATGCTGTAGATATGTTTTTTTAAACTATGATTTCATCTGATTGAAATAGCTCAGCTGTGCTCTGATATTAAAACAAGCAAGAGCAATGTTTCATTTTTATGTTTGCTGAACATTATCCGGTCCCGAAGCTGAACTCCTTTTCATTTCCTATTTTTAAGGAGTTTATGAAAAAGCTGGAAGAGAAGCGGGCAGCTCTGACTAAAGCCACCAGCATGGGGGAGGCCATTCTCAGCATCTGCCATCCGGACTCCATCACGACCATAAAGCACTGGAACACCATAATTAAAGCCCGGTTTGAGGAGGTCAGTGCATAGCAGCATGCTTGCATACATGCCTCTAATACTAATCTGACCTTAAACTTCTGCGTAAATGTGATTCAAGTTTTTGTTGATGTGATTAGGCTTTGTTATTCTGAGTGAGTTAGATGTTAAAAATATGTGTGATGCTGACTTTACAGGTGCAGGCTTGGGCCAGACAGCACCAACAGCGAATGGTGACGGCTCTCACTGAGCTGTTAGCCACCCAGGAGCTTCTGGAGAAGCTTCTGACCTGGCTGCAGTGGGCAGAAACCAACATTGACGAAAAGGACAGAGAGGCGCTACCTCAAGAGATAGAAGATATCAAAAGTCTCATAGCAGAACATCAGGTTCATTCAAACGCACAAGGTTATTTTATTGGGACTGTGTCGGCTAAGTTGCTGTTTTCATGACCATAGCTGCTTTTCCTTGCAGGCGTTCATGGAAGAAATGACAAGGAAGCAACCAGATGTTGACAAAATCACTAAAACACACAAAAGGAAGGCTGCCTTGGAGTCCCAAATCCAGTCTCAGATTCCTGTGCTGGACAAAGGAAGAGCTGGAAGTATGTATCCTACAAATATCCAACACAGAGCGTGACCTGAACCATCTGGCCAAGTGTTAAGTCACTGCAGGGTGACGCAACATCCTCACGTATATATAGCCCTGTTTAGCACCTGTAATGATGTCACTGTGAATTCTCCCATTGGCACGGTCAAAGCACAGTCACAGGAAAGGATTTTGTCCTCTCTTACAGGAAAACGCTCTCCCACACAAACCATGTATGCCTCATCAACACAACCTCCCATTGAAACTAAGAACCCTCGTGTCAACCTGCTGGTCACCAAGTGGCAGCACGTGTGGCTGCTCGCTTTGGACAGAAGGAGGAAACTCAATGATGCTTTGGACAGATTAGAGGAGGTAAATCCTCCTCACAAAATAAAAATAAACACTTATTTTCTGGAAATATGCCACCATCCATTTGTTTTGTTTCTGTTCAGTTAAAGGAATTTGCCAATTTTGACTTCGATGTGTGGCGGAAGCGCTACATGCGCTGGATGAACCACAAAAAGTCCCGTGTGATGGACTTTTTCCGCCGCATTGACAAAGATCAAGATGGCAAGGTGACCCGACAGGAGTTCATTGAGGGAATTCTGTCCTCCAGTAAGTTTCACACAAATTGACATCTGGAAAGCATGTAACCAACCAGCAAAATGCTCATTTTTTCACCACATGATGGCTCCTCAACAGAGTTTCCTACCAGCCGCCTGGAGATGAGTGCTGTGGCAGATATATTCGACAGAGATGGGGATGGCTACATTGACTACTACGAGTTTGTGGCAGCCCTCCATCCCAACAAAGATGCCTACAAACCACTAACAGATGCTGACAAGATTGAAGATGAGGTAATTCAAACTCTACTGCTCAGAGTTTTAAACTGTCCCGATGTAACATGGTTTGATACATTTGCCTTTTTGCAGGTCACACGTCAAGTGGCTAAATGCAAATGTCCAAAACGATTCCAAGTGGAGCAAATTGGAGCAAACAAATACAGAGTAAGCAGATTTGTACATGTTTGGCTTATTTCAAAACACTAGTACTGTTTTCAAGACAAACGAGATGTGATGAAACTGTGGCAAAACCTTGGTGAAGGTAAGCTTTTATTGTGTTGAGAAAAGTGTAATCATGTGCTAACATTTCTATATTTTCTTATTGTTTTTTGCATCACCAGTTCTACCTTGGAAATCAGGTACTAAGAAATCTCACCCTCTGTTTTTTTTAATCTTTTTTTTCTGTGCCTCTCGAGTCTTCTGCATTTACCATGTTTGCTGTCAAATTAACACTTTCTGCCCAGATCCCTTGCTGATGATTTCAGGCTGGAACTCAGAAGTAGAGAAAACAAAAACAAAACAAATCAAGCCAATCTGATCTTCTTGTGTAAATTGATTTATTCATTTTTTTAAGCCATCAATCATTGATGCTTGCTGAACATGATCAGAAATTTGCCTGACAATGATGAGATGAAACGCCTAATGACAACATGTTGTGTTTAAATTTATCTCTCTGTTGTAAAGTTAGTGATTATTTTGTTGCAAATCTATAAAAAAAGAAGAAAAATACATTTTTATTGATCTACTTTTGAGTTTCAAAAAATCCCAAAATGGCTTGCCAGCACCATTTCAGCCCATGTTTTATTGGTTCATGGGCATATATTCATCTGCTGGGCATTTAATAATGCTTTCTGTGTGCTTGGCTTTTGGTGGTGCTTCAGCATCATGGGAATGATTTACTTCGACAGTTGCTCACACAATGTTGGGTGTCAGCCAACTCATGTTGCCAATTAACTTTGAAAATTGGGCAGCCTTGATGATTTCTACAAATATGTTGCTCTCCGTCTATTGGCGCTATTCACACTGCATGTTGCTAATGGTTCATTTCTGATAAGGGCTAGTGAAAGGGGATAGGGGCATCAGTGGTGGTTTGTGTACTAGTTTGTCTTCCTGTATCACACAACAATGAATTTAAAATAACTCTTTTGACAGTTTGGTCTGGTTCACTGCTTACATGACTCCTTAATCGGCGATGAGACAATAGCAAACAGGGAAAATCAAAATCTTACGCCCCACCTACACGTTGCAGTTTTGGAAAGCTGTATTCTGGTAAATGGCTACTCTTAAGCTGTTTCTTGTGCCTTTTCTTTCCTCCAGATCATCATCACCTTAAATGTATCAGATCACTAGAATCACCAGTTGCATTAAATCATTCAGATAATCATAAAAAAAGCTAGATTTAAGTAGCTTGAGACTTACCATAAGATAAGAAGAGTTTAGGTGAGGGTCATCAGTGTTTGGTCATGTCTGCGTATCGCACTGTGGTTTGTGTGTTCTTTGAGACAGAGATGGGTAGGACCATTCCTCATGTTGTCCTCAGTGTATCGTTGGAGCTAGCTGCATTTGAACTGCATCCTGAATATTTGAGTGGTAGCTGTAGAAAGTGCAACCACTTCTGCAGGAGATTGCTGTTTGTCTGCTTGATCATGACGTGAGCTTGTTTTGGACAGAAAGCATGCACCTGTGATTGATTGTCCTGTTCAAATGACGAGTCTGTACCGTAGATAATGGTCACATCCAACTGGCTGACATCTGTCTCGTCCATTTAAAAATGCTTGAATCATTTGCATTCATAACGTGCTCAGTGTTTTTGTGTGTGCTATGTGTGGCTGGTTAGGTGAAGGCAAATGCTAAATGCACCAGTGTCCCCTGGTGGCAAAATCATGTGCCTTCATCCATGTTTTTTATTTTAATTGCTACACTGAGCCAGGTTCTAATAACAAAATTCTACAAATAAGTAGTTTTATGTGATTCTGTAATTTGGGTTGATTCTGTTATGTTTTAGTAACAACAATCAAAATGTGGAAATGAACCACAGCACTTTACAAAAAACTATGATGAAGACATTCTTCTGTCCAAATATTGTGATAAAGAGCATTGGACGTGAAGTGACTTCACTGATACATGAGCTCATTGAGAAAACATTTTTAGGTCTGCTTATCAAACACACCTGCTCACATTAGAAGTAGAAAACCAGTTGGATTGACTGTTGTGTGTCTTTTTGAGAATGAAATGTGAAAATTGATGTTCTTGTCTCAAAGTCTTTGTGTGTTTATGTGTAAACCTGTGTAACAGAGAAAGAAAACCAGAACACCATTTGAAAACACTGAAGACTGGTTATTAAAACAGTCTAATTCCACACAGTGGGATGCTAAATAAAGTCAATTTGATTAATACAATGCCAAAGCAGTCTGGTTCCTCCTGTTGCACAGCCTCTAGTTTGAAATGAGAGTTTTAGTGTTTCTTATTTGTCCCATCTCTTTTTTTAAAGTTTGGAGACTCTCAGCAGCTCCGCCTTGTGCGAATTTTACGCAGCACCGTCATGGTGCGGGTCGGAGGAGGCTGGATGGCTTTGGATGAATTCCTGGTGAAGAACGACCCCTGTCGAGGTGAGTCATGAAAAAGAAATCCCACAGCTCCACTCGTGTTCTTGGTTTTCTGTTCCTACCTTTGTTCAAGTATGTTAAATTGTGGTAAAGCCTCTATTTATCTAACACAGTCCAGAAAGTATTCCCATCTCAGAGGGACTATTTTCTTTATTTGTATTCTTACAATTTCCAACTTAGGTTTTGAATATTATTACCAATACACAATCAGTGACTCTTGATGTGAACTGAACTGGAGATACTACCATTACCTTATAAACCAGACCTTACTGAGGATTAGAGTTGGTAACAGGTCATTTGTAGTTAATCTTATTTGTGTTATCACACTGTTTTAACACTTTATTTATAATTCAGGTTGCAGCAGGTCTGGATTTTTGTTTGCTTCCTGAATAAGTGGACGTTACCAACATGATTCTGTTGCTTTGGCACATATTGATTCCAGGTGTATTGATATCTATGGTGGCTAACTGCTCTTACCTGTGAAACTGAAAGGACTTAAATAATATGCTGAAAATATTTCTTGATAAGCCAATATGTATGTGTGGTTATTCCTCCCTGTGCCCACACACAAGCTCCACAGCCTAGTCTGTTTCTAGTTTCATCTGTATTAATTATTGATCTCTCTGTTTCCCGCCAAACCTTCCACCGGCTGAACATGATATAATTTCTTCTAGTTCACCACCACGGGAGCAAAATGTTGCGCTCGGAATCAAACTCTTCAATTACTCAGTCTCCTATAGGTTGGCAAATCTCACACTTTCTCTCCTTGCTCCATGAACCCACCAGTGGTATGTGTGTCTGCACATCCGAGTGTGTGCTGCTTGTGTTGGTCCTGGTGTGTACCACTTCTGTAGTGAAGCTTCGTGTGAGCATTCATTGTGAATGAATGGTGATCTCAGAAGCCGGCTGCAGCCGCAACCAGCTGTCAGTTGGCTGTGGCTAGTTTTTAATGCATGCAGTTGTTCATATCACCTGCTGCCACTTTCTCTGAGGCATCAGAGTGTTTTGGGACTTTACATATCAACATCACTTTTTGTTTTTCTCCCAGCATGCAGTGACGGTCAAAACCTATTTTGCTGGTGACGGTTAGAAAGTAGTTGACAACCAAATGAGAGTTTCAGAGCTACTAATCTGACTGACACAAAAAATGACTAAACATCATTTTTGGAGAAAAATAACTTTTATTTATGCTCACAGCACAAAACCAAAGCAGTTGTTATTCCACAGCTAACTTTAACAGTACGGTTTTGTACTTTGGACTGCATGAAACGCTGTCTTAAATTTATCATGCAGTTAAGTTCATGTTTTCTGGTTGACATATACTACCGATTATCCCACCACTGTTGCAGCAGTATTTTAACTTGTAACAAAGGGAGGAGGTTTAAATATGCATGAGCTTTGGAAATTTTTTGTTTCATATGAATCAAGACAGCGTCATCCTGCTTACACTTTATTTTATTTTTCCTCAGTTTCCTGATAATTTCTCTGATGTTTAATAAGGCGTTCCCTGACGTTTGACTGCGTAACTGTTTGAAAAAAAAATACTTTGCTGAAATAAGATATTTATGAATCTGAAAAATGCAGGTTCTAAAAATGACTGAATAATCAATTATGTTTCCTCTGAGGCAATTGCCATTTCTAAATGATTTCTTGGTATAGAAAACTTTTTTAAAAAGATTGAGAAATTAGGAGGAAATTCAGGATCTAAAGGGGAAAATAAAGTGTAATTCATCATCAGCAGCATCTTCATAATCATTTCCTCATGGACAAGAATGAAGTTATTACCCTGTATGGGTTATAGCTCATTTGGAGTGTAATTTCTTAGCTAAAGGCAGAACCAATGTGGAGCTGCGGGAGAAGTTCATCCTGCCAGAGGGAACCACGCAGGTGATGGCCAGTTTCCGGTACAGAGGTCGCAGGTCTCGGCCGTCGTCCAGAGGAGCCTCTCCCAACAGATCCACCTCCAGTCAGAGCTGCCCTGTCCCATCAAACCCAACCGCAACCAGCACGCCAAAGGTACGGGGTTCCACCACCAGCTGTGTAGTTCTCTGAAAGCCCTCAATGGCAGCAGTCACTCCACACATTGATATTCCTCTCACCTACCTGCCTTACTTTATTTGATCATTGTGTTGATTGTTTTCTTCCTTGTCTCTTCCTCGTAGTGTACTTTGTAGGTTTTTGATTTGTGAAACCATGTTTTGTTTTTGTTTAGTTTTTTTTTTATTTGCCGTTGTTCCCTAGACTTCCCAACACATAACCCGCAATTATGATAAGCCATGGCTTACAAACAGCAAACCTTCCACTCCTCTTAAATCATCAGACTCCTTTGGGAGCCAAGGTTCATCCTCAGAGGTATAGTCATATTATGCACAAGATGCAGAGCAGTCATGGAACCCAACTGAAATCTACTGCAAATTATAGATTCTGAATCAATATCAGCAGAAAAAGGTTGCATGTGTTCGCTTTTGCTGCTCTTATTTTATTTATCAATTAGAAATGACAGCCATGTTTAGCAGAGGCAAATTTCAGTTGGGTTCGTGAACTTTTATCAACTAATGGGCTCAATATTTTTTGCTTGCCTGAAAACTATCTGCTTCATATTTAAGATTCTTTCTATGGTTTTCTCTTTCTGTGCTTGTTTGATCAATAATAGAGTGCTCTTACTAACTTTTGCTCAGTACTTGAGTAATGTCATTCTAAAACTAACTCATTAACGTTTACTTGCATTCTTGTACAGCTTGTTAAGAGAGGTTTTAACAGAAGTACTACAAACAAAAACAAATAAAGTTCTGTCTATTACAGGGCACAGCAGTACAGGGAAGTAAACTGCGCCTTCCTGGCTACTTATCTGGTAAAGGATTTCAGTCGGGTGAGGAGGGAACCTTGATTAATGCTGCTGTACTAAAAGCTCGAACACAAATGATAGGTGGTGAGTACAACTTTAGTCAATGATTGCCAGTATCTGTCGCTTAGCGAGTCTTCAACTGATACCATCTGTTCAATTTTGATCTTACCAGAGTCGCGGAAAAATTCCAGCCGACCTGGAAGTAAAGCCGGAAGCAGAGGTAGCAGTCGCAGAGGAAGCGACGCATCTGACTTTGACATCTCAGATATCCAGTCTGTCTGCTCTGATGTCTCTGAGACTGTTGGTGAGTCCACTCGAGGGACACCTCGCTCAGCGTCTCGCCAACAGGGAGGAAAACCCTCCAAAATCCCCACTCCTCAAAGAAGAACAACTCCCTCAAGCAAACTGACCAAGGGATCCAAGCGATAGTCAGTGGCTCTGACAACACACAACTCAGAAGCTAATTGCACCCCTAAAAACATCGTGGACACTGGAGATGTCTAACTTAAGAGACTGCAAATGTGTTGAGTGTTATTAAAATTGTTGCGAAGATGTAAAATATTCTGTTAAGAGGCAATATGGTTTAATATTATGTGTGGATGGAATGTTAATGGCCTTGTGTATTAGTTTTTAATGTATTTTATTTCTGTGAAAATGTCAAATTGTTTCTTAATGTACTTTATTTTATTTATGCAAATCCTGTAGAGGTTTGATGGACACTAAAATGAATCTGGGAATAACCATGTTGAACGGTTAATTAACATTTCTTCACACTAATGAAGGACAAATGCAGGATAGCACTCTGAGAGTTACTGAATGTACTGTAATTTATGTATGCTGATGTTTGGATTAGATGGTACTTATGGTACCATTTGACATGCTGCAATTATCTATTTAAGTGCTATGTTATACTGCCAACTTGCATTTAGAGGGCAATGCAATATACTACAATAAACCCCAGTAAGCACTGCAGAAACCTTCAAATATCCCTATTTAAGAGAAGTAGCATAAAACAAGTTATCATGAAGCTTTCAAGTCCTGTTTGTTTGTCAACTGCTGCAGTTCCTCTTTTTCTTCCACCAGGTCACAGCAGTCTTTGCATCAGCCTTGAAGATGTGCCCACTCCATGTTGCCATTTTCTGTGTATTCATGTCAGTGTATGATTAATTTCGGTAGAGCTGAAATTGTTACTGTAACAGTACTTTGTAATAAACCTGCTTGCAGAAAGCCACCAGAGACTGGTGAGCACCACAAAATCATCTCAGCTTTCCTCACTTTAGTTATGCTTTGATTTACTCAGCACATCCATATGTCGCAACTGCTACCTTTTTCTCTTTTTTCCCTGCTGCCATTTTTTAGTAGCGGTGCAGAGATCTAACCTGGCTGGAATGTTTGCACATCATCTTGTGTTTGGCTGTGAAATACTACATCATCTTCAGAGTGAGAGAGTGAACATGGTGCAACGCGGCCTTCAATGAACATACACTGAAAATACACACTGTATAAATAAAGTGAGGTTAAAGAATATTAGTAAGAATATTACCAAAGAACAAAACTGTTCAAGTTCAATCAAACTCTCAGCATTTCCGTTATCTTCACATACAAGAAGTTCCCTTGCCTGAGCGTTGACTCGGAGTGACTGAGCTACACTGTGGTGGCTGTTGGCCCATCTGTCCTATGAGAAAAGACGGATCCCCTGGGTGCCACAGGTGGAGTGGAGCTCAAGGGTGAGGCTCCTCTGAGACCCATGCTTCCAGTGTGAATGGTCCTCCTGTTCAGCTCAAAGCCTGACCCTGGGATGGCACTTTAAAGTGGGATCTATCCTCACACCGGGAACTGGAAAAGATCCATCAGCCGGAGCTCTGGGAGCTTTCAGGAATATGTGAGTATAAACACTATTTCTTTTTGTTGTATAAATGTTTAAAAATGCATTTAGCTAAAGCAGGCAGGAAATTATATGAATTCAAGTTGAGTCTTCGCTTTGTTACACAGCAGATGATGGAATGTGTTCAGTTTATGTCAATATTGAATTATGTAAAATAAATGGTAAGTATAAGCAGTGATTGGAGCAGTTGTAATTGAAGACAATGTATACCATTTTCCAAATTATTATTATTATTCATAGAATTACTGTAAAAATAAAACATTTGATGTCGTAAATTACAAAAAAGTAGTAGCTATGATACTATTTTCAGGTTACGATAAGAGCTTTAACTTTAAATTTTCTCTCTTCCCACCACTCTCGACTCACACTTTATATCCTTTATCTAAACATGTATGTTACAGAAATTTGAGTGACTGGTCTGAAAATATTGTGGATCTCTGTAAATAATCTATTTACCTTCTGTACCACAGGCACTTATAGCTCCTGTCTTCAAAACATCAAAAATGCCAGCCTTCCATGTTATGCTGGTGTTTGCAGCATTCTTTTCCATCTTAGGATTGGCCCATTGTCAGAAGATGACAAGTAAGTTTAAAAGGAAAAACACTAACTGAGGTCGGTAGCAAATTTTTCACTGCTTAAAAGTATTAGTGTAAAGTACACCACTTAAATACACTGGTGTTATGTGGGTTGCTTTTTGTCAGAACTCTCATTTAAAGATGATTTATCAACTCAGAAAAGCATATTTTGGTAGAATAAAGTAATATTTGTGGTGATATCATGTGTCATATAAATGAGGTGTGGTAAAAAAAAAATTCCTTTTTCCAGAGTGAACACTGTAGCTTTGTATTACAACCAGTAGATGTCAGTGTGCATTAGTGAATTGTTCAGCACTGGTCTGTTGACAGTGTTGGATTTCCTGCACTCATTGTCTGTGTGGCTATTATGAGGTCATTCTGGGGTGAACCTAACCACCTGATCCTTTGAGGTATTTCACCTGAGGCTCCCTGACACCATTAAAAAACAGATAACACAATAGTCCATTGACTGCGCTGCAGAAGCATGTTCTGATGAAGTTAACTTAATGCAATTGTCCTTGTCCCACTTTCATTCTCATGCATGTTTTGACCTCATAGGATAGGACATGTATTTGTTGGATTACCTTCTTGTGTCTGTAAAGAAGTGGCATCATTAAAATTTGTGACATCAGTGTTGACGTAAGATTAAAGGGTAGTCTAAGCCCTTTGATGGTGAATCAAACTAAGCTTAGTGTTTGTCATGGGAGGTTTTGATCTTCTGGAGGAATTTCGAGTGCCCGAGTCCAATGGCGTGAAGAGAGTGGATGGATCTCAGCCTCAGGCAGTGGCATACCGCATCAATCCCTCCATCCATCTACAGAGGGCCATGAGGTACAGTTCCAGGTGCCTGTGAGGCAACAAACATCCTCAGATATATAAAACCACATTATCTCAGCTGACTTCACTCATGTAGATATGTATCAGATCACTGTCAAGCGAAATTAACAAAAAAATTGTTGGGTGATTTAATTTGACTTAAAGAGTAACCAAATGCTAAGACGAAAAGCCATGTTATCTCTAACATACGTTCAAGTTTGATCCTACAGGTCGGCAAGAGGTAAAGTGCATATGATTTATAGCTTAATAAAGGTTGCCTGAATGCATTTGAATTCTTTGGTGTTCAAATTATTATGTTTTTATACATAACAACTCTTGTGTACATGCAACATTAAAATAGTGGGTCTGATGGGAACACATCTCTTTGTCTGAGATCTCTCCCTCAACTAAACAGATTCTACTTGCCTGCTAATAAAAAAGTCACTTTAAGATCAAAACCCCGCAGTGGTAGCATCACTTGCTGTGTTAGCAGTTTTGCTTGAGAACTTTCTTTTCAACTGTGTCATTGTAGTTACTCAGGTACTAAAATGATATGCGATCTTACAAAAACAAGCTGTGTGACCAACACATAAACTTTAACTTTGAGAAACCAAATTCAAGAGGTTATTTCATTTGTGATGGATCAACCTTTCTGTCCCACACAACCTCACAGTTGGTTTTTGATGAAAAAGGAGACTTTATTTAGCGTTATCCAGCTTCCTGAACTTCAGTCTCGTGCCACAGTGATGTGTATCCAGATGGACTCCCCGCCGAATACTCCATCATTGCAACCTTTAAGTTGAACAAGGAGACTGCCCAGACATCCTGGAACCTGTGGCAGGTCAGTGACCCTGAGGGACGAGAGCAGGTTGGTCTTCGTTTCCATGGTGATGCACGTTTGCTAGACTTTTTCTATACCAGCCCCAACGGGGGTCACATGCTGAGGACCTTCCACGGTGTGGAAAAGTTATTTGATGGCGAATGGCACAAGCTGGCCCTGAGTGTGAAGGGCAGCCAGGTGAGGCTGCTGGTAGACTGTGAGGAAGTCAAAGTGGAGTCCATTGATGAGCCGAGGCCAGTCATTCGCCGGGGATACACCTCCATCGTCAAACGGGCTGTGGGAGACAGCTCAGTTCCTGTATGTTGAAAGCTTCTTTTTGGGTAACGTCTTAAGATCTCCAAAGGTTGGATTATTTACATTATCAACATACTGTGTCCATCTAGGTGGATCTCCAGCAGATGGAAGTTTCATGTGACCCTGAGCAGGCTTATTCGGAGGGCTGCTGTGAGCTTTCCAGCGTGGTGAGTCAGCTATACTCAAAGTTAATAGTATTCCACTTGCGCGAGATTGGTGTTGAGATTTAAAGACATACTCTCACAGTGTGGAGGATATGCAGAGATTGGGCTCACAGCTGGAAGACCATCTTGCAAATGCATGCACGGGCAGCCCGGTGTTCAGGGCCCTCCGGGGATAAAAGTGAGTGAACCTGTGCAGAGAACTGGCGGAGCAAGTGTAAAAGCTCTATCTGTTGACACATGTATGCTTTTTCTCCTGCAGGGTCACAGGGGTCTTCCAGGAAAACCCGGAGACCCAGGACGACAAGGCAACTGGGTAAATAAATTCATGCTGCCTCTCTCATATGAGCGTCAAACCTAGTGTCCTGATAGGTGAATTAATGTTGCCGTGTTTACTCGATGCCCTCTGAGCATGAGCAGCATCTACTTCCTCTTGCTTCTCTCCGAGGAATTAAGCTGACTTGTCGATGAGTCACACTGTAAAACCTACATTTGTGAGACGGGGGCGAAGATGTGGAAAATGGCAATAGAAGTGCAACTGAGAGAGGATACGATGGAAATAGATCTGGAAGAGCTTAGCAACAGAAAACAGATTTTTCATGTACTTTGAAAGCTTGTGTCTGCAGAAAATTTGGAAAACATCCAAGACAAATGCAAACCAACACGCATGTGAGTGACAATAAATTTGTTTTTGTAGTCCTGAAATAGCCTTTTGTATGTGTATAAAACACCATCTCTGATGGTTAAGTGTATAGGATTGAACTCAAACTGGCCCGAGATCACAAGATGTCTTATGGTTTTGCTTTTCCGTTTGGAAGAAACCGGGCCAAATGTAATGAATCCCACACACAGGAAAACCAAGCAGTTGAGCAATAACGATACATTCCAAGAGTTAGTGGTATATTTTTGACACTCTTCAAAATTAGTCAGATGTTTTGCCAAATTAATATTTATATTTGTGTGGATAAATCACCTTTATGTACCTCAAATAGAACTCAGTAAAACGTGTGTAATTTTCAAAAGAACAAAGGACTCTACTAAAGGGGCCAGTCTCACATTTGTATGTCCTTTCAGAGAGCAGCAGACGTGATTATTTCCACTTTGAATTTATGACTTGTTAATGTCTTTGATGCTAAGCAGTCACCGTTGTTGGCGCAGATCTGGGAGTCTTAAAAATTGTCAGGAGTACATGTGTTTAAAGGAGGGGGATTTTCTTTTCTCTGCAAATTCATATGTGATGGTTTGGTGTTTAACTTGCCCTTTGCACTACAAGAAATCCCCAACGCTGCTTGAGGAAACACATGTAGGTCTAAAGACCAGCATACACCCAGAGTACATTTCCAGAGCTCGACATGCTACATGTACATGTCTTGAATTGCAGCTGCAGCTCATCTGGGAGCAAACATCTGTCTTGAGTAACTGGTTAGGGTTTTGACCCCGTGCCAGCTTGTGAATCACAGAACCCCAACTTGTTTATCTCCTTCCCTGCTGGCATCCAAGGAGGGCATTTCCTGGCACTGTTATATGGACTGCCCATCTCAGGTGGTGGGTGGTCCTTCAATCATCTGAGCTGTCCTGCCTCGGAAATGTCGTAAAGTTCACGGTCGTGCCTCTCGCCATACTGTCGGCCATCTCTGAGGTTAACCTCTGTCCAGCTGACTCTGCTTAACACACACTGTTAGGTGTGATGGACAAATAAACTCACAACACAAAGGCGCCCCGGCCTTGTTTAATGTGTTTGTTGACTCAGTGTAATGCAGCCAAATGGAAAACACTTTTCCATCTACTACTAAGGAAGTCAGCATCTGTGCAAACAATACTGATCCTTGCTGTCGTATTCATGACTAATGTTTCCTTAGTCCGGCTTGTGTATATTTTCCATTAATGTGACGACTACAACACTTTTTCTCAAGAAATGATGATGCTAATTTAAAAAATGACTCACTGACAGTAACTCAAAAAAATATCATGGATGTTGCAATTAAGGAATTTTTTGTTTCTTGACAAATATGCTAATTTTGAATGTGATGCCAGAAGCCTGTTTAAAAAATGTTTGTGTAAGAGCAACAAGTTGGTTATTGGGCTTCTTTACGAGGCTGAATTAATGTTTCATAGGCAGGAAGCTGCTTATCTTGGCAAGAATATGCTAAAGCTGAACATATTGCAACAGCACATGTCCTGAATGAAAGACTCAAGGTATTAAACTGTCTTGTTTGCAGTCCAGATCTGTCAAGTACTGAAAACATTAACAGCATTATTAGACAAAAAAAAGGAAAAATGAAGCCCTAAACACTTTAGTCAAACAGGAAGGGGAACACAATGTGGATTTGTCCCATCTGATTCACTGACCATGTTGAAAAACTGAGATAAAGATACAGTTATGACATAGTAAGCTTCAGAACGACAATCAAATGCAAATGTGTACTTTTTTTAATGCAAAAATATCATTTGTATATTAATACGGTTGTTTTAGGGAAGCTAGTAGGTTGATTTTTAACCCCTAGAAAACTACAGAAAACTTTCCCTCCTAGAGGAAGAGAGTTAGATTTTTGGAAACAAAGTAAAGTTGTACATTTCTTTTTTTTCTGCAGCTGTTAGATTTAAAAGATTTATATTAGTCACATTTTTTCAAAATCTAAAGCCAGAAGTTAAGCTAAGCTTTTCACAAAGATTGGGGAGGGGGAGGTAATGGTCTGAATTCCATCTTCTCCCTAAAGGTAACCCAATGCAGCTATTCTTTCCTGAGGTGTTCTTATTTATTAAGATGGATGTCTACATATAGCATAGCTGGCATAGTATCAGGTATTTTTTCCTCCGGAGTTGTATCAAAAATTGAGCCTGTCAACCAATGATAATCCACATGGAGAAAAGGGAGAAACACTTTAAAAAAAGTTAAAGACTAAGATTTAGCTTATTTTAGAATATACTTTTTCAGTCTCTACAATAACTAAGATAATCTCTAAAAAAAAAGATTCTACATTAACTTGTCTTTCAAATGAGATTGCAAACGCAGCAATAGATATGAAAATCATCTGAATATGAATGAATATGAAAATGTTTGTATACTTATATATAGATACACTGCTTTGCAAACTGTTAAGCTTTTATATAGTGTCATTTAAAAAAGAGTCTTGTCTTGACATCCTCTCTGTGTGATGTTTCATAAACCTTTTACAGAAGCAGTAAAATATATCACAGTGTTAATAATCAATGACTTTCAGATTCCCTCATTTTGGTGATTATTACACATTTCTATAGTTTAGAGTGGGGAGCTTGTTATTAAGTCAAATATGGGTTGCAGGGCATTCGTGGAAATACTGGAGACTATGGCAACATGGGTGAGACAGGACCAAAGGTGAGCTCTGCCTCTATAAATTCCCACAAGCATTTTGTATAATTCAATTTGACTTATACTTGAACTGCATGAATTAATCCTGTCTTGCATATCCTAAGGGTGAAGAAGGAATCAAAGGAGAAAAAGGGATGAGAGGACCCTGGGGCCAAGTGGTAATCAGTGGCTCAGATTTAACATTTACTTTACACTGACATGTTCCAAATGTGTATGAATGAGATTCTGTGTTCACAGGGCGACAGAGGGCCTAAAGGGCTTAAAGGACTAAAAGGTGCAGCAGGTTTCAAGGTAAACTCATCAGCTAACTTTAAATCAAGAATGAGTTGGACCTATCTAGTAATAAAATTGCAGGTTTGTCTGTTGATGACTTTAATTTGAGCCTATTCATTGTAATTAAAGGGAGTTCGAGGATCTCCTGGAGACATTGGTGAGACTGGGAAACTAGGAGAAATTGTAAGTTAACCTTTCAGACACAGCAGTAAGCCCTTTTGCAAACTATTATGTAATTACTGTGTTACTAACAATTTGGCCTCATTAAAGGGCACCAAAGGCCTCAAAGGATATGTGGGGATTCCTGGATTTCAGGGAGTGAAGGTATTTGTGTGTCCTTTCAAAAATAATCATTCAATTTCTTTTAACTTGTCTTCACCCATCATTCTACTCTTTTCTTAGGGCCAAAAGGGGAATACTGGTACAACAGGGAGGCCGGGGCCGAGAGGAAAGCAGGTGGGTTGTTTAGGGGATTCCCCTCTCCATATTCCATAGCAGGACACTTTTAATATTGGTCTAATACCTTCCAAATCCCCTCATTTAACCATGAAGAGCGAGTAAATCATGTTTGATGTGGTAAAACACTGGAATTGAAGTATGTTTTTGGCTTATGTGCCGTCTCCATAAACAATATTAGTTCAATGTGGCTGGATTTTTTTGGCTGAGATCTTAGAGTTTGAATTGTAGCAACATAAGCTGATGAGTCAGTAATAGAGCCTGAACCGTAGCAATATTATATTGTTACGTTTCATACAAGGGAGGGAGGGCCCTCTGGTTCACCCTGCTGCTTGTTGGACTCTGCAGTTGTGGTTAGAAACCCTGAGTTAATTCTTTGACAGGGTATTGTCGGAGATCCTGGAGAGAGGGGGGCTTCTGGAGAGAAGGGGAAGCCTGTAAGTGCTATATTTGATTTGTTACAGTATGGTTTAAAGTGAATTAACTAGCTCTTGAAAGGACTAATTATGTTTTTGTCATGCAAACTTACGAAAATTAGGGGATCCAAGGACCTGTGGGCAGAGATGGCACAATTGGACCAAAAGTAATTCACTGCTGACACAACAACAGCCTCAGATGTACTTGCACTACTTTTCTCATAAAAATGACTAAATACCTCCACAGGGTATTATTGGAGATCCGGGTTTACCTGGAAGAGATGGCGATCCTGGAGTAGAGGTAATTTATACTGCTCGTGGTGACAACTGTATGTTGAATGTTGAAAATGCTGCTCCTCTTTCAATATTCTGTAAATGTCATCTCTTTTTCACAGGCCTATCAAGGACCACAAGGCCCCAGTGGAAGAGTTGGTCGTGTCGGAGCAAAGGTCTGTTCTTGTTTTGCTGTGTGAATTGTGGAAAGGGGTTGTTTTTTGGTAGATTTATTCACTGCCATTTGCTTCTTTTACAAGGGGGAGAAAGGCTCCCTGGGGCCTGCAGGAGAAATGGGTCCCCAAGGCCAAACTGTAAGTCCGATTTTCAGATATTTCACTTACAGAAGACAAGCGCATCATACATTTAGTTCATAAAGTAGTTTACCATCTTAAAGAGAAACAACAAAGAACAAAGCAGTCCCTCAGGTTGATTAATAAATATTTTATTATCAAGGGTCCAAGAGGTTACAAGGGTTCTGCAGGAAAGCCAGGAAGACCCGGATTTATTGGCCCACCTGGACCTACTGTAAGTGGTCCAGATGAATTTCTTCCAAAGACTAGTTCATTTTCCTCAACCTATCAAAGCATGTCATTTCTTTACAGGGTCACGTGGGCGTGCCTGGCAAACCAGGACCCAAGGTAATACATCCGTCATCCATTAGCCATTAGAGATATAAAATAAGGGCAAAATGATTGATTAATGGCACCATTTCTCTGCTTATTCAGAACATATTTATTAAGTCATTGAGTTGCACGATTGTAAGATTTGCAGATGGATTCTCTTTCCAAACCAAAAGTTTTCCCAGATTGTAACATAAGTCCTACATTTTTAGGAACTGAACAAAAGTACTACACAAACCTATGCAGTACCAAAAAATATATATATATTCTACACACAAACTGAGCATGGACGTTGGCAGAGTTTTATCCCCATGTTGTCATCCAGTAAATACATAATGAAGATAGCCATGTTGGCTCAATGTGTCCCTTTCCCTGCAACGACTGCTAAACATCCCTTTAGGATCTGTTCTTAATGTTTAGAGGACAAGCCAAGCCAAAGGAAAAATACAGATACTCCCGCAGAAACCACTATTCATCTGTTTGTGTTTTTGTGGTGTCCTCAAGAGTAAACAAATCTGATAAGAAAGAACCACCATTTGGAGCAGTGAGCGGGCACCAGATAGGTCCATTAGAAACTATTTAAAAGGAAACAGATATGTTCAGAAGTGAATTAAGGCTGTTCATTCTAAGCAACTGAATGTACAATTTATCAGAATACACTGGGTTGCTAACTCTTAGGGACAGAAAGTAAAGTTTAATTCATGCCTTTTTCCTCTGGCAGCAAGTTAGATCAAATCTGCTGCAATAATCAGACAGAAAAAGGGAGATGGCAGATAACAGACTATGTTTACTGTTTATTCCCTGAAATATGGATGAGAACATGAACATCAGCATCAATGTCAAATAGCTCCATGTCTCTTGACTTTGCACACAGCAAAAAATAGTGTGACAACAGGTCCTCTGATCTGACATCTCCCACTTCAGCAGGTTTACCTCACGAGTCTCCCACAGGTCAGCTCCAGCGAAGAAAAACATCTGTCAAGTGTTATTAAAGTAGTACAATCTACCTTCTGTGTGCTTAAATAGTAGCTCTGGAAAGGAATGCTGTGGCGTGTGATGAATTTGACCAAACTCACAGTTAAAAGGAGTTAAACTATTGATAGTAGAGGGTTTTATTCCTCTATTATATGTAAATCTGATGTGTTGATGGTGATGATTTTAAAGAGGATGATAAAATGGTTGGAATACCATGTTCACTGTAAAGTTCCATGAGTAACCATCAAAACTGGTTGGTTTTGGTAAAATTGCAACCTTTTGACTAAGATTGTGCTGTCTGAAGTCAAATTGTCAAGTGAGGATGGGCAGCACATGTGCTAAAGTCTGATTTACCAGTTATTTGGAGGCTTCTGCTTACATTTCATTTGCCTTGTATAGGGTGACACAGGAATCCCAGGAATCAAAGGAGTTAAAGGTGCACAGGTACTGCATTAAATGTCAAGAATGATCAGCCTTTATGCTCATCCTCATCATCTGTTTTTCCTCACGTTAATTCTTCATGTTTTTACAGGGAGAAACTGGAATTAAGGGTCCAAAAGGAAAGGTGAGCGGGGATCTAGCTGTTTGATGCAGTGATGCTATAAAACTAGGATTTACCATTAAAGACATCTACCACCACTCAGAAGACATGACCATTTATATTAACTTCATTTCACTAGTAATGAAGAGACACATAGGTTAGTGACTATTTTCACCAAACACGTCTTTCATTTACTCTAACGAAACTAAAAGAAAAACATTGTGATGAGCTCTGTCACTGGGCAGAGCAGTCTCGCAGGTGGGGTGTTTCCAAAGGTTGGCTTTCTGGTTTCAAATTGGTTGGAATAACCTCCATTCATCCCATTGTGTTTGCAAAGTTAATAGTTGGAAAAATCTAATATGAATCCACGAAATAACATTCCTCACATATTCTGAGCATCTGCAGATGAGATAAGCACTGTAACGCCCACAACTGCAACAAATGAATCTTGCACATTTCTCTAATATTCTCTGCCAGGTTTGAGTTTTTTTTGTATTGAAAATGACATGTTAAGTTTAAGTTTATCTTACATTTGCCTCATCTCCAGAGAAAAGCCACATTTCTTCTAAGCTAATGCTATGTTACTTATTTTCTAGGCAACTTTATAAGTTATTGTTCAGTGTTTTTCATCAAGCTGACATATTAGGCATCTTAAGCCAAACAACGTTGTGTTCCTTCTGACTGTTCTGGTCATTTTCCCTGGATGATGTCCTTTTGGTAATCTGGATATGCTCTGGAGGTTGGAGACAGGGGTGAGCAGGGTCCACAGGGAGGACGGGGGAAGCGTGGCCCTGCCGGCCCACCTGGTCGTTCAGGTCCACTGGGAGTCAAGGGGGTACGAGGCGAGGGAGGACCAGATGGCTTTCAGGGGCTCCCTGGCCCACCAGTAAGTGTAGAAAAAACCTTTTACCATGTCTGACAGGCACGCTTGTAGTGTGTAGTGTTGTCAGTGTAGTTTAGTGTTTACTTGTACCACTAATGGGCCCACATATTATTAAGTCACACCTTTTAAGTAGATTTATGCAGTTAGATAGCACTGAGTCATAGCAAGCATTTGATTAAATGTGACTACAATCTCTTAGTGAGCCTCAGGATATACAAGGTTATGTATGTCTTCACAATATTTCCTCAGAGATTAAAGAATGACTTGTACTTTGTCTGGCTCACAGCTTGGTCACCTCCAGTGATGGATGTGGTAATGATTTCTTACACAGGGCCCTACGCTCCCTGCTGAACATGTGATTGAGGTCTGTAAAAAAGTGGTCCTGGAACAGATGTCCACCTTTGCCAACTCAGTAAAGAGGACGTGTGCTGCTGTTTGTCCTCTCTACGGGGATGTTCCCATGGGTGCCCCGGGTCCCCCCGGACAGAAAGGACTACCAGGACCTCCTGTGAGCTTTGCAGTTTTAATATTCATTTTTCAAGATGTAGGAGACAGAACCTAGGGGACATTTTACTTTCACTTCGACTCCTGTAGAACCTCTGTGTTGAATTACCGTGCAGTACATGCATACATTGTTCATTCTGCTGTCACTGGCGGAGCAAAATGCAAACACATTGCAAGGATCTGGACTGGACAAAGAGAGCTGAAATATTTGGCAGAAAAGCTTGGAATGAAAACATTACGATTTTCCACGTCTGTGTGAGGACAAATAAGGAGTCACAGACTAGACACTTGGTCTGTGCTGAATGATTCTTGGCTGTCCTTGGATTGGAAAGCCTTTTCCACATTATAATACAATGTCGAATCGATTCATGTTCCACAAGTCCTAATCACAGGCACTCTAGGCCTGATAAATGTTCTTGAAACCATGCCTTTGTAAAAAATATTCCACTGTATTAGATTATCGTCAGTAAGCCTTATGTTGTGGCGTCACATACAAAAAATGGTGATAAACCAGTTTCAGTGATCTCTTTTCAATTAGTTTGACCTTTTTGTATGTATGAACTGGGTCTCAGGTGAATGGAATCTATTTCATTCAACATGATGGGACGATGTTAATTGTTTTCAGATTAATAATGGAAACACAAATTATTAACAACGTGTTGTCCTGTTGAAAATGTGTCAGGGTGATCCTGGTGTTGACGGCGCTGATGGAGAAATGGGCCTACCAGGATTCTACGGAGAAGCTGGAGAGCCAGGGCGACAAGGAGAAAGAGGTGTGGAAATGATCAATCCTACAAACAGTGGGATCAATGTCTTTAATGTTACTCAGGCAAAGGATGTTTAAGGCATAAGCTGGAAGCATACAGCAAGATTTCCTAAATATATTCTTTAATCAGATTTTGAACCATAAGCTTTACTCAAAAGAATTAGCAAAAATGGATTGTTATTGATAAAGCAGATATTTAACATGGAGTAACAGTTATTTTCTCCAGGAGATATTTAGCTTTTTTGCAATCCACAAATTCTACTATTTTGACCAACTGGCTGCCAACCTTGTTTGTCTGTTGTCATCTCGTCATGTTCATAAATCTTTGCTGATTAGTTTTCAGTTCAAATAAATACAAAGAAATAGAAAAGTATGCACAGACAGATTGTGAGTTTCATGTGAATGTTTTGCTATTCAGAGCTACACAGCTTCTCTAGTGATTGGGGATTTTCAAGTCACAGTGGATCTGCACTATGCGGTGGATTTAAAATGATCTTTCTCAAGCAGTTTCAGCTGTTACGTGAATAAGTCTTTCTTGTCATTAATGCTAGTTCCTGGTGAATCAATCTGTTTTGCTCAGCCAGATGATGAGGATAAAGAGACGGTGTCTCAGACCAGCTGCTCTCTCCTGTGGCTGTGATGAAATAAGATGCTAGAAACATGCACTTCATCATGCTTGCTGTGTGTTTTTTCATTTTCTTCTCTGCATTTTACCCCGTGTCTTGCATTTTTGTTGGCTGTAGCCAACTTGCCTTCTCTGTCTTGCAGACTGCCTCAGCATTTCAAACACATGTCCAAAGATGAATCTGAGAATAGTACATATGTAAATCTCACAGGTCCTTTTTTGCAGCATCTATTCACAACAATCAATGGCCATCAATCTAAACGCAAATAATTGTCTGTAATGTAAAGGTCAGGCTTTAAATTTTGTGCATCGAACCATGCATCAATGTTCTATACTGGTTCAATCGAAATTGGCAGGGGCTGGAGCCTTTCACGGCTGTCATTGGTCGAGATGTAATGTACACTGACCACGGAATCATACATAGTCTTTTACCAGCATGAACAGCATCAACCCTTTGGAAAAACAGCCTGTCATTCTGTTTTCTGGCATTTGTGCTGTAAGTCTGTTGTTTGTATGAATGTGTGTTTGTGTGTGTGTGTGTGTGTGTTGCAGGTGACAGTGGTGAGAGAGGTGACAAAGGAGCCAAGGGTTATGGTCTTCCTGGCTTCCTTGGAGATCAAGGGCCACAAGGTAATGTAATCTGTGCTTTACCAACCGTGTTAAGCTGACTGCTTGATTTGAATACTAGTAAATGTGGTGGGATGTTATTTCCCCCCAAAAAAAGTTTCTCTGGAAGCATTCTATTCTTAGAGTAAGTGAAAACAGCCTTATTCAGCTAACTGAGCAGACGCTGACACTTGAAGACTAAACAACATTTTTTCTGCTCAATCACAGGTCAGCGTGGACGTCCTGGCAGAGTTTTTAACGGCCAGCCTGGGAAGCAGGGTGAGAGGGGACATGTAGGCCGACCTGGACTCAGGGGCCATCCAGGCCTCAGAGGACCCCCGGGTGTCTGTGTCACCTCTGGGTGTGCTCAGCTGAATGCTACCAGTGGAACACCTCAGCCAACGAGAAGGAGGTTGAGGAATCGTCCTTGAATAAATGTGGACAATGAACTGAATACTGGGCTTAAAGGAGTAAAGGACTACTTTTGTTTTCAAGCGATTGTTTTAAATAGAAACTTTCATGTAAATATTCAAAATTAAACTTGGAATGTCTTGGGAACAAAAGTTATCATAAAACAACAATTTCACACAGTTTGGAGGATAGTAAAAAAAAGTATTTGTATAAAAAGACCATCTTCATACGTTGTTGTAGTTTGTATTTAAACTGATTCACCCAAGTCTAACTTGTCCTTAAAAATCGTGCTTTATAATAAAATACAAAAATAAGGTAAGATTATGAATGTGATTTATTTAAAAAGGTCAATAATTATCACAGAGGCTCAAAGGCCCTGGAAATACTTTGAAACATGGTGGGTAGTTTTAACATTCTGGAAAACAGTGATAATCACCTCTAAACTTCAACAAGTCACATCACCAAAGTCTGACTTTATGACTACCTGTGAAACCCCTTCACACGTCGATCAGTTAAAAACTGAAAATGAGATTTCCCTCAGACCAAACCAAGACTGTAATTAGTTTTTCTTAAGATCTGTAAATTAGTTAATGTTATTGACTGCCCCCACACCTAAACCCTACCTGTTGTTGTTCGTACCACATATTGTCTGGTCTGACCTGCGTTGCTTCTATCAAGAATGCAGAGCTTGAAACTTCAAGATGGATTCTCCAACGACAGCAGGAACAATACAATTGTCTGACAAGGTAACCTGCATGTTGCACATCTGTGAAAAACTAAGAAGAAGACAACATAAAAATTCGAGAGAAAATTAATCTGAAACCAACTATTACACAGTTCTACAATATTCTGGTTTAAACGACTAAATGCAACAGACTTCCGATATGAAAGTCTGTTAGTTGACAGTAATATATGTTGATTCTTCCCAAACACCCAAGATGACATCTGGACTTTGAGGCGATTTCAGTTAACACATTATTCATTACGGTCATTACCACTGAAGTACCTGTCAAACAACACATTCTTTTATTGCTAAAAACAACAGCACCAAAACGGCTTCTCAGATTGCCCACCACTGTGGTGAATCAGACTTTCAGTAGAGGCATGTGAATGTTCCCAGCTGTCAGTTGCTTTGCCATTGTAGAAGTATGATACTACAAACAAAATGAATCCAGATTAAAACAAATTAGAATTTGTATAGCATGTAATGTAAGAAACCATTTAATTAGGGTTTATTGTATGTTTTTCTCACTATTCTTTGGTGCATTTTAATGTTGCTGTTGTACTGATTTGTTGGAGTAGTGGAATGGAATTTGTAGTATTTATAAAGTACTTATTTTTTAACATTAAAAAAAAAATGTCAATACCCTTGATTTTACCAAGTGAAAATTGGAAGTACATACTTTCAACTTCTTGACAATCTCAATCAGGATCACAGTTATTCTGAATTTATTTAGTTGGCTATAACAGAGTTTGAACCCCAACAGCTATGTTTTTTGTTATGTCTCGATATTGTATTTACAATGAGAAACAGTAAGAGCAGAAATGATGGTTCCCACATGCTGCCTCATTGCAGTAAGGAGCAGGTTGGGTTCCTGGAGTGCGGACTTTCCAGCTGAAAAACCTGTTGGTCAAGTGGAAAGAAAAGTTCACATTGCTTGTGAGAATGAAGTCCCCCACCTGCCTGTCTGTGAGAGCAGTAGTGAGGCCTGACTTTGTCTGGGGCATTTCCCTGCTTTGTGATAGGTTTATCCTTAGAAGGGCTATGCAATCCTGCTGTTCAGACAGTTCGTGCAGTCATGTTGAGAAAAATACCTCTTTTTCCACAGCCATAATCTGGTGGAGGAACACCTCTAAAAGAAGAAACATTCTGGAAACTCCTGCCTCATGTCTTTTCTGTGGAGAAGCCCGTCGTCAGCAGCTTGTCATTCTCTGTGGGACTGCACCATCACATGTACCATACTGCTGTGTTTTGTTCCACAAAATGTGGCCACCGCTGTCATGGAAACCATTACTCATCTGTGATTATCCCAAATTTGCTTTTTGGGCTCAACAACTTACTTTTCAGCCCTGCTCACTATTTATTTCTTGTGGTAAACCAGAGTGATCATGGTGAATACCTCTCAATGCATATTTACTGATTGAAATGTCCTAGTACAGTTGAGCTTCAAAATGATGTAAATCAGAAGTTATTAGAGGTTTTATGTTGTCCCCAATCCAGGTAGTTATTAAATCATTTTAAATGCAACTGCCAAACACAGTAAATTGAAGATAATATAAGGATTTGGCCAAATTTGTCAAGTTTTTATTGAAGTATAAAGTGAAAGGAGTGTTGATGCTGTTAGCTCCAGCTCCATCTTTAGCATGGAGTGTCTGTCTGAAGGTGGAGCAGCCTCTGACTGAGGGTGAAGCCTCTACCTGAGGGTGGAGCAGCCTCATGTCAGCTGACTCAGCTGACAGCTGTCCTGCTGCTTTTGTTCTGTAGCAACTCATTTTGATATGCAAAAATGATCAATTAAAAATAAAAAAATACCTTCTGTGATACTAAGCTTTTTATATCACATGGTTTTAATTCATTGACAAAAAAAGTTGGGCAGCAGATTATTTGTCCCTGGGGAGCTACTTGGACAGAGAACACATTTTGCAACGTATACATGTTCTTCGCATAATACTCTGTGCAAATACAGTATAGCTCAAGTTATCCATCCGCTTTGATTACGTAATATGATTAAAACTCTTTTGTGGTAGTTATACTCGAATTACTTTATAAAACATAATTCAAGTCAATCAGTCATTGTTCATCCTCTCAAATGATTTCAATTAATCAGTTCAAGCTCCAAAAACATGTCAGCAAATTAAAAACTGGTTAAGCTTGATTGAAATTGCTGTAATTTATTTTAATGACATAATATCAGTCAGATTTCCAGACACAACCACAAAATCAGAGCCATCGGTCTCCTGGTTCCCTGCAGAAATAAGCAAAGATTTCTGCTCTTTGATTTCTCTCTTGTGCACCTCCTGTTGGTTACAAATTGGATATGTGAAACTGCATTAAAGAGTCTTGTCTCAGTAGCAGGCCGGCCACTCCCAGGATCAGAGAAACCAGCCCAGCGTTTGCCTGTGTGATCCACCAGAGTGTGCTCCGGCTCAGGGTCATCAAGGCCACCCTCTGCAAAACGTTGGTGCTTTCAAAGTAAAGGGACACTTCCAACCCCATTGATCCATGACTGACTGTCATCACAGGGTTGTTAGTTGAGTTTTTTTAACCCCAAACACAGAAGGTTTGGCAGTGGAATATTGCGTGTTTGCCAAAATTACAAAGTTTTGTAAACACAATGTAGATTTCAGCAGCTTACAATCAGTTATTAGAACATCTGGAGAATTTCTAAAAGAGTTTTAACTAGCTGTCACACAAAAGTAAAATTAGCTGTATTATCCTTCAAAATGCTATTAACTAAAGACAGTGGTATAATTAGGTATGCTTGCATCTCTCTGTATGCTTCTGTCTTTATTTATGTTCCTCCACATTGCTTTTCTGTTTACCACTCCAACTTTTACTCTTTCATTTGTCTGTTGATTTAGTTTTTTTCACATTTGCATTGTGAACTCATGCTCTTTTCATACTCCTTCTAACTTCAAACTGCAACCTCAAACTGGAAGCCCGTAGCTTTGATGCCAGTGAAGCTAACCAATAGAAAATGCTGGTTTGTCCTTTGGCCAGAGAATATTAAATCACTGTATTCCTGGATAGTTTCTGTCATTCGAAACATAATTGGATGATGAACAAAACAGAATGCATACATTCTTTTGTATAAGGGCAGTATCCCACTTGTAGTGGTTTTTGGGGAGGAGGGTTTGCTTTGTCCGTGTGCATACACAGGTTTGAGGAGGAGCTTCCTCACAGCTTGCTCGGGTCCTATTTATCTGTGTTATTCTGTTTCCACTGTAAAGTTAGTTATGTTGTTCACTGACCTGGTCAAAACACTGTGAGACTCTTTTGGAGGCTAAAAGATAGCTCACACACGCTGATGCCATTTTTGGATGATGCAGCACTGGCTGCCTCTGAATTCAAACATTATAAAACTGGTTAGAAAGGATCAAACTTAAATCAGCCTGCTCCAGTTAGCAGCTGCAGGTCTGCATTTCTAATGGCTTCCAGCTGTCGGTGCAGAAATAGCAGCACAGTAGCTCTTTACACCTTGCTCATTTGCTTAGGTGTAGAACCTAATCTGATGTCCCTTTGAGGGGTTGCTACATTGGAATTGGACTGGTCAACTGGAATACTTCAATTCTCGCTGAAAGAACTATGAAACAATTCGGTATAGCAGTGTGTTGTAGCACAGTGTGTCACTGCCTGCTGATCCCGTGTTTGTCCTGGATCCAAAAAACTCCATGTTCTCTGGTTGTGCCTCAATCAACCCACTCAAGATCCAAACCTCCAGCACTTGGAAGGAGGTAATGTTCATTACTCCTATTTTCCTTTTGGTCTGTTAGAAATGGGATGTCTGCTTCACTATTTCATGCTCCCCTTATCTGCTTCTCTTTCCACCCATGGTAATTGAGGGTGGCTGTGGGCCAGTAAAAGTCCGAAGTGAGGGGGGTAGGAGGGTGTAGAAGAAGAAGGACAGAGACAGAGGAGAAAAGGAGAGCAGCTAGAAAGGGCAGGCTTTCATTCAGCTGAGAAACATGTGCACTGCTCCCAAAGCCCAGTTTCTGTAAACCCAGGGCTGCGAGCAGCATTGATCACTGGCTCTCAATGAGAGGATTAATGGGAATTTGCACAAAGGCTTGGACGCTTACTGGTAACTTTACACTTAACTTTTTTCACTTCTGATTTGAACAGATTGATTGGTATTCGAATTGCTATTACCTTTTCCATATACAATGATGCAACTATGATAAAAAAGAATATGTAAAAAATGGTTGCACTGACAGTTTTTGAAATCTGACTCTGATTTTAGAATTTTGATTCATCTTTTTTAAATGTACTGTGTACATTTTAGAATGCGAAAACATTACTAAGATAAAAAACAATACATGACTAACAGTCTGTAGCTAACATCTTAAAATCCATAAAGAGGTTGCAGGATGCAACAGATTCATGTCAAATGCATGAACTTAACTTATCTGCCAATTGTAAATGCAGTTATTATCTGCAAGAAAGAATGGAACCACCTGAAGATGTCTATTTACTTATAGAATTATTTTTATCTTTTGATAGCTGAATCTGTGCACAGACTGAATAGTGCACCGCAGCATTGCATGTGCGGCTAGCCCAATGATCTTTATGAGTAGAGAAGAAAAAGTACTCATTTGACGATGAACATGTTGCCTTGAACACTTCGAAAAGCTGAGACTGCCGTGAGCTGTTGTCGTACAAGATATTATTTAACGGTTTGGATGAGTTGTACAGATTTTTGTGAAGAACAACTGATAGGGCTCGGCTCTCCCTTGTTGCTTGAAGAATTTGGCAGCAATAAATCCCCCTGGTCTTGGCAACTGCCTCACATGCTGAACAGCAGTTGTTGTTTCTGGAATGGAACAACTTCCCACTGCCAAATTTACAGCAGATAGGTCTAACTCCAGTGGTTCAAGTGGAGTTGCTGTTGCATAAACATCAAAAGACAATGTTTTATTTGAATTGTTTTTAGCTCAATAACCAAACTTTGATTCTGTTTCCTAAACGGGTCAAATTTCAAGTGAAGTCTTCGAATACTGTCACTAAAATCTTTTTGGACTCTGTTGCAGACCATGACCAAGTGAAATGTTATCAGGGGAAATGTGAGAAATCCTTTGTTCAGCAGCTTCCTGAACAGCGTCTCCAGCTGGAACTGAAGTGCCACTAAACTAATTCTCACATAAATCCACTTAAATTCAGCCACTTACGACAGGCGTAGTACAGAAAGAATGTCATGTGGAAGTTATTTTCAGAGCCTCCTCCATCTTGTTTGGCTGAAACATGCTAGCTTATCATTTCTGCGATTCAGTCACCAGAATCAAGACCTGGAGCGAGATACTGTCTTTGTCTATAAAATCCATAGACCACTGAAGCTTAGATTTGACCCACCAAATGCACCTGTTAATTTAGCTACATTTGTCCCATCCTTAAGCCTCGAAGCACTCCACCTGAAATGTCGCATTTTTATTCTTGGATGAGGTCTGATTCCCCTCATCATCAGTACATGTGTTTGGTCACTGTCCACAGCCGGAATTTCACTGTCTGACGGCGCAAATGAATTCCATGTGGCCCTAGCTGAGGGGCAGAAATACGCAGCTTGGGGAAAGTCAGTTGAGGGGAAAGTCATCCTAGCAGCTGGATGTTGCCAATGAGGGGGTTTTCCAAAAACCTCCTCCAACTCTCTAGTGGGGAAAAATTCTGAACAAAACGATTTATACAACTGTGGCACTTTAACACCCCCCTCCAACAGTGTTACTTCCACTCTAAGTTTACATGGTGGAAAAATGCAGTCATGTTGAAGTGTCTGACCTTGCTTCGGCTGGACTGGAATAAAAGCATCTGGGAGGCCAAGGGTTACATCCTGGCCACTGTTTCGCTGACCTACACGTGTCACAACCTGAAAACTAAAAGATGTATGGTCAGTTCTTCCCTGTCAAATTCCTTCCACAAGTTGTGTGTTTTTTACTGACGAGCATAACTGGTGATCGTTTACAATTGCTTAAAAAATTGGATACTATTAAAAGACTTTAGTGACACAATAATGAAATATTCTAAATTGATTTATTCCCATTTTCCAACAACTTTCCACAACAATATTTCTCAAAAAAATGCCACACTGTTTGCTGAACAAACAGCAACATCAGCGTTCAATTGCATTTAAAATATATGCACATATTACTTGCAATAAGTCAATTTTTGGGACAAACTTTACATTGTATCACAGTTTGATTAGTAGCCATAGGATAAATATTAAATAATGTGGAAAAAAACATGTATATTTCTCTAAAAATGGTACAGCGGATGGCATAACTCTTTTAATGCTGCAAATGACTGATGGGAAGGAAGGTTTTACAATTGCACTTATCCACAAGAGAGGAAAAGTGTGGGAGTGAAGCCTTTTCTGGGCAGGCATATTGTATTCCAGCCAAGGGTGGGCAGAGATTTCAGGAAACAGCTGATAATCCCACAGGAAACAGTGAGCACTGGTTTTTAAAGCGGTTGTGTACATGGGTTTGGTGGTCTGTTTGCTTAGTAAAGCTGTAAGTGCCATGTCAGGATGTGGTAGACGAAGCTAGAGTGGAAAATGCTTAGGTGTGCTGGAGAGGTGGAGGATGAAAAAAGGGTCTGTTGAAATGGAGTGCACCTCTTCAAGGATGGAGGGATAGGGTCTGGGACAGTATTGGTGTTAAAAGTAATTGAATTAGGGATTTCTGGAGTCACAAAGGATCTGCAGCAGCAGAAAGGAGGCAATCTGATATGAGCATGCAAGGGCTATGGAAATGTGCACTTAATAGCTCCAATGAGATTTGGTCATGTCTTAATACGAGAAAAATATACAGATACAAATCTAAAAAAATCTGTGCAAAGATGTTACCTTTGACCTCTGCAGGGAGGGAATTGTTGTTTTCTTTATTCTGTGAGCTAGCACAGTTTTAGTTAACCTGCCTTCTAGTTAAGATGTAACCATGTATTTTTTTGGTGTCTAAAGTATATCATGTAAATATATTCATCCTAAACCATTTTTGATTAATTATCATCTGCAAAATTAAGCAAGCGGTGTGGAATAGGTGTAGAAAAGTATAGAATGGAGTGCTAGGGTGCTATTAGGGTCGCAAGGGGGCTGGAGCCTACCCAGCTGTCACTGGTCGAGAGGCGTAGTGTACTCTGGATGGGTCACTAGTCCATCACAGAGTTTCGAAAACAGTGAGGAGAAAGACAACCTGAACTCCAACAGTCATACATGGAAGCAATTCAGAGTCACAAATTGACCTAACATGCATGTTTTTGGTGAAGAAGCCAATATTCCCGGAACAACACTGGAATGTCCCCAGGTGGGATCAAAAAATGATTGAATAGGACAAAATGTGAACCATGATGGGGCATCAATCTAGATTGACATTATATCACAAGCATAAACTTTACACCCACAGAGGAAAATGAATCAGGATCATGAGAGGAAAAGGATCAGTAGAAAGTAGAAAGTAATATGTGTTATGCTCCATTTTTCAAAACGTGCTGAGATATTTGTTCAACCAAATTCAATTAAATTCTACAAAAAAAAGAGACACTTTGGATAGCACCAAAAAGTGAAAAAGTAGAATCACAATACAGAATTTAGAATTTGTCGGATATAGTTAAATTCAACAAATAGGCACTTCGTTCACAAACATGAATAAAGTGTCTGGGGTTCCTTGTGCTCAACCTTTGTTTTAAAATGACTATGATGATACTTGGGTGTAAATTCCTCTGTACCACTGTCCATGAGATAGAGAGAGAGGGCTCTAACGATGTGTGTGTACACACTTTATGTAAATATGTGTGTGTGTTAATAGTTTGTTTTGACCTGTTAATTATATTCATAGCAGTTTATGCAGAGGCAATAATCATAAAGAAACTAAATCTTGTAAATCTGTGAGGAGTGCTCTTCTTCTTTCCCCCCTTCTCCTGCAGGTGCACAGTTGGAAATCCATACAGCTGCGTAATGGGTTACAAAGCAACATCGTTGTGTTGTGTCTTGAGATGGCTTTGCTTCATGCTCCTCTACTTCTTTAGTGCAGCTCAGGATGAAGACTTGAGAAGTAAGTTAAAATAAAGAATACTGGCATTTTCTAAAAGTATTTTTTTTATATTTTAGGAACAGTTTAATTCAAGGAACAATTCAAGTGGCAAGGATGATTTTAGCCCTGTAAATGGATTTGAATTAAACTGTATGACAAATTGAGTCATTGTGTTCCACTAGTACTCATCTATTTCCTGTGCTTCAGGTTGCAGGACTGCACCGTGCGATTTAGTCTTCATTCTAGACGGCTCATGGAGCGTTGAAGACGTGAATTTTGAAATAGTTAAGCGATGGCTCGTCAACATAACCACAAGTTTCAACATTGGACAGAAGTTTACACAGGTTGGAGTGGTCCAGTATAGTGATGACCCCGTTTTAGAAATACCTCTGGGAAAGTACTCTTCAAACAAAGACCTGATCAAAGCAATGGAGTCGATCGAGTACATGGGAGGAAACACAAGGACAGGGACCGCTATTAAGTTTGCCACCGACAAACTGTTTGGCTTGTCTGAGCGGGGCCCTTCAGGCGTCTCTAGAATTGCCGTTGTTCTCACAGATGGCAAGTCACAAGATGAGGTCCTGAAAGCTGCAGAGGCAGCAAGGAAAAAAGGAGTAATTCTGTTCGCAATTGGTGTTGGGTCAGAGACAGAGGCGGTGGAGTTGAGGGACATTGCAAACAAACCATTTACAACTTATGTCTTTTCTGTTGAGGACTACAAAGCTATTTCCAGGATAATACAGGTCATACGGCAGAAACTGTGTGAAGGTAAGCAGCCTCTGATCACTAACTTCCTGTTCTGTATCTCAAGAATTCTCTGTTTTTTTAATGGTTTTGTCTGTTACAGAGATTGTTTGTCCAGCCAGAATCCCTGTTGATTCTCGAGATGAGAAGGGCTTTGACATCCTGTTACATTTGAATTTGGCCAAAAAAGCCAAAAAGACACAAGGGGCATTTCAAGGCACGAAAGCCTATGAAGTGACACCGCGCGTTGACTTGAGTGAAGCTACAAGGTAATCCATACACTTCCCATTTTGTGAATTTCATTAGTGTATTCACATGATGGATGCTTTTTTCCGTCTGGCAGGACCCTTTTCCCTGATGGGCTGCCTCCATCATATGTTTTTGTGGCCACGCTGAGGTATAAAGGATCGGTGACTATAGAGGAGTGGGACCTGTGGAGGATACAAACTCTTGATGGGAAACCTCAGATGGCGGTGACTCTGAATGGTCTGGATCGTACCGTCATGTTCACCACGACCAGCAACTCGCCCAGTGAAACTCAAACTGTTATGTTTTCACAACAGACAGCAATGGTGAATGAACACAATATTTACATTTTTGCCTTAAAGATCAATTCGGTTTACTTACACAACCACTGCCAAAGCCAGCAAAAACAGATGTCTGTTGAAAGATTTATCAGGAATATGCACCTCCTATTTGGTACAGTCACATTTAAATCTAATTCTTCCAAGTTATTTATTTTAATTTTGATAAACATTGTTCAGCCACATATAAGTGTTCTCTATTGGGGGTGCAAGCGACTCTTGAGACTAATCACTTTCACCTAATCACCTGAGGGTGCAAGAGGTGATTTACAAAATACAGTTCTATTGACTTTTCTATTTTGCACAAAACCTTGGTTACTAGATCTCAAATTTATGGCCACAAAATAAAAGGGTAGGAACATGTAATGGGCTACAGGCCTCCGCACTCATCTTTATTATAGTATGCTTTCTTTTTGGTGAAAGTTTGTGGAAAGATGTTTTTTTCGCATTGCCCCAGCTTTTAGTACAAAATAATTTTTTTTATTAAAAAAATAACTATATTATGGAGGGATTTTACAAGTTTGATTCATCAGGCTGAACATGGATAGACCTGGGAAGCCAAAGTACCGGTAGTAATGATATTTGTCATGGATTTACAGTTTGATGATGCATTACAGCTCATTCTTTTAAAGAAGCTAAATTAATTACCTTTTACAAATGATGACACTATGGTTTCAGACACAGATTAAAACAACACGGGAATAGAATACATTTGAGTAACACTCTGGATAACCTTAAGCCATACTGTGGTCACACATTATTAAGACTGCAGTTTGTAAACTCATGACCACAACAGACCGACACATAACCACAAACTACTCCTATTTACAGACATAACTTCTTTATTATACAGTATTTACCACCACTCTCACAATTATACGTCCTAACATTGAAAGTGTGGAGTCATTTTCTCTTGAGGCCACTTGTCAAAGCTCCCAGAGGTTATGGTATTGGTGACTCAGCCTCAAGTAGCGCACCAAAATTGAACAGAAAAGGTATTCCTTTTCTGATTTAAGGATCAATATATTGCATCTTTGAATGTGCTCTTTAACTCACCTTAACTTTGGAGATAGTAGTGTATATAAAATGAGTTTAAATATGCTCTGTACAGAGTAATCCCTGTTCTCCTCAAGAATCCTGCTTCAAACATTTCTGATGACTGGGTCTCCTGAGACTTTTCAGACTTCACCAGAAATCATAAATTCACACAATTTGTGTGGTAACTGCTATTACCATATTCATAAAGTCCAATCGTAGGTATGATAAATTCAACATTTGAATAATAGAATCCATCTGTTTCTTTCTCTCTTGGAGGAGGCCAGATATCATATTTAATGAAAGCCTTTTGTTTTCTCTTCTTCATGGCATTTACAGCAAGGATTAGCAATGCATTTTGGTCATTAGAATGTTAATGTTTAACGACTACTTCCCTTTTTTTTCTATGCAAATATGAAGCTGTTCGATGAGAAATGGCACCAACTGCGACTGCTGGTCACAGAGGAGGACGTTACTCTTTATGTTGATGACCTGGAAATTGAATCACTATCACTGGAACCCTCTGTTGGCATTTTCATCAATGGAAAAACCCAAGTTGGAAAATATGTCCAAAAGGACACAACAGTGCCAGTAAGTCTAATAGTATCAGCAACCTAATTTTCATTAAATACATGTTGATTCATTCCCAGATACATGTTTCAAACTGCATCCCACAGTACCACGCAGTTTATTGCTTTCTCCTGTGAGAAATGTTTAACTGTGCGTATATTAAATCCCTCTTCCAAAAGACCTTGTTAACAAGTGTTTTATTTGTCTCAATTGGCACAGTTTTTGCATTTGCACTAAATCATAATTGTGCTGTGTTGTAAATTATAGCTACCTTGTAAGCACGCTGAGGCAAATACATCCTTGCAAACGCAGTTAAACATTTTAACACAATAATAATTGTATGGAAAGAAAAGCTTATTTATGCTTAATGTGTTTCATAGTTAATATGATGCAACACTATCATAAAACAATGGCACAAATGACTAATCTACTCAAACCCATATGGAAGCTGTTATGTAGGTTAGGCAAATTACAACTGTGCAGCAAATGGTGGTCAGAGAAATACAATACAAAACTGTATGAAGATGTGTTATTCATGAACAAAAACTTAGACCAGAAGTAGATGCTGTCTGTTCAATAGAACAGCAAAACAACATTTTTCTTTCTCAACTACCAGCTTGTCCGTGACCACATCATTACAGTTGTAAATGTATTCAAATGAACCTTAACTTGGCACTCAAAGTTACCATTTGTGCGTGGTAACTTTAATTGCTGAGTTAATGTTTCAAAGAGTTTCACATTATAAATGATCTTATATAAGATTAATTTCTCTAACTGGAAACAGATTTTTGTAATTGAGCCATTAAGAGCATTTCATGACAAGGCCTTCTCATCTTAGCGTACAAAACAAGCCCTCAAATGCACATGACCATATCATGTTTAGACCTTGACCAGCATTGAAACTTAAACTAAATCAATCATTCAGTGACTTTGCAGTTATACCTGTATAGGTGTTAACAGGTACTCATCAGTGTTCAGTAAAACAATATGTTTTCCTGAACCAACCTCTGGTGGTTCAGGAAAACAACCAGTATTGTTTTTTGAAGTTTACCCCCAGCTGAGTAGTTCCGATGGTGTTCTTATGAAGCAAGAACTGATCTGAATCATGTGTGAGAATCATGCTGTCTGCTGACACATGACCAAAGTGAAACAATCCATCTGATCCCGCTGAGCTATTTCACCACCATCGTTGCCCAAATAGCAAATCGTGGAAAAAAGTGAGATGTTGTTGCTTTCAGACACGGAGGGTGGTCCAGCAATGTGTAGTTGCCCAAGTCTTTTCAACAATTACACAATGGCAAAAACTTCATGGCATAGCATTGATAAATTAAGCTTAAAGTTGCGCAATCAGATTCCTTTTCACAACCTTTTTTTGTTTTCTTTAGTTTGAGATTCAGAAACTACGCATTTACTGTGACCCTGAGCAGAATAGCAGAGAGACTGCATGCGAAATACCTGGAGTTGTAAGTATGAGCATCTGCATGGTTTTGCAATTACATAGCTTTTTACCTACTTCTCACCTAGTCCAGCTACATCAGATTTCCCGCAACAGAGCCTCCTTGAACACCATACCCATACATTACACAGAATGGTACCTTTTTACTTTATATTTAAATTATGCAAATAAGTGTTGCATAATTTAAATATACAGAATCTTTGAATGGAGTTGTAAACTCAGCAAATTACATTTAAGTCGCATCTGTTTATGCATGAAACAGTTTTCTGGAGGAGTATCCATGGATCTGAGTCAAACATGTCTCACCCAGTATATATATCTTCCTGTCATCTGGCTCAAGCTATGCCTGTCAAGTAGGGGCTTTTCATGATGTTGGCTTGGATTTTTCTGCAACAGCACAGTCATTGCCAAATTGCTGCTTTTGATATGAAGCAGCTGATAATTAAAATATCAAAAGGGACAAGATGAGAGGCATGGACTTATACATACTTTTCATTAATAATTGCCTCTCATCATGTGCTTTTTAGGTGTAATCTTGAAATGTAGTTATCAATTTGCTTTTGAAATGGCAGTTTGGCTGAATCAGAAATCAATTTGTACATTGTTCCTACATTCAACACAGAATTGTCAACTTGATAGTTGCACAATAAAGGTCAAAACAGTATGTTTGGACTATATAGACATGGGGTGAAGTAACACTTGCTCATTGCAGTGCTCCAACAGCCCTGATTACTCTGAACCAACTCAAGAACCATGTGTTTGTCCACCCGGACCTCCTGGACTTCCTGGAATAAAGGTCAGTATGTCTTTTTCTCTACTCTTCATGTTTTTTTTTTGTAAATAAGTACATTTTAAGTAAATATTGTTTAACAGATTCTGACAGTACAAAAATGTACTTAACTCAGCTGCATTTAATAGAAGCATGTCTTTTCCTGTTTGGGATACAGAGAGTGCCTTGTCTGGCTCATCAGTGCTCAGAGAGTTGATTAATTATTGACTTCAAACTGTGGTGGTCTTATGGGGCAAAAAAAGGGGAAAGTGGTTTAATCTTTTACAGTAAACGCTTATGTGTGAAGGCAGGAATGAAGAAGATAAACGGCTTCCTGTTTCTTACACCACAGGCTTTGTGAGATGCGTGCTGAATTACTAAGAGTTGTCTAGATGCTAGAGATAACCATGTGATGAGCTCATGAGGTTTAAATATAGCTCCAGTCCAACTACTGTCAATGAAGCCTATAAACACAGATTTCTTTGTTTTAGAGGTATTTCTCTAATGTTGCCTCAATTCTTTTAAAGCCAACCCTCAATACACTAACGAAAAAAACAAAAAAGAATTATAGGACTCTTATCCCTTTTTTTCACCACATACACAATCTAAGACTTCCACGGAAGTTAGAAAGTATTGTGATGTGTGGGGGTACCCTAAAGCAAACCAGACCACATCCAAATATAAACACAGATTGGTATGGGAAATGTCCAAACTAGGAAATAGATTCTACATGTTTTTCTCTGTTGATCACAGAATAAGTAATAGCAGCCCTGCTCATAAAAAAGCCCAGAGAAAATTCAGACAGATATTGGCTTGGCTAAAGAGGAAAAGAAAAGCATTGAAATTTGTTTATAAAATCGACATGGTTTCAAGCATGTTTGTGTTTATAAGGTCACGAATATGCCTTTACAACATTTACTAATAGATCCAAAATGCTAGGAGCAGTCCTGGCTTGCAGATGTTGCATATGGCCCCACATCGTATGTTAGATAAACCAGCTCACACAGCACAATTAACAGTTAATTAGATCCATTTGGGGGAAAGCCTGATATTACCATGGATCTTTTAGATGGATCCAGTTCACAGCCATGAGACTTCTAAACTTAAAAGATGTTCATCACATATGATTTATTCGTGTCTTTGAATTTTTTTTTAGGGAGAGCGAGGAGGCACTGGGTTGCCTGGTCAGCCTGGACCTGCTGGTGCTGATGGTAAGCCTGTGAGTACTACATAGTTCAATATACAAATATACAGCACATAATTGGCAGCTTGGGCATCCACAGTCCTGATTTGAGTCAAAGCAGACATCTTCTTAAAAGCTCAAATTTACCAGAGATCTTATTGGCTTGTCTTTGGATCAAATGATGAGCAACTAAAACATCTAATGCTTAGCCAGAGATTTAATAAAGCACAAAGAAAAAAGACAACAACACAGATTTTTTTTATTCCAACAAAACTACTGACTGATGAGCATGAGCATTTTCTGTTAATAGTGAGAGAATAACTTTTAAATGTTCTAGTTTTCATATATTGCAAATGGGGTATAATTTTAATTCAAAGGAAGCAAAACACTACAGCTTTTACATTCTTTCACATAATATCCAAAAAAAGAAAAATCCACAAGGAACCCAGAAATATAGAAGTTTATATGCGTGGTTTGGAAATGAGCAAATAAGAAAATATCCCACTTTTTAGTAATATTTGCTCCGTGTAGATATCCTCTCAATGAAAAGCACTGTAAACTATAAAATATGTTCTACAGCTTGATCAAGAACTCAGAGAAAGATACACTCCCAGGTTTGAGTCACCCCATATTTATGCATAAATTAAAAAATGTAAACATTTAACCAGTTCTGTGTTGCTGTTGTTTTTTTTCATCTGAAGGGTATTCCTGGGTTTAGAGGAAGTCCAGGGCTACCAGGTCAACCAGGAATAGAGGTAAAGCAATTAACAACTGATCTGCCTCAGTTTTTTATCTGTTTCCATCATTAGTGATTATCAAGGGCAGAAAATCTGAAGTTGAAGTTGTTTCTCCCCCCCCCCCCCCTCCCCCTATTTTGTAAGGGCCCACGAGGACCAGATGGGTACAAAGGCGAGCAAGGGAGGCCTGGCGTTTCGGTAGGAAGGTCAAACACCACATCTGTGACATGTGACACAACTGAACTGACAACACTGAGGCAACACTTTCGAAAGCATAACTGTGTCTCTTTCAGGGTGAGAGGGGTATACCTGGATTACCTGGAGTCCCTGGAAAGCCAGGAGAGAAGGTGCTGAAGCTGATTGCTTTGCTCTGGCATTTATATACACTCCTATTGTGGTTCAGTTAGAATAAAGCTCATGCATGGAAAGTGCATAAAATTTCAAAAGGCCCTGGCTGACAAAAGCTGTAAAATATCGATATCTGTAGAAAAACACAAGTTACAGGTAAAAAGTACAAAAACACATTTAGCTGTCAAGATTTTTATGAGATCAAAAGTAGGATGGTCAGGAAGTCCCTGCTAGACACATCATCCTTAGATTTGAACATGGTTGCATCAATCACACTGGAAACCATATGTTATGAATATAAAGCCAAATCTCCAGGGTGAGTAGAAATTACAGCTTCTTCACTGAGGGACAGGAGCACTTTGCTGCAAGACCATAAGGGTCATGAGAGACCCTTTGAATGTGTTCATATTTCCTGACTTCTTTACTTCCTCTTCCTTTGAGACCTGCAAGAGTTGCACTTTCTTTACTATTTTTAGGCAGCAGGAGGGAAACACCCTTTTTCTCTCAGGTTTGTATTTTTTGCTCCTCGCAGCCTCCCATTTAATTTATAGGATTTTTATAAATCAAGTCAATGATGAGAATACAAGTCGATAAAAGTTTGGGGATCCTTTGCTTATGCTCAGTCATGGCTGCACGGCTGGCTGGACGACTATTTAATGTAGTTCTTCAGTGCTTAATTCTTTATTAAACACAGACTGCAGTGTGCAACAGAATGCAATCCGTGACAGGACACCCCACAAAGAGTGTGTTTTGGTAGTCAGCCACTGCCAAAGAGCTCATAGGAATGAAGTCGCATGGGAGACACACAGTCAAATGCAAAAACTGCATATGACTGTTTTGATTGTTATTAAAACTTGAACTTCATTCCAACATGAGGAAAATCCTTTTTTACTTTGACCACTTTCTTTTCACGGTTAAACCTAAACTGAAGGGTCAGGAACAGCACCGACACAAGCAAGAGCAGCTGTCATTTCGGGTGTATTTTTAAAAAAAAAACTGTGTGCTGAGGTGTACATCGCCTCACTTTTTCTGCAAGTTAGAACTGTGTTATCATAAAAATGATTGATTTTCCTACCTGCGATTCTATTAATTTTATGCATCTTGATATTCCATTATGTCATTAATTGATTAAATGGGGCACTGGTCCTCCAACCTTTGAAAAATATTGTATTGTATTAAATAGGTTTTGTTTGCGATCGACCGAAAGGCCAGAATCACACAGTAAAACACATTGCAACCCGATGTTTCAGTTCTACAAGAGATTTGAATCCCTTTCTGCATCCCTAATGTTAATCAGTGACAGTAGATTTGTGACTGTGCAGACTCACAATGGGTCCCTCCTGATCCAACTGACAAAGAGCTGTCAAATTGATTTTGATTAACATCTGCTTGCATGTTGAAATAAGCCAGGCGTTCTTAAAGGATGGAAAGCAGGACCAATGTGGATACCCTGGAAAGTATCCAATGATTATGTGGAATCTTTTCGCTTTTTTCAGGGTTCGATGGGACCACCTGGAATACCAGGGTTACTGGGGAAAACTGGTCAAATGGTAAGAATGGAGACAACCATAATGGCTAAAAATACAATTCAGTTGTTGAGAAAAATGTACAATATGGCAACTGTAAATGGATGATGTGCTGCTCCCAGGGAGAAAAAGGAAGTATGGGACCTCCTGGACCACCTGGCTTTCCAGGAGAGCCTGTATGTTCACAACAACTCAGAATTAATCCAGAGTTAATCTGCCTTTATTATTGTGCATAACAATGTCTCCTATAATTTCAGGGTGCACCTGGGAGAGATGGAAAGGATGGAAGTCTGGGGAGAGCTGGTCAAAAGGTTTGCTTGTTTTGAAAGTGTTACATGTTACATCGATCAGTGAGGGATTAGGGGAATAAAAGAGACATGAAGCTGGATAAGTGTGCACATTAACTGTTTCCAAAAGTGTACTGTTGATGTTAAATGGAATCACAAAGACACTTGTCTCTAGTGACTTTTTTGGCCCCCACATGACCACTTTTGAAACCATCAGTAATGTTCTTTACATTTATAAAGATATCTATTTTATACGCCATGTAGATTCTATGACGGGTGTGAGTGTCAAGTTACAGTGTCCGTGCCTTAGATTTAAACTACACATACTCATGCTTTTTTAATACATTAAGGGGGAAGCTGGAGCCAGAGGCATTCCTGGTGCTGATGGAAGGCAAGGCCGTCCGGTAAGTTTTGAATATGACATCATCCATCCATCCATCCATCCATCCATTATCAATACCGCTTATTCCCTGTTGGGGTCGCGGGGGGAACTGGAGCCTATCCCAGTGGTCAACGGGCGAGAGGCAGGGTACACCCTGGACAGTCCGCCAGTCCATCGCAGGGCAACACACAGGACATACAAGGACAAACAACCACTCACACTCACATTCACTCCTAAGGGCAATTTCCCCAATCTCCAATCAACCTAACATGCAGGTTTTTGGACTGTGGGAGGAAGCCGGAGAACCCGGAGAGAACCCACGCAGACACAGGGAGAACATGCAAACTCCACCCAGAAGGGTACTGGTTCCCCCGGGATTCGAACCCAGAACCCTCTTGCTGGGAGGCGACAGTGCTAACCACCACACCACTGTGCCGCCCAATATGACATCATACATGTTTTAAATTTTGGAGATTGCTTGAACGTGTGCGGGTGTCTTACAGTTCTTTTCTCTACTCATAGACATTGATGATTGCATTGATGACTGTCCGTGAATGAAATATAATTAACACAATTGTATAATTACTCGAAAAACTGATTACCACATGCAAGTGATCCTCTCAGAAAAAGAATAGCAAAATGGCCAAATGTTACTGACTTTATAGATCATAAAGAGTTGCATGAATAAAGTTTTTATAGTATTAAGGCTGCCGTGTGTTAACTGTCAGCAGTGCAGAGCCTACCACGGACAGACCGTAAATTAGGGGTATTTCCCCTGCAGTTCATTTTAGGATAACCCCATTATGTAATAAACAAGCCCAGGCTCTAATCTAAGGCAGAAAAAGTGACTTGTCACGGGAATGCAGTGGTACTCCGGCGAATCTGTTTTAGGAAGAAAATGTTTCAACTGGGCAGCCATCCCACTGATCATAATTTTGTTTGTGATGGGTCTACAAAAGATGAGTCAGTTACTCCAGAAGGCTGCAGGCCATTTTCCCCCCATCAGTTTGCCATGTATTCAAGAAGACCGGAATAGTGCCATACTTCCTCAAGCTAAAATGAGATGCAGTGCTTCACTGTGGGTCTCCTGTTTGACAGCATCTTTCAATGCATGTTTTAGTCCATTTAAATGCAATCAATCTTCATCCCTTGTTTTGTTTTCACTTCCTCCCTAAACCTGTGGATTAACTAGGCACCTACGAGTATTTATCTCTCAATAAAAGTAGCTGAAATGGAAAACTAATAAGACTATCCAGAAAATCCCTGAAGCTGAAGCAACATTTAGAGCATGGAATTGCTTCCATACATTCAGTTCGTACATGTTGGTGGACTATTTTTTGATGAGCATGCATGGGAAGACAAGGGAAGAAAATGTATAAATAAAAAGAAGAAAGAACTAATGTAACAGCAAAATCCTGTGTGATTAAAAAATAAGAAACTGCACACTATATTACAGGAAAACAAGTCTTTCAGCTAAAACACGCCAGCGGTTTGTTGATGCCTCTTAATGCGCCTCATGACTGCACCCAGTTAAGTCCTACCCTTACCAGTGCCAAAAGGGAAATACAGCTCATATGTGTTTTTCCACATCAGAGCAGATGTCATTCTCATGACTTTTGATAAAGAAGCCGCAAAATCCACATAAAGCGGAAAAAGGGGGGTATGAAAAGAGCATGTAAGGGCTTCAATGGCAGATATGCATTTTATGAAATAATGTGACAACGCTTTATTGAAACAATAAATTTCCCCTACTTGCTGTTTTTTTTGCAAAAACTTTACTTGATAAGGGTGAGAAAACAATTACAACACAGCTGTCATCCTCATGAATACGACGTTGCCACATCCCACATCCATGTAAACATATTGAGTGGTAAGGAGGCTTTACCCCATTGTAGGACAGAGTAAAACGTATTATCTGATCTTATTCAGGCTGGTCAGAACACAGGTTTATAATATTTATATTTAGTTTTTTTGTCATCTTCTTTCAGTAAAGAAAGCTAAGCAACTGAATAAATACTACTCCATAAAATGTTTTAATCTGTTTCACTCCCAGGGTATGCCTGGATTAACTGGAACTGTAGGCCAGAGTGGACAAAAGGTAATACATTCATTATTTTTCTTTCTAAAATAATTTTAACAATAGTGTAGCATCATTCGATGTGATTCTATTTAACTAAAAATGTTCTTATTCAAGGGAGAAGCTGGAGAGACTGGACCACGGGGCTTTAAAGGATCAACTGGACCACCTGTGAGATCATAACTGTTGGATTATTTGTAACTAGATGCAATGCTTGCAAAAGGCTTAAAGTGAATCACAGAAAGACAATGCCAAAACAATTTTCTTGCTCTATGGCAGGGTGAGATGGGTTTACCTGGTGTACCTGGTTTAAAAGGACCACCTGGACTCAAGGTAATCAGTTCTAAAAGTAATATATTAAAGCTTCTTTAATGTGTTAGTCTAGCTACTAAAACATGGAAACAATAGAAACTGACTGTGATGTCATTACCAGAAGGTGAGAAGACTAACATTTTCTAATGGAATAAATTCTGAATCTTGAAAGTGCTAGCATAAGGAACAGGTGAACCAGTGATTGGAACGGACCTCAGACAATGTCGCACAACTGAGCAGAGAGCAGCAATGTGTGTTCATGTTGCAGACTGTATAAAAACGCATTCAATAACTGCTAAAAGTTTAGGAACATGGTACTTGAAGATTTCTAGGCAAGTAACAGAAAGAAAAATCTGGAAATTTGCTCCGTTCAGCAGTATTACTTGTTTTGTTTGGTCACTGTTTTGCTAAACTAGACCAACAAGTAAAGATGTCTTGGCAACACCAGTGGAGCCAAAACAGTGATCCAGCTGTACTGCTTTGCCAGTGGAATTTTAGTGGAAATGTAAGCAGGCTTGAATTTTCTGGTCTGGACACTGCGTCCTAATCCCTTTTCATTATCCTTCTTTTCATTGGCCAGGCAGCTTTTAACAAGCAATTGTTTATTGGTAAATGGTGCACAAATGTAACCTACTTTATTTACAAGCAGGTAATGCTCAGACTTTATGATATAACTTCAGAGTACAATTACTGAGGCTTGCTCAGCTTGAAAAGGAAGCATGTGAGGACATATGATAAACCTTTCAAATCCCTGGATGTCATGGATCGGTGAAAATAAACTATGAAAAAAGCCAACTGCCAACTTTTATAACAGGCATTGTCATTGAATGTTTTCTCAAATAAAATATTGTTTCATTTATTTACCAAGGGGAACAAGGGTGAAAGTGGAAGCCCTGGGACAAAAGGAACACCAGGGCCACCGGTATGTGTGCTTCTTTGTCTCTGATTTTAAATTAAGTGAGAATTAACAATAGTACATCTGCTTAATGACAATAAAATGTTTTGTCCTGAATTAAACTGAAGGATTTTTGGCTTGTTTTGGTTGGTTTTACTGAACACATTTAAAGGGGAGTGAAGGACAACCAGGAAGAGCAGGTGAGCCAGGACATCCAGGCATGCCAGGCCTAAAAGGAAGCAAGGTATTTAGTTTTTTTTCACTATCTTAAAATGCCTCTTTTCAATATTTTCAAACTTTATCTTTTGCAATATTAAAAATGTTGTTTGTTGACGTGTTTACTTTACGTAGTACAGAAATATATGTCTTCTTTTCTGCCATAAATTTTAAAATGATATAGTGCGATGATAATGTATGATTTTTCAGGGACAAAGGGGAAATCCAGGCGAAAGAGGAGAGATGGTAAGAATTTAAACTTAGTGATAATAGAGATTGCTTAGCAAAACCATCATAGGTCTTTTCTAATAGAATGATATTTCAGAACTTACATTCAATGGAGATATGAAAACATATTTAGGATTTTCAATACTTTGTTCATTTTGCTTTATTACTATCAGGCTAAAACCTCATTATTCCATCTTGATATCCTCATATTCTATTGCAAAAATCTAAATTAAAAGTTGGTCACCCTTCACATATGCAGAAAATTAAAATGACAATGTAATGTAAAATGTCATTAAAATGATATTTAATACGATTAGCGGACTTATACTTTAATGTACAGCCACTAAAGCACTGTGTGGATTCCTATGCCCGGATTTCACCTGCCATTATAAAAATCAATCTAATGCTTACCTAAACAGGGAATTAAAGGCGAACAAGGAGAGCACGGTCGGCCAGGTGTTCCGGTGAGTGTCTTGAAATCACACATGCTTACAGAGAAAAACCTGAATGGACACACAATATGGCATGTTCTTGCTCACCATTTTTCTGATGTAGTCTTAAATGACTCATCCTTATTTTGATTGCTAGGGGTCACCTGGCTCAGGGGGAATGAAAGGAGAGGTAGGTTTAACCGAATTAAGTGATTGGTTTACTTTAATACAACATGTATGGGTATATTTCTAACAAAAGGGTGTTCTTGCCAGAAAGGGACAACAGGGGATCCGGGGCAGAGAGGACCAGAAGGTCAAGTGGGGCGGCCTGGACAGCCAGGTCAATCAGGCCTTACTGGCCCCCGAGGGCTGCGGGGAGACACCGGCCCTCCTGGTCCCCCCGGACCTGAAGGACGATCAGTATGTTTCAGACACCGTCTGCTTGTGAAAGGTTGTAATCATGACACTGTGATTCAAAGCGACGTGTGAAAACCCATCGCGTGCTCTCATTTTGTCCTCCAGGTGAATGAAATGTCAGAGAGTCACATTCGGCAGATCTGCAGAGAGATTCTTCAGAGTGAGTAGCACCACAAACTGATTTATGAGCTGTTTTTGAATAATAGCTCCCATCTGAAATTTTTTCACTGTCAACACTCCTAGCCGAGCTGCCTTCATTGTTGCTGAGCAACCAGCAAAGTAGCTGTACCAGATGCCAAAGCCAGCCCGGATCCCCCGGTCCTCCAGGTCCAACTGGACCCCAGGGAATTCGAGGTCTTCCGGGACTCAGTGGTCCCAGAGGTCAGCCAGGCCACCCTGGTCGGCCAGGGCATCCTGGTATAAACGGCCTCAAAGGTAGAAGCAGTATCAGATCAGCAGTGTGTCAATAGGATTATTTTACAGGATTTCTCTAGCAAGAACACTCGTGTTTGCAGGAGAACCAGGCAGCAGAGGTGAGGACGGGAGCCCTGGTCGTGTCACGATTGGAGATCAAGGGCCCCCCGGACCCCCGGGTGAATAACTTAACTCATTCAGCAATACCAAAAACCAGTGTTTTGATTTAATGAATCATGTCAAAGCTTTTTTTATGCATTCTTTAAAACAAAATGTAGCCCTTGTGCTATAGATTTGAGGTAACTGGTCTTGCCACTTGTATGTCCACAGGTCCCGTGGGTCCTCAGGGGTACAGCAAACCAGGTAATCCAGGAAAGCCTGGACCGCCCGGTCTGAATGGAGCAGAGGGGAAAAGTGGTCATCCCGGGCCTCCTGGCCAGCCGGGTGTATGTGACCCCTCCCTGTGCTATGGTAGTATGATGAGAAGGGATCCCTACAGCAAAGGCCCGAATTATTGACGTAGCGAAGCATCACTGCAGGCACCAGTCCAAAGCTGATGCAGAACAAACAGCCATTCTCAGGAAGATCTCATCATTACAGTTTTTCTCTGTCACAGAAACTCAGTGTACCTCTTCTGACACTTTTAAAGTGATTTCAGTCAGCATTTTAGTTTTAGTCTTATGGTGTTTTGTAAGATTATTCATGCTCATCTGAGCGCCTTGAACTGTTACGTTAGTGTGGCTGGTACACTTTCCTACATTGCCCTCTGGTGTTCCTTTACTGCACGTTGCGCTCTTTTATTTTTCATTCCTCAGTCAGTGGATGCTACACAGTATCTTTTTTTTATAAAAACAAAACACAGCAAAAAAATGTACATAAATGACAAGTTAGCATTTTTTTAACCAAACTTTATCTATGATAATGGTATGTTTCATCACAGACCTGTGAGTTTGATTTCCTCCTGCTGAATATGAGCTCCTGTAAGCCTGTGTTCTTTTAAAGCACTCAGTTTTGACCACTGAGCATGAAATCTTTTCACAGCAGCTACTTAATCTATTGCCTGCGATAAACCGATGCTTATCATCAGTCTACATTCAACCAAATGTATGTTCCCCAGGCTTACTTTTTTTTTTTAATTACTGTAGCAGGTATTTTATTGTTATTTATAAGAGTGTCAAAATGGTGTATTTCAGCTGTGCCAGTGCTTCAACAGCTTTTGTAATTTTATAATTTTGTGGCTTTTGTATGATTTGTTTCTCTCTTTTTTTTTTAAACTAGAATTAAAATATCTTATTGATTGATGATCTTTGTTTACCACATATTTTCCCAAACTTCCACTGGGAAGTTTGAGGCTTACCTCAGCACCGCATCACATTACTCAGCTCATCCGTTTCCAATGAAACTCCACGTTTCTGTTGATACTCCAGCGTTCAAAAGGGGGTGAAGCACGATTGCTGTGGAAGAAACGGTCCTCAGCTGGTTCTTCCGAGGAGGACGCCTCTAGGAAACTTGGATGAGGCTGCTCCAGCTGAAGACTCTCCTCAGTCGCTGAAGAGGAGGGACTACAACAACGATGCAGGCGCGTCGACTGTCCGCTAGATGGCAGTAACCCCTCAGGCGAGGCATCGATCCCAGTGACCAACACGACCAACATGTTTGTGGCCGTGGCCCTTGATCCCAATCACGTGAAAAGAATGATCGAATAAAGCTTCTCCGGATTTAATTTCTCTCCTAAACGCATTTGTTACCATAATTTAATTTATTCATTTATACATCTCCACTCAGAGGGGTGTTTTCTGAGTTAGGGTTGTGGCTTCATATTGACTCTTCTAAAAGAAAGCTGACTCTATCTATTTAATTTTTATTGGATTGGACTTGATTAAAATTCTGTCCTACAATTGCCTATTTGATTATCCAGATGTATGTGTTTGTGGAGGCAACCTCTGAAAACAAGAAACTTGGCTGGTGTCGTCTCTTCAGTGTTCTCTACTGCCTATTTCTATTTGTTACGTTTGTTTCTGTATTTCATTGTGTTTTTAAGAAAAAATGCACCCGGGTGAAAGCAGTTGCTGTTGTGGATGAATGCAGCTGAAGTTCTCTCCTGTAAACACGCGGACTTCAATAAGTTGAGGTGATTAAAAGGCTCTGTCATTATTCTTTCACTCGTTAAGACCCAGCTCTCGGATTTCAAGTGTCTCCTTTTACACTCCTGGGCCGCCACATTCATCATGGGACAGGGCTGAAGTTTTATTGCGACCGCTAGAGGAGGATGCAAATATAAAAGTCGAGTGTGGGATGGACCCAAAGGGCAACTAGTCCCAATACACACAGAGAGAGGGTGGGGGGGGGAAGGAAACGAGCCGGGGCATGAGTCGAGTCCTTCTCTCTTCTCATTTTTTGACACAGTTCACCACATTTCATCCACTTGGAAACTCCGAGTAATCCCTCAACGTGCTGGGCGTACCTCCGTGTTTTTTCATGACAGAGGAGTAAGGTGAGGGACGGGGTCACGGCTCCATATATACTTGGCGCGTCGGGGCTCTGGATGGGCTCTTGGAGGAGTAAAAACTGCGGGGGAAAGCTCGCACAGAGGACAGGAGCGGCGACACCTACCCAAACAAGCCGGTGCCCCCAAGTTCCCACCGTTTAAACCCTGGTGCGACTGACATGGAAAGTCTATGACTCCTTGCTGGCAGACTTTTAAACACTTATCCTCACAGTGAGCAATGTAGTTCACCATCGCACTATCAAGTGGGCTATTTGTCACGATGACAGCGCTTACACCTATGAACCGTGCGCTTCTGGGACTCGCGTGGAGCTGTCTGAGTTTTCTCTCCTGCGCTCAGTGCGCTTTAAGTGACAACCATGTGCACTCCAGTTTTATTTACAGGAGGTTGCGCAATCACGAGCGCAGGGAGATCCAAAGAGAGATCCTCTCCATCCTGGGCTTGCCTCACCGTCCGAGGCCCTTCTCTCCCGGGAAGCAGGGCTCCTCCGCGCCGCTCTTCATGCTCGATCTGTACAACGCCATGGCCGTGGAGGAGGAGGAGGAGGCGCTGCACCGGGGCGCAGCGAAGAGCCTCGGTGCCAAGGCTCAGGGGCATTCCAGGAGAAGCTACTACAGTCCCCAGCATGCCAGCTACTCCCGTGTGGCGCAGCCCTACCGAGCGGCCCCTCTGCTGGGCCACAGTCCAGCCCTCAGCACGGCGCATGACACCAACTTTCTCAATGATGCTGATATGGTCATGAGTTTTGTCAATTTAGGTGAGTTTCATTATTGTGGATTGCTTTACCAATCGAAATGAATAAATTAATGAATCAATAGAAATTGGATGCTTGTGATTCCCATCAACAAATAGACTGACATTGTTTTGATATCTCAAATATGTCTTCAGTTATAGGCCTTCCATAGAAATAAAAGGCTTGTTTTTTCAAATGAGAAATTCTCAGAAATGATTTTTCAATCCATAATTTCAGAACTTTGGTAAACCATATATGTTAGAATGCAACTCATGGCCTGAGTGTTGCGTTGCTGACATAATATCAGTATTATTTATTTACGCATGTAGATTGTATGACACCTAGAACTAAACCATAAAGCCGAAAAGGAGAGAGGGCGTTGGGAAAACTGTTCTGACTAACTTTAATTTAGCAGTGACTATTTCTGTGACTAGTATCTTAGACAAGTAAATTAAGTATGTAGAGTATATTTAAAAGTGTCCATATATGGGCACTTTTTCACAGACATCTGTCACTATCAGTGTCTGCAGCTTCTTGTGTGAAATGTTTTTGTATTCAACAGAACCCTTATATGCCTTATAATTTGATCTGGTCAATTTGTGTTGTTTTCGATTAAAACAGCTGCCAATATATATGATAACTGCATTTGTTCGGTAGCTGCAACCCTTAACCCAGCAGTTCAGAGCAGCTTATCAGATGACTGTCTGACCTTGAGAAAATTGGTCTAAATGATTTCCTGTTGTTAAAAGGGGAGTGATATTGATGGATGCCAGTGTGTGGGGATCTGTCGCTTAAAGAAATAATTATCCTCCTCTGACAAATTCAGTCATTTCAAGCATGTTATTGATCTTTCAGGAGAACTGGATTATTTCTCATGTCACATGGCAAGTTACCAAAATGTGGAACACTTCAGAGCCTGAAATTATTCTTTGAAAATATTCACAACCAGCTGTACAACCAATGCAATGTTGGTGGGGACTTTATTCCTAAAATATTAACTAAAGCATGCGTCTAAGTGTATTTGTGTAACTTTGGTGGAAACGATAAGCCCTCACCTTGGTCTTAGCCCATCTGTTTCCAATTACAACTATAGCAGAGCATGTACACTTTCAGCCTTGAAAGCTCTGTTCCAGTTCTGGTGACTGTCAGTGAAGGGCTCAATGGGCCTCTGTCTTTATTACAGTACACTCAAAGATAGCAACTGACCTCGACTGTTTTAGATACTTCTATGCTTCACATGCTGTTTAATATGTTTACTGTGTTTTCAAAATATCAATAAAAAGTCAGTCGTTAAAAACTCAAAGTAAAATTCACAAAGACGACTGAAGATACAGCATTAAAGTGCCAGTTATTTGATAATCACACTCCGGTCCTGGCAAAGCAGGCAGGATTTAATTAAAATGCATCTGAACAAGGATGCATGTTCTTCTTAGCGGGGAGTAAAATCATTATTATTGAATCTTTAGCCATTTGAAAGTTAAAAGCTCTTTATTCTCTGTGGCACTTCTGCTTCAGATTACAGCCTGTGGCTAATGTAATGGACTTTTACTCAGTGGGTAAAAGTCAGGTCTGACCTCTGACCTGTTTGTGCTAAGTAACCACAGGCGTCTTCTCTCGATAAAATATCAGGGAAATGCACTCCATGATATCACCACCTTTCACAAAGTGTCCGCTGACCACAACCTACCAGGTAGGGTGTGAGAGAGCCCATGCCACTCTGCTCTTGTGATTTTTACATTCGATTTTGTTAATAAAGTTATTCTATCAGATAAGACATCCCTCTGGAAAAATTATACGTTGCTTATTTTATTAGGGAAATTTAGTTTGAATGCGAAAAAGTACTTAAATTCTCTGTAGGGATTTTACCAGAGGTCAGTAGGGGGTCAGAAATGAGGTCGCAGTAGAGACTCCCGTGGTGTTGAAGAATCTTGTCTGGTCTTTTCTCCCACTTGAGGAGCAGACGAAAGTGTCTTTAATTGAAATCAGCCTGTTTTTCTTAACTGACAGCCCATTCATCATGGCCAGAGAATGCAGTAAGGCACACAGTAGAGGGCCTGTCTGGGAACTGCTACCTGTATTCAGTTGACTGATTTAATGAACTGGAAAGTGCTTTTGTTGGTAGTCAAAATGTTTGTATTGGAACACGAATGGAAAGGAAGATGTGATAGATGATTCCTTTTTCTGAGGGCTTTGCCTTGTAGCAACAAGGTGAACACATAGTTCATATCTGGATTTGTTGGCAGTGGACATGAAAGTTTATCATAAAATATTTTCTTTTCACAGTGGAGAAAGATAAAGATTTTTCTCACCAAAGAAGACACTACAAGGAGTTCCGTTTTGATCTGACTCAGATCCCAGACGGAGAGGCGGTGACTGCAGCAGAGTTTCGGATCTACAAGGACCGCAGCCATTCTCGTTACGACAATATCACCCTGAAGGTTACAATATATCAAGTCATCAAGGAATATCAAAACAAGTAAGTTGTACATTGACTAAAATCACACTTTTTGGATAGAGGTTGTTGTTTCAAAAGTTAAAAATGTTCTTTGGTACTAAATAATTTCAAATACTTTTTAAGCCCCTTATGCAACGCACTAAGGAAAAACACAGAAAAAAGCAAGCATTTAATCAGTCAGCCTAAATTCGGCTTCTATCTGTGATAACCTTTGTGATTATATTTGAGTGATTCAATGTAACCTTTTGACAGGGGCCCAGTGAAACACTCATACCTGACTATCTGAATATAAAGTGATGCATGATGCATTCAGTTCCACTGATTAAAGGATATTTCACAGGCTTTAAAGATTATACTTAAAAAAAAATTCATAATATGAAGTTGACCAAGTTGATCTTTGACATTTGCAAGAAAATTAATTTGGCCTTGAATAATGAGTCTCACAGACACTTTAAATGAAGAAAAATGTCAAAAAAGATCCCTATCAAGTTAATTCTACGTCATCTGATATTCTGAGAAACACAGAGAAGACAAGACTTTTCACATTTGCCAGTATCAAATAGTCGGAAGAAAACAAATCTAGTTATTAACTGTAAAACAATATCAGCGTGTTCAGTCTTATTTAACAAGAATAGCAAATACTCTTTCATCAATTATTTCCCTTTCATGGTTTAAACTTTACACCTCTAACAAACATCATTCTATCTGAAACTCTGCTCTTCTTCATTCTCACCATGTCTGCCTTACAAATATAGTTCTCGGATAAAGAGAAGCAAGTTGGCCACTTATGCTGCTTGGAGGTCCATCAGTTATCACCCGTCTTATGTTGCCTGCCAAGCTGGCGATGTCCCAGCTGAAACCCATATTAGGGGGAAAGGGGCTCCCTTGGGTGCTCCCATGATCACTGTTATGCCCACCACCTGCCTGTCTTAACAATATTCCGGAAGTTTAAAGCATGACATAGCTGAATACACAAGGGTGCACTTAAAAGTGGGCCCACATTTGCTTGCCAAAAATGTGTGGGTGATTGAAGGGGAGATATGGCCCTCCTGGGCTTTGAAAAGGTCTAAGTCAATGGACTCTGCCATCTTAAGGGGGGAGTGTGCTCGGTTCATGTTTTCACACATGTTTTCACCAAGAACAAGGCATTTGAATTAGTGTTCACAAAAACGAACAAGTCATCTTAACGTCATCTCAACTCAGTGCTCTTTTTTTTCAAAGCCGTACGCATCTGTGCTTTCTGTTACCATATCAGATTGAATGCTGCCTACACAAAATCTGCATACGCAAGTTTCTCTCTGGCAATTATTTTCAGCTGGCTTATCCTACAAAATCCATATGTGAACTCACTCATGGATAAAAAAAATTGTTACCATTTTGTGGGGTTATCAGATGGGGTTTAAGATTCTGACAATGTTTTTAATAACAGTCTCATTCAGTCAAGTCAAGCAAAGAAATCCTCTTGCCCTCTTCCCCCTCACGTCATGACTTCCAAAAGAATTCTTTAGGGTTATTTTGAGGTTGCACTTAAAAGAGTTGGAAGTAGTTACTTTTTTCACAGTTTTATGACCAGTACTTAGTTTGTTTTTTAACTTAATTTGGATCTAAACTAGGTCCCATCTTCATCTTCCTTTATGAGCCCACGTTATCTCTTAAAATAATTCACATATTTCAAGATCCTACTGTGTGCAACATCATGTTCTGAACAAATTCTTTTCCATGTGGTTTTTGTTAGTACTAAATACTTTGTATCAAAGTTTTAATATATGTGATCTTAAACACAAGTCCTTTTGAATAATAATTTATTTTATAAAATACGTATTATTTAAACTTCTGTTTAAATCTGCATAGTCATTTACAGTGTTACATGTATGGGCAAAATACAAAGTTTTATATCACGTTGTTAATCTTTTCATATCAAAAGGATCTCACTCCCTCTTTGGAACAATATCTCTAAATCACAGATCAAGGTTTTAGGTAAACATTTTTCTTAAATGTGGCTATATAATTGTCTTTCTCTAATCCAAATGAAATGACGAGTCAAAAAGATGAAATGAATAAATTATATAATTAGCTGTACATTCTTGATCATTATTAATCTAGAGCTTTTTTTCACCTTTAATAAACACACAAATGGTTCCTAAGCTTTTGGGGCCATATGGGAAACCTCAGTTGTCTCCAGCCAGTACCACATAACCACAAAAACTTAACATCTGCTGCCTTATCCGATCTACCACTTGAAAGGAATCCAACTCAAATTGCGAAGCAGAGCTTTTTCAAGCTAGGTTTGATTGATGCCTTGTGTCAAGCTTATGCTGAAAATACACAAAAGCTGATGTACAAGATTGATAACTCCTGTAAGGTTTTGTCCATCAAATAGCTGAAGTCTGGACTCATAATTGTACCACAAAATCCTGCAATTTGTTATGCTTAACAGCTTTACAATAACTGAAACATTGTCTTTTCATGTCCGGCAAACACAAGTACTATAAGAATTCTTACTTGACACTCTTTCATTAAGATTTGTTTATCTGTCAAACGGAGAAAGATATTTAGGTGATTAAACTGCAATGAACATCCTTATTTATTCATTCCAGCAGTTTAGGATTTCTTTTTATATTCAATATATATACATATTCAATTGTATTTTTCCATTTTCTCCTTACTTTAAGAGATGCAGAAACATTCTTGCTTGGCTCTAAAAAGGTCCAGGCATCCGATGGGGGCTGGCTAGTATTTGACATAACAGCCACCAGCAACCACTGGGTGATGAACCCGCAGCAGAATCTGGGTCTGCAGCTCTGTGTGGAAACTATTGACGGCAAGTGAAATTTTGCTTTTGGTTAATTTTGCTCATCATTTGAACTGTCTGCAGGATTGTTTCAGATTCACGCTCTGTGGAAAAAAGACAATGGCTGCATTGGATAATAAAGGCCAAACACTCCGATTTTTCAAGACTAGAGTTCCTTGAAATTAATTCATTTCAATTTAGAAATAAAGCTTAATGGTTGTATTTAAAATTCAGATACCCAATTAAACTAGTCATAAATATTACTGAATCGGCAATATTCTTAATGTTTTGAAGGTTTTATTTGCTTTGTGTTTTCTTAAAGGGAGAAGCATTAACATTAAATCTGCTGGAATAATCGGGAGGAACGGGCCCCAGTCCAAACAGCCGTTCCTGGTTGCTTTCTTTAAGGCCAGTGGGGTGTTGCTTCGCTCTGTCAGAGCCACTGGTGGGAAAAAAAAGAACCACAACCGCAATAAATCTAATAATCAACAAGAATCATCAAGGCCACCGAAAACTGGCGGTGTGTGCACTCATGATGCAGTTACGATATTAATCTTTTTTATGATTTCTTTGAACACATCTAGGAGCCCACACAGTTTACAGTTTTGTCACAATCAATATGTATATGTCATCTTCAAATGTATTTTTAGATTTTCTCCTTATTATTCAACAGTTTTTTAAAATGACTGTAACTTCTTTGTTCTTCTTATTTATTGAATTGATTAAATGTTGTAAGTATTTTTTATCAGTTTTTTGTCCTAATAAATTAAGCTAATCTTTTTCAGAATATAACACCAGTGAACAGAAGCAGGCTTGTAAGAAACATGAGCTGTATGTCAGCTTCCGAGACTTAGGCTGGCAGGTAACTCACAATTATCTGACATCTTTTTTTAAATATGTTGCTACAGCTAAGGATTTTTTATTTTATTTGTCAGACCGGTGTTAGTTAACTGTTCTCTTTTTGTGAAGGATTGGATCATTGCACCGGAGGGCTATGCAGCGTTTTACTGTGATGGTGAATGCTCGTTTCCACTCAATGCCCACATGAATGCAACAAATCATGCAATTGTACAAACCCTGGTGAGTATCATTAAGATTGAATTGCACTTGTGCCCATGAATTCATATTATGGGCTAATAATGTCCTTACGCTTTCAAATCCATTTGAAACTCAATGCCGTTGCACCTCTTTTAAACCTGCTTTATGTATGGTCTCATTTATAGGTCCATTTAATGTTTCCTGACAATGTGCCAAAGCCATGCTGTGCCCCAACCAAGCTCAACGCAATATCAGTACTCTATTTTGATGACAGCTCAAATGTCATCCTGAAAAAATACAGAAACATGGTAGTCAGATCTTGTGGGTGCCATTAGTTGTAAAGCATTCAGAGGTAATTTATGCAACCTGATGTGGGAATTGCTGGAAAACACATCTGCTGCAGGTGTGATGTGATGTTAAGTGTTATGTATATATTGTGTTATTACTTAATTTATTTTCTTTCTCAAAATAGCACTGAATATTGTGATATTTAAATGTTTAGGACAAAATGTTGATATTTACTTTATATTAGTTATCATTTTACATCTGTGTCCTTTGGCATATACTCTCATTTATATGATAACTCTCATGAGTAAACTGTTCACTGGAGTTATTGTCATTGCTTCCCCTTTTGCTTGTATTTTCTCTGCATATCAAAACTGTGTTGCATATACTAAAGGAATTACACTTCTTAGTAAGTATATGATATGCCTAACTTCTTATGTCATTTTTTTTTATTAGTTCATACCAATAGTGGTTCATTCACAGATGACAAGGTGACAAATGTCAAATACAGGGCCACACATTACATTTATGAATTGTCAGGGTCATGGCGTTAGAATGAACTTCACAAGTCTATCAGGGTGTTGGAAACAGCATAAATCAAACTGAATAAAAGTGGACAAAAAGTAGGGGTTTTCTGTTATGAAGCAAACCGTCTGAAGCTATTTTCAAGCTGTCAACATATATCTGTGTTGTTACTGTTTCACCTTCTCCTCTTCTGTTTCTCATACTAAGTGTGTGTGTCACTTTGCAGCATATATATCTGTCTATCATTATATTTCTATATCAATATCTATATATTTCTATTGTTCTTGTTATTTGAATTAACACTGTTCCACAGTTCCTCATTTCTTCTGAGCATAACTAAAGATACTGTGGTTCCATGCTAACTCTAGCAGATGTTTTGGAAGCATATCATAATGTAGATTGTTGTGAATTTGAATAAATGTACTTCTTTAAAGTTCTTAACTGTTTACAGAGTATTTGTTGTACAATTTTTCAGCCTAAACTGTCTGTATGTGTGGAACCCCCGACCCCACCACCTCTCTCCTGATGTAAGCCTTTTCAAATCCATCTTGTTCTTTTGTATGTCTGTTTGGAACTTTGCGGATGTTTTGCATTCTGTTGCCGGACTACGGTCTGAGATTTATAAATGTTTAGCAAGCATGATATAAACTGTTGACATGCTCTCGGGGAGTGGTAATACTAGTGGTACAGTGCAAACAGTAAAACCGTTGGGATCTCCATACCAAACTTAAGGGTTTGATGACCATGGATCAGTTCTGCTTACTTGTATTTTGTAAAATCATATTTTGTATTTTGTCATCTGTTTAAGGCTAAAATCCACCCTTGAGAATTAAACAGAGATCCTAAACAAAACAGAGGAAGAGTTATTGCTTCCATTTCATTCAAGATCAGCACAATCCCCAGAAAAGTGCAAAAGATGTCCCATTTCCAGAGGGGGACTCTGAATACAGAGGGATGTCAATGGCCTTGGAAATGTAGGGATTAGGTTAAGGATTAATTCCTATTTACACAACTGTGTTGACCTTCACTGAGCACAGGATACGTACTGTTACACCTTTTCAACCCTCTCTTTCCCAATTTTTTAACCTTTTTTTCTCTGACATGGCAGAACATTGAGTGACTGTATTTCACTTAATTAAAAGCAGTGGCTGGCCAGCCCAGATGTTATGTGGGCTCCATCGAAAGAGGAGTGTTGACATTCAGTGAATAGAAGAGGCCACCTGCTAACTTAACTCTTGGCTTGAGGGGTGATTTGCATTCCTGTGGCCTGTTGCCTGGCATGATTACTCCTCACACTTAACAATCCCATCTACTGTTAAATATTATGGACGCTTTCCAATTCGGCTATGTTTCTTTTTCGTAAGTAACCCAGAAGCCGCAATGAATGAGCTTCTATTTAAGTTCACCAAAACGACCCAACCCTTTCAACAGCAACCTCCTGACCACATAAAAAGAAAGGGTCACAATTGCCATAATCAGATTGATTAATATAGTGAACCCCGCTCCTCTGAGACCACTGTGGTATAAAAAGAGACCAGCAATGAGTCAGAGGTGCCTTGACACTCGTCTGAAGATCACATATCTTTGCCACAGCTGAATTATGCTGGGAAAAGGCCACAACCCCTGATTGTTTACTTATTTAAAACGTTTTTTTCATGAATTATTCATGCATCATGTCCTTTGGTGTATATATGTCACAGCACATTGTTGGCTTTTCATAAATATAGATGTATAATGTCAAGATGTATTTCCAGGTGCTGATATTAAAGTTTTCTTTTTTACCTCCCTTATTCTCTCTCCTTGATTTGAAAACCAGACGTGTCCCTGTCAGCATCTGCTAGGAACATATGCTTTTATTCAGCAAATGTGATGTATTCATTAAGGAAAGAAGCTGTTTACTGGGAGGGAACTGGCAGTGTGTCAAAAGTCACAAAAGGCTGATAATTCTGTTCATTTTATTGTCATCTAAACCACAGCTCGCGGGACACACATCAACGAATGCTGCACAGCAAAAACAAAATGCTTATGTAACATGCCACCAATCTTGTTACAGCACCGGTGGAGAGGGTTTCTTTGCCTGAGGCCACTCACAGATGTCACGAACAATGTAGCAACCGCAGTTGAAATAAAAAAAGATAAGTGATTTTGTATTTTGTGGCAGTTTAAAAAGAAATCATATATGGTGTGTAATAGAATAGTGCCTTCATTATCCATTCCAGAAGACTACATTTCTGTGCAATTATTAGAAATGTCATAGTATATAAAGAAGAGGGATTACAAAAGCATAGAAAGATTGACAGATACATTCAGAAATAGATAGACAGGTGTCTCTTTTCTTTTGCCATTTACTATTTTTAAGATTTCTTAAGAGTCATTCTTCGATTTCTAACACTGATTTATTAATAGCATGTATATATTATTTTGAAACGTTCCTTTTATAAACAAGCATTCTGGATCAAAACACTTAGAATTGAAATCAGATGTACCAGTCCATGAGAGAAGTATGAATATGTCCTTAAACATTGCAACTCAAAGTCTTTGCAGAGTAATTGTTCTTGGTTTGATGACTGATGATTATTTTTACTTTATGAAAAGGAACAAATTTGATAAACTACATGTTCTGTCAGCCATGATGAAAGCAGCTTAGGAGACTGATGAGATGCTTATTCTGAACTATTTTTACTCAAACAAATATGGTTTCTCTAAATAGCAGTCATTGTCGTTTAGTTTAGGGTGTCCATGTTTCAACCAGTTTCCTCTGTGTTAACCAGCAGTCCTTTTCTTTCTGTGGCTTGGAGTTTATTTTCAAAGTGTCACCTTGCAGTCCATCCACAAGGCAAGTGAAATTGTATCTAATAAAAATGTTGTGCAGTTTACCTAATTCATCTCCCCACATATGGTTCTCCTTATTCTGATTCTGTGGGTGGGCCATGACTTCCATACAGCTCAATCAGTTCCTCTTGAAAAGGAGACCATATGGGTCACATTTTTACATGTTGTTTGGTATGACAAGGCTACAGCACGACCAGTGAGGAATGTGTCCTCACAGAGGGGCGACACAGAAACGCTGTTGTGTTTGCTTTCTATTCACATATGCACGTTAACTTCCCGAGCAAGAGAAGAGAGGGTCTGGTGTTTTCAGAGTTACAGCCGACTGTTTGTGAACTAAACTGTCACTTCACATTAATATTTTAATTGGGACCTGTGTCTTTATCAGTTTAAATCTTTCAAAAACTTGCTCTTTTAACAAGTGGCTAGTTCTTTAAGAATTACAGGGCGATAACTGCATTAGTCAGATCTATTATGAGAGTTCAATGTGATTTAATCAACACAGAACTCTGATAAAAAGGACTTACACACTGTTGTAAATCATTTTCTCGTTTTTATGCTAATACATTTTGAGAGTAACATTTTATATGAAAATCCACAAAATATGAGGTTTTGTCTGAACAAATACATTTCTGACATTCTATGCTATAAACATCTGATATTTTCTTTTTGTGAGGGCTGGTTATGTCCTTTTGTTCCACATCTATGGAACAGCGTACATCAAAGAACATCATAAAATTTAGAAAGAGGTTCAAAGGTAAAATACAAACCAGAGCAGAGGCCCAGGATATTGCTGTTTCTGAAGCCAAACATGGGTCATCCCATATTAGTCATGGTGATTTACTGTATCACCATGCTCTCAAGCCCGTCTTTAATATGCTGCTAAAATGTGCTGCCATAGATGAATCAGGGGATATCTGGGCACGATTATGAACAAAAGAAAGCAATTTACAAATAAAAGAGAAAAGAATTACACATTTTTCAAAAAGGCAACAAAGGCATAATTACTGCACAAACACATGCTGAGATGTTCAAATATCGAATAAATTCTAGATGTTTTCTCTAAACTCTTAAATCTAATGAAGATGTTGCATCTTGAAAGATAAACAAAGTAAAGAAAGTCGCACAGGTATAATGTTTTATGAGGAAAGCTCTTGATTCAATGCATATTGTTCAAATTAATTGACTATATGACTATATTGTGTACACAATAACTGGAAAGTCATCTTTACATCACTCAAAATGTTACCAAATGTTTCTGTGTTCTAATTTTTGATGTAACTGTTCTTGCCAGTGGGGTTCCAGATTTCAGTCTTATAATGTACCCCTCTAAACTAGTCTAAACTGTTGCAGAATTTAATCTAAACAATAGCATGTTTTTTCAGGGTGAAATATTCTCACTATCATGATTTTCACTAGATTAGACACATGATCTATTTCCAAAATAAAGATGTAAAGAAGTTGTGTCTTTCGTAAACCCAAGTTCTGTTTTAAGAGGGAAAATAAGTTCAGCTCGACCACAATGCTCCTTCCCTTTGCTGATCTTGCCACTGGTATCAATTTATTGTTGAAAGCACACAAAGATGTCAACAACTACGACTGAACCTGGTTCATGTGTATTCTGGCAGCTGTAAGTTTTACTGTGAAATTGAATTTCTCCCACCAAGGATAAGAATACACTGAAGGAAATCTACACTTTATGATCCAGGTGGAGCCATAATCCAGCCATGAAGTCCTCTGTGGTACAATGTTGAAATCTGCACTGCAAACATCTGGCTGCTTAGAAACATCTGCTTGGATACATCTGTGACAAAGTGGTGTTAACTGGTTACTTTTTGAAGTGTGGTTAATGTAATTATTTCACAGAGATTCAATAATCCCCTGTTTTGTATCATTATGCGTTTAACCACCACCCCTATTTGTTGCAGACTATAGAATGATGCTCAGCAGTCCTCTATCTGATCATGTTTGGACAAATCTTAACACATCAATCAGATGGTTTTGGGCCACGAGGAGCTCAGTGCTGTGATTACAGCAGAGATAATCTTTAACACACATGCTGTCTCCAAGGGGTGCTGTGGAAAATTGGCTCAGTTGCCGACCTTCCTGAAGACACTTTAGGATAGGTTTCTGTTTTAATAGCAACTGTACATTTCGTTAGAAAAAGTGTTGGTGGTGATTTTGTTTCTTGTGCTACATAGCAAACGAAATCAGGATGAGATTGAGCATTGACACTTATACTGATCCAAAAGAAAATGGAATTATGAACATTTATTATTTTCCTGTCCTCAGAACATCTCGGGTAAATGATCCTGTTACATATAGTTATTGTTGTATGTTGTTACGTGGTCTGTTGTTGTAAAACTCATCTTCCCTGAGGACAATGTCATGATTATTACTTCCAAGGTGACAATAATGTGCAATTCACTCAGTACCAGGAGTCCTGTGTTGCCACTGCCCAGTTAAAGCAACAGCGTTGAAATTGAAGACGGATGAGGATGAAAACTGATTTAATCTGGTTCCTGTTTTCATTTTCCCCCTTCATTTTCACTGTATATTTCAGTGCTTTCAACCTCTTTCATGCCATGCCGAAACCTGCACTCTATAAAGTACTGTTTTTCACAAGTTTCTTTCTTAGCACAAAAGAGAAGAAAAAAACACACTCACTCACATTTTCTGCAAACTTGTTCAGGTTTAGAACCACAAAGAAATGTTAACAGTGTTTGATTAGTCAATTAGCGTTCTCTATTTTTATTTGGAGACTGTTTGGAGACTATTTGCCTGGTAAATAAAGGCACTTCTAAACCAGCACAGACAGTTTTATTTAATTGACACAAACACAAATGTGCCTTGTCATGCTAAATAGTGACCAGCTGATTGGACAGAACTTTCATTGTTTTTTTCGATAACTTCTCTTGTGAAGAAATTGGATGTGTGGGCAGTTAGATTTTGGAATGAGGGAAACTGATGATGCTGAATAAAAATCTGATTTGATTATAAAATGCTTAAGTCTGGATCAAACATTCCAAAAGCTTTTCATTTGCTGCAGTCCTACTCTTTCAAACATTCAGCAGAAAATTAGTTGTGTAAGTGTAATTTTATGTTATTCAACTTTGTCCTTTTTTCTTTGCAGTTGCCAGATGAACTGATCTAATAGCAGGCTTTGTAAAATGTCAGTGTCTTCCTCTACTTACATACCATCTTAAACTTTAAAGACTCTACACACCTGCACTACATCGATTCCTTACAGGAGGAAAACCCCTGAGGGCCAGTTCTTTTACATGATGCTCTACAGCTGTTTTTTGTCAAAACAGGCCACAGTTGCTGCATTTTAGAAGTGCAATTTCAGTCAGATTCAGGATACTAATACAGTTTTTTACCAAGAGCAGATAGGAGAAATAACTGATTGACTTTGTAATAACCGATTAATGTACGTTAATTAGCGGTTGTTTCTCTAAGGATTCTAATTAATGCTATTATACAGTTTACATCCATACGATTTAGTAAAGAACTGGAGATGAAAATAATTTCCACCAGTAAAATCTGTTGTGATTACAACATTATTTGAACCCCTACAAACCATATACTATGTCTATTTATTATATAAACATCTGAAAACATCTATAAAGTCAGAAAAATAACTAAATACATTCTGGTTTTAAGGAAATATCATAGATTTCCTTGAATGGTGCATATTACTTTTCTGCACCTGAGGAGGATGAATAAGTGATTACAGACAATACAGCGAAAAGGAATCTAAAATTTAGAGGGTGGCAACTGATAGACATCAACCTTGAAGCCCTAAACAAAAAAGGCTTTTTCAAGGCCGATCACATGAGTCGCCCTCCTCCCCTGAGAGAGCTGTAGAGGTCTCTCATCACAGTATAGTTTAGTGTGGTGAGCTGGTTGAATGCGTAGGGTTCATTAGGCCCCCTCTATTGTTAACATCTGGGTTCAGAATGGCTCTTTCTCTGGTAAATGTTGCTCTACCTTAACAGGGGATTTTATTACACCATGCAGTTGACATTGGCAGCAGTGGCACGTCTGGCAATGGAAACCCCTCAATGGCTTAGGTCACAGGAGATCAATCTAAGCAGGCTGTTTCCCCGAAGTCTTCAGCTTTCAGCTGAGCAGAGGGGGGAATGTGCATTTAATTTTGGTGAATTAAAACAAACATGTATCAGCTGTGGATCACATTGTTTTAGATAGTTTTGAATTGACATGATAAGTAACAGGTTAAGCCTTTTTTTTACTTTTGTTTCCTGCATTTTTTTCTGTTGCCTGCATAAATTTTATTCCTCAAAATGAACAATTTCCTTGAATATTTAGCATGAGTTAAATATATTGCTCTATTGCTCTATTTTGCCAGTTTGCTTGGAACAGTGTACCTGCTGACACACCATAGCAACGTGCTGATCCCCCACCCTTCCCCTCCAGATATGTGGTCACCATGGCAACTGCTGAATCATTGTGCATCGTCTCCGGACGTCCCTCTAATAAAATCTCCTCATAGGCATCACTATCACACGGTCCTCTGTCACATAGATTTGCTCCGCTTTAGTTGCAACAATCTAGGCTGGTTATTCTCTAAAGACAGCCATTCAGATGGGTAACGTACCCACTACAGTGAAGCATTGCATGAGCTATGAGCAGCTTATCGAGGAACATCCCTGGCTGAGGCGCTGGCTGCTGCAAGAGAAGGTGGGCGTTGTTTTCCTTGTTTCAAATCTGCAGCACATGCTCTACCACATGACTATCTCATGAGGGAGATGCTGCACAACAGGCAGCCATGGCTGACATGGCCGGTGCTGCTTACACAGTGCCCATCTCCAAATGAAATTCAGATCTATCGGTACGAGTTACATATTAAAAAGATTAGGTGCTCTGTCTAAATAAGAATTCTGAGTTGCTATCCTGACTGTGTAATGGTGCCTCTGTTTGTCAGTTTTTGAATGAAAGATTATTAAAATGAACACAGAATTAAGTTGTCATAGAGACCATATAATTCTATAGTCAAATTAACTGATTCATTTTGAGTCTGAATTAGCAGGATATTTGACATATTGAAGTTATGCTACTCAGAAGGCATAGATGAAATGCAGCGCAGATCCTGAACAGTTCAATTTGAGCTGTTGTAGGATTTCTTTATTAAAGCAGCGAGAGGTGAAAATGGTATCAATAGGCGGATGGATACTGATAGATTGTCGTTGCATTATTGCGTTTGGACATGTTAATCTTAATTACTTCCTGACTTGTTGGACGGCGGCCTACTTTTAATCATCACAATGAAAACAGTTCAACATTATATAAAATATGTAATCAATGAGGAAACACAAACGCAAAGCCTCAGTGTCATGAGAAGTCTCTCTTAACAGTGGTACTTGGGAAAAGTTGCTGGCATTTATTTGTTAATCAGGAAAGAACTGCTAATGTTTCCCTGTGTCATCTGTTTATGGAAAAAGCCTTAATGCAAACATATTACTCAGTTACCATAGCAGTTTACGAAGAAGAGACATTGGTTATCTCTTGTTTTTCCCACAACATTATTCTTCTGAAACTTGTGATTATATGTAAGAAATAGCAAACACAAATTAGGAAGTTATAGGTATCCCAAAAATGTATTATGCGTTGTAGCTGCTAATTATCTAAATTAGTATGAGCCAAACCAAGCCTTTTATACATGGCAGACAAAACTAATATTTTTAGTTTTATCTCAATTATTTTATTCTATTTGGCCTTATGACCAATCATCTTACCTAATCATCATTATACTCAGATATCACCTACTTTAAATAAAACCAGTGATTATAGATTAGCCATTCAGCTAGGTGTTTTTAAATATCTTTTTCAGTCAAAAAGTCAGCCGTTAAAATGCTGTAATCTGTAATCTCTGTTGAGGTTTTACATTTATATTCAATATAGGCCCTTTATTCAAAATAATGAGGTTCAAACCAGAAAAATACCCTGATACTTAGAATATCCCTTGCGGTTTGAGTGGAGTTACCCTATCGCTCTCTCCCAGCCTTTTCTGTATGACACATCTCCTAACTTTGCATCGTAATAACATGACAGGCTTATGTTTTGGCTCTCAGGTTTCATGTGGCTTTGAGATATAAAGTTATTCATGTTGAAAATAACATGTCCTGGGGCAACCCACCCTTAAGGGGTGGCTGACTTTACAATGTTCACCATCCTGTCGCAATTCCTCTTTGATATTTCATCAGATCATTACACAACACAAGTATCCGGCATTTGTGAAAATTGTTGAAGTTGGGCCAAGAGATGGGCTTCAGAATGAGAAGGTATGTTAGTGATGAATCTATATTTATGTGCACCTTAGTTTTCTATTTATGTAAATGATCAGCTTCCCTTTCATACATGTCATGTGGACTTTTGTGTTGTTTGTGGGAAGCATATGTTTTTCATTTTCTTTTGAGAGTGAATGAAAGAGATGGCATAGCTCCCGAATCAGTTTGTTCTGTTTTGCATGCTACATCCAAAGACTGAGCATGGTATGGATGTGATTTTAGCTCCCCAACATGTATTCATCAGAAATATGATGGATTTTGTAATGCTTTGCATGACAAATATTAATAAATGAGTGGCTTACATTGTGAAAAAACAAACAAAGTCACAAAGAAAGCCTCGTGTTTACTTGATGTTCTTTCAAAGTTGAATGGATTCAAACCCAGAAACAACTATTTAGGTTTTATTGTTCCCCAGGAACTTGTTCCGACTAGGGTGAAAATCCAGCTGATTGACATGCTCTCAGGAACAGGCCTTTCTGCAATTGAGGCCACCAGCTTTGTCTCCTCAAAGTGGGTACCGCAGGTAATAAATAACTCTTTGTTGTGCACAGCAACAGAGTGCTGAGTGATTTATCAGGGACCCTTTTTTTCCTACATATGTATGGAGGGATACATTTTCCTTTGAATGCCTTCTGGCCCACAGAAGACCTAGGAAAGTATATTATTCTATTTTATGTAGTTCATTCCACCCTTTCCTTCCTTTCCTTACAAAATATTTTGATTATAATAAGAAATCCTACATAAAAATAACCATGTCCTCTATTATTGATCTGTTTATTATAGTATATGAAAATATCATGCTTGATTATTTCCCGAAACCTCTGGGAGGAACTGGTTTAGGTCATGTTAATTGTTCATTTTACAACATCAAATGTTTTACTGCTTTTATTTAGATGGCTGACCACAGTGAAGTACTCCTTGGAATCCAGAGAGCACCACATGTCCAGTACCCAGTTTTAACACCTAACATGCAAGGTTTTCAGGATGCTGTAAGCTTGAATGGTCATTTTTGTGGTACTGACATGAGCTCAGTATTGTTATTCATACGATTTTATCAGTGCAGTTAATCTTCTCAGTTTATCTTCTGACACCACATTGTTTGTATTTAAATTATTCTTGCGCCCTATAAGTACGACTCCAGAACAGTGATATGAGTTCATTTTCTTTGCTATTTCAAGGTTGCGGCGGGCGCTTCTGAAGTGGCAGTGTTTGGGTCAGCATCTGAAACCTTTTGCACAAAAAATATTAACTGTTCCATTGATGAAAGTATGTTGAGGTTTGAGGAAGTCATCAACACAGCCAAAGAACGACAGATTCCAGTCCGTGGGTCAGTATTTTTTAAACTGGTTAATAGTTCTAATGAGGACTCTCAGATTTCATGCTGAATATAATTTTTTTTGTAAAGGCAAACCACCTATTTTAACCGGCTACAGTTTCTTTACAGGACAAAGACAATTTTGTAAAGATTTGCTGCAAAGTTCCAGATGTTCTCAAGGTTATATTGAAGAATCAGGAAGCCACAAGTCCAGATGGGCATTTAAGTAAATAGGGCAAAACAAGTCACTGGTCTTTCATCCAAAGCAAACCAATTCAGTGGCTTTTCAGAATCATAGCAGTTTCGTGCATGAATACAGATCTCAACAGGACACCGCTCAGACCTGGATACAATTTTATGAAGCTACTTTATGAATAAACCTGCTATTTTGAATACCACAGGGACCAAAAAAACGTCTGAGGCTCTCTTTACATTAGATGCTGTTTCCCTTATAGAGATTACTAAGATACATGATGATAGTCGAAGTAGGTAGAAAACTGAGTTACCTTTGTTTGCTATCAGGTATGTTTCTTGTGCCCTTGGGTGCCCCCACGAGGGACCCATCGAACCCTCAAAGGTTGCTGAGGTATAACTGTTATTTTCTTTTTCACATTTATTTATTTTCTTTTTCACATGTATGTTTTTTTTGCTTTAAATTAAAATATGTTGAACTTTTTTCTCTCTTTTCACTCCAAGCAAACATATTATGATGTTTTATTTGTCTGAGCATTTATCTTCAAGTTGAATTTCTTCATTAACAAACACTGTACGTCATGTTTTTCTCTGTTCTTTAGGTGGCAAAAAGATTATATGATATGGGCTGTTATGAGATTTCTTTGGGGGACACCATTGGTATTGGTACTCCAGGTTCCATGTTTGAGATGCTACAGAGGGTGGTAAAAGACGTGCCCATCAATGCTATTGCAGTTCACTGTCATGACACATATGGACAAGCTCTTCCCAACATTCTTACAGCACTTCAGGTAAGATCATTGGACATTGGAAATTCCTCTAATCACAATAGTGATTATGTTTATGATGGTGTTTGTTAATTCAATCCGATCCATTTTAGTGAAGTTCAGTTCAGTTAAATTCAGCTGAAAAATACTAAATACTCTCAGAGTGATAATATAACAACAATAAAGTGTAGTAGAAGTGTGATAGAAATCTGTAATCTGAAGTCTAAAGTTCACAAGAAAGCTAGGTTAACAATAACTGTAGCAAAACAATTCCGTCAGATGAGGAAGCCCAAGCAGGCAAGTAGGCATAATGGAGGGACTTGTATTATTGAAATCTAATGAAACAATTAAGCAAAAACAAGTGAATAAATTTTGAGTGAATGCTGAAAAAGAAACAGTGAATCATATACTATATTTATAATTATAATTAATTGATGCAGAATAAATCGATACCTGTGTGAGATAAGACAGTTTTCTGTGAGTGTTTCCAAGCAACTTATGAAAACATGTCCAAAAAACAGTCTGTAATATATATAAGAAAGTCTGAAAAAATTAAAAATGGCTGTGGATCGCTCTTTTTCTTTATTTTTATCAGTTTTCTTTACTTATGACAATTAAAAAAAAACTTTTTTTTAAACTTTTCATTACCCTGAGGAATTCTACTTTAAAGTGCTGTGCTGCTTGAAACTGTCCTGCCGGACTTAAAAAAGAAGAAGGAGGAAGATTCAAAACTCTCAAAACCTAACAGGCATCCAACATTCATCTTTGAAAATAGAGACATGACCTCTCTGTGACTTTGTTGGAGTCACGGGTGGGGGGAAAAGGAAGCAAGACTGAAAAAAGTCTGGTTGAAATCTGGTAGGAAAAAAGGAGGGCATGAGGTCTAATGATTCTATAAGGACAAAAAGCAGTTTAATCCTTGTTTGAGGAATGTGATAGGGGCCTACTTTCTCTCACAGAGGCTTGTGTATGGTTAGGCATACTGGTGTGATTAGAATATAAGGCTCCTTTGGGAGTTCACGAGACAACAATACATCATCATTTTGATCTTTCTGTTAAAATTTTTGACAGCTTTACTTTCTGCTTTCCCAGTGACTTAGGAAGGACTTTGCGGTATATTTGCCTTCAAACACTCATCCTTCTTCCAAAACTGAATATGAATATTCTAGTGGAGAACCACAGGCCAGTTATGGATAAATACCCAGCTCTGTGTAAATCAGTGCAGTTACTCATGATGACATAAAGCGGAGCAACCAGATGTCGAGGCAGGATACCTTTTAACTTTCTCAAGTAACTGCCAGCATTATAGAGTACACATGTTTGTTTGTTTTTTTCTCTTGAAGATTTTGAATCATTTTCATGTTGGGGATAATCATATGTTAAGCTTCTCCCAATCCATCATTTCAGCATTCTAAAGCATAATCTTTTTTTCTTTTTGGAAACCACAAAGGACGAATAGTTCTGCTTATCCTCTGAAATCAAGCAACAAGAGGTTAACTGTCTCTATGTCCTTCACATGACTGAGGGGCATTAAAAAATAATCTAAAATGCAGATATTATTTATAATTTCCAAAAATATTACAATACGTGTTGAGCTGATATCAGAACTGCTGCTCTTTTGATTTCAAAATACAATAAATTATTTAAGAAACGCAAATTTTACCCACAATGAATTAAGAACTGACCAATAAAAAACAAGAAACAAAAGAAAAGAAAAGGAACGTATATGGATAAACAAAGAAATATAGTAGCCGATAATAATAGAGATGTGATTGGCTGCCAGACGACTCACAGTAGAGCTGCAGAACTATGTGGAGGAACTGTGTTTGGGGGTTTTTCACTGCTTTGCCTGCAGCGAGTGTAAACCTGACAGATATCCAGACATAAAACAGAGGTAAAGCAGATATGGCTATATCAGTTCTCTGGTGTACATTGTCACTACAGAGGAAGAAGCCCATTGGGGGCAGGGTGGGTCAACAGATGTGAGGGGGTCAGCACAAAGGCTCACCTATTCAGTATCTGTTGGACAAAGCGTCTGAGAGCGAGGTGGATAGAAGGGCCCTAGGGGGCTGCTAACTCGTCTGTCGCTTGGCTGTTGAACTCTCTGACAATGCTGCGCTTAAAAGCCAGTGGAAAACGATCCTTTCATTTGCCCGATGCAGTGCATGTGATGAATGGTGAAGCAGCCACAGATCCAGCCCCAGAAGCTTTGGAAGCCCTTTCAGGAGCCAACCCGTACGTTGTTCAGAGAACAATTCTAATACCGGTGGCATTATGTTGAAATTTCATCTCCTGTATTAGCTATGATTTGATTCAATATTACCTGAGAGAAATTACCCAAGTAACAGCCACATAAACCAGCTATACCTGTCAAAGACCTACACAAATCATTTCTGGACAGGTTATTAAACTAACAATAGTTTCTTAACTACCGGGTAATTAACTTAATTTCTATTACAATCTGGCAAAGGTCAGCATGATAATGCAGCAGATATTTTCAAAGTTCACTTAGATTTTGAACGGGGGTGTGTATAAACACACAGAGACAGTAAAATTCTTTGGTGGATCAAATTCAGAGTGATTCATCGCAGCTGCCCCATAACCACAGAAAATAATGGCAGCCGGGAATATTTAGCTTACCATTTGCTCATCCATAAACAAGAAGGAAATGAAAGATTTTATCATAGTTTTTCATTACCCAGTGCCAGAACTCCACACCGCCAACTGGGACAGAAATGAATTCCCCCAGTGCTGTCAGCCTTGAGTCACCTCTTTTGTTCCTGATAAAGACATTCCTCAGTCTTTGTAAGTTTTTTTTTTTCCAGGAGGTCTGGGGGGCTTTGTTAGAAAGCTACACAGGCAGGTCACACAATGACAATGAATATTCTTGGATTTCACAGGCTTGGCAAGGAAAATTATTTATTCTTGGTCACAATACCTCTGTCGTTGGGGGATACAGTATAACCTGTTTTGATCCCCGGTAATGTTAGCATTCATCTGAACTATTTATATTTTCCTTATTTATGAGACACCTTTCAACCAGTTTGTGCTGTGAAGGGTCAATAACTTTGTTTTAAACATTGGCAGCACCTCTGACATCCGGCTAATTTTTTGGTTGTTTTTTTTATTTGAGTTTCACTGTGTTATAGTTTCTTGTGAAGTTGTACCATTTTTTAAGGAAAAAGAGACAATGATGATTAAATTCTATTAAAATTTTACTGAATTACAAAATGCTGCATACATCAATTCAGAATTCACACTACCTGGGTTCGAAGTGTGAATGTCTTATTCATTTCATGGCTGCTTTTTTCATTTCATAGTTCTTTATTAATACTATCGATGGCATCACTGATTAATCAATATATAGAGTATATATATTTGCTCATTCCAAGACTATTTTTGATTTGTAGTTTTTTGTTGGAGTCAACAGATAAATACATTATTTTCACCAAACCATTTCAGCTTGATATTGCATTTACTTTAACTGATTTTGTGTGCACATCATTACACTGAGACAGATGTGTTATGAATTGTTTGGTTCCTTCTGCTGTTTTTACTCTTTTTGGTAAATATAATCTTTTGTGTTTTTGGCTGCTTCAACTGAATCTATTTTCTCTGTTTTGGTAAAAATAAAAGATAAACAGGCCTTGGAATGAGTATTCTTGTGTTATTACTAACTAGAGAACATACTGGTGTGTCAAAACAGAAAATCAAAAATTCTTCAGGATGTCTGGATTTTATACGAGCCTTACAGTATTTGGAATCCCCTCATTGTTTGTTGTTCTGCATTCATGAAAATCAGTGATTCAAGAAAGGGTTTTAGGTGTAAAGTGATTTATCTTATTACTAAAATCAGCATTTCCATGCATTTAGAAATCACAAAATAAGAATTTATTGATTTATCCTTTATACTGTAGGTTTGTTTGGCATATTTCTGCCATCCAACATCATGGGTATGCTTTCCTATTGGAAGCTTGTTTATGCATTCCAGGAAAGAGGTGATATATGTGTCAGCAATGGATCTCTGACAGTTTCTTTCAGCCTCTCAGTTTATGTTGTAGTGGGCAAAAGCATCACTGCTTCATATTCCGCTCTCAATACTCACTCTCTTCTCTGACGCAGTTGTAAAACCAAAACGGGAACATGTCCATCTTCATCCCCGTCCACTCACAGTGTCGAATGTCAACAAGCTTATTCCAAATCATGCAAGTTTGAAAATGCACCGTGTCTTTACTCAGGAATGCATTGTTTTCATATGGCCACAGCTCACAGACTCTGTTTTTTAATGTTGAACACACATCTGGTTTCTGGGTAGTGTGAACCTAACTGAGCATTGGCAAGCTTAAGCTGCTGACCACTGATTTCTGCATGATTAGTGTCCAGAGGTACGGGGAACACTGCTGAAGAGTGTATGTGTTTAAGACTTGTAGCCTTACAGTGGGGAGCAGCTGGAAGTGAAAGGATTGGCATGGTAGATTACAACTCTATGTTTATACAAAAAAAAAAAAATCTGCCCAGTACAATATCCTGCTCTGGCTTTGGCCAAGGTCTGGAAATCTCGTGCACTGCGCACACCAGAGCAGCATACACCTCCACCTCTCCCTCTGCCAACACAAACAGCAATTATGCCTGGCTCAGACAGCCCTCTAAAGAAGTAGGCTCTTGTCTGGCGGAAAAGCCACCAATTAGCAGCATTGTTCCAAAAAAGCCACAAAAGTTCTTTTAATTTAGCCTGCCCAGTCCTGCTCCGTGGGGTGGAAGTCCCTCATGACCTGATGCCACTGAGAAGATCGGTGTGTTAATTTTGTCTCACTGCAGGGCCCTCTGACATCTGGCCCCGCCACGGAAGCTGGAAAACAACTTTAATATTCTCATGACAATCCCTGGGACATGTGGAAAACATTCTCAGGCATTTATAATGACTGAGAAAAACTGAAAACTGGTCTCAGTCATTTTTGGTGCGAGAACAAACATATTACTTTTGGTTTGCTCATTGAGTTTCAGGGCAAGCACTTCAGCTGTGTGTATATGGTTACGATATTGAACGGTGTAAATAACATTTCAGTGTCTGGAGCATCAAGTGCAAGCAGTTAAATAACAGTCATTCAGCAGTATTATGCCTTAAGAATTCATTCAGGGGAATTAGAGACGCTGTCTGATAAAGTTATCATGAATCAATTTTTTTTGCACAAGGTCATTTTTAAAGTAATGCCAATATTTTTGGCATGGTCTACGGAGAAGAAAAGTCCTCTTATAGTGGCAAAAAAGTGAATTCTCATGGTTGAAGGAAAGAGTAGCACTGTAAAAACACAAGTAACAAGGAGAATCAGAACCATATGAAATGTTCCGTTCAGCATTCATAATGCTCCTCTCATAGGAACAAGGCCATAATTATGCGGTGCTGGTGGTTTAAGCTGACAGAGAGGATGACTAAGCCATACTGTAGGGCATTCAGTGCCCACTCATCTTCAGGAGTATACGGCCCACAGTTCCCTGAAACAGCTGTATAACATGACCACAGGTCTGGCAAGGTGCACTGCACCAGACAGAACAATCGAACAGAACAAGGATCCTTGTTCCTGGATTCTGCTTGAGCTGAAGCCTGCGTCAAGGTGCTGAATGTCACTGTTGTTTGTCTTGTGCAGATGGGGGTGTCCGTGGTGGATTCTGCAGTTGCAGGCCTCGGAGGTTGCCCCTACGCACAGGGTTCATCTGGCAATGTTTCCACAGAGGATGTTCTTTACATGCTCCACGGCATGGGCATTGAAACAGTAAGTACCTCTCCACAGTTCACTTTGACAGACCTTTAGCATTTCATGTGTCTGTAATCCTAACAAAACCAAACTCATATAATCTAATGTACATAAACTGGTCATTCTGAAAATATACTGTTCTGTATGTGTTTATTTTTATAATATCACTTACTTATGCAACTTGTTCACCACAGGCTTTACTCAGGATTTCTTGAACAATTTAACAATTCCTACCCCTGCTGGTGGAATCATTTTACTGCAGCTCAGCTTTTACAACCTGTTACACACATGCATTTATATTCATGAGGAAGAGGCTTTTTTTCTCCTTTTTTGTCTGTTTTGAATTGCTGTAAAAACAAACTCACCAGGAACGCATCACACGTAACTGATGCTGCACATTTGTTTCCCCAGGGTGTAAATCTTGCCAAAGTCATAGAAGCTGGTGATTTCATCTGCAATGCCTTATGTCGCAAGACAAACTCCAAGGTTGCCCAGGCACGAAGCAGGTTGAAGTGATGTGTCCGTGTGAAAACACTGACTTATTTTTAGTCTGATCATTTTAAAGGGTTTTTGCTGCCTTCGCATTTGTTGATTCTCATATGATCTTCAGTGTCCATACGGTTTCATTTTTTTGTCGTCTTACATTTCTCTTCATGTAGACAGACTGTGATTTAATCAAACTGAATGTCATGTTGGATTAGAAGCAGCTTTAGTTTTTAAGTGTCTGTAGCTTGGTATCTTCATTAGTCATGAGTATATACAGTTCTGGTTTTTAGATAACATGTGGTATCTGATTCCATTTACAACCTTCCCTCATAAATGTGGCTTTATCACCAGTTATGCTTTGGATTGCTCAGTGGCCTTATTAAAAATTGGTCTGCTTCTGCCGCTCACTGAGTACTCCCTTTTGCTCTTTGAATTTAGGCTTCATTTTTACCAGCTATGTTAGCTGAAGGTGACAGGTGGGTACTTTGCAGGGAGTTGGGGAAATTCACACTCTGGGGATCTTTTGCCATTTGCAAAAAGCCTGCGGAGGTTTTCCAAAGATCACGAACGAAGAGGCCTTTGATTTTTTTTTTCTGTTTAATCCCCCCTTTTAAAGCTGACATTGAGTACCTGTGAATCTAAAGGTGAATGCCGTTTAATTTTTCCAAGTCTGCCCTTTTGGCTTAAGATTTTTTATTTAAAACATAATGAAATGGATGGATAGAAAGTATATATTGTGTATGATTAAATGAAAAAGACCATTCAGTGAAAGGTTTCACCCAAGATCAGTAATTACTCTGTACTGGATTAAAGAAATCTGAAACTCTAACGAATAGCTGAGGTAGCGTACAACAATATATTCATACATTCATGAAGCTAAGGAAATTGTATACATGGAGTGGTGCATTTTCATCGCAAGGTCAAATAGCTATCTGAAATTGAAATGAAGCATTCATCTGTCAAATTCAGAGATCTGCTGTCAATCAAGGATCATTTTCTTTAAACTGATATACTGATACAGATTTAGGGGAGAAAAAAAAGATGGCAGGTGTGCAAAGTAATGTAATGAATTGAAATGACAAACAACAAAATCACTTACCTGAACATTGTGATTTGAAATGACTGGAGAAAAATGGATGAATGGCTAATAAAATAAGAAAAAAGAGCTGTCACAGTGTGCAGTGATGTCTACATTTCTTTGTTTTACCATGTTTTTTTGTAATGCACCACAGGGTTATTTTTATGTACTGTAGAATCTCACAAAACTTGAGAGGGAAAAAAGAAAAATGAAAAAAACAACCAGACACAAATGTTAAAGCTCTGACAGGAGAAAGAAATGGCACCTATCAAAAGGTGGTATATACCTAGGAGTATCTGACTACTTTGTTCTTGAGGTTGGAGGTAGGCAAAGTTGGAGGTGTCAGAATATTTGAGTCTGATAACTTGGGTCAGAGCTTGTCCAAACGACCGTTACAGGGTTTTTCTGGTTAGAGAAGGTTAATGACCACCAACAAAGGTTAAGGTAATATACACTGATAGTGATACTGTTTACTTTCACTCTCTCCAATTTCCCAGGAAAAGAAGTGATATAGTCATGAAAATCGTATCTATTGATGTATGCCAACAGACAAAGCCATTGCTGTTTTTTTCATGCAGAAGTGCATGAAAACAATTTCTACGGTCTTTACTTGTGATAACCAGGTATTGTCCTGTTCAGCCTGTCCAAACAAGCCGAGGAGGAGGAACATTTGCTTCAGACATCTAATAACTGCTAAAACTGTTTGACTCAATTTTTTCCTCCCATCAGCTTTCATCAAGAAGAAATAAAAAACATTCTTAAAAGTATCCTTTAAATGATTATCGGTTCTTATTAGTCACTCCAGTCACAACATATTATTTGTTTTTTTCAATCATTGTAATTTATTTTCTTTTGTATTAGATTTCCGATGAACACATCGTAACATCATACTCTAAGTCAAAACATGGTAAAATTTAGCCTATACACATACCAGCAAAAGAGAAAAATCTAACAGCCTCTCAACTGTACTATAAAAGCCAAAGAGCCTTATCAATATTAAAAAAGAAATTAACAAACTAATGTTACCGTTCATACCAAGTGTAACTGAGACAACTGGTGCATATTATTAAGCAACAAGTGAGAATTGACTTTAGTTTACTCTCATGCATTTTTCATTTACTGATGGGACTTTTTAACTATTCCATCTTCATCTAAAACTTTCATTTTTCTGTCCATGTTTTATTCAACTTTGGAAAAAGCCTCTGCATATACATTCCATGTTGAAAAAGGGAAAATATCAAATGGCAAATGCCAAAATAAATAACCATCAAAGAGTAACAACACAAGCCCTTCTCCTTGGACTGCAGAGATTGATTTTATCTCTGCTTCTCAACAACCTATAAGCAAAAAAGTAAATAAAATACCAATTATTTCAGACATTTCCATTCAATTGAGGTTGATGCACTTACCAGAGTTTACTGACGGCAGCCAGAAGTATAATAATAATAACTCCTGCAAATATCACAGCTAAGAAAGCATACAGCAGATGATCTGAAAAGATAAAGTACATTGTGTTACAATGGTAAACAAACAGTTTGATCAATTGAATCAATGTGAACATGACCAAATGTGTATAGGGACAAAGTTCAATTTACCATAAAACCAAGTGTGAGCATGTTCAGACTCACTGATTTCATTAGGTTTTGAAAGACCCACACGGCTTTCCTTAAATTCAACTAAAATGAGAATAAGACCAATAAATAAACAAACGTTTTGACGTCTCCCAGCACTTATTAGTATGAGTATGAGTATGAGTTTTTTAGGAATCCACAAAACGACTTACTGAAGTGTGTTCTGTTATGAAATATGTCATAAATCCTTTGACACGTCAACAGATGGTTATTGTGTACTCCTTTGCAAGTACACGGATAATGTAGCACTGTGCCTAAAGTGTCCAAGAAGGCCCTTTTACATTCAGTGCGTGTGCCAAGGATGAGGGCTGGATCCCTCAGGGGGAAGCATTCATCTGTTTGGAGATTTTTGTCATTGCACCGGGCCTCTTCAGGGCTCCAGCAGTTGGCTTGGAGAGTTTTCAGCAGGTCTCTTAATGAATCATGGAAAAAAAACAAGAGAGTGACTTGCATTCTTAAGACAATTCAATTTTTTAATTTGCTATTTCATTCAAGTGCAAAAGTTTGGGTGCCCAGCATTTTCTTATCTACAATTTCTAAAATGCTTCAGAAACTTAATGCATTATTTCTGCTACAGACATAATTGCTTTCAGGATTCAGAGTAAAAATCTTTATTGTCAGTTAAGGGGCATTTCAGTATGACATCATACACCGGGCATTAAAACCAAAATTGCGAATGAATGAATGAATGAATGAAAGTTGGGTTTGCACCCAACCCTAAACCCTTGCAGTTTGTCTGGAGGCTCACTGCCATCTATGTGTAAAAGAGGGAAAAGACAGATTGGAAGGCCTTCGGATGGAAGTGTTACAAAAAGGCAGCAATATACTCGGCCAGATTGTTTCAACGTTGGACCTCATTCACTTCTAATTTACAAAGAAGAACTTCCATTAGGGGGCACTGACAGGCAGCTGCCAAATTTATCCCTCTAACTCCCCAATCATTTACTGATAGTACCTATTTAAAAATGTTTTTAAAAAAACTTTTTAGCCTCATTTAATAAGGTATAAACTGGTTCCATACTTTGTAAGTCGCTTTGGATAAAAGCGTCTGCTAAATGCATAAACATAACCACATAAACATAATGGCTCTCCCTCGAAAGTGGCGTGTTTAAAATCAGCAATTGCCCTGCCTTTTAGCAAAAAGTGAAAGAGTTGACAATTTTGACTTAATTGACCTAACTCATCACCCTGTCCACAGTGTCTGTAATGTAGAGCCTTGATCAAAAGAAGTCTTTCTCCCTGCACCTACTTTCAATGTGTCCAAAATTCCTATATTCAAACCATCACTCTCAGACAGCAAAAAAATCATCCCTAATATTAAGAATAATGTCATGAATAATTTATGTAAAAAGAGAGATGATTACTTGAATTTCTATGTTTTCTATAACTGCAGCACAATCAGGGCAAGAGACTTATTTTCCTCTGCTTGGCTGATTACCAGAAGTATTGTGGCTTTTGTCTTTAGATCCTTCCATTTTCATTATTCAGATAATGCAAAGGAAAAACATGTTCACAAACTCATTTGTATGCAATCATTCAGGGGTGATATCCCCACAGTTTTGCTATATATATTTTTAATAAGTAATGTGTGTTTATTGTATTATTCCAGCTGAAAAAAGCATACCTGCAGTTACTGTCCTCCACACACTGGTCCACTCTCTCCTGGCAGATCTTGGTCTCATCTCCACATTTGCCACTCTGTAGACCACTTCTCATCATAAGGCAGCTCTGATCAGATGAATCGCACTCACACAACACCAGCATCTCTGCAGCCCTTTGTGGCATGTTACGGTAGAACTGTTGAATTTCTGTCTGACAGACGTCCCCATCGCATGGCCCTGCCATACACGCTTGAAGAACAGGGGCCAGGTGTTTGTTGCAAACTGAGTCGCTGACACAGACACCTATTCGATCCACACAGGATCCTGCACCATCATATTCTGCAAGAGGAAAGGTATTGACTGGATTTCCACGAAAAGATTCCTGATCTCTCACATGAAGCATGAAGTCATAATGAAATAATTCATACCAATGTCTATTAAACTGCTTGATTTCCAGTCTATTAATGTACTCCTCTTCTGCTGAATTGCTGTTTAAATAAAGAACACAGGATTAGGTATTCAGCAACATAGGCTTTGTAAAACTCTCTCTTGTTCATGACACTCATTCAGTAACACATCAGTCTTTGCTTGTAGGATCACCTTTGGTAAACAAAACGGTGATTTCCCAGATAAATGCATATCAGAGACACAAATAAGCATCTGCACCTGGCTTTTGGGGGCATTGTGAGGCCAACGCTTGTAGAGAGTCACATAGCTCCTCCTCCCAGGCACACACACACCCGCGTAGAGAAGGAAATTGGTCCAGTGCAGTCTGGATGGTCATGTTACATACCTCTGTGCCCTTTATTTGGCAGCGCTCATCTTGAATATCACAAAGACAAATAGGAAGGCAGAAAAACAGGATTTTCCATAAGCAGGTAAAGCTCTGTTTGAGCAACAGGTGTTTCACAGTGAATGAGCCTGCTGCCTCTTTGCTTTTAACCTTGTGAGAGTGGCAGAATACAATTCCTAATTCAATTCTAAATTCAAAGCACCACTCGTTTTGTTACTTTCACTTTGCCACAGGCTATTGCTTCAGATATACAATTTACACTATGCTCCATCAAGTGTAGTTCAATTTAGTGTTCCCGTATGCTCAGCTACCTGACAAAAGGCCATCACTCTTCCAATGTCAATTTGAGACCTTAAAGGATAACCATGTTTTTCAGGTTTTCCAACAGAAATATTGAAATTGAAATGTAATTTTTCTTACCTTTTGGGAAGCTACTGTAAAAAGCCTCCTCACACTTGCATAAATCTGACATGCAGGTTTCCATCTCAGGCAAGCAGGAAGGTGCTGGAGAAGGAAAGCTGACGCTGGATATCTGAGGAATAAGGATCCCTGAAGTACACATTGCAATAATTTAAATAATCTCCTTTCTTTTAGACACTTTTTATACATATTGCTATATCGAAGATGGATCAATGTGTTGGTGCTGATCATTTCATCATTTGAGCAACAGCATGACAGACCACGTTCAGCTTAAAAGTAAGATTTCAGTACAGTCAATTAAAGTTCACTCACCCAGAATGACGGCTGCCTCTAGTTGCATGAGTTGCATGTTTTCTGCTGTCAGTAGACAACTGAAGCTCGTATGCACCTAATGTATCCCTCTCTGTGGTCTCACAACTCCTGCTGTGATACACCACCCACAGCCAACAGGACGTAACACATGTCTTGGAGGCTGTACCCTGCACTGTGTAATAAAATTACATCTACCAATGAAACAGACACAAAAAACAACACAAACAGGTATTTTATTCTGGAGAAAGCAAGGAGCAACCGTGATATGAAAAAAAAAACATTTGAATTGAGACATATCTATTAAAAATTTAGTTAGTTGTTCAAGAGGATTACTGTTGCATTGAGTTCTCAACTGCTTCCATGTCTTTCATTCTACAAACATTATGAGCCTCTAAAGATTTAAGCTTTAAGGCTGTACTGGCCTGGTTTACCAGCCCATTGTTTATTGTTATATTGTTTGTTCATTAAGCATCACAGTGGTGTGGTGGTTAGCACCATCGCCTAGGGGCCTTTCTGTATGGTGCTGGCATGTTTCCTGACTGGGATTAAGCTGCATAGATGATGGATGGATGTGTCTTGTTTTTAAAACCTTTCCTTTGTATATTGCTTTCTATGATATCTGTGCAAAATGAAAAACTATTTCCTATTAACATAAAATCGATTGTGTAATTAATAATCGATATTTCTTTATCTAAAATGTACATTTTGAGTACTGCTATACTCAACTGTAATTGTGCTTGTTTGGATCATTCATGTAATTCTTCTTCAACTTCTCAGCTTTTCAAGGAAACTGTGGGGACACTACTTGTTTATAGTGTATAGTATTCTAGCTAGACCAGACCTGCTGAATACGATGGTTTCTGAAGAGTGCCTATCTAAAGACAACAGGAAAAAAAGATAAATTCTTCATTCTGGTTTGTAAAATGTTTTCATAGTTTTGTATTCTGAGGCTAAGATATTAAAAGTGGCACGGAGGATCAAAATGACAAATTGAGTGTGACAGATATGTTTTATGTGTATTGATATATTTCACAGTATGAATTTTGTAAGAACTCTAAATTCATATTAAGTGCATTGTGCATGAGCGATTCACCACTACAGAATAAAGAATGAATCAATCAAATAATATATTGCATACAAAAATATTCGACGTAATGTGATCACCAATCTCACAGACTGTGTAGTAACATCCCAAAGTATGATACAAAAACTATATTTTTACCTAAATAAATGAATAACTATACACAATAAGTATAGGTTAACAACATCGAATCTGCTTTCTTATGTGGCCATTTCTTTTTTCGTTTTTTGCCTTGTTCCATTGTCTAATTTTAAACGCTGAGGCTATATTTGTGTTTTAGTTGCAAATGTTTCTTATTGCTGTACTGATTTCTGTGAGAAATGTTCCAGAATGCAATAATAACTTATGAACTGCATGTACATAGTGGTGCTGCTTTCATCCACTTGTTGGAGGTTTGATGGCTGTGTTTTGAGTTTGAAAAGAACGAGTACAGAAGGAATACGCACTGCCAATGTCATTTATTCATCAAGCACATAAAAATAGGAACATACACCGACTAGAGTGCAGGACAATATAGCCAAGTAAACACAAATAAATAACAAGTGGAGAGGCATAAAGTGCATAAAGTTACAAGATGCACAAAACTTTTTTTTTTATCAAATACACCACTCTGATCAACTGTCAAGTCCATCGTTAGGACTAGAATAATGCTAATGGGTTCGACAAGATTTAAAATTTCTGAGTTGTCATAGCTTTAAGTGTCTAACACATCAATCAGCATAAAGATGAAAGCAAAAGACAGTGAATGTTCCAATTAATCAATCTCATTCACAAATGTCCTAGAGATAACACAAACTGCCAAATTTGTATCAAGCAGACACAAATCAGACCACAATTGACTGCAGAAATAAAGCAATTGAGATTCCTTTGATTACATTTTTTTTTGTTGTTTTGTAGTTGTGACATACACAATATTTTCATTTGTTCCCTTTTCTTTGTTATGCTTCCTCTTATGTTGATTTCTTTTCATAATTTTTCCATTTGTTCTTTTTATTTGTAAAGAGATTTCCATATCATTTTTCCCTTTTGTTTTGGAACATTGTTGACAGAGGAACTGATTATACTGCCTTGAATACATCACTCTTACAATCAGTTAAAAAAAATATTTTAATGACCAATGAAAAACAGGCAACTGTTTTTTTTAGATTATTTTCCACGTCCCTGATACTATCAGTGAGTTTTTCCTTATGTCACAAGTTATCTCAGAGGGCAAGGAGATAAGGTTTCATGGTCAGTCCCGTTGATAATAGTGGTGAATTGAATGTTAGCATATAAACTGACAGAACAACATATATGCTCTGAACATCTTATTTTCACACAAATCAACACCACATTTCCATCAAACTGCAATGTTGTTTAAGGTGTTGTTTTTCAAAAGTAACAGAAATCATGGAAAACACGCAATTTGCTGTTGAAAATCCTGGTTTAATTTATCTATTAACCAACCATTCCCAACGGGGTGGCAGGGGGCTGGAGCCAATCCCAGCTGAGTATTCTGAGTATCAAGATTAGAATCTTTTTAAATGACAGAAAACAAGTGGAGCAGGAACAGCCATGCATTGTTGACAGTCATAGGTTTTAGTAAATATGGACAGGGCATTATAAAAACATGTCTTTGTGTCACATGTGCTGCCTGTTATCTGGCCTGGATTTTTAACCTTCTTTTATCATCACATTTGTTTCTACCTGATTACCTAGGATTTTGTCATTTCAAAATAATATTTTTTCTTCTGACCATTTTCCCTAGGGCATTAAGGCTTTTGGTAATTGTTACTGCATGACCACATTTTTAAGAAATGGCCATTTCAGAGAAAAATGGTTCTTTATTTTTCTTTAATGCTGTGCATGATGTGAAACAGCGCAGCAACAATGTATTCAATTTGGTTGTATTGTGCCACCCAAACCTGGAGAATGAAGAGTGAAAATGTATTTTCCTCTGATTGATCTGGCAACATTTACATAATTATAGTGCAGCTAATCATTTAATAATGAACACTTACACGGAAAAATTAAAACGGATGCTTAAGTGGGTAAAAGACTTATTTCTCTAGCACCTGCTTCCCATTATAAAAACACAAAGGTAAACAAAAACAGTGGAAAATAAATACATAGAGTCAAAATTCCAATTAGCTGCAATGACACTTAGTGTCATTTAACTTGTGTAATGTGTCATAAAATACAGTTGTTGATGCCTGATATTTTAAATATATATATTAGATCATGAATTTTAATTCAGATTCATTTTTTTAATGAACTCTTTGATAGAGATTTAAAATTGGCTAACAAGACTACACCATCTGATCTGATAAGCGTGACAAGTTGTCCACATTGTTAACCTGAGTTGATAAGGACTTTCGGCTTTCTGAGCTCGCCCTGGTCCGCATCGTTTCTTTTTGAATTTGCCGTTGGCTGCAACAACTACAAGAAAAGGCTGATTTGAATTCCTCGCGGAACTTGCCTGAAAAGAAAAACACAAAAAATATATTATTCAAATTGAAACTTTCAATAAATTATCAGAGACATCAAATCCTGGTTGTTTATACATTTGAAATATTTTGAAGAGTCTTGAACATTTTTCTTAGAAATATGTGTTTTGGATTTTTACATTACATGGGTCAATAATATGTCAGTATGAGGGCGACGCAAGTCTATCCAGAGTATCTTTTCACCTTTGACAAAATAGGAGTTCTTGTTGAGCAATAACACATATTTGATATGATATACAGAAATCTAAGGCTAAAAGGTATGTTGTAAACATGAAATAGTTCACTAGAGGGCAGTAATTAACTTACTTTTTGTACTGTGAATGAAATCTTAAGAAGCACTGCTACTTTAAAACTCACCACTCAGGAAGTTATAGATTATGGGATTTGCTGCACTGTTGGCATATATAAGCCAGTGTGAGAAAGTAAACCATGCATACACCGTCTCTCTGTCATTTGTGTTCTTGAACGTCCCAAAGACTCTGGAGATAAAATAGGGTAAAAAAAAGAGATTACCCTTTCATACATTGTATCATAAAAACAAGTCACAATTGAGGGATTTAAGTATACCGTATCAGTCAAAACAGATGTAAGAAAAATTATGCAAAATATAGGCTCTGATCTTAAATAACCTCTACAGTGGAGCGAACTCAGAATGCATTGGCTTTTGATCCATTGAGCTGCAGATCTAGAGAAATGCCTACCTTTTCATGACATTGAGCACGCTGATCGGTAAGTAGCACAGGGCAAACACAAATAGCACCACTATTAGCATACGAGCTGTTTTTCGTCTGGCTTTCACTTGTTTGATCTCCGCAGAAACTGTGTTGGTTCTAACTCTCGCAGATTCTCCCAGCCCTGTACTTGCAGCTGAGCACTGGATAGACCTCCATTTCCTTTGAATAACTGAAGTGTTTCCAGGAATCTGTTGATTAAATATTTGCATACTTTAGGAACTATAAGCAAAATCACACTCAATTCGCAGAGCGATTAATTTTTAAACATAACTTTATGAGCTGAGGGACCTGTCCTACAATGCAGGATAGAAGGCTTAGTGAGGTATTATCACACAATCATGATGATGCCTAACTTCCTTCCTTCCATGCCATGGTGCCACAATCATTTTATAAAAAATATTAAAACACACCTTGGTGTAAGACACTAAAATGTCTCCTCTGTTTCCTGTCTCCAGAGTTAGACTTCATCTAACACATTTTGCTCTCTGACAAGCATTTAAGTGACAGAAAGCTGAGTGTAAGAGAAAAGATGGCTGCAAAAGCTTATAAAGTAAGTTTCATATCTTCAATTGAATAACATTTACAAAAATATTGTTTAATTTGTTCAATTTGATTTCGTTGATAATGTAACATCTCACAGAATAAAGATAATTAAATTTCTCTTTGATTGTGGTGTTATCATTTCTTTTGTGCTCCTAAAGACCATTTTTTGAAAATTTACAGTGTAAATATGTAGGATAAAACTAATATTCAACTAAACTAGATATGACAACAACTGAAATACAAATATTGAGGAAAATTAGTTGCATTTACATGATGGTTGCTTTACATGCTCATTTGCTAGTTTTTTTTTATCGTTTCCCTTTTTGATAGTGCTGCTTTAGCCTTGATTCCAATTTGAATGGCACGGTACTTATTTGGGACTATAACTTCTTCATCTCTGTAAATATATTTAAATGTATTTACCTTGAGCAAATTAGAAATCACCATCATGGCAATGCTGTGTGTGATCCAAATGTAAGGACTGAAGAACCAGATCATGAAAACACATCCTAGTAATGTTAGCTTTTCCTCAGATCGAATAGGCCTCTAAGGAGTCACTCAATAAAAACCATTAATACCCACCTGTTGACACCAAAGCTTGTGGCATATTTGAATATATGCCAGGACCATAAGACATAATGGTGCAAAGTATGTCACAATGAAGAAGCAGGTGTGATACACCTTTGGATAAATCTCAGCTGTGAAAAGAAAAAGACTTTAGAATGGTGGTTACCAAGGGATAAGTTAGAAAACATTTAGCTATTCAGTTATTCAGTTTAAAATTTATCCTTTTACCACTGAAGTCAGAAAAAATAATGAGAATTTTCCAAGGCCGACCTGGTAATTGAACATCATTTGAAATATTACGATTGTAATGACTGATTCACAAATTTGCATGTTCTATTGGTGAAACGATAAAATGCCTTTGGCAGTCAATCAGTCGTGATTTTTGTAGAAACACTAGTCTGATCCCCGTAGATTCTTCAATTATCAATCAAAAGGGTTGGTACCACTGTCTTCCTGACATGTAATAATAATAATAATAATAATAATAATAATAATAATAATAATATAATAAAAAGCCAAGAGATATCAATAAGATATTGATTAGATAGAGTATTTATTTGTTTTGGGATGAAATTTTTTCCTCAAATGTAAATAACTCCATTTTAAATGTGTGAAGACAAAAAAAAAGGCATAAAGTCTTTACCTGTTTTGTAAAAACCTGTGAATACTAACCTCCCCAGTGTTCATCACAAACGGTGAAGAGGCTGGTCTTGTTTGTGAGTTCAGGCAGCAGGCTGCTGCACTCCATTACAATTGCTTGAGGAATCATGATGATGCAAGACACAACCCAGATGGCAACAATACTTTTGCGGGCCCTCTTGGCTGTGCTCTTGAACATAAGCGGGTGACAAATAGCATACCAGCGGTCTTGGGCAATGCAACTCAGTGTTAAGACTGATACCGAAACCGATATTGTCTGCATCAAAAAACAAAACAGAAGCAGAAAAAGACAAAGATGAGCTGGAATTATTACCTTCAGTACTTCTAATTAAATAGATTTAATATATGTGTGTCTATGTATAGGTGCTTGTGTAGATGTGTGTGTGTGTGTGTGTGTGTGTGTGTGTGTGTGTGTGTGTGTGTGTGTGTGTGTGTGTGTGTGTGTGTGTGTGTGCGGGTGGGTGGGTGTATAATACACAGGGAGTATGACAGTTTGTCTTCCTTAATTACTTAAAGAATTCTAAATTAACTCATAATTATTAATCATGACTTGTTATTTTTGCCAGCAGTAATGATCTCCTGTAATACCATTCTTTCAAGTTGTTTATTGAGTGTGTTGAGAGTGTCTATTATGTTCAGCAACCTGTCTAATATTCTACTTTGAACCATCATATTGAAGAGTTTTTTGCAGTCTCTTTCCCCTGTTGAAAAGCCCTCAGAGCTCCTTCAATTACGATTTGTGTCATCCTGATATCTCCGACTTTATTTTGAATGGTATTTTGTTTTCTTTCTATATTTTCTACTATGCAATTCAGCTGTATTCACCAGCAGTCCACAGCCTGTGAAACCACAGCTCCAAAGTTTGCTGAATCTTTCTGAAGGTCATTGGCAGGCAGACAAGGTTTTGATGTACCTCCCTATAAATCCCTTCAGAGACGTCTATCAAAATACTGTCTTCTCATATTTAAATTTCAAATGGAGATGCATTAACACCATAACAGCGCAATAGGCTATAACTTCTGTGTGGACAATATAATCCCCACAAGGATAATGAAATGCTTCCTCAGTGACAATTTTTGGCCCAACAATGACCAGAAAAAGTTGCTCAGCGTGAAGAGGAAAGCTGTCAAGGAAGAAGGCAGAGTTACTGAAGAATGCACAGAAGCAGTTGGAAAAGAAAAAGGCTGGGAAACAAGCTCCAGCAGGGCAATGTAAGGGATGTGCTGCCAGGCATGAAAAAGACTTATTCAAACTGATGTTTGTCTACACAGAGCAGAAAATCTTTTTTTCCCATTTGGCTCAGTTCAGAACAACAATCGGCATATATTCATCCATCAATGCATTTTCTATTTAGCTTTATCCAGTCCCCTACAAGTCAGGCTTGCAGGGGAGCTGGTTCTTAGATGACATTGGGTGAGAGGTAGGGTTCACCATTTACAGGTTGCCAGTCCATCATAGGACCTGACAGAAAAAAAGCAACACAAGCCTCCATACATAATCAGTCTTTCCTATTGTCACATATTCCACCATTTAATTGCCAACTGCACAAATATATTTGAAGAGTGGAGCCCTTAGAGGGAATTTATGCTTTCACTTGCATTATTTTAGTTCTGTGACAGTCAGAGACTGATGTTGATTTAGTCTTATTAGTTACCCGTTCTAGATCTAGACATGTAAAGAAAACCCAGAATGCTATGAAAGTAGGACTTGCAGTTTAAAATGCTAAAATGCAAAGTGCCAGGCTATAGTTGTTTGCTTTCTAACAACACAGAATGGCTTACAGAGCCATAACTGAGTTCCTAACACTACTCACAATGACACATTTCCCAGCCGTTCTGACATGATCAATGCCCATGGATACAACACTCCTTATCATTTTGAGCATGTTAATAAGGCATGGGAAATATAAAGTTTGTTAGACATTTTTTCTCATCAAGGACTGATTCATTTATTGTGTGAGCAGAAGCAGTGGAGGCTCCAATGGAGCCTGAAGGACGATCTGAGCCCACACAGTGCACTCGGGTCCTTTTCACACCTAAAGTCATGTGATTAAACAGGCTGTTAACATTGTGGTTATGCTTAAACTAAATAACTAATAAGTAGTTTAAGCTTTTTTGACTGTGGTTTCAAAATATTTACTTGTAGATTATTTTCTATTAGTTCCCCATTTACAGGCTAAGAGTTTTTGTGTTTTTACTTTGACATTTTTCAACTGCACACCTACACCCTTCCTCAGAAGTATCATGTGATATTGTGACCTTTGGTATAGGTGAAAATAAAACATCAAAAAGAGTGTGACAAGGAGGTATCTATAGCTTACACTCGAGATATGAACTAGAATAAGTTCAACTTGGTAAATTCATGATCTGCACCTACCTGAGACTAACATCAAAGGCCTCATGTAAAGCTCAACCTGGGGCATACCAAAAGTTGTTTCTATCTTGATGAATACAGATACATACTTGGCTAAACTTTTTTGGGGGGGTTTTGATCAGATACAGTTTCCCCACACAGTTTTCAAGTTAATTTCTCACCTGGAGATAGGGGACAATTTTGCAAAGAGTGTCTCCAAAGAACCATGTTTCTGTGATGTCCACCACAAGACTTGCAGGCAGGCAAATGATGGTCACCAACACATCAGCAAGGGAAAGATTCACAATGAAGTAGTTGGTCACTGTGCGCATGTGACGATTTTTCCACACTGCAAAACAAACTGTAAGACATTAGCAGTAAGGTTAGTTTATGTTTCAGTGAAGTCGATTCAATTATATCAACAAATCTCTCAAAGGCAATCTTTGGTAATGAAGTTTGGCTGTAATTCATTAAATTCCACCTGTACATTACAATGCTTTAGTTTCCAGCTACAAAGGCTTTTAATTAGAATGAGCACACACGGTCAATAGGTGAAAAAAGGGAAGCTTGTGACAGCAATATGGCCCTGTTCACTTTTCTGTTTTACAGGGCATCAGGTAAAATCTCACAGAGTCTGTTGAAAAATGTGTTGAGGTTCTAAACACTTTCTGTATGTTTTTTAAAAAAAAAAAAAATATTTTAATTTTACAGAAAACTGACAGTCACAAATAGAAGACCTACAACCTAACCTACAATCCTGGTAGTTGAATAGCTTCACCAGACCAATGAGATTGCTAAATTAACACTTCTGTTTTGTTGATGCTGTCTTTATTTTCCTATAAAGGGAGTGTCTTCTGGCAAACAGCATACACCTTGTAATGTTTCTAACAACACACCTCATCCTATTATTTGAAGTAAGCCTGCATGACCTTGAATTATATATGGCTCTGGGAGCGAATTAAGGCTCAAGAGATGAGAGACTGGTCGAGCATATTCAGACTGGGTTTCCACTAACTGACAGTCTGGGGAAAAAAGCAGCAAAGCGTGTGTGCACCGTGTCCACGTAGTTAGTCACAAACAATGTGAAATAGAGGATGGGAGATGGACATTAATCTCAACCCAAATCTCACACAATGTCGTAACAAGTTATTCCTGATTTAGTTACAATCCATCCACAATCAAACCTACAGTCATTTATGTTGAGGTCACCTGGAGCTTCCTTTAGAGGTAAATGCAACATCTGTCTTTCTAACCACTCAAAGTAGTGGAAAGGCCAAGCCACACGCAATCAATTTCATATTTATCTTGAGGAGGCTATAGGGCAATTTGATCATTTTCAAACTTCACAGTTTTAGAACATTTTCAGAACTCAACTCAAGTTTTAGACAGATCTCAAGACATTTAGCTGTCACTAAATATCTCAGTTTATAATGGCTTTCTATGGGATGAAATGGTTGTTTATTGAGTGCTGGGGGCTAGGAAAAGATGCACAGTAAATAAACAGTAAATGTTTCATTTCAATTTCAAATAATTTTTTTTTTTATTTAATTCCATTTCTTATTTAAGTTTTATGTTTTTGTTCAGTGTCCAAGTATCTTATCAATTTTAAAATATTTCCTTTATCTTAAGATTTTTTATTTTTTTTCTCACTTTGAAATTTCTCTTTTTTTCAGTTTCAGGATTTGTTGTGCAGTTTGAATTTTTTTTTCTCACCCTCACTTTTTTAATGTTTATGGGTTTTTTTCCAGTTTTAGAATTGTTTTCAGTGTCCAATTCTTTTCAGTGTCTTTATTATTAATTTACTGATTTTCAAAGATGATGTGGTTTGATTGCAAGAAAGATGGACCCTCGCTGCTACTGCAACATCCAATAAATCAGCTCTACGAAAGCAGGTCTTACTTCACAAGGCTTAAAAATCTACGGCTGCTCTCTCTAACACATCAAAGACTGCTTTGGAGGTGCTTTAATTTCTCCTCTGTGTATAAAGGATTGAATTCAAGTAATTGACTTTTGTCAGATAGAGATGTGCTGAGATAACCTAACTTTGAAGCCATGCATATATAAGGGTGGTAATGTGATGTCACAATACACAAGTCGCTATGGATTATATAAGGAGGATGAAAAGGTTATTTCTGAAATGCATTAACATCAAATAGTGCATATGTCCAATAAAAACAAAATTTTCACCTCTTTAAACAAGTACTTGATTATGAAATGTATATAATGCTAAAAATTATATGATGCTATGGCTCAACTGTCTAATTTCCATTACATGCTCAGAATTCTGCATGCGCTTTCACACCAGCCAATTAAGAGTCAACATGTACTCTAATGAGAGTAAAAACTAGAGCTCTCGGAGAAAAACAGTTCAGGCACAGGTAACCACAAGGTTAGCCTCTTGTTGGGAGGAGCCAGTACAGACAACTGCACCACTGTGCCACATCACATAGGTTCCATATTCTAACAAATGTGATCCCTCCGATATTGTCTAAATGAGTTTTCCTGCTGCGCTCCAACCCTCTCCCTTTTTTTAAAGGTTAAATTGAGTCTGTTTTTAGCTAAAATTAGAGAGCCCACTGTGCTTTTATAGAGGATTTCTCAAATATTTTTTTAGTTGCGGTATGTTTTGTCATCTATGTGGATTATTCTATTCCTCTCTGTGTAAGTCTACCTGCCATGATGCTCACTGTTCATTTTTTCACCTCATTGAGCATCAATTGCACAGTGTGAGAAGGCTCCAAATTATTACTGTGGGTTTTACCGAACAAGTCAGCGGGGAGATGTTGAATATGTTTGTCAATTCTTTTCTCTTTTTCCTACACATATTTATTTCTCTGTAAGGTGAACACTGAAGTGTTTGTTTTCTGTCACCTGGTGTCTGCAGTGAATGCAGTAGCTCAGATTTCTGTTTGAATCCACATATAATATGAGGCAATTTCACATAACATCCCATTTTTGTTTGTAACCGTTTCTTCTCCTTCAGAGACTGGTACTACAGACATACCTTTATTTTCTTCCCAGATCAAAACATAGGGGAAAAAAGAAACCAAGTAACCTCTGACATTGAATCTTAAAAGTAACAAAAGTATTCAAGGTGTCTGATGAGCTTAAAAAGGCCTTTTATAGATCCAAAGCATAACTTGCTGATTGGTCATCTTAGAGAAATTTGAACATACCTTTTTCAAGGAATTATGAAAATTTCTATTGTAGTCAATATTAGGCACATTTACATTGACCTTCACAGATAGTACATCCAAGCTGAAATCAGAATTAAACTCTATACTGTTTCAAATCAAAATAACAGTGATCATGCTGATATTTAATACATGTACTGTAGTTGTTCTGTCAGTCCTGTCATTTGTCCCTGAAAGGCTCAAAAGTATCTTAAAGTAGTCTCTGATCCAATAATATTACATCAATCATAAGAAATTGTAATACTAACTAGAAAAATATAGCGGTATCTGCCAGACAAAGCCCAGTGTGGGACTACACTCTTAGACAAACCAGTTCATAGTGACAGTACATAACACTATCGTAGTTACTCTGCAAAGCTGTCTGATCATGTTATGGTATCCCTCAGATTTAGGTTGTAGACATCACTTTTTATTGTTTTATTGTTTTATTTTTACTAATGCTATGCTTTAGGATTTATTTTAGCTGTTGGTTTAAGGTAGGTTCAGGGCAAAGAGTCAGTTCAGACCTACTAGGTGTTTATTCACTCAAACATACTCATACAAATAACAAAAATGCACACATTCTATTGCATGTAGTCCAAGATGATCATAGCAGCTCCCTTTCTGATCTTGACTGGCTGTCTTGCCTTCCACCAATTCCTCCCCAGGCTCTACCATTTAACAGAGATATGTCCCTATTACAAAAATCCGAACAAAAATGAACCACCAGATAATTTGTCTCTTCCTATTTGACTTCTGATATCTCTGATTACATCTGTGATAAGTCTTGTCACTCGTGTTTTTCCCTCCCTTATTCAATGCTGCGATATCAAATGGAGTATTCACATAACCTGCATATCTCACATGGCTGCAAATGGGAGATGCTCAAGGCATTTTGAATAAGAATTGCACATGAGATCCATGTCTATGGTTTCTAGAACTGTAACATGGCTACGTGAAATATTAAAACACTGCAATGGGATTAAAATCCTTACAGAAAGAAGATATAACATTTTTTTCAATTTTAATATAAGCTTGGTATTGCTTTTTTAGATCCCATGACTCATTAGATGGATATATGAAAGTAAATTTTATAACATTGCTGTATCTTCATGACATTTTTGTTCATTATTAAAAAGCGTTAATTAATTAATGATTTAAGATTTTTTCACATTACGTTCATCGTTTTTGACGATTACATATTAGGTGGGAGTGGGGGGAATTTTATTCCATTCCAGGACACCTACATGCATCTAACAGCCACAGGCAAATTCTCCAAAGGAATATTTAACGGGATGACTGCTTTTCTGCTTCACATATGATCTGTCATTGCTAAACATAAACATGGTGATTTTTACACTATCAATTGAAGAGACGTATGTAACTCCCAACTTGATCGTGCAGACCATGAGTATTGTATTCTTTTAAATGTACAGAAATGCTCGGATGTGTGTCGGCAGCACTTAAACTAACTTTTCCTTCTCACAAACCACCTTTAGTACTTCAAAATCTTTTCAATAAAACAGCACCATGTTCCATCTGCACATATATGCTTTTCTTCAGATCTTATCTTTGCCTTCATATGTTGAGCTTGCACCAGGCTCAAGACCACAAATCGACATAACATAGACATAGAAATATATGATATTGATGTTATTTTAAGCATTTGGAAGGGGGGTGTCAGAATTGGCGGCAGATATTGGGGATTTTGAAATCCTGCCTGTTTCTGCCAGTCAAGACATCTGACTCACACTGTGTTTCTCCTCTTACTATACAGCCATCGCAGAATAAAGCTTATTGGCTTGTTATTATTAAACCTGCAGTCACATGCTGCACCGGGCTTATGCACTTAAGTAACTTGGGCATGGCAGAATCATCTGTGTAACAATTCACACACACTGGTAATACACAGAGCTTCCTAAATAGGACCTCAAACATAGAAAGAAGAGATAACGTAAAATCCAATATAACAATATTAAACTGACAAAACAAAAAAGTTTAAATCAATATCGATATGTCCAAATATTTCAAATGAAAAGAAAATATTCCTGTTTTTCAATCTATTCTAAAACATCCTCCTGTGGTGCAGCGATTGAGGTGTTTGCAGTGAGGCCTCATGGCAAGTTTGGGCAAATTAAAGCTTCCCTATGCCGAAGATTATTAAGTCAATAGAAAGATGGATTAAATTATTATAGTATATAGTATACACAGCATAAGATCTGGAAATATCAGGGTATGTTTGTTTTTATTTATCAAGATACAAGTACTTTTATAAATAGAGTATAAAAAAGTATCCTAATAAGGTAAAGCAGAGATTGTGAATGATGTTGATTGAACAGTAAGTTCTATGGTGTTATCCCCAAACCAAATTTTTAGTGAAACGTTAGCTACAATAGTAATTAATGCTAATTAACTAATAGTATTATTACAGAAACTTTAGACAAACAATAGGGCACACTTACACTCATTCCAAGAGTCAATTTGGAATCCCAAACATGCCTGTTTTTGGACAGTGGGAGGCAGCTGATGGATCAAGAGACATCAGCTCATTCAAATATCATTGAAATAAAACAACAAGGACGAATAAAGAGGAGGGAAAGATTATTTTAAAAGCTTTTAAGTTGTTTCCGCTGTATTTCTTCACTGACAGGATAAAATTATAATGACAGAGTGTCAACTCTGAAGCTAATGGCCATCCTCACGAAATATGCTGTAATTCTCATGGTCACCAGATGTGTCACGATTTCAGTGCCTTTGTGGCTGTATCAGTCCTGTGCAATCCGTTAATTAAATTACCTGGAAAAAGGTCAGTGCTCCTTGTTGACCCCTTTATATACTGGGGGCTTCATTCATAATGAAAAATCGCTTAAAATCTATCCATCCATTTTCTAAACAGCCTTTACCCAACAGGTTCAGCTGGAGCCTATCCCAGCGTTTAAAAATATCCATTTTAAAAATTACTCCTCTTACTAGTTTGGCATTTTGTATTTTGAAAAAATGCTAAATACGCACACTGTCACAATACACACACAATACACACACTGTCACATAGTTAATTACATTGATATGTCTGTGGGTGCAAGGTCTTCCATAAGTGCAAAATATTAATAATGTCATATCAGTGATTATCATGTAACTATGAGCTCTCTTAACGATTAATTAAATAAATGATTTCTTCATTATAACATCATTTGGTTATTTTCCAGCATTTGTTAGTTGCAAAAGCTGAAGAATTGATGGAATAATTCCTGCAGTGTAGAACATCAGATTTACAGTTCACAGGGTGCTTCATGGAGAAATCTTAATTACACCACAAATCTGTTCATCACCTATCACAGATGCCTCACAGAAATCGAAGTTTAAATAGAACAATTTCCAGTGCTTGGTAGCTGTGAAAATCGGGAATAGGATACCTCTCACATGGGAATAAAAACGAGGCAGGAATATGTAAAATATTAATCAATTCTGGAGAAGAACATTGGCAAAGAGCTGAATGGCCATGCACCCTCATTCGACTTGAACAATATCGTTATCCAGGTTATGGCTTCAACTTTGAATAATGAGAATTTCAAACAAGCCCAAATAAACAAAATTAACGAATTTAAAGAATTATACTGTCAATTTCATATTTTTTTTAAATGATGGCGTGTATGTTACGTGAAAAACCATTCACGACGTTAGTACCAAACATGGAACCAATTAAATCTGGTCGCATGACTTATAATTACACACACACTCAGCATTGCGCAGGCAGACTCCTCTTGGATGCGTTTTCATCACGACATGCGCCACTGCAACTCCAACATCAAATCAACTGCGCCCCTTGAAGTTATTCAAGTATTACATTATCCCTAACTGAAGAATGGGTAAAAACATTAAAAAAGGTCATACATAAAACTATTCAGCTTACCAAGTGAGTTTCCAATGAGCGAGACGAAGAACACAATGATGTATGCCACAATCAGAACCCATTCATACTGCTTGGGATGTAAGTACTCTCTCCAGATGTATCTCAGAAGTTCGTCGTCCGCATCTATGCTGGAGTGCACGTTCAACTCTGAGCCGTTGGCATAATGTGCAGGTGCTAAGCAGTCATCGCAATCCAAATTCCCGGTGATCCCGGACATGTTTGGAGGTGACAGTGTTTGCTGAGGTGCCGCACTGACCGCAGGCTGGACGCTGGCTGCTAACGGGTGCGCGCCACCGTGGAGCGATGATAACGCGCTCCGCAAAGATCGTCAGTATGACGACTTTCCCCATTTGTCTCCACCGACTCTGTTTTGCCATTGCCTCCCAACTGCCCCCAGCCGTTTACTCGTTTCCGGCAGAGGGTTTTCCCGATTTTTAATAGACTACAGGGAAGGTACAAGAAAGTTGAGAAAAGTCATTTTCATTTTAAGTCCATGTTCATGTGTTGTAAATGCAACACAGAGCCATAATGTTCAGGCCATTTAACAATATGCAGTCAGCTGACCCGCATGATCCATTCGATTGAGCCACTTTCTGATTATACACCTAATATAAATGTTTAAAAGTGCTCCATCAGGACCGGTTTCTCTTTAATATGTGAAGTTACTTGAATACAGGGACAGGGCAAACAACTATCAGTATAGAAAATAATAAATTTATTGAACTTCAGTCATTATTTTTCAAAGCAGGATAGCCAATTCTTATCTTAATGAATATTGTAAAATGTCATTTTAGAAACCTTTCATGGTGAATTAATCTCATGCTGACTGTTCTTTCTAAACAAAAAATTGATCATAAATCATATGCTTCACTGTCTGTCCACTTTGTTGCTTGAATACATCAGAACAAAGCCAGTATCAGCAACAGAAAAGCCCATGTAAAAGAGTTTGGAGGACCTCTTTAATTATGAAATGTATCTTAAAGAACTGAATCTGTAGCCACAATTACTCATCATATTCAGTTCCAAAATTCACTTTCCTTTCTGTGTGTCACTGTATACCTAGTACATCTGAGTGATATCTCTTGGCTGGAATCAGTCGTCTGGTGTTTTTTTTTATTCATTTTCATTGTACCACTGTGAGACTTGTTATACTCACTCAAAGCCAGCATTGAATACTCAAGATCTCTTGATTGTGAATTACCTGGATTGAGAGTCCTGGTGCCTTCCTACAGAGTTTCTCACATCCCACTTATTTGCCCGGTTTGTTACACAGTTTCCCCGGAGAGAAAGACCCACGGGGATTCAAACAGGGAACCTTCTTGGTCTAGCTAGCCAAGACACCACCGCAGCCCCAATGTTATCTTAAAACTTAATTGGAAACTGTTCATGGCTGGAGTGAAAGACATCTCGTAGAGACAAAACCTTCTGGTAGTCTCTCTTTTTTCATTGAGCTTAGATGTCTCCTGTCCCTCACTGCTCCTGTTTCAGCTGAGCAAAATACATATAAGGTTACATATCTTTGCCAAGATGGTCAGCAGTGAGAAAAAGCCCAATTATCACACGGCTAATGTTTTCATGTACAAATAACTCTCTCATAACCAATGAGACAACTGTCAGAAAACATAGTGAAATTTCATTCAAATTGTTAACAGTGTTCCACTGGAGTGATGCAAGGTCACTTATATCGCAGTTAATATAAACAAGAATGTATTATTGGAAGCAACAGTGAGAAACAAAATGAGGAGAAAAAAATCTGGTACATTTTTTGTGATGTATTCAGTTTTTTTATGGTAATGTGTTTACCTTGTTCTGTCATTTCCACCTTAAACATGCACTTTTTTCCTGTGAAATCTTGTTGCACTCATTTTTATACAGTCTTCCTTCATAATTACCAGTGATGGATTAAATAGCTTTGTACTTTTAGTGTTCATGGTCTTTATTCTTTCTATGTAATTTGTTGTTGCCAGAGAGACATCAAAATAATTATTTTAGGAAAGCAGCCCTCGGCCAAAGTGCAATGTCAGTCACAATGCAGATAACCCTCCCCTCAGAGCGCTCACATGAAGACTGGAGACAAAATGATTACATCTCCTGTGCAACTAAATGTAAGAAAGAAATTGACTTGCCCTCATGATTGGCCCCAGCTGTGAAATCGCAATGAATGAGTTGCCATCAAAGAGGTTGGCATCAATTTTCTTCAAATAACTTTTAGATACAAAAGGACCTGATTTATTCTTTTGTTCCCATCAACAAATTTTTCTTAGATGTAATTCTGATTCTGATTTAGATAAATAACAACAATAAAATAACAAGAAAGAAAGAAATTAGATAAGAATCTGTAATGAATTCTCAGTTCTCTAATAATGACAAACTTAAACGGTTGTCATAAAATGAATCAATAATAGTTTGATCCAGCCCTGCAATGGACTGGCGGACCGTCCAAAGTGTACCCCGCCTCTCGCCCATTGTATACTGGGATAGGCTCCAGTCCCCCACCATTTGGGAATAAGCAGTTCAGAAAATGGATGGATAGTTTGATCCAAGAAGGCCAATGAAGCTACTGCGAGTTATGTGAAAGTTGGAGTTGACTTTGTGTGACAAGTAAGTGAGATTAGGGAAGACAGGATTTTGTATAATGACTGTTGTCTGTGGCTATATCATCACTCAAACAACAGGCAGAATGTCAGTTATGTTTGTTGATGTGCCTTCACTCTTTATTCACAGGTGGAAATGTTGCCTAAAGTGTTGCATGCACTCAGTTTTATAGAAGGTTTTGGTTGTGTATATTCAGCTTCACCTTGTAGCAAACCTGACCCCTTGCAGTTACACATGGGAGTGAAACATGTGATACTCACATGCTGCACGAGGCTTATGCTTATCTGGATGTGCCTGGTTCTGTGAGAATCATTAATAAACATCGATATCATCAATCTCCTATGGATGTACATGCCAGCCGAATTCCAAACCTGCATGTCATACTGAAGGAGGGTAAGTAGAAACCGTTAGTCAATGGGGAGAAGCAGAGGCAAAGAAAAGCGCTGCCAATCACGTAAAAAAATAGTTGTGTCCTCCACACAGCAACTGTATTTTGCTGCTTTAAATTTTTTTCGGTGGTTATTGTTGCTTACTGAGGGTTAAACATCATGTCATCAGCCTCTGCTCAGTCAACTGAAGAAACGATTGTTTATGAAAGACGTGTTTTCCTAGAATGCATGATACGCTCAAGCCAATTGGATAAATAATGAATGCAGGATTATGATCTGCCCCTTCATCACTGTTCTGATAAACATGTTATCCTAATCATCAACACATCAGTCTTCCTCTCTACTTTGGTTCTGGATTTAGCTGATCTATCTCTCGTACTCCACTTTTTTCTTACGTATTTTCTTTTTCTCATTTTTAACCTGATTGGACCCCACATGTGATAAGGTAAAGACTTTCCATCAGTATCCTTTTACAGGGTGGTTTGGGGGCTAAGATCTGTAACCCCCACATTCAAGAGAAAACTGATAACTATCTTTTGGTCCCAGGATCAAAGTTATTTACAGAACCATCTGTGCATGTGGGTGGACAAACTACTTTTTTATCATTTGTGTGCTGCAACTTATTTTTGTTTATTGTACCATACCAACCTGAAATCAGTAAAAGTCTATTTTTCTGTCATTCTCTCCATTGATTTGGCTTCCCAGTGAGCTGAACGCGGAATAAGTAGGAAGAAGTATTGCAAAGAACTCATACTCATGATTACATATTCTCTAGGTTTGTGCTGTTTTTGTTTCCTTTGAAATTTTCTCTGATCAAGTTTATTTCCTCTTGTTCCACACATCATAAAATCCTAATACTGAATAATCTAACGAATAAAATTATACCTAGGTGAACTAAACTAGCCCTAAGGAGTGAGTGTGAGTGTGTGTGGTTGTTTGTCCCTTTATGTCTATATGTGTGGCCCTGCCATGGACTGGCAGACCGTCAGGGTGACCCCGCCTTTTGCCCATTGACTACTGAGATAGGTTCTAGTTCCCCCATTGGGAATAAGCGGTTACAAAAATGGATGGAAGGATGGATGAACTAAAGTAATTTTAACTCCTTGCGACTGCGATTCATTCTCTTAGATGGAACTTTTTATTGTAAAAATTTAGGCGACATTTCTTGATTTTTATCATACACAAAAGTGATCCTGAATTTCTGAATCTAAAATGCGTGTTGTATGAAAAGTGCAGTTAGTGTTGAGACCTGTGGAGGCTTCGAGGGGCTATTTCTTCGTGGGGATCTTAAATTTGACCACGTATGAAAAAACTGTCATTGAGGAGCAGGCCTGTCGTGTTACTTATTTGTGAAAACCACTCAAACAAACATGAAGTTTCCTGCATGATTGTTATTGTGTTAATTTATCTATTTTAATATAAGTGACTTTTAGTTTCTTTTTATACTTAATTTCCCAGACCAAATGCATTAAATATTACATGTGCTGTGCACACTTTCCATGCTTGTTATCATCTTTAAGACCATAAAGTCTAGTTTGTTGATCTTTCTGGAACTTGTTTCAGCCTAATTTAAGCATGTAATAACACAATTTGCCCATCGATTTCTCTGTTCCACATCATCACATGCTGATGCCTTATCAGGAACCCACTGCATCAATTTATCGCCCACAAAATTCAGGATTTCCTATGACACAACTCTTGTAGATATGAGGGTAATTTCCATGACACTGGTGGAGAATCTTGTCAAGGCTTCACACTATAAAATGTGTATGTTTTATACGTTGAAGTGCTGTAAAAGTTTAACAAAGAATGAGCAAATTATGGTATATCCTTTCATGTAGTTCAGTCAATAGTTTAAAGATTTCTGTAAATTCCAAAACATTACAACAGCAACTTTACAAAATGATGTTAATGGCAAACCCAAAAATGTGTCAAGCAGACTTTAACAAATGTATAGCTGTTCTTGTCAAGTATTGATTTTATTACACTAGCCAAAAAGTTAAGGTTAGCATTTTAACTTAGGATTTGTTGTTTCCTGAATCAAAGAGGACTGGCAAAACACATTCAAACAGCCGAGAAGAGGGTGAATAGCACTCTAAATAAGTGGCCAGTCAACAAAGCCAAACTGGTAATTTTTCTTTGAAAGTTCAGCCGAAAGAAGGTGAACAATTTAAACAACAGGTCATTTTACAGCAGGGCTGGGGTCCAAAGCAGTTTGAGCTTACATTTAGCTTTCTATTAGATGCCCATAATGGAAAAAAGAAGACTTGTATTTCTATGTGAAGCATAGAGATATTTTATAGGGGAATCCTGTGGGGAAAAAGGTACATTTTCACGGTTTTTCATGGTATTTAATTTTGTAAGAAACTGTTAGAAGTAGGTGCACACCGTCAATTGGTTACTCGAATTGGTCGATGAAATATGCCTTTTGATAAGAGGCAAACTGTAAAACAAAACTGTAAAACAAAAAATATCGGGATTTTTGGTCAGCAAAAAAATACTATTTTAGCATCATACTTTTAGATGATTTGAAATGGATAAAGACATTTGGAGCCTTGGCTTTTCTATTGGTGTTATATTCAACCCACTGAAATCTAATACGATTCACTGTAGACTGTTAAGCTTTGTATCCTACTTGCTGACATGAATGAAGGCAGGACCTCCATCAATTGTCCAAAGAAAAAAAATCTCCTCTACAGACATAATGACTTGCTAAATAACCCAAAATAAACTGTGGTCAGTGGACAGAAACCCTGTCAATGGCTTGTTTTTAATATTTATTCTTTGATTTCCTTCTCTTAAAAAGCAAGGCATCAGTAAATCATCTATTTACCTCTTGAGCCAATGTGCAAAAAAGGTTCCCAGTGGAACACCAACTTGAGCGGAGCATGTGTGTCTAAAAGTTTGACTTTAATTGTGCTGGTACTTTTAAAACAATGTAGAAAATGTGAAGGACGATTTATGATGGCTGCTGAAGATCGGATACATTTCTGGAAAACAAGAGAGAAGGAAGCAGAGGACACCATGAAGCAGAACAGCCTGCAAAACGCCTTTACTGTTTGTAATTCTGCAGCAATTATCTCTACCTGCCAGTAATAATTCTGTCACTCAATCGGCATTTGGCATTGGTCAATGAAGGCACCAGCTCATTTTCAGCTGTAAGATCATTTTAAAAACCAGCACTTCAGTTTGTGCTCAGTATATCTTCCCGGACTGTTTAGAAAAGGTCTGAAATTGGATGCTGGCCAAAAAAAAGGAACATTCTAATTAATCCGTTGCCTTGATGGGGTAACACTGTTATTGTGGAAGTAAATGATTTAGGTCTCTTCAATACCTGACGGATTATTTCCTGTGGAATTAATACGAAGTTGGTTTGCATTTCAGAAGCACAATGACATATCTAGCGGAGAATATATTGTACAGAGGAAATGACAACCATAAATTTGCTTTTATTTCTTCAGAGCGATTATAAAATGACAGTCATACTTGTTTATAACTGTTGGGTTCTCTTCTGGCAAATTTTAAGTTAAAAAATGTTATTCCTAAAAAGACGATTTGGGATTTCCTGTTTGGTGGGATAATGATTCACAATCAGTTTTCAGAAGCATTTTGCTGTAAGTGCAACCTCTCCCTCGGTTTACCAGTGAAAAAAGATTTTCTTTTAGTCCACCATTATAGCTTGAGAGTTATTGGGTATATACCCAGAATATGAAATTTTGAGAAAACTGTATATTCATGAAATACGAGTACATTACAAAAGGCAGTTCGCCAGTTTTGTTGGAAATTTTCTTTAAATTGCCATTTTCACCTGATTTGTAATTTACCGGCATGTTATGCATCTGTCTATCAATACATCTTGAGGGGCATTTTCATGAAACAGACATATTTGATTCAAAATTCGGATATACCTGGACTAAATTAACACTCAACACTCACTCACACAACAATAAACAATAAATTGTTCAATCTGAAAGTCACACAGTGGTTGAGAAAACTTTGTTGACACAGTGTAATATGTAGTTGCTTTCAGTGATGGCAGAGCTCTTAGGGAAATAGGAAGACAATGACATTTCTGTCAGTTCGTTTTTGAGGATGCATATTATTTCAGTGAAAAGAAATTTAACTTTTCTGCTTTTGAAGACAAACTTCTCTGACAGACTATTTAGTATAAGCAAGCATTTTATTGATTGCAATCTGTTCAGAAATCTTGTGTTGCACTGAGAGAATTCTATTCCTACTGTGATTCAAATAAATCCTCACAAATAAGAGGTTTGCAGTATTCCATCTTACTGAAATTCACACTTCAGTTTTACTCTCCTCTGCTGGATAAGTAACAAGACCTAGCTTGGAAAGCTAGCTTGGAAATAGTTTGATGAGGAAAGGAAAAATAGGAAAAGGTCAGTGGTCATATGCAAAAAAATGTCCCAAGTGAGATTTCATGGTTAATCATTAGATGCAAATAAGTAAACATGAAAAACAACATATATTTTAAAACACGATGTCAATGTAAATGCTTTATATAGCGCTTTTCTAGTCAATGTGACTACTCAAATTGCTTTAAACCATGTGTCATTCACCATTCACACACTGGACACATGTCAGATTTTAATGGACACAGATAAAGCCAGTAATACATCACTGAGTTGTTTCTTTGACACAAGATAGACATACCTTAGCTGACAGACTCTGAATCGAATATGTTCCTTTAAATTGGGCTTACTTTACAAAATTAAAAGGACACAATGTTGAAGAATCTATCAAACCACTGAATGAGACAATTTTGAAATAATTCACATAATTAATATATATGTTTATCTCATACAATGACATGCAGTCAGTTAGCACCGTCCCTCACAGCAAGATGGTTCCTGGTTCAATACCCAGACCTTCCTATATGGAGTAAGCATGTTTTCCCTGTGTCTGCTTGGGTTCACTCCGGGTACTCCGGTCCTCCCCCCACCCAAAAAAAGAGAATGTTTGGTTAACTAGACCCTCTCAACTGCCCCTTCGTGTGTGTGTGTCTTGCAATGTTCAGAGGAACATAGCTACATTCAATAATCACATTTATCAGCACATTATCATAAAGAGAGCAATGTAATAATCAGTTATTCAAACATCTTTGTCTGCTTTGTATAAAGTTTAGATTCTTTTTTAAGATAAAAACCACATTCACTGTTTGTTTTTGTTTTTTGTTCTTGTTTCTTTTTAATTTTTTTAATGTGATGTACTTCTTTTATGTTTAAAGTGCAGAGAAAATCCTTTCAAAGGATTTATTTCCCCCCCCACCCTAACCCCTAACCCCCCAAGTAAAAAGTGGTGAAAAATTAAAGCAGCATTCCTGCACCTTCTATCTGTGTAAAACCTGTTAAAGTATAAACTAGAAGGATGTAGTGCAAGTAATAGATGTGTTTGACATCACCTCTGAAGGTAAGCTTGCAATATCTTTATCTACTTTGAGTTATTATCAACGGTCAAGCAGAGTCATGAAGTTACAGCTCCCCTGGTATTTGTAAACTATATACCTATACATATATATATGTACAACAACAAACTACACACATTAATGAAATTTTGAAATAAGCATCTGCTATTGCAAACATTTTGACTGTATTTGAACACAGAGTAGGGGTTGACAAAAGTGAATGATAAACACAAAATTGCATATTCAAATGATATATAATCCATAATCAAGAAAAAGTAGAAGTGAATTCATAAACCCTACAGTTCTCAGAATATCAGCATTCCAAACAAGTGACCTGTGCAGACGATGAGTGTTGCTGAAACTGAAGTCGCTACTTGTTCTTGTGTATTAGATTCCCCACTCTTTGAAAGAATCTCTCCAGCTTGTTCTCATTGTGCCCTTTTGCACCCCTGGTGGAGTTGTATTCAGCAGCCCCCTCACCTTTAGGAAGACTTTTGGTTTTCTCCTGAGAGTGCACTTTGCCAGACCCACTGGCTTGAGAGTGTTTCTTATCAAATGCGCAGAAAGGCTCAAATCTGCTGTAGAGGCGATTTTCAACACCAGACCTTGAGCTTTTGTCAAAAAGGGAAGACTTCTTTTGTGTGGTGGTTTTTGTGAGCGACCTTTGAGGAGAATGTTGGAATTCCTCCGTTAGGAAACGTGGTTTTGAATATTTTAGACTGTCGTCGTCTTTTGTGTTCTTTTGTTTTGTTGTGCTTTGGTGAATTTTTATCCCATCATATGGTTTCTCCTCATCTTCAGCTGTTAATGTGTTTGTGCTTTCTGCTGAAGTCAGGCTTGGCGTCATTGTTTTGACGGTATTTTCCTTTTTCTCTGGTATGTTCATCAAAGTTTTTATTGCCATTGAATTCTTTAGAAAATATGGAGACCCCATGCTGTTAGTTTTTTTGGTCAAATCCTTGCTATCTAAATCCAAGGCTGCTGCAGACATCGCCCTGGATGGGGTGTCCTGCCAAGCGTGAATACTGTTAGTGTCTGTGATTTTCTTTACATCATAATGGGAGATGGATCGTTGATCTTCATTCATAGTTGATCCATATCCTCCATTTTTTGCATCAACTCCCGCTGTGGCTCTGCTATGTTGCGTTTTCACAAAAGCCCCATACTTGTGACCTAGAGATTCACCCAGCTCAGTGTTTGATCGTGGGTCTGCCACACTGTGCCTTTTGTGCCAGCTGTCGGTCATGATGTCAGGGTTGGTGATTACCTGTCCACGTTTGGCCCTGCCTAAGCTGGCATATGAAGCTTGATACGAGTTTCTACCAGGACCATGACCTGGGTTATTGTGATTGTCATCCAAAACATGCAGACTTTGTCTCATTGAAACATACTCATCAGTATTCATTCTGTTTTCAGCCAATGTAGGATTCCACTGCATAGATGAATAGTGCAAAAGAGTGTTTGGTGTGGCTGTAGAGCTATTCGCATATCTTTGTGCCTCCATTTGTTCTGGTATGGCAGACCTTAAAGCAAGAGAGGTCCTCATTTTTCCCTGCATAGAGGAAAGGCTTTTGTCCATGTGTTCAAAATGGTCTATATAGTCATTTGGGTCTGCACATGAGATATCTGGGTTATTAAGGAAGGATTCTATCCTCAATGAGCGCATAAATGACTTGGAAGTGTTCTCTAAACTTGGCATGTTCTGCTGCATGCAAAGAACCTGTTTGTCTTTGCCACTGTAAGACTGGCGCATGTGCTGGCCTTTATATAACAATGGCACTTGCAAATAATTATCCATAGCATAGTTAATGGGTGCATGCCTTGTATCTCTGGAGATGTTCCAGTTGCTCCCTCTGGGCCTGGTGTTTTGGGGGATATATTCATCCTCCCTTTCCCCAGCATAGCTATGCCGTTTCAAGAAGTTCATTGCAGCTGTAGATTCATATTGGTGAAGTTGGGGTCCTTGAGGGCCGACGTCATTTCCTATTAAAGGCCTAAACATGTGACCATTCTCTTCAATGAGCCTGTCCTCTAGATCTCTTGTACCAAGTTTCCTCTCACAGGTTTTCCGATAGACTGTGTCTAAGGATTGCCGCAGCTGGTCTCTCCTCCCAATTTGTAGAGCAGAATGAGATTTGGGCAAGATCTGTCGCTCCTGAAGCCCATTCCGTTGAAATAAACTATCTGGTGGAGTGAGGGCATCAGGCAAAGTCGAGCGGGCATAGAGTGTTCGAAACTCCTCATCATACGACTTCACAAGATATCCAGTGATGACCTGAACCATGCTCAAATTGATCTTCTCAAAAGACCACGTGAAGCTGAAAAACACACAACACAAACATATTTCAAACTTTTTGAAGGACACATTCTCAAAAAATGTTTTTTGTAATAACAACTTGAATGATATGTATTCACTGCAGATCAAATGTCTGTAAGAAATCATCTTCAATTTTTTGTCTTAAAGGGTCATTGGGCAATGGCTTTCTCAGAACATTTAGTGGATACCTCAGTGCTCTCAAACAAACAAGTATCATTTTGTACTGCAGCAATATTTACCTGTATGATCCATAAATTGCTGTGTAGCAGTCGATTAAAAGAAACTTCTGCCCCATTGCTCCATGAAATGTTGCTCCTGATCGACAGAGGTAATTCTGACCTTTCACAGTGCGCACCCTCATGTTCTGTTGAAAGGGACACGTCACTGTTAAATTTCACAGTATTTAATAAGTGGATTGGTGATCAAGTAAACTTTAAAGAACAAATGCCACTGTGTTATGAAATCATGCAGATTATTTTCGAAGCTACTGTGTTGTTGTTGTTGTTGGCACACAAAATGCATTTAAGGGATTTCTTTCAAGGGTAAGTTTGAGTCTTTGGAATCCCTTAGAATAAAGTGTGACTCCACCCAATGAACAAGAACAACCAGGTCATCAAATGATTACCGATCTAAGTTAAGCTCTATTACACAAGAAGCAACTGAGCAATAATCCATTTATGAGGAAACCTGAATTGTTACAATGGCCAAATGCCAAGTTAAATGCTTTTGATTCACTTTTTTTTTTTTTTTAAATGTCCATGTAACATCTCCATTGACCAGCTGAATCTACATAAAAATGTGCATGGGAATAAATGTAGTGAAAAAAGAGGGTGAAATAAAGAAACCCTAGAATTAAGAAAAACCCTACCCTAAGTTGATGAAGTTTGACATCTTGATTTTCAGCCATTTTAAGGAAACTTTTCAAATGGAAATCATCCAAAAGGACATAGACTGGAACTCCTCGCACAGAGGCTTCTACAACTTCTTTGAATATATCCACATCAGTGAACACGTCCATCACGATAGCAATGACCTGTGAGGACGAGAGCAAGGGTCAGGGTAGTGTTTTTCATCAAAAACAAATATTGAACAATAAAGATTTATCTGACAAATGGAGAAAGACAGATTGGCATAAAAACCTGTTCTGAACAAAAGAAGATGAGCAAAAGTGGTAAGAAATGGCTGAATTTCCACAGTATTCAATAATAAGGCCTGCAATATGCATTTGTAATGCAACTATTGATTCCACCTCGCTTTCAATCAATCCAGGAACAAATTTTGTTTGTTGGCAGACTGGGTTAAAATAGGTTTTTTCAGCTTTGTAATTTGACTTCTAAATCAGAGTAACTAAAATAAAACTTAAGAAAATCTGCCATTAATGACAACGCATAAAGAGTAACTGAGTAGCAATCCCATTCTGTCTTCATTTTGTGAGAGGTTAGTGGATAGAGGTCACCTTTCATTGAAGATGACCAGAAATTACTGATACCTGTAGTCTCCAGCAGCCTTAATATAGATAGAATTTGATCTTTTAATGTTGCAGTTCTACTGGACGAGTGACTGAGGGGATGTTTTTATTGCTCTAGTAGTTTGACAGCAGCACCACAGCAGCAGTAACAGATTTGCAGAGTAATAAGCGTTTACTCTCCACAGTTGACAAAGCAACTAAATTGTGAAAGCCTGGAAATAAGTTTATTCACAAAAATTCTGTGTTTTTTCTGTAAAATAGTTCTGACAAAGATAACTTGTAGAACCAGATTTTGACATGAACAAAATCAGGAGACACTCCTTTTATCTGTAAGTGGCACTAACCTGACATGAAAGGAGGTTGCACCACGCTTTGGAAGAGCTTTTAAACAGAGTGAACTCATAAGAGTGTATTATTCTTTGTATAGTGCTCTCTGTTAGGTAAGTTTTTTTACCTGTCTTGCATCCTGAATATTCTTCCGGATCACCTCTTTTATGGTTGGGTTGTTTAATCTTGGTGGATTAAAGAGCAGATCTATATTTGTCTGAGGTTTTTCGTACAGGACCTCTGGCCATCCCAAATCTAAATTTGGAGTTTCTACATCTGAGTGCATGGGCCAGTATGTCCCAGAGGAAGACTGATTGTCTGGTATACTGCTGACTTCCTCTGTAGTGTTGTTTTGAACTTTCAGATGTTCTATATTGGCTGTGATGAAGAGAATCTCATCCTCAGAGAGGAGGCTCCCCATTCGTTCTTCCTTGATGAACTCATGGTAACCATCTATGCCGTCTTGTACGAGGCGATCAATTGCCAGGCGATACGACTCCTTATAATGAGGCTTAATGTAATTCTCTGGTTTAAAATCTCCTCTGAGTGATGACATCAGGGAAAAGTCTGGAGAATCCATCACTCCTGACTGCTTCTTTAGGACCTGCCAGAGATAATGGAGATCAATGACATGGTGTAAGAGGATCAAAGAACAAACATAACAGAGGAGAAAATGTTGGCTCTTAGTAAGCTTGATGTGAGGAGTCAAAGTAAACTGTAAAACAAACTTGTGGTTTTCACAGTATGGATTATCTATAAAGTTGTCAAGCCTTTAGCAATCTTAAAATGCAACATTTTAAATTGTTTCAAGAGCAACTAATCTCAGCTTTTAATGCACTATTTGGGTGTAAAAAAAACGAGAGCAGGGATTTAAATACAGCGAAATACAGGTTGTTGAAGAGCAATACATATACAAACCTGTAACCAACTCTACTACCACTCACAGGGGATGTGTGTATACACCATAATAGTTTCTGGTGTTTTCAAAAAGCAGCAGGTAATTAACCAACAATGAAATGTAGTCATTCACGACAGAGAAAGTAGGAACTATGAGCTAATTCATGAACAGCTGATTAGGATGTCCCCATTAGCACTAAATTATCTGACATACCAATTTTCTTAAGAACAGTGATTTTCTTAATCTTGAATTTATAGTACCATGCTCACATATCTGTTTGCTACACATGTTTATAATATTGTAGTGTTCACTATGTCAGAGTTGGCTGATTCTGTGAAATACTGTAGATCACCTAATTAAAGTTCTGACTGACGTCAAATTAAAGGTTAGATTATGCTATTTCATTAATATTTGAAGAGACATTTTTCTAAAAGTTTTATAACAGCACAATACTTCAGACATTTTTTATTGAACTATCTATACTAAAAATAAACATTAAAACAGCAGCGTCTTTAGCCTTTTTATTAATAACCTTCACACTACATAACATTCTTGTATGAATATACTATTTAGGCATACATGTTAACTCAAAACTCAAGTGATCAGTATTTTTCTGTGTGTTCGCTGCTCTTACAGAGCTTCTGCTTTTTGCTGAACACCTTTGCCAAACATAAAAACACAGGAAGGTAGCCACAGCACCATTATATCCTTCTAACAATTGTAACTTACATTTGGACAGTGACCTTAGTGGAAATCCTGCTCAATGCTCCGAAAATATCCTTCTTCAACTGATTTACTTGCAGCTTATGTTCAGTTTTCGGAACAGTCTCTGACAGCCATCTGGAAGAGACAAAGGCAAGGAGGTGTCTGAACATGATAAGCAGCCTGCAGATAGAGGGTGTGGATTCCAGTTTTCACATGTAAATGTCTCACTCGAAACTGGTTTGCAGGCAGACATAAACCTGTTTGAGACTTTTAGCCATGCCCCCTCCTTCCTGGGAACAAAGTTCACACTGCAGAGAATCAAGATAATGAGGACATAAAGAGGCTTTGATAAATACTTCAGCATTACTGGACCAGGACTTTATTCAGTGCTGAGAAATTGTATGCAAACCAAATTGCCAATATATGAATATGTAGTGTGTTTTCTTTTCTTTATGAATTAATTCATCTAATTTATAACTATTATTTAACCACATAAGTGTAAACTGCAAGGCTATGTAACAACTAAAACTTTTGTGTTGTAGGGACGGGCTTTCAGGCAATTCTCACAACCACAAAGTACAATTTGAAAAATGAAGAAAAGAAAAACCCTGCTCACTATTCACTTTCATTTAATCTTGAAAATATCCATGTGACACAATCCATATGTCAGTTGTTGTATTCAACTTGGTGGCATATTCAAATGCTCTCATGACTTTTATTGTATGGAGACTCTTATTTTTTAGTTGCATTTTCCAG
>JABUIW010000010.1:7823676-7974177 GCA_013363375.1 Menidia beryllina
AATAATAATAATAATAATAATAATAATAATAATAATAATAATAATAAAAAGAAGAAAAGGAAAAAACATTATTATTATTATTATTATTATGTTGTTGTTGTTGTTGTTGTTGTTATTACATTGATATTATAATAAATTAAATTATTATAATAAATCACTTTTTATACCTGGAGTTCAGGTAAAACAATGTAATGGACAAAAACATGCACATAAACAAGCACAGGAAGCTCAGTTTGCCGAAAAGAGAAACTCACAAAACTTCTAAAACAGTCAACCATTGGCATTACAACTATCTAGCAGCAAGTAGCTGGAAGGTTTTATCCTCTTCTAGCTTTGACTGTGACAGATGGATGTGTGAAACAGATTTGTGTCCAGACTGAAGAGACGGGGAAATTCAGGTTCTGTGCTATCAGAAGGTACTCATCCCTTAAGAACCTTGACTGTTATCAGCAACATTTTAAATTGGATTCTGGAGTGGATTCACAAGTGAATCTGAAATGTTCTCTCTCTTTTTCACTGAACCTTTGTGCTTTTGGATTTTTTGACCAGTTAAAGGTCAGTTATTAAGGATTGGTAAGACTTGGTAAAGTCCTGCAACAGCGGTAAATTATAAAAAGTTGAATTACTTTATGCATAGCAAGGAAAGAAACAACTGCTTTTGGTTCAGAGACAGTTTTATTTTTTAAATTGATAACTATTTTAAAACTAAAAAAAGCCAAAAAATCAATAACATTAATGTTTTCAAAGCCATTTACAGTGCAAGGAATCCAATTAAACTCTTCTTACTGTTAAAATATGTTTATCACTCATCTGATTCTGAGCAGTGCATATTGCTGAAAGTAGCATTGCTTCTTTGGTATTTGGGTCATGTGAGTCAATTATTAACCTTAATGTTTATATTGCTCATATGATAATTTATTATACTTTGTGTGAGTGCTTATAATGATCTATGCAAGAGACAGTTAGTTGTGAGTGTTGGTGGAGCTGTCACATACAAACTGTGTCTGCACCGGGAGGAGGATACCAGAGGGAAACAGCCCGCGCTTCCTCAACCAAGCTTCCAGCTTACAGGATACGTGCAGTATTATCAGACATGTTTGAGATAGCTCCCTGAGATAAGAGCACGTTTATGTCTGGGAAGGCAGCCGATTCTAAAATGTCTGGAAATGTTTTAAATCATGTGTCTGGGAGAAAAACGGACATGTTAGTGAGTCTGTAAATGCTACAAGCATTACAAAATATCCCCATTTCAACATAGTCCGTCAGTTACTTATTTTTGATGTGTCACCAAGGTCTCACCTTTCCTCTCAGGATGGAATTACAGCAGAAGTTCAATTATTTCTTCTTTTTTTGCCATCTTATTTTCAGCTGCTCAGGCCATCACGGAGGATTTGGGCAGATCAGTCCAGCTGACCTTAGTGATATCACAATATCAGGCTTTTTATCTTCCTCTGCTGGACTCTCAGTTCCAAAATCCCATTTATTAAAGCTTTGACAGATGATACCAGAAATCAAATCTAATATTTAGCATTTCCAAGTTACGCCAAGCTTTTATTTTTCCCTCTGCTTAACTCGAAGTGGCTGTGGCAGTCATTTCTGACTGCCGCTAATACAAGAATCCACTGATGCCTTATGCTGGAACTAATGGAATCTGGTTTCAAAATAAACATTTAGTCTGCATCAAACCATTAAAAATGAAAATATAATTGGGACGTAGATGACACCTAAACTGCAAATAATCTGAATAATGTTCAAATGAAGCAATATCCAGCACAGGGTAGAAAAGAAATATGATTATATTATTGTTTTCGTATCTCAGGCTTTTACAAGCGAGTAATGTATGAGATTATTTGAATTAAATGATATTGAAGTAAAATGTGTTACCAAGCATTAAAAAATAAGGCATTTGGTTGGAATGAATCTTTGCAGAGAACTCGAACAGAATACTGGAAAAGCTTGATTGTTGGATGTTACCTGCTGAGTTGGGCTTTGTAATGTGCTGCCCTTCCCCCGCACTAGTCACAGGTGGTTAAGCACCGCTGTTTCAGCTCTGCTCATTCCAAAATAGTCTCGTTGAAAGAAGCTGCTGAACTTCTTTTCTTACAGCAGTCATGCACACTCAAAGAAAAAAAAACAGAAAAAAAACTCTTTGGTCAAATTACAGAATCAGAAGTTTTTTTCAACATGCAAGCTTCTCTTACTCAGTATGACATCACAAAAAATATCACCAATACTATGTTTTACCCGGGACAGTTAATGCTGATTTTCTTAAAGAGGCAATCAAGTGAGCATGATGCTTTGAACTGCCCCAGATTTTTAAAAATTTGGATGTTGAGTGATTTGGCATTAAAACTAAAGTGTATGCGCCAAATTGATTTCAACTGATTCATTTCATGGTAAAATGATGGGTAAAGTGAATTATCTTAAAAATATCATCTTAGGAACAATTAAAGATGACATCACAGTACAAATCATATTCATTTTTAGTCATATGTGCGATCAGGACACGACAGAAGATCTAAATTTTATCCCTCTGACCTTGAAATAGAAATTATTTTTGGTAATTATGGATGCCAGATACTTAAGACGAGGGGACTTAGACAGGGACAATCGGGTTTGTTGTCAGTCACACATAAAACACAGCATCTCCAGTGGTGTGGCAGTACCCTTAAACATCTGAAAGGGCATCATCACTGCAGAAAAATATTCACAGGTTTCAGGCAACACATGCTGATGTTCGTGAAAGAGCATTTAAAGGAGTGGAGGACTACATGCAAGAAATGAATTTGTTTCCTTGGAGACCAACAGCTCTGTCTGTATTCTGGAAAATCTGATTTTCTATCTTTATTTTACCTAAACACCTGGAGTTTTGATTGTAAAAATAAGGCTAAAGCAGTGTGTGAGATATCCCAGATTCAAGAAGAGCTTAAATAAAGACATGTACTTTCTACTGTTTCAACTACTGTTTGTTTTTATAAGCTTTAGTGTCAGTTATACAAAATGACTGTTTTATGATATAATAGTAAAAGCTAATCCTGAGATGGCTGTCCACCAGTTCACTGCTGTTAATGTCCAAAAAAAGCATTGCTCACTAAGGTTCCCCTTCAAGATTTCTCACAAAAACAAATGCATGTGCAAACTGCTGATCATGTTTCAGAAGATAAAATCAATCAATAGTATGGCATTTTCTTTGGATTTTGAGATATTCTCTTACTGATTATGATGCTTTTCATTAGCCTGCAATTCTATTTCATTGAATGTACATGGCTGATTGGTATTATATTCAGAGCATAGAAGATAAAGTCTTTAATCACATTCTCATTTTCTTCTCGAAATATCAAATATTAAAATATTCTTTATGGTGAGATACATAATTGTCATCAATGTAATATTATACCACAATGACTCATTTAAATTATGGATCGTGCCACTGATTGCGAGACACAAAAGGTCATAAACCCAAGAACAGAATTTTTTTACAACTCAATTTCAGCTCATTTTCCAGATAGTAGAAACAGACTAGCAACTCACAGCAGGTCCGCTGCGTTCCAGATCTGGTGATGCTGACTGGGGGTGCTGCCTGTGGAAGCTGATGGATTGAACTCTAAGGATACGTATGCAGTACTGCAAGCTGTTTGTTGGATTCAGTGGTGTTCATTGTTGTCAGTATCTAGCGGTGTTACATATACACCAACATGATATAACAAGGTTAAATATGATTCTCTGTTTTGACTTGCCAGCCAGTAATGAGACAGCATTGTCATTGTCTTCATTTCAATAGATGAATACATTTAATTAGTCAAACACAAGTAAAGAGTTGCTTGCACATGAATATTCTTAATGTACGGTAAAAAGGACAAAAAATTAAATGTGTAACTTTTATTATTTGTATTTATTTATCTATAACTTTGTTTTTTATTTTACTATCATTTATTTATCAGGCAGACATGTTAACGTCTTTTGTTACAATATTATTGTAATATAAAAGGTTCTGTCACACAGGCTGATGGAACAATAATATTTTCCGAAAGGAATTGATCACAAATCCCCATAGATATCCCTCCAGGCTGAAGGGATACTGTGGCATGCTCAGTGAAGACAAGCTTTTCCTCTCACCCACCTGCCCATCCCCCCGCATCAAACCACTCATTTTCTCAGCGTAACCTTGACCTGAGTGTTTCTGTTTGCTCGGTTATCATTCACGCAGCCATCACATACAGTACATAATGTCAACCCTTTCTGACACTGATTGAATTTAAACTCTAGTCAGAAGATAGCATTAGACACTCAAGGAAATTCAAAGAGAAGAGCAAACAATGGCGCAATTATCAAAAGAGAAAAAGTCTTTTTTTTTCCAGTTGGTCTCTTTCTTAACTACTGCTGCTGTCTTGAAAAAAGCTGTGGAAAACTGAGTGGGCTGAAGCAGTGGTTGTCAACCTTTTCACGTCATGACACACAGTTTTCTGCTCCACACACATCTACACAACTGGAGGTTCTCAGGTGGCTCAGGTGTAGGAGTCCGCCATTGTTTTTTTTATGGTGATACTCTTGAACTTTCAGGTGAGCCACCTTGAGATCTGTTGATAAGATGTCATCAGATAAATCATCTATGCTTTCGAAACCGGCTATTGTTGCTGGCATACCACGGTTTGAAATGAAGCCGTTGTTGCTGGTGAGGCGGCAAGAAACTAATGCATGCGGAAAGGAACTCCAGAAATAAGATCTCCGAAAATAATTATTTCTTCTTCCCTGTCGAGTATGATCTTTGTGAGCATCTGAGAACTGAAAGATGCACCACTCCTCCAATTTATCCTTTTTCACTTTAACAAATTCTATTCTAACTCTAAATCTATCATCAGTGCAGATAGTGTGAAGATGAGTATGAAGTATTCTCAAGCATTAAATATATAATTGAATTCATATGGCATCTTTGCCAGCTACCCCTTCATCGTCTCTTTAAGTCTCTGTTGTCAGCTACTATAAACAGCTCTACAGAATGCCTCATTTAGTTCTTTGCTGCTAGGTGCAATCAGCTTACCACGATGTTCTGTCTCCTAACAAATATCTGTTTACTGAAAAGAGTGAGATAAATGAATGTTTTAAATGTGAGTTTCATAAGCTTCCATACACTTCTCGGTGGCACTGAAACACGATGGAGAACCTTTTCCAAGATGACTGATCTGCTCATCAGGCTCTTTGATGTGCAGCTCACACGCAGAAAATGAACCACTTCTTTCTGATTTCCTCTTATGGCTCAGTATTTTTCCTTTTGAGTTTGTGTACACATCTGTTTGTGACTCTTCCACTCCCACATTTTCCACCTGAAACAGAAACAATGACAGGGTAATAATGTTATTGCCTTTTATATCAAGACAGAACATGGGCAAATGGTGAATAAACAATTTTTGAACTGTGTCGTTTTTTGTCAGAGTTTAAAATTCCAGTTTGAACTCATTTTAGTTCCCCATGAAATTTCTCAAATTTCTCTTGGATCCAGTTATTTGAATGTTCATTGTGAATCTACATGAATGACATCTCAGGCCTGAATTCTGACAGCATCCAAGATGTTCCATATTTGCACATTTCAGGAAAAGCATGAGAATCTGAATGACACATAGCCCAACACAGATGCGTTCGAGGGAGCATTTTTGCAAGTTCAAACAGAGATAAAACATTTAAAAGTGCTGTCAAACCAGTTGCCATAAATAAATATTTACTTGTAGAAAAGAATCCAGTGGGGTAAATAACCTTTGAAAGATTGTATAGATAGATTTATCATTCCTTTCTCCTGTATACCAATGATTTGTGTGTGAAATCAAAATACAGTGTTTAAAAAGTGTCCATTTTTAATATTCACAGGAAACCCTTACATCAGACTTTCTCAACGTGAGGGGCCTCTGTTTTCTCATAAAGGTCAATAAGATGAACTATGAACCTTTCTAAACTAAACTTTTGAGGCATGCTGAACTGAAGAGACTTCCAGCAGTCCAAACTTAATACATTTCTGAAAATGCTGATGGAAACATGAACCCAGGTCTAGAGCTCACCCCTCTCAGTCTGTCTTCTCTGGTCCATAAGCACCAGGACCTCGCAGTGTTCCTTCCCCAGTAAATTAAATATTTTTTACAATAACTGGTATTGAATTCTGATTCTGACACATATTGCTATCTGTGTATACTGCTATCTAAATGTTCTCTTTTTCACCATTAAATGTTTTTATTATCTCACAAAATCTTTCTCTGTTTTTTCTTTTACTAAGATCGTTTGTAGCAGCAGCCCCCCCATTACTCTTCGCCATATTTATTTGTAACTATAACACTCTAAATTTTAATATTTCAAGCACTTTAAGCCCAATTTTCCTGAGGCAAACTTTGGGCAACAAATACTTATTTTGGGGACTTTGTATCGTTCTTCTGATTAGAAAATTCTCTCACTTTTTCTGTGTATTTGATTTATGTGTTATCAGCTAATTAAGCTTCTCTAAGGTGTTGTGAACTACTACACAAAACAAGCACATTGAAGAAAACGGGTTAAGTCGTTAGAGTTCACTTTGCATCTCATAAGGCAATATAAGTACATTTTTTCTGTCTATTTCAAGCAAAACCAGAATATGTAACATGAAACAAACGAACAAAGATTGAATGTACAAATAAATGTACAAAAATATATGAATGAAAGAACGTTGAAAATACTGTGAGATGTATTTGTGTGTGACCACCTGCTGCCTCCTCCTACGTTGCCAAGAGAAGCTGGGGCGGGCTCACTTCTCTTCTGAAAGGGGAGGCATGGCATCGATGCCACCATTCTTATTTCTTTTTCATATTCAAAGAGATTATCATGCCTAAAATTCCTGACAACTTAAATGCAATCTTTTACCTGAGATGCACTGTCAGGAAACAATATCTGGTAATATTAAAACAACAAGCTACATAAAAGATGAAAAAAGGAACATGCGCCAATGGTCTTTCAAAGTAAGGATGGCTCACTATTTTATATCAAATAACCGTACTTCAGAGAATCAGGAGTAAGTTTAAAAAGTATTTTCTGGTGATCATATTGAAGCAACATTGGTCTTTCAACATCTACATAGCTCAGATAAAATATTTTGGTGTTCTATATGCCAAAGATTAGATATATCTCTCATAAGGCTGTTATCATCCAAAGATGCAAAGGTCAGTGTCTGTGATGATATCATTGATACACAAGAATATGTTAGATATTATGTCATTTGAAGACACATATAATAGCATCAAGGTAGCATGTGTTTTTTGAGAGATTGGTGATTATTTCAGGAGGATGATGCCGCATGTTGTTCCTTCATCACGATGACAACAATAAGCACAGTGTGTGCTTAAGTGGCCAATCTTTTGTTCATATCTTTCTGCTTTGCAAAATGCATTGAGCATCACACAACAACGGCAGTGAAAGACAAAAAAGGAAAGTCTGTAATTGCGCACACAATTAATTGATTATTTATTTATTTAATTATTCTTCAAAATTCCACAGATGCCTATTTCTTTTTGCATTTTTTTCTCATCTTGACAGTTCATCATTACATGTACCTCTCTTACCAAACAACACTGGCAACATCCTTTTTTTATGATAACACCACTGGATAATTGCAATAACAGCAGTATATATTTTAATCTGTTGGTGTGCCATTTGAAAATATCAAAAGAAATCTCTCAAAAGGGGTAAATATAATATGATGTTATGATTTTGGGAAGGACACACACTTAGTTAATTATCCAAATGAATAGGATTGTAAGAACAGCATCTTCTCAAATGTTATGCTTTAGAACTCGTGGTTTGCTTTTTTTTTTAATCACTTGCAGATAAGCCACACCAGATCATACACTAAGCTAAACATCTTCAGGCCGTGGCTTGATAAAGACCTGGCAGTGGTGTTAATCAAAAACGTGGAACACGCCCCTTAATTAAAGCATTGAATCCTAACATTTAAAAATAAACACATATTTTCAAGTTTCCTTTATCACTGCTCAGCAGCATTACTCGAAATCTAATTAGCACAAACTAAAAAGGATTATGGATAATCCAGTGTGTGATGTAATGAATGAACGATCAGCCTAACAGCTGAAAAACTGAAATGCAAATGACTGAGTCATAATGCAAAGCAAATGTTTCAGTTTGGATATTTAGATACAACAGTTCCTTTGGCTTCTACAAAGTCTGGATATCCTTGAAGAAATTACAGCGCAGGAAAATAAGATGACTTTTTTCATAAAGGTGATGTTATTTACCTCTTTGGAGGTGAATTCCTGCCTTGGAAAAAAAAATATTATTTCAGCCCCTGAACTACATAGAAGAGTGGCATCTAAAATCATGCTTCTGTGCTTGGCAGAGCTGCAAACATGCTATATCTGCAACAGGTAAATGTTTGCACTTGATTACTTGAGCACTGTTGATAGATTGCTGCTAACCCATTCATTCAATGCTCTGATTGTTCCCCAGCTGATTTCCTCCAGCTTCGTCCACAGTTAAATTCTTATTATACCGTCTTCATGGGGTTAAATGTTGTTTTTATTTTCTTTATTGTTCTTATTCTAGTTGTTAGTTTTAGTGGCAAGATTTAGACTTTGCCATTACACATGATTTTTGGGGTTTTTTTTCTTTTTTTTTTTTTTGGGTGGGGAGGAACCTTCATTATGAAATGTATTTTGCCCCCTGACCACATGAGAAAGGCTTGTGTTATATTCCGTTTTATTTTGGAACTGCTGTTATTAGCATGGAATGAATCACCTTATTAGTAAGCACTTGGGGGCTACTGACTATACAAAGAGGATCCCTAAACTCAATGTGGTCCGGAGGAGAGAGCTGCAATGATACTCCCTTCCTGCTCTATTTGTAATGAATGGGAAAGTCCTTGAGTTTGACTGACATCACAGCTGCTGCACTGCTCAAAGTGCTCATGTGAGATTTAAATAGTGCTTGGGAGAAAAACGAAAAAAACTGTGAATGGCACTTGGATATGACTGTGTGCACTGCTTGAATACAGTTAAGATGAGTGAGCAGAGGCCACATGCTTGCAATAGGACGATAGGATGATATGAATCCCTCACAAAAACACAATTATGAGGTAGCATGTGAAAATGAGAAGTTATCTGGCATGTTTGTTTTAATGTTTCACGGGGTTAAATACTGCAACAGACTGGCGACAATAGAATGTACAAATGGCAGACCTACAGACAGACACAGACGCACAAATCTCAAATGTCCTATCATAAGGCCACCAAAATAATTAGATTAAATATAAGCCAGCATGTCTTTAGCTTAAATAATATTTTTACCTTTTAAATATATCTGTTAGTGTTCTCAGTGTTGTAAAATACACTTTGGAGTCTATTGCAGAGATCAGTATTTATAATGAGCCAGAAAAGAGGCAGCAAACAAAAGTCAATTTAACACCTCAAGATTTTAAGTTTGAGAGACAAAGGGAAAACTACTGATCACCCCTAGGCAGACATAGATATGCCAAGATAAGAGTCTAGGACTCCAATAAGCATATTTCTGATGGTAAATCGCTTAGAGGAGGAAATATATGCTAAGAAGCCATTACTGAGGCCTGCAAACATTCAGAAACACCTGGGGAGCTGAAACAGAGGGAATAAACAAATCAAAGTCCAGTCAAAGCCCTGTTTGTCCAAACTGTTTGGAAATTCATAACAGGAGACTGTCAAAAAGTAGACGAAAACAATAGGCTGTAGAAGATATTACATTTTCAGGTTCTGTGTGAAAAGGGGACTATTCAGATTGTTATTTGAAAAATAACCTTAACATCTCTAATTTTAAACTGTTTTCAAAAGATGTCTTAAGAAATATCATATTGTTTTTGTGCTCTGATAAATATGATAAACCAATTCACATATGAATCATATATAAAGATCAAATATGAGAGTGATTATTGTCAATGACAGAGTAGTTGTGAAGGAAAAGCCTTTTAAAAGCTTTTGTTTCTTTATATTCTTGTAAAAAAAAATATTTTCCTATTGCTGATGTATTTTAACATTTTCAAAAGAGCCTTCATTCATTTTTTACAGGCAAAAAAGAAGCAACCTTCAGAAATTATTTACCCTTCAACAAAAACGATAAAGCCCTATTTGACAGTTCAATACAGTAGTTTAGATTTTGGATTTTATAAGGAAGCAAAGTCTAAACCATAGTTCAAACTGCTAGCCACAGATAATTCAATAGGGGTTTAATGGACTTAGAGATGTAATTTAATTTCCTCATTATCCTTATTGTACTGGACTGTCCCATTGAGAACAAATATATTTTGCAAGAAAGACCTTGTGAAATAGATTTTTTGTTTGTGGAAGCAAACAAAGGTAGTGCACATTTAGTGTTAACCTGCACCCTGGGCAATCTGATCACAAATAGACATGTTTCTATCTGTCCCCACGTACATACAAGTTAACCATTTTGATTGGACTTAACATAACTATTTTGTGCGTAAATAAAGCCATTGCTTATATCCACTGGACAACAAACGTGATATAAGAGAGTCCAATTAAGTTTCTTGAAATTCACAAATTCCTCAGTAACTAATGTCCTCAAAATTCAAACATAACCATCTTTCTGATTAACCTGAGTCTTATTTATTGCTGGGCATTGTAAGGGGGGTGTTTCTCTGGTTAGGTGTTTTAATGTCTACAGAATCAAGAAACAAAGTGACAAAAGAGGTTGGAATCAATGAGGCTGGGGACAATCCAATATGGTACAAAGGTTCAGTGGGTCCAGCTTTTTCAAGCATGCTACCGCATCATTACATGTTGTATTAGAAGAAAATCCCCAAAACCTATATTTACAAGGCTTGTATAGCTCAGTCAGCCCATTTCTGACAAAGATGGAGAAGCTCATAGCCACAAAAAATAGTATTTTGATGTACAGCTAAATTTGTACTCTCCAGGGATGACTAGAAATAGTTGCTTCAGCAACATAGTTTAGAAAGTTGAGATTCTAATAAAATTACTAAAATGGATTCAGTGACAACCAATGAATATAGTACATGTGGCTTACCTATAAAGATATTTCACTGATAACACAGTTGAGTAAACGTTTTGCACAAATTAATCTCTAAACATTTTTACTGCAATTTCATTGCATCAATTCAAATCAGTGAGTTGCTGTCCCCATAATTGTATGCATTCTATTCAAGTCTGACTTATAATACTGTAATGCTGTATTAATACTCTAAATGCTGTGATATCAAAATGTGTGTACCTTTTGACAGATACCTCACCAGAGTATATATATATCTGTGCACTTTTACTAATGTACACGTGCACTGAAGAAGTTTAAAAGTCCTTTTTTTGTGTGTGAACACAAACTTAGCTGTGAATAACTTTGTTTGCACCCATAAAAAGATATTGACAATGTGGTGTAGGATGAATTTTAGCACAATTAACCATTTGCCTAATCCTCAACAAGCGCTGTCAGAATTGTTTTAAGCTGGACAAAGTGTAAATAAGCTGAATAGTTGCTTTTTTTTTATTCCTCTTCCAAGGGTAATAGGAATTTCCTCACGCTGATTGCTCCCAGCCGTATTGTCAGAGGTGCAGGTACTATGCTGTCCTTTTTCATAAATCAATTCACTTCCAGTAAAATGCTAGCCAAAAAAGCTTGTTAGAAAAACCAAATCTTCAGAAGATTTGAGAAGGGAGACAACTGGTTGAAACATTTTTTTAAAAAGCAAAAATGAGAAAGGCAGATGCTGGGAAACCACAGGAAATCTTTACATTCTCTACAAAAAGCTTGCTTTAACCAAAAGCAGTAAAAGAAATTGTGGAAACAGCTACTTTTGATCATTTAATTCCATTATATATTTACAGGGAATATAATATTCTTTTAAGACATGACAAGAGACAATAAAAAATGAAAGGCTTAAATTTGAATATTTTCATTTTGTATTCTTGCCTAGTGAAACTAAATTCGTATAAAGAAAGCCATCATTTGAAAAGGATACATTTTGAGGATTGTTTGTGTCTGACATACTGCTGCATTTTTTTACCCCCTCCCCTCCCAAAAAAAAAGATCTATTTGAAATGTTACCCTGTCAAACATGTTTTAAATCTAGAATCAAAGAAATGCATAAATAGAGCAACGGATACTTTAGGTCAATTATTAAATAAACTACAAACTCTATATGAAAGCAGAAATTAGTTCAGTTTAGTTTTTTAGGAGTCTAGATCATGATCTGGATTATTTTAAGCACTAATTACTGCATTGCATTTATGAGGTGAGTTGAGAAGACCATCCTTCATTCTGGCACATGATACTTTTATCCTCAAGCTTTAAAAATAAAGAAATCTAAAACAAATCCCTATGTGACAAAGATCCCCTAAAATTGAAGATTGATTGTGTGATCAATCTTTACTTTTAGAGCAGTATTTATCTGGGGGGGGTCAAAATGATATTGTTGAAAGACTTTCAAATCTGATAAAAAAATATCTCTGAATATTTACTTTCTTTACTACTTTAGTCCCTGTGAAAAAGTTAATTTAGCTTACAACACTGATGGAACACTTTTAGCAGCCCTGAGAGCGGGGAGCAGATAAGCGATAAGGAAAAATATAGACTGAGACATTTTAGTATAAATATGTGCCACATAACACTTTGAATAAAAATAAAAACCTTACCTTCTTCCTATCAGGTAAATTCTGCTTGACAAACTGCCGGAAGGAATTTGGAAGATATTCATCTTCGGCCTCAGCATTCAGTCTTGGAATGGCTGTCATTGGGCGAATGACCCCAGGTTTTGTCTGTAAAAGAAGATCAGCAGCATTGGGTTCATTCTCACAGATAATGACCCATTACATTATTTTTTCCTTCTCAAATTTAGAAAAGCTGCAGTAAGCGCTTGATCTGATAATATAGTGTGCACCTTATGGGGATCCATAAGTTTTCTTTCCTTACTGGGAGTCGGGTGCAAGCTGCACACAGATGCCTAAAAAGTAATTTTGAGCACAAGAGAAACTGGTACATGCATTTCTAAACATGGCTTAAATTGGGCTAATAGACGTTTCTGTTCATGGCCTTTAAGCTAACCCTAACCAATTAACCACTTCAGAGCAGTATGTCGGCACTCAAGTCCCATATACTAAACCACAAATCAACATTAATTAATTCTTATTCAAAACTTTCTGAACTGTTTTCTCTTTAAAGATGATGGGTTTTGAATGCAAGTTCAACCACAACTATCCTGAAAAGAGACGGTTATTTTGACAGTCATGTAACTAATTTCACGTTTAGCAATTCTTAAAGTTAAAAAGTGTTCTTCACATCATAACTACTTCCTGCTTTTGTCACACAAGAGCAGTAAGTCTTTTCTTCTTTTTTTTTGCTTATTTGATAAAACATTGACAGGTTTGACTGGAGTTGTTTTGTTTGCCAAGCTCTAAATTCAACAGTTGTGACTGAAAGCAACTCACATATTTGGTTTCCCTCCCCAGCGATTTTTGTAATGATGACTTGCCGAGCTGTAAGTACAAAATAAAGAAGTAAAATAACATACCTTGGCAAAAAAGATTGAAAATTCGAATTTGAACACACTATTTTAAAGAATGTGAATGAAAACAAGAAGAAAAGTAGTCCTTGGGGGGGCGGGGGGGAGGGGGAGTCTTTGGAACAACTGCCATTGTATGTTTGTACACAAAATAAACCTTAGAATTTGTATTCCTCTCCCCAAGGTGAATTTAATACTTCCCCTAACTCTAAAGTCTTACAAGTGTCTTAATTCACCAAATGTTGGTATCTCTTGAATGATGCTTTAAGACACTCTTGCACATTCTGAAAATTACGGGTCAGATTTTGCTTTTTGATTTTTTGTTTTAGTGCAACCTAGAGTGGATTCTACTTTCACCATTTATGATTTAGAATTTTCTAAATCTTGCATCTGTAAGTCTCGCTCTTCTTGCACTGCTTATACTGGTAGCATGTTAACAAGCTGTTTTGTTTAGTTTTTTTAGAACAAGAGCCTATGTGGCCGTATGGTCAGGTAACAATCAGTTATCAATTTGTTTTTTTCATTTAAGGATTTTTCATTAACATTTTAATAGTTTAAGTGCAAAGAGTAAGACTTGATTTTATGAGACTATAACCCAACCTATGAAATGGCCTGAAATGGCCTTCATGTTAAGAGCTATTCCAAATCCACATAACACTGAGGAAGAGATTATTTATTTACTTGATACACATTTGTGTAAAAATGTGATAGAGCACATCAGACATAATATCTAAAGGAATCTTTCAAGAATGTTCACTGAACAGCTATATTGTCAGAATTTCAGACAAACATCACATTTTAATGTAGGTGTTTCCAAATGCCAATTATATAATAATCTTATCATGAGTCCCTCAATTCAAAGTGTGTCTTTCTTTAATCCCATGCATGATGTGGTTTTGTATTGAGTGTGATGGAAAAGAGCTCAAGAAGTCGAAACAGGTCAATTCTTTCGATAAATCAACTAAACCTTTTATCTTACATTATTGTGCCTGGTGTTTATTCATTTCTTTATTTAATGCTTTATGCAAGGACGCAAATAACCCCACATGGTTTCTCTGATTCAGAAAGCAATGTCATGACACTCAGGAAATGCGTTTTACCTTAAAAGGAGCCCGGGTAGTTGATGGCTTTGAGGTCATTGGTCAAAAGCATTTTTCCGCATATAAAAAGACACAAAATAAGCTCTTTAAATCACTTTTGAAAACGTAGGTCAACATTTTCAGTCCTATCAAATCATTATTGCAGACAACAAATGGTTGGACTCACAGCTGGAACGGCACTTGCCAGAATCTCATCGATAGCGGCACAAAGTTCCTGTGAGCGTTGGTGGAATTGGGCTGGTGAGCACATCTGTGGAGAGAGACAACTTAAGTCTTGCAGTGAAAAAGCAGCAGTGACATTGACAGTCATACCTCTTCGTGGGTGTCCTTAACACATCTTTTCATCGGGTTACAATTACTCTGTTCTTTCTCCACCTGCTCATCGATCACCTGTGATTACAAACAGAAAGAGCAAAATCAAACTCTCCATCAAAACTCAAGTCCTTTGAATGGCAAACACGCAAATTTCAATCTCAATGCTTATTACTACGCTGTATTCTTCAGAAAGAATTCTGAAATCAGCTCCATATAAATCCTGTTGCAAGGTGAATAATGTAACATTGTGCCATGTATTCAGGTCCCTCTGAGCCCCATTTCACTTTTAAGTTTTCTTCCTTTCATTTTGAAGAACGTTATCAAAGACTAGTGAAATTCCATTTCTTTAAACAAAGCTGAATATTGCTGACAATTATTGGCAGATTTATGACGGACCAATAACAGATTTCAGAGAGGTCATGAAAACACTGATAAACATTTTTCATCAAGCTCTTTTCAAACACAAAAATGTTTTACCAGCACAGAACTCAAACACACATTTTTTCAATGGTGGTGGCAAAAGTAATTTTTTGAAAGACAAGGTTACTGGAAAAAGAACTTTGAGGATGCTGGCAGAAAATGGAACTCAGCTGGACCTAGAGATGTAGGGTCTGTGTGCGTCATTGAGCACACGGAAAGGGACGTCACCTTCATGCTGACTGTTGAAATCTGAAGTAAAGTCCAAGTTTTACAATGTACACTGCACCAAGAGGGGCGAACACCAATGACGCCACATAACCCTATCATCAGTTCAATGTGACGTTATTTCATCTTTTTCTACGGTTTCTTTCTGTACTTTATATTTTTCTAAGAACAAAAAGGTTCCACACAGTTGATAGAAATTTCAGTAAACAAAATTTACTGAAATTCTCAAATTCTATAACGATACAGAAATTTCCTGACGTACTCTATAAACGGTTGTGTCCTATGGAGCTCCCCTGAGAGAGCTGAAAACTCCTGATTCAGTAGAGTTCTACAAAGAGGTGCGACACATAGTGATGGTAGAGTATCAGATAAAGTTTGTGAATGCCTGTAAACACTGAAAAAAAACATTCCAGACAAAACTTGTTGAAGGGTACCTCTAATACGCGACCTATTTTCTATTCTAGTTATAATTGGATGGAACAGCAGACATTTTTAAAATAGCTAATTATTTTTTTGTCATTTCTGACAACACTTCAACAGCATTTATTCTTACAGTTCAACACACATCCTTGGGGTTTCGAACAATCTTGCCAGAAATGTTGCAGAATTGCAGTTTTAATTAGTGGGATTAGAGTTTTGAAAAAGACTCACTTGCTGCTCCAGCAAAAGGGTGTTTGTGGGGATTGCAGCAAGTGATTTGTAGCCCAACTTAATCCTGTATGTCTGGTGTTTATGAAAAGAGAAGAGCAGAGGATTAACACTATTTGAGTACGATTCAACAGTATTTTACAAAAAGATCAACCCTGTAGAGAGTCACAGTCAGTTTGGGATGTGTTTTCCCATTTCTGTGACCACACTCACACTGATGCACACTACTACCAGCAATCATGCAAAACAGCCACCACTCAAGTCTCCGGCTATAAGAGCAATACTGACGCATACCAGACTCCTCTCAACGACTGAAAGCCACCTTCCTTTGATTAAGAGACAGCATGCAGCTATAAATGTCAACAGGTTCAATTTGCTCATGTAATGGCAAGAAAACTCAATGACTCGTCTGTCTCTGGTTTATGAGAACCTGCTAATGGAGATTTATGTCAAATCCAAGCGTTTCTGTTTGAAATGATTGTGAATTTCTTCACTCATCGCAACTTCCAAAAACAACATTTTATAATATAGAAAATATCAACACAGTTAAAAACATTGTAACACAAAGGAGTTGATATGCTTGCAAAAAATACAAAGCATTACAAGCCCCCACCCAGGAACTCAGACTTAGAGGACGTTTGTTAAATAATGTACATGAAAAGTGAAGTGGCTACCTTTGCTTTTTTACCCTCCCTGTCACTCCAGTCTGACATCCCGCTCCCCGGTCTTGACAAAGGCGTGGAGCACAGGGACCGGCAGGGGGACGGGGTGAAGTCTCTGAGTGGTGGGGCAGGAGAGGGCGTAGGCGTGGGAGTACTGGAGGGGGATGGCCATCCTGAAAAAGCTATGGGAGTGTAACGGGAAGGAGACAGGCAGTAGGCTTTTTGAGATCCCTGTGAAGGTGTGCAGCTCCTGGAAACAGCACAGCTTCTCTCTGAGTCACACCCTCCCACCCAGGTCTTGTTCTGTAAAGGACTGTGAGGCGATGCTGTGTCTGAGCAGGCTGAGGAAACAGCGATGTGTGACTGAGAAGGCTGAAGATGAGGAGGAGCGACAGGTGGAGATCTCAGCTTCTGAGATAGCAAATTGAGTCTTGAGAGAGATGATTGACTAGTCCATTTTTGGGGTACAGAGGTCTCTGGCTCATTAATAGACTGAGAGGACTGGGAGATGAGTTTTTTAGAGTTATTATCATCACGGTCCTTAAGGAGCATGCGTGTGTTGCTGGAGTTTAGTTCGGGCACTTTGGAAATGTAACTGTGTTGGGTTGAGTCTGCTTTTTCATGATATGGCGAAGAAACAGATTTTAAATTTGAAAATAGAGGCAGATGAGTTCGGAGGAGCGTGTTGCTCTTTTTTGGTGGAGGGGAAATAACCCGCTCCTGTCTAAGCTCACTGTCTGAGCAAATTAGCTCTTTGCATCTTGTCACCCGGCTGTGAGGGCGCATCTCTTTGTTCCTACCAGCCTCCACAGCTGGGGTGGGAGTGATACAATTACTGGCTTCCCCGTAAACCTGATTTTGCTGATCTATCGATGCTGATGAAGAGAATCGAGAGGAAAACTCAAGGGGAATGGAGGCCACACTGGAGGCAGCTGAGCACGCATTGCAGAAAGACAGGGTCACGGGGTTAACGGGCCAGCAGGGGGTGTAAGGCCTGTGGAGTGCAGGGGACAGGACCGGAAGGCGACCTTTGCGAAGGATGGCTGTGAGGAGGGAGAGACGGGTGAGCGGCGGCCGGTGCCTGGGGGGGGGGCGTCAGCGGACAGGCTGAAGAGGACAGGCTATCACAGGATGAGAAACAGGTCTGAGGGTTGTGAAGCAAGCTGGAGCCCGGGGCAAGAAAGTGCTTCTTGACTTGGACAACAGCTGGTGAGAAGACACCAGAGCGAACGGAAGAGCACGGAGAAACAGTACGACTGAAGGAAGAGGGAGAAGTTACTGAGGAATGCTGCATGGCAACCCAGCTCTTCTTGTCTGAGCCCTCTGATAGGATGGACTCTCTGGATGAGGCCGGGGTGGAAAACATATCTGCAGAGTTTAAGGGGATCGTCCTATCATCTGGCGCATTGGCTTTATCCAGGAAGCCACCTAAGATAACCTCAGCGTGTCCAGAAGTGTTGTGACTCTGCCGCCGGGAATTGCCCCAGTGTTTATCAACAGCTGTTTCCATAGTGACCGTCCCGGTGCCTGTGTGGTTTGGTGTATTTTCAGACTGGGCTCCAACTGAGGGCAAGGCATTGGTTTGAGTTGGGCTCACGTGGTTTTCTGGAGGCTTCCACTGTAAAACATAGAGGATTAGAGACATTGTTTATAGAAAACTGACTGTTCAGTCAAATTCTGCAACAGCGGGTGGAGAGAAACATTGACACTTTTACAGGATTCGTAAGAGTACTTTAAAAAAGCCAACATCTGCAAATCTGGAAAAGTAAAACTGAAAGAGGCAACAAACATTATGCTTTTTGATGTAGTAGATTATAATTAATGAATTAATTAATTAAAAAACTAAAGAGTTTTATTGATATTATCATTGTTGTTGTTGTTGTTGTTTTTGTAGTTATTAGTAGTAGTAGTAATCATATGACAGTGTTTTGACTGCATTTTATTATCAGTACTCCACACATACACAGTTACCTTGTGGTTAGTCAGTTAAGCCTTTTGGTGAGCTTGGCATCATACGTGTTGAACTTACTTTAGGTTTTGTCTCCAGCGGGCCTGTATATTGCGGTCCTCTCTCCATTATGTCCTTGATAAAGTTGATCTTTGCTTTGAAAATTTGCCCGTCTGACATGTTCTTCTCGGCGGCCCTCTCATGGGACACGGCTACGTCCTGATGGGAGAAAGCGGAGCAAATGTTTGGGTGGAACAGAGCAAGTGAAACCCGAGAAAAGCTGAGGTGAACGTGAGTCACCCCCTCGCTCCTCCCCCCTCCCCATGAGTTCGAAAGGGGGATGTGCTTGGTTTCAACACACTACATGCACACATATAATACACATGTGCATGTGCTGCTGACATTTGCTGCCCACATGCCTCATATACAGAGCTCCAGAAGTCATGCAAGCTGTGTATTCACGCAAGGTCTAACCCCAATGTGTCAACAGAGTCTCTGTTGTGACTGCTGCATATTGTTCCATGTATTACTGACAATAGCTGGATGAAAATGTCATTGAAAACATGATCTGTTTTTTGCACATAATTACACACTAATAGTGTAGGCAGCATAGAAAATCCCTTCTTGTAAATAAATATACCCTCTGTATATTTTACAGTTAATTACTCTCCAGTTTTGATTAGATAATTTCTGTTTTTGCTGTACCAATTTTTCAATTCTATGCACAAATTGTAGTGATGTTTTGGTCAGCGGACTGAAAGGCTTACCGTAAATCTCTTCCGATATCTACGTAGAATTCATGTTTAGGGAATTGACAGTTCACACTTTTTTAACTTAACTTTTTCCACGCATCTTTCAAAGGGGAAAGCTTTCCTTTTCCATAATCATGTACAGTAGTTCTCATGCAGTTAAAGAAAGTTTTGGTCTATCTTTATAGCAATCTTTTTTTTTATCATATCTCTACTCGCTTACGTGTCAAGTTTCGTCTTTTGACATCATTTCTCTGTAGTATATAAACACGCGGGAGCTTAAATACCTCAGATCTACCAATGTTTTTATGGTAAATAAGATAAGGTAGGGTCTTTGCTTTAGATTTCTATCACAGTCTTGAACATATATATTTTTAAATACATTGATCAACTTCTCAATTGAGACACATTTCACCATTATAATTTTTTAAATCATATTTGCATATTCGTAACTTAAGTCTACCATATTTGTCAAAATAAAGGCAAAAGATACATCAGAATATTTACAAAAAATGTACATAAAGCTCCATTAATTTCTCTACAAGATAAAAAAGTCAAATGTTTTGATGCTTCTGAAAAGTTTCATGAGTTTCAAAATGCACGTTCTCTGTCAGTTGTAAATGAAGGTTCCAGCTATCGAAATTAGAGCCCCAATTTACCTTATTCTATAGCAACATTTTCACCAACATATGTATATTATCCTGTACATTCTCATTTGGCACTCTCCTTTATTTACACCAGTACTGCTGGTTTGGGGTGGCTGCATGTGGGGCTCTAATAACCAGTGCAGAGCTCTACTCTATGTTAGGTCTCTTTAGACTGACAGTGAGCAAGATAGGAAGAGGCAGAGGTTTAAAAAATAAACACAACATGGCAGAAAACACACCAAATGAGTAAAATAATAAATTCCGTAACTGTTTTGAACAGCATGTTCGAGTCATCTCACTCATAAAAACTGACACTCAGACCTTTGTATCTCTTGTCTTCTCAGCATGTAATAGCCTGCCCTGTCAAACCCTTTTAGTATTATTTTCATCATGTTGAAATGGTGTCAGGTCTTCCCCTCCTTACTCCTGGCATCACTTGTTTTTTACTTTCTCTTTCAGCCCATTTTTTATTTGCGTTTAGGTTTTCTCCTCTATGGCAAGATGTGTCAGTCACTGAGAAGCTGTATCAGTGTTTATCCCTGCCATATACAATCAACAGCCTTCTGCTTTTTTTACTACCTCAATTTAATCTGAAGAAATCCTACAGTGTTCAGGCACCATTTATAGAACTATGTTCACATTTTCGAATAGTTAGATACTCAGGTTCAATATCATGTGAAGCATCTTCTCAGTTTTCTCATTTCGTTATCTGTGTGTCAATCAACACTTTGTGGAATTAAACTCAAGTTCAGGAGAATCAGCAGGAGGGAACATTTTGTACACTGGCAGGGTGCTCAGTCACGTGGACAAACTGGTATCTCATGTATCTGACACAATACCCACTAATGTGTTTTTTAAAACCCAGGTTTTTAAAGGTGCTATTGCTGTGGAGTCATATGCTGTCACAAAGTACATAGCAAAGGAAATTCAGAGACTAATAGTGTCTCTCCACTTGTTAGAAGACCTTTGAAGTCTATGTGCGAGCTGCCAAGAAGCTGACTTCAGGCACCAGCTCTCTGGTGCAGCTCTGATACTGATGCTGGATGAACATCCATTAGCGCTTTAAGCCTTGAGCAACTGACACCACAGGGGGCTGACATGTGTTCCCAGGAGTGGTTGCTTTCAATAGATTGTATGCATCTAAACACTTCCTACTTAAGGTTGATGTGCAAGTTGCACATCAACTATGGACTGAAAATGGCATTTCTATGTTTATTTCTGTTACGACTGAAGAAATAAATCATCTCAAAATACCACAGGTGAGAGCAATCATGATTTCCCCTGCAGTCAAGAATGTAAACATTATGTGACTTGGTAAATCTTATGAAACAGGAGTATTTTTAAAACCCATACGAAAAGCATACTTTTCAGATTTGGGGTTTTCTGTCTGCTCATTTGTTGAATTTCATCTGAACCAAAAATATGGTAAAGGCTCACCCTTTGTCTTTGGTTACTACTCAAAATGTCAAAGGGAAAAAACAGACTGAAATAATACCATACCATATCCATAAAAATGTCTGTGTACATAGGTTACATGTACACAATTATTTATGTTTGCATGTGTGTGTGCATGTGTGTGTGTGTACATATATGCAACAAGAACAATAATAATGCCACATTTGCAGGAATTCTGCATATGTGTACAATTCTACATGTTGCTGTACCATGTTGGTGTATATATGTGCTATACCTTATCTGATATTGCTGTGAAAGCTTCATATTTGTTCTCCTCAGCAGGAAGGCTTTTAACTGGTAAAGTCCTCACTGCTGGTATGAACGTGAAGATACCAGCTTTAACTGGTGCTCCTGCTGAAACCTGTGAATTCAAGAGGGGAATACATTTTTCTGTTACATATTTGAAACAACTTCTCCAGAAATGTCAGTGTCAAGCACAGACCTTTTAAAAAAGTTAAGGACTAATTAGCAGTTTAAAATAAGAGGAATTCTCACTTTTAACAAGTCCACATGTAGATTATTGCATAAAACTTCTCAGTCCTAGACAAGCTTTCTCACAGTTGAGTACAGCTAAATGTTCTCCTACTTCACAGGGTTGTGAAACTCTATCCAGCTGCCAATGAGCAATGATTACACACATACACGCACACATACTTGGCAATTAAGCACTCTGCAGTTCAAAGCCTTGACACACCCAGGCTCATGAGAGAGGTTTCAGATCTAAATAAATCAGCTCATGTTCCCATCAAATCATTAAATAGGCATAAAGCGAAAATCATCGTTATCTCACAGGTGGATACAAACTGCAATGAACTTGACAAACAAACGTGACTCACAAAGTGAGATTTCAAGGAAAAATTACATAAATGGATTAAACAGGTGGTGGGCTTCCACTGTGGCACACCTGAACCTCTTAGTACTGTACATCACTAGACAAAATGTTTGAAGTCTATTCATAATCCAGAGTCAAGAAATGAAAAAACACAATGCCCAGGAGAGCCATTAATGGATTAGTCTTTGTGACCGTTTCACAAGCTGTTGCAATCTGTGCAGAGTGGTGAAGCTGCTGAATGCTTAGAAACTAATGCTTTTGGAAAACATCCTAAAGTGTCAAATGTTTTTTACACTGTACCTGAAAACATAAACTACAGCCTCTGCAGCACATTCTGCTTAGAATAGTTGGAGCATGTGCAAACTGGATAGATCACTTTTGAAATAAACATGACAAACAGTTGTGTCTCAGAGACATGCAAAATATATCATCTGCAGGATGGCTGTTTGGAGAGTGCAAGTGACAACAGTTTCATCTTGGTAATCTAAAGATCTTTGGAGATCTGCGTGGCACCATAGTCTTTCAATGTTGCTTTTCTCATTATTTGATTATTCAAATTAAGCAACAAAACTTAAGGCATCAGAATCACTTTCACCCAAAAACTGATGGGGTTGCATTGGCAAATGTTCTGCTGTATGTAGCCAAGGGCAAAATATTTTTGCGAATAAAACATTTAATCTTGTTAAAAATCTAGTAAAATCTTGTTAAAAAATAAAATAATAGCTAGATCCTGGCAATAATCTTATCTATAATTAGTCCTGTTATCATCAGTTCAGTCCAGCTTCATGTGGTGTACTGCATCTAACACAGATCCATCTTCCACATTGATGAGCAGCATACTTGGAGGCTTTTTTTAACATCTATGGTCGTCATAGATCACACTATAGTCCCCTGACATGTGACATACAGTACATGAGAATTGTGGTCTTTTTCTAACATTTTATACACAAGATTTGTATATGTGTCAAATCAACTACCGTCAAACTCACTCGTATTTGTCTTTTTATAAAAATCTCTGTACTGTTTTGCAAAAGTGGGCACATCAGCCTCTAATATGTTCTTAGGACTGCATGGTTTGGGTATGCCTCATGCAAGTAACTTCCTGGGAAAATGGGTCCTTAATCTTGATGTGCGAAAATATTTTTAGTCATCCCTGCTGCAGCAATCATGGCATGCACTCATTGAAGAGCCTCGGCTGCCTAATTACACCTCTTCTCACCATGGTGTTGTCAGGTCATCTGCAAAATGTAAACTAGAGAGCAAGACCACTAAAATGTCCTTGGTTAATCACCATATCAGTATCATAGCCGGTACTTAAGGCTCTATTAAAAATGCATTATACAAATCACGTGATTGGACATTGACACAATCAGTAAATTTACATAGAACTATTTATGCTGGGTCTTTCGTTTTATAAGTTTAATGGCAGCTTTATAGCTGTAACAGCTTCTTGTATCTTCAAGTTGCCCCAAAATTAAATGATTGGTAACAAGATTGCTGAGATCATTATCATAAATATTTGACTATTTTCAGGGAAATACTTTTAAGCATTGTCTCCTAAAACCATTTGACCTGAATTTGTTTTAAAGAGTCCAGCTTAGAATGGGATTTTAATTCATTTCTAATTGTAACTTTTTGTTAAACTATACATGCACAATTTTAGTTGGTGTCAGATGTGGCCAGTTAAAAGGATTACTTCACATCTCTGCATTTTAAGTTGACAGCGCCAACAGGGAGCTAAGAACTGCAGCTTTTCCATAGGTTGAAACGTTCCGCTGCTTCAAAGCGCTGTAAGACTTTTTTCTGCACCTGGAAGGGTTATGCCAAGCTATAAATAAGTTCAAGGTAAATTGTTGAACCGGTTTTGGTTGCGGAGCATTTCAATGGTTCTGAGGTGAATATACCAGCTTAAAAAATAACAGAAAATGATTGGTTAATATCTTTTCAGAAGGAATGGAAATGAATGTGCAACATTTCTTGAGGAATAGCTTACATTGAATAAAAGCTTAAGATCAAGGTTATTATGATTCTCATACTTCGCAAGGTATAAGCTGATGTCTTTATATCAGAGGGTGCTAGGGAAAAGCTTTCCAATTAGTTTAGAGTTTAGAAGGTGATTTTTCAGAGGTAGATAATTAATAACAATGAAAAGCTTTGTAGGTAACTTGTCCAAACAGATATTGCAGCTGACGAGATGTGGTGTACTGGGTTATACACGGTAAAGCCAACTGCTTTTATCCGTGTGTGAAAATAGGGCTTCGAAATATTAACTCACCGGATTCCTTAAATGTTGCTGTGGCAATAGTGTGAAATTTTGTGCATCTGTTTTATTCAACGATGCACTTTCATGTAGGTCACATCAATATCATATCAAAGGATTTACTTCCCCTCAGTTTAACTATTAACAAGTAATTAATAAAAACTTTCTCGCGCCAATTTTCTTTTTCCATTCATGTTAATTAGAGCAGCTCATACTTTCAGAGGACCATCAGTTATAGCTAGGGTATCTGTAATCAGCTCTAAATATAGAAGCCCAACCCATTCCTCGACAAAAATAGCCACTAGCTAGCTTGTAAACTTGTTTATGTGTTTATGTCATTACGAAACCCCTTGTTTGCTCATCCTCTGTAGCCATAGCAGAGTTCACTCTGTGAAAGGTTAGTATTTCCCTCTTGCTCACGATAGCCCAGTTGAATACTTGATCACTGAATGTTGCCGAGGCCATGCCGTCCTCATAGCTCACATTTCTAGCTCCTGCTATGCGTTACATGCCAGCTCACTGTGCACATGCCCCTTCTCAGTCATTCCCTAAGGAAGGTCAGACCTGTCCAAAGTCTGAAAACAAGCAACACCGAATCACTTCCTGAAAGAGACCACACGTAAGGAGTCAAAGGGAACCCATATTAAAAACTGACATAAAAGGAGTGACAACTGTTCTTTAAAAACTTAGGAGTTATTCAAATGATTTGCAAATTCAAATTATATCATTTCATATTAAGACTGTGAAACCCCTCTCAATATCATAAAGTTGTCTGCATAATTTCCTGTAGCATCACACCAATTACCCACACATTTTCATCTCTGCTTATAATTCAATGTGCACTTTACAGTTATAATTACAACTGTTTGAGGCCTGTCTACGTTCCACAGATGTTGAAAAGTATATCAGAGTAGATGAGCTCCAGTGCATGCATAAATAGCCAGTGTGTCACCACGTAAAGAGTTTAATTACAGGCCAATGCACAATCCCTCCAGGGCAGATTGTGCAAGCAAATATAGACTATAGACCAGCTGTTCCTGAGTGTTCGGTGCTCTCTCAAAGATCATAAACAAATACACAGCAAGAGAACAATGTCCTAGTACAGCATAAAAATATACAGAGACAACAGGAAATACCTAGGAGAGTGATTGATATGCTTTAAACACAATACATTTATATTTCTATGAAAGGTCTTACCTTCCCTGCGTCACTTTTCAAACTGTCCATTTGTGCATCTCATTCCTTTTTATCCATTGCTTTGTTTCTTTTTTAAGGGACTTTTAATGTTATAAATGTGATTTGGTGAGTGTATAATTCTTACTTTTGTGCCCCTCCAGTGAGGATCAGTGGTTATAATTGTTTGTGGGGGTGTGAGTGTGTGTGTGTAACACCCACTAGATTTCCTTTTATAGAAGCCACAAATAGCCTGCAGACAGGAGTCTGTATACAGGGAAACCGGAAAGCAGAAATATTAATAAAGGCACTTGTGTATAAACTTGGGTTATGTGGCAGCTAACTACTACAGAGTGAGAAGCACCAACATTAATATAATTACATTGTGGGGTTAAGTCAATATTGCATTTTTATTTAAGATGGATTTCAGAACTTTTAGATTTTTTAAAAATTTAACAAATCATATATGATTTTAATTTTTCTGACAAATAATCTGAGTTCCAGCCAGACTGGCATAATGTGGCAGATGTGTCACTGCACTTCCAGTAATGAGTCATCTGCCAGCCCGACGCAAAATCTATTACTTGCTAGTTTGCCTCTGTATCGACTTCTCCGTTCCTTTATCAGTGATTGAAAGCAGACCTCTGAAGTGGCTGCTATTGCTTTACATATACAACATTCTTCATCTCTGTCACAGCTGTTCCTGTCTGTTTTCACCCTGCTGCTTCCCTCCCTCTCCCCGTCTGTAATACTATATTCATCAAAAGGTGTAACAGATAAGGCACTAAGGTCCTAAGGCATCACAGCATCTGGAATTGTGGGATAAAATTGATATAACTATATATGATACTGCTTTGACCTCTCTGATAGCGTTTAAAGAACAAACAAATATCATCAAAATGTCCAACACAGGACCTTTACTACTTGTGTGTATTTTCACAAAAATGATCCCATACTGGAACTATCAGGAATGGGAACTCGGGCAGGACTCAGATGCAGAGGTACTGATACAAAAAAACTTTAATTTAAACCAAGACGCACTCGCATGGAGTGGCAGACAAGGCAAAGTACAAAATAATCATTTCTCTTGAAAACGAGGCAGACAAAGCTATGAACAAAGTACATAATAAACTCACTCTGAAAAGAGGATGACAAAAGTTACAAAGTACGAAATCAAAATCACTCTTACAAGGAATAAGGAATGGTTCATCTCAGTACAATATGGGAGGAGGACAAAACACACTGGCACCAGACAAGGAGAGACACAGACTATTAAAACACAAGGGAAGGTAAACCCCAGGTGAACACAACTGGTGATCACGGAAGACAAGCATACATTTGACACACAGGGGAGTGCAAGTGGCCTGAAACAAGGGGATGTACCTTACAAAACAAAACAGGAAATGACAAGACAACCAGTGAGACAGGACAAAACACCAAAAAATCTCCCAGGCATGACAGGAACGAATTGTTTTCTTATGAAAAAAATTCTTTAATATAGACAGCAGGATTTCTAACAGAATTCTGATTACACTTCTGAATATTTATCTGTTGTGTAACGAACTGGCATCAGTAAAACACTTCAGACTGGAAGTTAGACTTGATGCCTTATTTCTAACATACATTTATAAGATGAGCCTGTGAATCTGGGTCATAGGCTTACATTTCATATTCAACGATGATACATGTAGGGTACGGCAGCTGAAATGAATGAGATGTTTAAATGTTAGCCACATCATACTTCCAACAGTTCTTCTTATTAAAAATACCTCTAACTTCACTGTTATTTTAAAAAGTGCCACTGATTCAGCAGCTTATTGTAGTTGTACATTAACCAAACCCAGATAATTCTTACTTAAAACTAGTCATTGCCACAAACTGGGATTTTCTTGTAGTTTAGCATTTCTATTCCCTGTTCTAGTGCATCTCAATTGTAAGTGCAAATTAAACACTTCAAAGAAAAGTTACCACATTTTCCAAGCAAATCTCATTTCTTATTTGCAAGTGCTAAATATAAATAATTGCATTTACAAAATGCTTTAGCTTTTGCTTAGATCATTCTTGTGCTCTAAAAACTTGTGCATTATTCGTAAAAAAATGTATTTCTCTCTGACAAGGACACGAGTCCCTTTTACAGGGAAGAGAAAAAGAAATCCTCTCTAAAACCCCGTAATCATCTGGTCACTGTGCATTCAACCCGACTCAAATGACTCTGCACCAGTCTTTGGTGTCTATCAGCAGTGCCGTATACAAGATATGTGGGTCTTCACAAGTCTGTTGTGCTCCACGCCCCTTCTTAAGTCGACAAACACTTCACCACCCACATTTCTGCTAATCTGCTCACTCTCAGTCCAACATTGGTGCACAATGTTTTCAGGGACGCAAATAAGGAAATAGGTAGGTCTCAATTGTGGATGTAAACTTTGTAAAAGATTCTGACTCATACTTGCACTTGTAACTGAGCTGGTTGTGATGGCAAAAATCAATTCAAGCCGAGCAGTGGCAGTTGTCTGACTGTGTCTGTGCATTAGATCCTCTGAGCACTAGCATAGTTTTGAAACTGTCACGCTAAGGCTGATAATCAACTAATTGGTCTATTGCTTGGGTCACCATTAGGCTGGACCTAACTAGGTGAGCAGCTGGAGTGTCTACTTTACTGTTTAGCAGCAGATTAGAAAATAAGATTCTGCCACCAGCTGTCAGGGCCATGGTTTCTGCATACCAAAATGGATTATAAAAAAATCTCTGTCACAAAAAGATACAGTTTTACAAAAACAAAAGGACCCATTTTTGTTTGTATTTATCTACCACAAAAGGCAGCTGTGTGCTATTCTTTGTCACAATCTCTGGCAGAGCAGTGAGTGATTCATTTTGAATGACTAAGTTGTGGGTTTTTCTACATTTCCTGCACCGCCATTCCATACAAATAGATAATAAGAGTAGTGAAATTTGACAAATGCAGGCCCAAAGAAGAGGGTAAAAGGATCCCACAGAAAACTAAGACTTATTATAAAAGGTAACAAAAGGCGAGGTTACAAAATACTGAAATAAATTTAAAAACTCAAAAAACATAGGAACTAATGTAAACAAAATAATCAAGAAAGGGTGAATATTAGTGAATGAAGAGCAGGTGACACGGGGGACACAGGTGAAGAAAGTAGAGTTGACTATAACAGGAGGGAAGTGAAGTTGATGGTGATGCAGGAGGAGAACAGAGGGAGCCAACAACAACATAGTAAAATACAGAAAACTGAGGCACAAAGACACAGAACCTAGAAACAAATCCACAAAACTAAAAACCTGAAACATAAACCAAAAATGCACATCCCATGACATACAGAGGAACTCAAAGAAGTTATTTATCCAAAAATAATTAATCATCAAACAGCTGCCGTGATGGGAACATTTTAATATTCAAATTTCTTATCCATTTCCCATGTAGATTCAGACGATTTAAAAGTTAACTATTACAGTCATTCAAGGAACAGACGTTTTGGCATTATGTTTCCATGACGGAAGTAAAATGTTTTTCATTAATCTATCCATCTTTAACACCCAGAAATAATAGCTATAAATTGATTTTTCACGCATTTCACATATAGTGCAGTAATATAATTTCCCTTTGGCGTGAATAAAGTATTTCTTCATTTAATCTTATTTGATTCAGTGGCACGGTGGTGTGGTGGGTAGCACTATCGCCTCACAGCAAGAGGGTTCTGGGTTTGAGTTCCCGGGGGAACCAGAACCTTTCTGTGTGGAGTTTGCACGTTCTCCCTGTGTCTGTGTGGGTTCTCCGGGTTCTCCGGCTTCCTCCCACAGTCCAAAAAACCTGGATGTTAGGTTGATTGGACATTCCAATCAACGTTCGTCATGAATACTTAAAAGTTTTATTGGGAATTTTCATAGTTTTTAAATGTTCCCCTTTCCTTAAATACATAATTTGAAGACAATAATTGCTGATTAAAACAAAATGGCCATCTAAATATTCTAAATTAATTGAAAAATCTGGATTAGGAACAAAATATGGTGACACATTGGTGTGGTGGTCATCATCGTCGTCTCCCTGGGGGGGCAGAAACTTTCTGTGTGGAGTTTGATGCTCTCGTTGTCTTTGTGTTGGTCCTTTCCGGCCACTCCGACTTCCCCCCCAACATCCAAAAAGATGCATATTAGGTCAACTGGACGTTCAAAACAAAGGAGTGAATGTGAATTTTTGGGGTTGTTTGTCTCTGCGTGGCCCTGCGATTGACCTGTCCAGGGAGAACGCTGCCTCTTGCCCGTTGTCAGCTGGGATAGGCTCCAGCCCCCCCACGATCCCCTAGGGAATAAGTGGTGCAGAAAATGGTCTCTTAAATCTTCTCTCCTCCTCCTGAGATCCTTGCTCTAGTTTACAGATATTCCTCTTGAGACAGGCTCACATTATAAAACTGACAATTCACCCTGAATTGGATTTTGGGCACACCCTGTACTTTCCAGCACCTTGCAGACCCGGAGGATTATCAACCCACAGTTGTTGACACACCATCAGGTGGAACAAAGCGTAGTGTTTTTCTTTTGCTCTTGTTTTAAATTGACAGGAGGTTGACACTGAACCTTTGTTTGTTTCATTTTGTTGTAGGATTGCTGATTTAAATAATAAATCATAATTTCTTCCAACACAACCACCTCCAATTCTTATAGGTACCTCTGCTAATCAGATAAAGAATACGCTCTAATATTTTCAATTTATTAGAAAAGTAAAAACCATTAAAAAAAAAGTAAAGTTAGTGCATAGAAGACAATCAGTCTGCACATTCTTGGTTTTTTACAATGTGAACATTCAAAGCTTTTGAAGCTAAATTAAAAATTCATCCTTCCAAAATGTGTGGTCTCTATCTTTTCAGAGGATTTTCTGCACAGTGTATGCGTAAGCCTTCTTTTTTTTATCATGCAGTGCGGCAATGTGAAGATGCAAAGCAAAGTTCAGCTCGTCCCTGGACTCTGCAGCATGAAGATCTCACGCTGTGCAATCTGTTCAGTTATGAGGCATTTTATCTCAGCTCAGACTAAAAAAAGTCTAAGAGCTTCACACTGCCACTTGTGGGCACACTTATGGACCAGCTATTCATAACATGTGCATTGGTGTGAAATAGTCCACCAGGATCATACCTGGTTTGATTGACTGTGTTTGGCATAATGAAATAGTGCTTTTGAATGAGGTCCAATTCGAGAACAGATTGAAATGAAATTGTAAATTAATTTAATGAGATTTAAGCTATTAGCAGCAGAGAAGCTTTACAGTGACTGTAAAAAAAAACAGTTTTTTTTCTACACAGTAATATTGCTGAAAATGCTTCAGCATCAACTGGTTGAATAACATAAACAGCTTCTGTCCACAATCCAGGAGGCTCCAGGCCGTGGTCACGGTGGGTAGAACGCACTATCGCAGAAGTCAGAGTAAATATGTTTGCTAGAATGATCAATATCACGTAGGAGGTCTCTGCTGGACATCTGTGTCAAAAGCTCCACATCTTCATCTGAGGTAGAGGGATGAGTGAGTATGATCCGGGGAATCTGTGAGAGGATAAGCAGCAAGAACAACATGATTCTGAAGGAAATATTCAAATGATCTAATTCTATGGCAGTTTTTTTCTTCCAAAACTTTGTTATTAAAACAGGAAAATACAATGATGCAAAATGGGGGGGACATTATTTAGTATTTTAGGTTTTGATGAGAGGGAAGAAATCATCTCACAGCCATTGTATGTTTTTCCAGGTGAAGTGAATCCTTTTTTAAGACCTCTGTCTCCGGTTCAGAGAAGGTTCTATTCAGATCTCTCTCCCAATCCGACTGAAACACAAAACAGTAAAGTGAACATGACTCATTAAATCACATCTATATTTCATTTTCAGATTCAAGTAAAGGCTTTTGTCTCATTTACTTCTGTGCGCAACAAAGTGCAGCGTATCCTGATCAGCACCTTAGTCTGACTCTGCCAAGTAATGACTCGTCAAAAAAATTCAAAAGTTTAAGAGTCAATGCAAAAATAAGTGAGTTAGAAAACAAATAATGTGGTAAGCTAACAATGCATGTAAAGTAATGCTCAAAATTAACCATTTGTAGTCTGCACTATGTAGATTATATAGATTCTGACTTTAGCAATTAGGTAAACTGGGTGTAAAATAAAGGTCTGTTAATGCGGTCATGTGATTAAACCACCCACAATGCTGTTGCCATTGCAGACAACCTCCTCAATCTTCTTGGACACACAGTCAACGGAGCCGTCCAGCTGGAAGTGTTTCCTTCTCAGGCCTCCGGTCTCGTGTCTGCGCAGCTGTCGGCTGGTCATGTCCGGGGGATCTTGACACACGTCTGGGTCACACACCAGTCGAGGGAGCAGCTTCTCTCTGAGCACTTTCATTCTGATGCAGCTCCCAGCATTCCTGAGGGCGCTGACTGCTTCGTGGTGGGTCGCCCCCTGCATGCTCAGACCATTGACCTGGAAGGTCAGAGGACAAGCTCACAAATGAGGGTGATGGTGAAAGTGAAAATTGTCTCACACACACACAGCACGGATGAGCCACTAAAAAGATAATGCATATAATGATTTTTCTTGATTATATGTCTCTTATTTGTGATATTTGTGGTTAACAGAATGTCTTCTACTGGCGTCATAATGCCCCCTAGTGGTGAAAAGAGAAAAACACTGGAAATCCTATTACTACAAAACACAGTTCATGAAATAGTCTCAGTACAGACAAGATACTTTCTCCATGACTCGTATATCCAGTCAGTCTGTAACATAGAAAATAGGAAATAATTTTTTTAAACTCTCTTACCTCCATCAGTCTATCCCCAACATGGAGACCAGCCTTTTCCGATGGCCCCCACTCAGCCACTCGGGAAATAAAAATGCCCTGGAATGAGGGAAACATCTTGGCTTGAATGGAAGTTGTCATAATGTACGCAGGGCTTTTTTAAGTACATTTATTCAACTTGACCGAAGTCTTTGAGGAAACGAAGACAACCACAAGGTGCTCGGGGCATTTGCTTCACATCATCTCCATTCAGAGAATCAAACACTGCATGTGAATGAGTGATGAGCTGTGTTGCAAGTGGTTGAGTAATATTGGCTCCTCTCCTCCAGCACTTACCTCATCGTGGTCTTTGTAGGGCAAAGAGCCCCTCCCACCAGCAATGCTGATTCCCAAACTACCCCTCTGGCCAGACACTTTGATCTGTAACTAAGAGAACATTGTTTCATCACCAATAAAAAGCTAAAACTATGTGCAGGTGTAGCTTAGTAGAAAAATGATTAAAACCAAAAGTGATTTTGGGAATCTTCCTAGATTTCCCTGGAATTGACAGAGCAAAGACACGGATATCTACTGGTATTTAAAGAAAAGGCTGAATTTACTTTTAATGGCACTTGGGAGATGAATAATTCCTGAGGAAGGGTTGTTTCAGACACCCCAGAAGCTTTTAGATCGCCTGTAACTGATGGAGTCTTTGCACCGCAGACAGGGCCTCCTGGGAGACTGGACCCCGCATCAACAGCTCTGGGATGTGGAAATGTCCTGCTCTCTGGAGTGTCGCCTGTCTGATGGAGGAATCGACATGGTGTGGCTTTGCTCTCTGACATCGGGCCTGCACCTCTCTGGGGACGAAAGAGAATTTGATGTGTCGCCCTCTTGCCTGACTGCCATTGCTGAAGAGTCTTTAAATATCTTTATGGTAGCTTTTCAGCACATCATGTGCAGCAACATATGGAGAATTTGTGGAAACCAGCAGAAGGTTGTAAGCAAATATAAATATGTTTCTAACTTAAGGCGAGAGACGTGAATTGAGAGGAGCAAAAAAACACACACACACACAAAAAACAGACCTCTCCAGGTGTTTTGATTCCCTCTGTGCTCTTCTGTGTGCTTACGGAGCGTCTGCTGGTGCTGTTGCTGACAGGAAATGTCTGCAGACAGTCTTGGGTTGTCACCCATCTGAAGCTTGGGATGGCCCAGCTTTGGCAGCTAGTCCTGAGGGACGGGTTAGCGTGAGGATTTCTACACTCCTGGAAATGTTCAGCAGACACCACCTGTTGCTGAAAATTTAATTTAAGTGAAGAAAATTGCCAATGACATTAATAGATCAGAGCTAAATATGTCCCTCATCATTATGTATGCAGGCATACTCTGTTCAGCTGTCAGTGTCTAATTAGTAGTAGAAGCAATCTAATGAAATCCTGCTCAAACATTCATAGTCTGTGATAATTTTGTGCCCCAGCAGGTATCAAAACAAGCACAAAGTCAAACTCTTGACATTTGCAGAAGCAACAGCTTAGTTCACCTTGTTAATGAATGATTGAATACAGAGCAAGCAATTTTAAAAAATGATGTGGTCATCTTAATAATACATATAGTATAGGATCAAGTCTAATGTCACCTTTAAGAAATGATAGTGGAGAAAAATAGTTCACCTCATAGACATTCCATACACTGCAACTAACATTTAAAAGAGATTCTTACTTGAATTCATCTAATTCAAGAATGAAGTTAAAAAGCCCCTCTTCAAAGGTAAATAACATTTTTTAATAGGTCTTCTGTCTTTAGGATGTATTAATCGCAAGACATACATATCCAACACAGTGTGAGCACAACATGCAGAACGTGCAGGGTGGACACGTCACTTTCTGGCAAAGGATTACAAAAACATCATGCATTTTTGGACAGACAGTACAGACAATGACAGGGTCTGAGCATGGAATCGGTTTTATTCCCTCAAAATCTTTTTTTCTTTTTTTTTGTGTTAAGACTCAGCTGACGTGACCTCAGGCCAGAAAGTAATAGCAATGCTCTCTATAAACAGGCTGTCTCATGAAATTTAAAAGAATAACAAGCATTGTTTCGTGTTGCACTTATTTTATTGATCAGTGGTTAAAACGTCATCAAATCTCAAGGCACAGGGCCAATCTGAGATCTGTTTGTGCAGTTTGATCAGAGAATAGTTCAAACAAAAAAAACAGGACCCGAACCAATTTCCTCAGTCCACTATTTGCAACCAATTTAAAAACAAGATAATACAATTTATCATGTACCATAAAAAAGAATAAAGTTTGAGCAATGCTGAGAAGTGCATTTAAAAAGAACCGACGAATCTTTATAGGATGTTATCCTTGTCTGAACCTCAAGCTCCCCCAGAGCTCTTACAATAACTCAACACAGTATTCCTTGTTAAAGAGGAGAAAACTTTCAAAATAAAAATACAGCTCTTTTGGCATCTATTTGAAGAAAAACAACGCAGTGAAGCACAGCACATATAAATAAAACAGCATTGTTACTTCCGCACAATTGCATTGCAAATGGGTAATTTAAGTTTGATGTGCAGTTCTTCAATTAAGATTCAACAAAGGTACTCAAATCTATTAATGTTCTAAAAGTAGGTCTGAATGGTTTACATATAAATCATAAGAAAATGAAAGGTTATGCATTTCATCAAATGAAAATGGGCTTAATAAGACATTAGTGGCCATTATGTTTCATTGCTTTGATTTATAGAAGAAAAAGGAAGACAGATGTACCAAGTTAGATTAAGGAACAAAAAAGTTTTAAAATCTGGAGATTAAGAAACCTGCTATACATTTTATTTACATCTGAGCTGCCAAAAAGTATAAAAGTATCAATATTCACAAGAGATTTACAATAATCTTTAAATCAGTAGGTCCAAAAACTCCTGCTTTTGTTTGCCCGAAATGTAAAAAGAAGCATTCACCCAGTGTTTTAAAAAAGATAAAAACAAATATATAATACATTTAGGAAGGTTTATAGTGCAACTATCTAATGTATAGTTTTAAAAAAATCTTTAAGATATTCTTTAAAAGGAGCGTCTCTTTGCAGATCGTTGGTGTGGGCATTAAAAAGAGGAAGGCACAGCGGTCTGGTACGCTGAGCGCAAGTTGCACACGACTGATGGAAGTTACAGGTTCCGAGGGAGGAGGGGTAGGCCACACCAGGGTTTGTTGGACAAAAAACAAAAACAAATCCAAAAACAGGGCAGCGGGTTGTGCAGGAGGACATGGCGAGACACAGAAGGTAAAACACATTTCTGAGGTAAAGGTCACACAGACGTGGTCACTCTGTCTGCAGCGTTATTGACCTCGTTTTTGTTGGAGTCCAGGCCTTTGGCTGCATTCAGGTCGTTACGGAGGTTCTCCGCTGCTTTCTTCATGGTTTTCAGCTCGCCGGGGTGAGGCGTGGCCCTCCGCAGTAATGTCCCCTGAGTGGGGAGACAGATTATGTAAAGGAGATATTGGGAATACATGCTTTACAGCCACAACCTGCTTTGCACCGCAGGCTCTTCCATGTTTAAATACGTCCATGGTTAAGAGTTTGAGGACTTCTATTACTACGTAATACTATTAGTAATAGGATCACATTGTGTTTGTTTTTTCCAAATTCCCACGGTTACAAGGTAAAAACTTTAGGTTGTAGCTTTGGTGTTACACTCAGTGCTCTGGTCCTTGACATGTGGAATTTGGCTTGACTGAGCCCACTTTTCTTTGGTTTTCCCATCACAGGCAGCACCATGTAACTCAAACCACCTGATGCTTTTCAGTACTACCTCTGCTGAGGTTCAAAACCAGCCAAGTCCATATAAGTGATGTGGAAGCCCAGCAGAGGGTCTGTTGTTCACAGGGTCATCACAAAATGGCGAGAACAATGATTCTCTACAGCCCACCCTGTTTCATGAAGGTAATCGAAAGCCTGGCTGGTAATTTGCAACATGAATGATAAATATCTTTGAAGTCCTCTTTTTTTAATCACTCAATACAAGCATCTACAAAATAAAATTCATATGATGATTAATTCATTACAAAGAAGCCTGGAAAAGCCATGCAGAGTCAAATCATTCGGCACAGAACCGTTCCAAGTAATGGAAAAAGCCATCGTGTTGGGATTAAAGTGAAGCTCAGTAATGCATTCAGTTATGATGGTCACATAGGTGCCTGCGGAATGCTTTAAGCCTTTGGAGTGCTATCAAAAACAGCAATGTGTGATGCGTAAGTGAGATGGGAAGGCAAAACACTTACACAAACAAGCAATTGCAAATATGGCAAGAAAAAAAAAAACAGCCAAGAAAGACACCCTGATTATACTGAATGAAAAAAGCCATCTGATTACACACCAGTCGTACTGGTGTGTAGTCGTAACTGTTGCTTTAACGCTGAAATGGCAAGTAAATATAGCTGTGTAGTTTCAACCAGCAGATAAACAATCATGAAACCTTCCAGTATCAAAACACTTTGCTTGGACAGGTTAGAAGTGCCACAACCAACACATAGAGAGAAAATGCTGTTTCAGTTAAGAACACAAAGTCCTGTTTTGAAAAACATGTTCACGTGAGAAATCGCTTGTATGGCCATGTATAGGTCTCCACCACAGATTTCAGCTCATAGACAGGCCTAGTTTGCACTTCCGAGCTATTTTGGGTGAGATCAGTTTAACAGCACCACAGTCTAAGAACTCTCAGAATCTTTCATTTGGGGACGCCTGCACCCCGTGTTTGTGACAGGAGGTTTACACAAAAAAGAGCAATTGAGTCCTTACTTTAGGTACACAGGCACATTTGCTCACAGGAGGCAGTTATTATTTGTTAGTGTGTTTGGATTCAGGAATAAATAAAATTGGACGATAATTTGTACCATGCTTTATCTATTTACAAGTTCTGAATAATACTGACTTGTCAACCCGATCTCTTAGCATTCTTAGTGGTCTCACCTTTTCGTCATCCTCCTCTTCATCATTATCAATGAATTGAATGGCACTGATCCTCTGGATGGGTTTGTTGTCCCACGTGTCATCTGCCATGGCATTCACCAGGCTTTCCATGGCTCCGAAACGGGTGAGATTATCAGAGCCTGAAGTTGGTTTTAGAAGAGACTTTTTTTTTTAAGAGAACAAAAAATATTCTAAAGCCAAGCTAAATTAAAACATTTCGGCAGGTCTAAATCGGTGAACTGTTATTTTTTGCCCACATAAAGAAATTAATATAAACTAATGCTTTAACACAACTCCAAACCAGTAAGAGAGAAACTAAAACCGACAGATCACAGTTTCAAATCCCAGCTTAGCCACAGGATTACAGCAACACAATCTTCCCTGCCCCCCAGCGCTGCCTCACTAACCTGACCTCAGCCGCTTTAATATCTGCATTTCTACTACAGGAGGCAGGTCGCTTGTCAACATTTTTTTTTAAATAAGAAACACACAAAAACACCTTTTCCGGATAAAGAGGTATTTGAAATATTTTTCAGAAAATTTAGAACATATGAATACAAATTTGAAGGTCACAACTTGAAAAATGTTTTTCTTTTAAAACTTTTTTTTTCTCTTCAAACAAACATAAACAGAACTGGCATCCAGTCACATTTCCACACCCAGTGAGGGCATTTTTTTTGTTTTGATGGCAGCAGGCCATCCACAGCTAAGCCTCTTTAGCTTCCAATCCACCCCAAGGCTGAAATATATAACCGAGGAGGGATTCAAGGGACAAGAGAGGTTCTGACGTGTCAAAGGCTCTCTGATCCCTTACAGGACCTCATAACCCACACATACTGGAGGATCAGAGGGCACAGAACGCGCTGTACTTCCCCAAGCGGATCATGTGGTAATATCATCAATAATATGGGACACTTATTACTCAGAGATGATGCAAAAACTTAAGAAAACTATCACTCAAATATCACAGAGCTGGTTCTGAGTAATTTTACACAAGTGGTATAGCCCTTTAGCAGAGATATTTCATTCTACTGGTCCAGTGTGAGAAACATTTCAGGGTACATTTACGGTTCAGGATATTCCTGTCATTATTTATGATTATAACAGGCCACTGTTTAATGAATGAGTTACCTTTAAGGTCTGGTTCACATGGCTGCTGAGGCAGCAGCACGCAGGTGAGAACCTTCTCTCCTGATTCAGGATCCTCATCTGTCTGAAAGGTCAGGAGTGGCTGCGACTGGTTTTCAGACAGCCATAAGGCCTTCAGTCGTAGCGTGGTCAGTGACATTGGCAAGTGGGTGAGACTGAAGGCACATGCAAAATAAAGGATTAATCACTGGAGTAGACAGAGTAGTGACGAGCCTGAATTTTCTCTGGAGAAAAAGCTCGGAGCGAAACAGGTTCAGGCAGAGAAAAAAGCCAAAACAACCCGTGACTAACATCTTAAATATTTCCGGATAATCTCCAGAGGCCAGACATTTATCAGGGCTGAGTGTGCTCGGCCTGCCCACTCGCGTCTCAACGTCTGTCACCGAGAGTCGGGCTGAACGTACCAGTTTCCTGAGAGGTCGAGCACGTGCAGCTCTGTGGCTTGTGACAGCTCTGGCGGGATTCTGGTCAGCCTGTTCTCACGAACACAGAAGACGTTTAGACCACTGCAGCCTCCAATCTACACAGAAACAGAGATAACAGGAAAGGCGTCAGTCACAATATAGACTGTTTATAAAGCAAGTTGACACGGACAGATTCTTATGTGTACCAAAACCAGGTTAAATTAAACAAGGAAAACCAGAAAATACATCACAGAAAGCAGGGTAAATCTGTCATTCAGCATTTGGGCACTTTGCCCCACAGTTAGTGATCATAATGGCAGACCAGTTGCATGTCGATAAAATGCAGCAGGAAGACCTCAAATTAGGGACATTTAGGCTTCACAGCCAGGCAAAACGAGACTTAATATGGCCAACCAAAGTCCAGCTGTTTTTCAATAAATGTGCTCAGACAGGAACAGAAATTAAGACTAAGGCATTCATCATGCTTGAAGATGACTGTCTGGCTAAGTGAAGGCATGTAGAGAATCAACAGTTTAAGGGGGAAAAAGCCTTTTAGAGAACAGGGGAGAGCATTAACAGCATCTAATTAACAATCAATACAACTCAGCCAATGGTCAAGTAGCTTCACAAAGCCCGAATCGATCGTGCCATGGTTACCCTGTTATTGGTGGAGACGTCATGCGATGTTGGACTGAAAAAAGCAACAGTGGTGCCGATGCCTCATTATCTGGGCCAATTGTTGGGCTGTTGGTTTTCTCTAAGCAGAGCAGGCTTTGCATCTTTGACACAGGGGCATTGTTTAGCATTTAAAGAAGCCTTTCAGAAGAAGCTTGAAACCAGGCGTGACTTCACTTAAGTGGACAAGTGGTTGGAGAGGAACGTCACACAGAAAAACAATGAAGACACTAGACAGAAGCAAAGCTGAACCAACCAGGAAACCCAGCAGCAAAGAATAAATGAGAGCATGATAAGCACAGGCACTGTACAGCCATTAAGTTATCTTTGGCTAAGCTTTAATAAGGGTGGCATTAAATACTAAGTTCATGACAATGACACTGTCACCAAGCTCCAGACTATTTCGCATGTCCGTCAATATGCAGAAATTCTTTCATGAAATAATGTTAGCCCACATAGGAAGTGCTTACCTCCTTTGGTAAAGACATTAACTGGTTCCTGTCACAGTTTAAGTTGGACAGTCGCTTCAACTTCCCAATACTCCGTGGCAAACTCTGTCAAAGAAAAAAAGAACATCACCATTGACCTGAGTTTTACCGAACTGACTTTACCAAATTAAGTATTTTCCTTTTCTTGTTTCCTCATATTATTTTGACACATGTTGTCCCATAATAAATTATTCCAGAAAACAACAAGAAACGGAGTGTATATGTTCACATTAAAGGCACAAACTAAGGAGATCCTGGGTTTGAACCTCCTGGGTTCATGTTCTCCTTGTGTGTTGTGTTTTCTGCACAGGATCTGAACTGGTCATTCTAAACTGAACATATGTCACTGGTAAGCTAAGCTTTCTCTCTAAAAGTGTGACTGTACTGATCACAGAACATTATCATTTCATTTTGGAGCAGCCTGTTAACACGAACCTCTATTTGGTTTTCGGTGAGCACAAGTTCTGTAAGACTTTCACAGTTGCCAATGCTCTCTGGAATAATAGTTAGCCTGTTTTGATCAGCTTTCAATATGGAGAGTTTTTGTAGTTTTCCTGCAGAGAGAGAAAAGATCAAAATATTATTTATAAAATACATAAAGGAAATGATAAACCTTGTCATTGATTCACAGTCTAATTAAAGCAATGCTGTTCCCACTGTGACTGAATAGAAGCTGAGCATTATCAGATCCTAATATAAAATTACCATGTCCATTTTATGCCCCATGGGGTAGTTTTTGAACTTTTCAGAATGCTATTTTAAACTTGATCCAAGCTTTTTAAAGGTCTATAAAACTGCAAAATGGAGAAAGAGTGCTATTCATACCGATACTTCCTGGGAGAGCGTCAATGATGTTGTGAGACACTAGCAGGTCAGTGAGAGACACCAGGCCACCCAACTCATCTGGAAGTCGCTCCAGTTTGTTTTCTGACACATCCAGACACAGCAGGGTTTTAATGCTGCCCGTTTCCTGAGGTGGGGGAGAGGTTAGAATAAACCCATTTGTCAAATTCAGAGATAACCATAATTCTTTAAATAATAGCATTCCATCTAAATTTCATTTTTAAAAAGGAAAATTATACATTGCACCATAGCAAATTTACACATCTATCCTTTTAAGCAATTCTTGCCTGTTGCTTTTTCTCAGAAAATGATCAACCGCAAAAATGTATTTTCTAATTTAACCATGAACGCTACAGTAAAATAAAGGTACAGTTGTACGATAACTGACAGAGGTTGTAAGAGGATACTAAATACAGAGAGCTTACCGCAGGTATTTCAGTCAAGAGATTGCCATCCAGCCACAAGTCCTTTAAGCTGACAAGACAGCCTATTGATTCAGGCTATGTAGGAGGAAAGAAAAGTAAAAGTAGTACGAGTGAGAGGCAGAGATATTGGAAAGAAAAGAAAAACAAAGAAGAAAAAAACTTTTGTTTTTCACAATGCATTTGATTTGGGTGAAAATGCTCCATCTAAATGTTTTCATAAAACAAACCAGGGCCAAAAAAATCTGAAAACAAGTTACAGTGAACACAATGCATTTATAAAGTATAAATACAACTAACTCCATAAGGAACATTTACTTGGCAACTTTACAGCTCTGCATCTGTAAATCACTCACTATCAGAGCTAAAGCACATAAGATTACAACTTAAAAGCAAAGCTCGAAGCAGATGGTCATCCTCCCATCTGCATGATAACACACAAAATCTGTTCTCGAGGGATGCTAATCTGCCTGGACATGACAAGAACACGGAAATGAGAAAACTTTGATTCTGCTCATTTTTGGGAAATGTGGGATTGCTCGGAGCAAGGGGGAAAAGATAAAGACACCCCTCACCAAACTGTACAGCTCATTATTTCCCAGGTCCAGTTCTTCAAGGCTGTGAAGCTGACACATTGACCTGTGGACGAGTGTGCGGGTTACAGTTAGGCCTCCATTTTTATCATTCTTAATAAGTGGTTTTATACGTTCATGACATTCATGAAAAGTTGAAAACTTACTCTGGTAAGAACTTCAGCAGGTTTTCTCTGAGCTCTAGTGATACCAAGTTGGTAAGGCTGCAGTGACAGACAAAAAAGAAAAAAGATATTAACAAAAAGCTCATACAGGCAGCTAAAAATGGACCTATGGCTTTGCAATCAGATAACAGAGAGCAGGAAGTACTTTGGAGGTGTGTCAGTGTTATCTAAGATGAAAAACTGGGCAGCATAAACAACTTCTGCATATTTTAAATGAAGAGCAAAATGTTCAAATAGCTTTGACAGACCAAAGTACAGGGTTATCTTCTTGTACCAATACCTGTCTACGTCTTAGTCCTGCTGCTGTATCTAATTAATACGGGATTATATGACCACACTAGTACAGTGCAAAGTCCATCCTGTTGATAAGAGGTCAGATAAAATAATCCAGACTTTGTGTGGTATTAAGAGATAGACAAGCATCTTTTTTATGGTCTTGATCTACATAGTAATCAAACGCACTGCGAGCAACAATGAGTTTAACTCTTTGTGCATGACGCATGGCTGGATGTATTAGAAAAATAAATAAATAAAAACATTGCCAAGCAGCACTGCTGGTACCATTCATGATGTGAGCAAATCTAATTTACCCGAGCAGATTAAATAAAGACAGTGAAAGAATCCAATGATTATATCCCTAAAGACTTGCAAGTCCAACGATGAACTCTTTCATGGCTGAGACACTGATTCTTCATGTCCTAAAACAGCTACTTTTTAATGAAGTTTGTCTTTTGGTTGTGTGTTTTTCTTTCCCCTGCAGCAGATCGCCGAACTACTGACTACCATGTTTTTGTCAGAAAAGGAAAAAAATAAAAATAAATCCATTTAACTCCGCGTGCGTTGACTTATCTACTTCTGCAAACCCGCAGCATGTTGCTCCAACTGCGTTATGCTTTTCATTACTTTCCCCAGAGAGCAGGCCTCCAGTCACTGAGTTATGAGAGATAAATACAGGACATATGCGGAGAACAGGCTGTACCATGAGCCGACGGAGGGAGGAGAGGTAACTGCAAGGCTCTGCACAATCAGAAGACTGTTAAGAGGTTAGGTTTCATTCACTGCTTTTTCTCCATTACCGTCCTTTTTTGTGTTCATGGTGCTACAGCACACAGCATGTCAGCTACAAGTAAAAGCAAACCATGTTGACTAAAGACCCTATAAAATGACGATTTTACAATCAAACAATGAAGCAACCAAAGAGCAAAATCCTGACTCATTTTGGTTTGATGGCTTTTAGGGCTTGATCCTTGTTTCAAGTCCCTAAAAGAAACATTTATTACAGAGCAGAACAATTTATAGATAAAACTATTTTAGTTAACTTTTATACCATAACCGTCAATGAACCATGAATGTATGTACTTTCCAAATAACACAAACCAGAAAAAAAACGGGGCACACAGGGACATAGTCGCAGAAATCTGCAAAAATCCCTGATATGCCCTCATCAACCAGCCATTTTTAGAAGAAAAAAAAATACTAGGTCACAAATAATAACTCTTGAAGAGACACATCTTTCTAATCCAACCCCTTATGGGGCTCCAACGATAGTAAATTCCAAAGTCCAGTTAAAAACATCCCCTTTGGCATGGTGGCCAAAACGCACATAGTTCTGTTATTAAATTTACTTAGAAAACAAGTCAACAATAAAAGACAGCTCATGGGAATAAGAATGTTGGCAGAAAAGTCTCCCACTCCTCAGGATTATGTGCAATCAAACAATAAGCTTTTAACCTTTCACAAACAACGCTGCCAAGAAAAGGAGAGTGACTGATTAGGGTAGAAAGACAGTAGTTCTTCCATCTTTTTTTCCATACACATATTTTGTTTTAAGACCACTAGTAGCTACTCAGCTCCGCCCAGCTCGGCTTTTGTACATTTCCATTAGGGGCTGGTACCTCCCTACATTAGAGTTTCAGCACCTACTCAGTCAGGGTTCCAAGCCCAGTTAGGTGAACAGAAGAAATCAGGCCACTGATTGGGCAGGGAGTCACATGTCTACAAGTGACTCCTTCACAAGAACCCCGCCTATTATGGAAACAACAAACATCTCATTTCAATGATCATCAGCATTGTAAATGCCTAATACCTCCTACCTGCTCAGCTGAGTAAAAAAAACCCAAATGTGAGAGATGCTTTGGGGTCAAAGGGCCGACATACTGAGGAATACATGGAGCAGTTACTTACTTTCCAATGTTTTCTGGAAGACTCTGCAGTGAAATGTCATTGATGGAAAGGCATGTTAGATTCCGCAGCTCTGGAAAGCTTACAGGCAACCTTGAAAGTGAGAAAGAACAATGTAAGATGTCAAAGTAGGTCTCAGATATTGATGTAATTCAGCACAGAGAGAAGCACCCACCCACAGACTGACTTATGCTCTATATGAGTGAATGAAGGAAGGAAAGAATGGCTTTATTGTCATCGAACCAGCGTCCCGGTACAACAAAATCGTTTCAGTACAACCCGATGACATGAACCTTTCAAATAAAATTATCTCAGTGTATAAAACACAGACAAAATTAAATTGGACTGGGATTAGAGACATTTTGTTGAGCCCTCTGAGGCAGCCTCTAATTATTTCCAGTGGCTGAAGTGCATCAAATGTATGTCGTCTACATCAAGCAATGAGCTTTTTTTGTATCAGCAGCATATGCAGGCAGACAGTGTACGCCACAGTGTTCACATCCCTATTATACCACTTAACTGTCTTTTCCACAAAAAAATTACTTCAAATCAAATCCTCCTTCAAAATTTAGACTCTCCTGGTGAAAGCATTTTTTGCCATCCTGCTGTAAAACAGTTCAAGTAAAATTAAATCACTAATTTTGTATCCTCTGATCTCCTGTTATTTCACTTGTGGAGCGGCCATATTCATGATTCTGAACCAATACAATCAAAAGACGGCATATTTCACAGTACAAATTTATACAATTTCAAAATCTGATGTACATTTATACACGCATAAAGCTCTTAAACATGACTGCTTGTCAAATGCTTTGGCTAACATAAGCAAATCTTCAACAACTGAAATTTAAAGTGGAGACTGCAATCAAGACAAAAAAAAAGAAAATATGGGTCATTTTGCAGCTAATTTTTCCTCGGTGGCAAAGAAATACAGACTGGGCCTTTGATATTTCTGTCCACTTCAGCCTGAAAACAAGTTGACCTCAAACCCTGTGAGCCTGCAGTGAGCCTAAACGTACATGGAGAACGGGGTTACTACTGGGAGAAAGGAGTGCTGCTTGTAGATGTACTGCCTACCAGTGAACTTATGACACCACTCACAGTTGCCTTCTAAACCGAAGCCATGTGGTGTCACCCATGCTGAGGTGTAAATTACACTTGATCGCACCAACAACATGAAAACATACGATGCATAATCTGCAATATGCCGAGTGCAGAGATGTTCCAAAGGGCAACATCCAAGCAGAGAATCTTAAAAAGCCCCAGAGAAGATCAAACTAATTAGCATTTTCTTCTTATTTGAGAGTTGGCCTTATTTTGTAAGATTTTGTCATTTCAGAAAAGGTTTTTGTACAAGAAAAATAACCGTTATGAAACAACTGTTATGAGATGAGTTACCTTGTTAATGGATTTCCACTGAAATCCGCCACTTGGAGGGCTTTGCAGTTAGAAATGCTTTCTGGAATTTCCAAAATGTCTGAATAAAAGAAAATAAAAATGTCACAAATAGGACGTTGTTGATTAAACTAACGCAAGTAAATGGATTTGATCCATTTCAATAATAATTTTTATCGAAAAATAAAGATTCTAACATTTTAACAGGAGACAGAGCTAATGCTACATCTCACATCTGACTTCCTCTTTGTTTTCCAGTTTTTTTCTGTAAAACTGAAAAAGGCACATAAACATGCCAGGTAGGAGGAAGGATTGTCAGGGTTGGACAGACAAAGAGCATCCAACTTTAAAATATTCATCCTCACATTAAATTACTAAATATCAGATTAAAGGGGAGAAGGAAATATCTGACATTCTAATCACAGTAACTTGAAGTAGTTAAAGTTGATTCCAGTATGTTTTTGTTTAGATTCCATACTGTAAGATGTCCCATATGAGGAATCTTATCTGCCATTAGTTATGTTTGCCTGGTCCTGCACTACTACAACTGCTTGAGTTCAAGTTGAACTTTCTTAGCTGGCTCTCTGGAGCTGGTTTCACAGCCAAAACTCCTCACAGCCTCAGAGACAGACAGAGACTGAGGCTAATGTGAACCATACCTCGCTTTGATGCTTGTTTGTTGCATCAGTTTGCTGAAGCAGCACTGTGGCTCACTACACTATGCGATACACACCCATTCTAGCTTAATTTTGAATTGTTGGTTTTTTTTTCTTGGTCCTTACCATTTCGAGAGACATCCAGTTCTACCAACTGCATAAAGTTGCATATTTCTGGGGGAAGTCTTTGTATCTCATTGTCGCTGAGGCCGAGTTTTCGAAGTTTCACCAGCTGGAAAAATGGCTGGAAGGAGAGAGAAAAGACCTGCATTAGGTACACTTTGTTTTTGTTTTAACACAGTGCATATCTACAGAAGAGAACATCAAGTTTGGGTGCAGGTAAAAAGATGATCCCTTCGGTTTTCAGTCAGATTGGACAACATTTGATTACACCTCAGTGAAAGAAAAGACTGAATCCATACCGTCTCTCTGCTGACAGACGTGTGTATTTAAAAATTGATTTTAAAACGATGATGCAATTACAGCATCTGATCATAAGCAGCAGCAGAGATTCTCTATGCCTTCTGCTTTTTTTCCCCCTACCATTTAATTGTTTGTTATTTATTGTACCAGATCCAACCAAACGCAGAAGACAAGATGCTGAGGAAGCAGAGATAAAAGATAACAATACAGAGCTTTACAATCTGTAAAACAGGACAAAGAGAGAGAAACACAAAAGCAATAAAACAATGATTCAACAAAGAAGAAAAGCCATCAGCTTTACCACTAAAAACAAAGCATTTAGCAGAAAAAAGACATTTGGACTTGATTTTAAGTAGCAGTTCCGAACAAATTTAACTTCCCTTAACTACCAAAGAGGGACTATTGGCGTGAGAATATGAGTACAATGTGTTTTATAAAAAGTACTAAGAAATGAAGGTTTATTGCGATTCGTTACTCTTTCAAAGACCAAAATGAGACTACTCCAGATACTCTTGACTACTTCCACTGAGGCGATCTCAGTTTGCTCTTCCCACCAACAGCCTCCACCCAGCTGCTATGACTATGGGAAAAAAGTGCCAGATCAGAACAGAGAGATCCAGGGGGCATACTGACAGGTTAACGTCCATGACAAGAACAGACACAGCTCTGCCTGTCTGCCGGTACAGACGGTAGCTCAGAACACAGCTTCAGGTTCCCTAAATGTTTTGGCATGAACGGCGTAACTGCTGCATTTCCCCTCAGGGCTGTGCATTTTTCTCAGCTTTGCTGGTTAAAAGGTGTGCCAAACAGACAAAGAGGCTCAAAGCACAGGCTCCTTTTCGATCACCGAAAGAATCACTGCGCTTACTGTCAACCTGAACCACCGTTTGGGACCGTGAGTCCAGTTTGAACCTTTCTCTTTTTGTTAAATTGAGGAAACCAGAAAGTTGTTCCCTTGTGTGGGCGCACAGACCCCCCCAGAAGCTCATTACTGTAAAATTAGCCTCACATTTGGAGCACATTACCAGGCTCAATAATAATTTATGAATGAATGTTAATGATTATATGAGATCCTTAATATTTAATACCACCACCTTCAAACTGGATACAGGAAAGTAAACGGCATCGAATGTGAGAAAGGACTCGGATCTGAGGGTCAACCAGGTGTGGATGCCACCTGTTGAGTGTGTTTTTCATTGTACGTGGGCCACGGTGTGCACAATAAATAAAGCACAACAGTCCAAAAGTCAAACTCCACCCTGTTAGAATATGCTCCAAGGTCTTAAACCAGTCTCTAATCTGTCCTTTCATCAAGCAAACAAACCAGTTTGTGATGTTTGTCTGGGCCTTTTCTTTAAATCCAACTTAATTTCACTTTCACATTTATTGAAAATACATTTGTGGTCACAGCAATTATCTGCTAAACTAGTTTTACGAACACAAGTTAACAATCCTGGTTAGTTCCAGGACGCTGAGTTTGGAGCTGACAGATCGGATGAGGAATGTTCTGCAGCTTTCTGCTCCGCTGGCGGCAGCTTGAGGATTGCTGTCACGGCCTTTAAAACTCTCTGCACGTGGAAAAGTTCAAGTGTCTGATAGAGGTGAGGAAAACAGTCATACGGGTTACAAAGGGCACTACAAATATGCACAACAGTGGCAAACTTTGCGAGTCCTGCTTTGGAGTGCTGACAGTAAACCTGTTCTTCCTGTTAGTTTTATTCAACATCCAGCATTCGGAACCCCCCGCCAGACTATACCAGGAAATACAGAAAGCAAAACAGAACTTCTTAAGAAACGGAGGCTGGATTTCACCTCCAGCACTATGGATGTTTGTTGGGGCTTTTAATCTACAATTTGTTTGGTCTCTTTTCTTTAGTTTAGTGGAATTGAGGTGACGTTTTAGTTCTCTTTAAGGTTAAACAAGCCTTTTTTTGACAGCAGGCCGTGTTGGGATAAAGTGTTCAGTTTATAATCAGAATACAGGCAGATATGCATGCATCAAAATCAAAGCATGGACTAGTTAAAACAGAGTTAAAAAAAAGACTGGGCTACCTTTAGGACACTACTTCCTGTTGAATGCAGTGCTGTCATTCAGTCACTTTGACCGCTTCACACAGGTCATGCACCCAGCAGCTTCCCGTCTAAAACCGGATATGGTCTCCACACCCATCATCATCATTATCTGGCGGCCCTGTCACATCTGCTGATTTGTTCCCAGTAAGGGTTGGGTTTGAAACCTACCATCACCAAAGGTTTAGAGCTATAACATATTTCAGGGGCCGGTAGAGTTTGTCTATTTGCGCAGAAATTTGATCAAGCAAATGGCAGAACAAACGATTATTACAGCAAAATGCTGAGAAGAGGAGAAAGAAACCAAAGTAAAATGGAAAAACAAACGGCTATCATGAGAGAGTTCTTTAAACGAGCCTCTGATTTATGTCTGTGAACTGCACGGCAGATTTTTCTTTGCAAAATCATTGAAACTACATAAGTTGAACTTGCCTCATCCTGTTACTGTGAAACACTCCTTTACTGGCCTTCTACATGCTCTGAGCGTGTTTTTATCTGCCCGCTTGGTGGGAATCATTGACTTGAAGTATGTTACTGTGTCGAGACTTTGTCGCCCCGTCGCTGACAGAGCAATAAAGCCAGTGGCCGGTGTGCGCGCAGCGAAGCGCCTCCGAGGCAAACGCGATGAGGCGGCGGCGCCAGCGCTGAGGTTCATCCACTTGGACATTTCTTTGGTTCGCTCAGCAAGCATTGATGACATTAGTTACATTCCAGAGGGCACAATAGCAGTTTATTCTTCCGACGACATGCAAACAAATCCACCCCCATCCTCTAAAGATGTTTAGAATATTTGGCGAGCGCGTGTAGAAATGACTATGTAGGATTGTGGCCCAAGGGAACACCTGTTAATCACATCCCTGTAGACACAGGAAGCTGGAAGAAGCTTTCGTCCGCCGGTTTCTGGTCCGTCAAGTATCAAGCCTTTTCTCCGAATCCGTTTATGGCTTTATTGGTCTGTCCTTTACTATTCAGGTCATTGATTCACCATGACTTCATTAGAAGACCCGGGCACTAACAATTGCCCAAGCGAGGCAACAACAAAACACATAATGCTGCCTTTGTTTTCAGTGAGAATACCTGTTACTGTGCTTTTCTTCTGCAGACAAAGTGAGAAATTTGGCCCAGCCATGGGAGGCTGCTCACATTTTCTGTTCACATACATTTGTGTTTGTATTCTGTGGACTTGGGTTGATGCTTCTCTAAAGATTTACACACATATAAACACAGGAAACTAGTATTGCAGACACAAATTAGTCCTTAATCCACCCAAGATCTGATACAAAATGCCTCCAGCTGTGAAGTCAGGAGTTTCTCAAGTGAACTACTTTGTGCACATAGTGAGATTTACTGTTCTGTACCCTTTGCTTTTTGGGGGTTAAAGAGAGACTGTCTAATGCAAAAATCGGAAAATCAGACTCAAAATACAAGGAACGGAGACTGTTTTTCTGGAAGAAAATATAAGAGGGTGAGTTAAAAAAACATTAACTAAGTAGTCAGTGTTACAATCTTCACTTTACAGCGCGGACAAACAGAACTCCGAAAGGAACCTTTCATCCCTGTAGGAAGTAAGAGGCAGAGCCAGAACAAAGGGGGTAGATGTCAGAAACCCAGACCTGCATATCACTAATGCCAAAAGCCTGTCACTTGTAGTCTGTGGTTCTCCTGTGTGGTTTCCGTCAAACAGGAGTACTCCAGAAGTTCTAACGTCATGTGCAATTTGACCTACGTGTTGTAGTAAAAGAAAAAAGTAGTTTAGCTCTGTTAAATCTTGTGTCTGAGTCAGCCCTTCCATAAAAGTGTGCTAACTGCAACACTGCTGTCCTCGCCTTTAAATCCATGACGCCATCATCCATAGTGGTGTGTGAACATAAACATTAAAGAACTAATGATGCATACATGACAGCTCTGTTGGCTTCACCGTGTAGTGTCCGTAGTAGAAATAACTCTCCTCCGTCATTTGTTACTGCCAGCTCACTTATCTGAAGACGTCAGCTCTCGATAGATCTCGTCTGGAACATACCACCGACTAATCGGGCTGGTATTCAAGGTGGGCATCACTCACAAAATGGACAATACACACCTCCTACAGTGTTTTTTAACACATATTCCAGTCACAGAGAGGATAGGTTAAACAGCCACCGTTGGCGTTTGTGTATTTGACAGAAGGTGTCACCTTCAGAGGAAGGCGGTATTGGCTTTAGATGGGCAGCAGTGCTGGGCTGATGTTTCAGATGTTTACCCACCCTGCTTCACCTGAAGGTCAGACAGAAACCCGTCTTAAATCAGATATAAATGTTTCTAACAGCAACATCCACAACACTGACATCTGGAATTCCACAGAAATCTGTCCTGCTATTGAAATGCACTTCCTATCTCTTCCCCTTAAAGCGGACTAACCTAAACCTCTGGTATAGGCACAACTGAATAAGAGGTCATCAGGCCTTGGCATCTGTCCAAACAGGTTTGACAGATGTCACACACTGGGCTTAGCACTGAGAATTATAGAACCACTTGTAGGAGTTGAATACACTGTTTTCCCCCGTAGCCTTGTTTTGCTGCTTAATGATTGTGATCATTACAACGATTGCCTAATCGTTGTACCCGGTTCCCACCGGACTCTCACGGGGAGCTTTGGCTGGAGGGAGACACAAATCCACGCCGGGTGACCCCGGCGTCCGGGGAGCTGCGGGCGGAAGCTGGGTCGGCGCTTACCTTGGGCAAATCTCGGAGTTGGTTGGCATCCAGCAGCAGCTCCTCCAAACTCCGTCCGTAGCGGTAGATCTCGTCGGGAACATAGAGCAGGGAGCAGTGGCGCTTATCGATCACCTCAACGTGACGGTTGCACCGCCACAGGGGTATGCAGTGGAACATCACGGGAGGAGGAGGGGGGGAGGTGGGAATAAATCTCGTGGCCCTGCGATGTACAAAACGACGAGGGGGAAGGAGGGGGGGATGCAACAGATTGCTGCAGTCCCGGAGCTCAATTCGAGTCTGAAGCGCACGCGAGGCCGAACTCCCCCAGCAAGTTGACGCCGAAACTCCCGCCGAGAACGAGTCGCGGTGCCGTTACCGAGCTACCGTCCGTGAGGCCGCCGCCAACATGGGAAACAACTCTCCGCCGCCGCCTCACTTCTGTAGTTTGCGGTAGCCACCTGTTTTTCCGCCTCCGCCGAATGAGAAGCGCCGTTTTTATTTCGCGGAGAAGCGCAGGCTACACCTCGGTGTAGCTGGGGGTATCATTCTGGGGTTGTTGTTTTTTTTTTTTTTGCTTCGCTTCGACTCGTCCCGGAGTTAATTTCCTCTCCCGTCCAGTTTCTGACCCGGAACATTCACTCCCTCATTCCTATCCTACGTCATCGTTCCATGCTGCTCCTCCCTCCGGTCCCTCCCGTCCCGCACAGGACCGCCGCCATGATGGGGCACAGGGAGGGGGGGGGGGGGGGGGGGGTGGACGTCAGAACAACTCTGGAGCCGAAGGCCCTCTCAGACATATCTGAACTGCCCTCTGTCTTTTGGGTGCTTAGCCAGAGATTAAAGGAGTTCTGCCCTTATGTAAGCAGCAAATCTAAAGAGATTCATCCATGCTATTCATGGTACAAATATTCACATATAAATCCTTTTTATTCTTACTTTTTCCACCCTTATAATATCACAGCTCCGATTACATAAACTCTTCCATCAGATGACAACATGGTGCAAAAAACTCTGAAGTCAGTCCTCCTTTCTTCAAATAGAGTTAATAAAAAGATTATTCATTCCAGGATCATTGGAGTTAATTCAGTTATGAATTTATAAACACAAGACTGGTGCATGACTTGAGTTTGGTGCATTCTTTATTCTTGAATTATTTCTTGGGCCTGTTTTGAGAAAAGAAGGAATTGAATGAAAATGAGAGGGGGGACTTTCTAAAGTCTGGTTGTAGACTTCTGCAATGTGATGGATGTCAGTTAAAAGGAAAATACCATTTTACTTTATTAAAAATCTAATATAAATTAGATTTCCATAATTAGCTTCCCTTGAACATTCATACTGGTGTTAAAACAGCTTTTCAAATCATCAAAAACAACAGAGGTTTGAGAAAACACTGTATTGATTTGTGTTTTTACTAATTTATCTTTTTTTGTTAATCATAATTAGGTCATTTTCTTTTAACATTTCCTGGCAAGAGTTGCAATTCTGTATTTCTTCACTGCCATACAACGACTTTCTCATAGAGTTCAGTCATCATCTACATCGAACATTGTAATGCTATGCTAACTTAACAGTGAAGTTGGTGTTTTGTTTATTAGGTTTGGGATCAAAGCATCTCTCAAAATTAATAGATACATCACGGGTTTCTTTGAAACTTTGGGAAACCTTTGTGTACTAGTCTACATTTGCAAGAAAATATTTCTTTGCCGTAAACATAGACATAGACATAGTTTAATTCTGGGTAATTACGGCAGTCAGAAAAATTCTACAGTCATATTTGTGAAAGTTAAAAATGAGAGAGCATTCAACTTTTTGTATGCCGTGACCTTATTATGCAGCAGCGAGGGAGTTAAATGTTTCCAAAGGCTGTCAAATCAGTCCTTTACATCAGCTTGAAGGAATGTTACCCCATTTCTTTGTGTGGAATGGCTTCACCTGTGGAATGTAAGTAGATTTCCTCATAGGAACTGCTCATTTAGGTGCCCAAACAACAGGTGCTCCATTTAAAAGCCCAACCCCGCATTACATTCTGTCTACTGAGCTCTGTCTGAACTTCTTAAAAACTTTGTGGATTAACCCTAACAACAATAAATCCACTTCCATTACTACATTTCAAGAAGTCTTTCAGACCACTGGACCCTTATTTAACAGTAAAGACAGGTCCTACAGGTCTACTGTGTATTTGCTTTCTAGCCGCCTGCTACAGACATGGTATCAAGCTAGGTGATTTTGCTCAGGTTTATATTAATACCTCAAAGAATGTTTTAAGTATATCGAAAAACAAACAGGCAGGATCTCCTTTCAAATTTCCCATAAAAACAGCAACATTTGCTGGAATTATGTGAAATGTTATGCTCTGTGAAGTGTTTTGTAAGAAAGATTAGCAGAAAGACTTACATCCTCTAGAGGGAGCCGCATCCCATTAAATAACCTACTGACTGATGTGTTCTGCTTAAACAGGCTGGAAGACAAAACATGACACAAAGTGAATCTGCTGACTTGATTGTCCATTTAATAGTGAAGAAAAATAACAGAAAAAAACACTCACCTAATGTCACTACATTTAACCAAACAGAGACTAAGAAGAAAAAATAGGCCTGATGCTGTCAAATTTAATGAAGAAGTATGTATTTTCCACATCGACACACCGTAAACACAACATCAAATAGCATTTATCTGCGTCCCAGCTGCTTCTTAAATGCCTTCAAAGACTTTGCCATCATTGGAGCAACTCCTGTGAAAACAAAAAAAACTGTTAAAACATCCATGAGCAGGAACTCAGAATATTTGATGGAAAGCATTTGGATTGCTAAACCAAAGTGACTTCAGTACCAATAACTGACTACATTTCTGAACAGACCACTTTGGGGGAAACGCAAAATAAATGACAATCTTGACCACCACTCAGCTGACTTGTTTTTTTGCGAGGGTCTTGTGAATTGCTTCCTCCGGAACTGATGCTGCTGGACTTTACGGCCTCATTAAAACTGGACTTCACCTGGCTGTCTTGTGGCTTCCCACTGGAAACATGTAAAATGGTCAGCATCACATTTGTTTAGCAAATCTATTTAAAATGATTCAAACAGAGCAATCCGCGAGCCTAATAGCATTGGGATAAAGCAGCAGTTGTAAAAGTTGACCACAAAAGAAACCCAGGCGTTCTGTAACCAGGACTAAACCAGTTTATCCAGCACATTGCTCAGATTCCTGTGTTTGTCCAAGCCTACCCAAAAAAACATTTTACCCACTGTTATCACGTGAGTGTCTGAGAGGTTATGACACTGCTGAGCTGCAGTTGTTTTGTGATCATTGTGTGGTTAAGGACGTTTATATGGAAGAACCTCATTTACTAAAGATTTTCTCAAAAAAATAATGCACCTCAATGCCCCGAAATGATGGAAGTATCATCTCAACAGTCATTTTAAACTCAACACAAATAAAATGGAAAACTTATGAAGCAAATGAAATAAATTAACTGTGGGCTAACAAAAGGACTCATTTTGTGATTACTCTGTATTTAGGAGACTGACGCCCACCTGCACTTGGGCTGATGAGGCTGCTGAACAGCAGTTCCATGAATTTCCTGCTGAATTCGCACATCTCTCGGTGGCTTGGCAACGGTGTGAATAAATGCCATCTTCACCTGCCGTCCTGTGGATGTCAAATTTAAAAAAGATCCATAGTATAGAACATCACAGAGATTATTGAACACAATTCTTAAGCATCCAATACCTCTAAAATGAAAAGCTTTATTTTTACTTTAATGTTATATTTTCTGTTTTAATGTGAAATGTACAACAATATGATTTACTCATTAGGATATTTAAATCTTTAGAACATTTTTTTCTTCTGCATACCTTTGGTCATGTTAATGGTTCTGTTTATACACAGGCTCACAACTACTGACATAAATGATTGCTGCAATCAAGGGTGTGTGTACAGGTTTTTAAAAACACTTGTATAAATGTGAAAGTTGAATCAGTCTGTCAAATGTCTATCATATCAAACTGTTACTTCATGGTTTGTTTTACTGAACAGTACACACCCTTTGGTTTCTTAGAATGTGCCGAGACAATTGTTTTTGTGAGTCTTTGGAGTTTCTTTTCTCTTTCCTCGGAAAGCCTGATGTACATCTCTTTCCATGACTCATATTCTTGAAGTCGGAAGTCTTTGAATTCCCTCTGGCAGTGTTTTCCCCATAATTGATCAGTCTCTCCAATGTAAATCTGTAAAAACAATTGAACAGTTAAAATTGTCAACAAGAACCAGTCATTGCTGGTTGAGAACCAGCTCTTCCAGATCCAGTACATTTCAGCCTGTAAGCTGTGGAATCAGGAGGTTGTTTTTTTCAAGAAGTACGTGGGTTGTCAATGATAATAATAAGTTATCAATGCAATCAGCCAGTTGTATGCAGGCGGTAAAAAAGCAGGTAGAACAATCGCATGCAGATGCCAAACAACTCTTGTGTGACATGCAATACAGTAAGACGCAATTGTCGAAGTCAAGAAATAAAATGGATTGATTGATTAACAGAAATGTCCTTGCAATGATTTCAATAGAGGAAAATGGAGGAAAACTCACCCGAAGAACTAAACTCCAGCTACTGAACGGAGTAACTCTACAAAAGTGCAAGACTAAAAAGTACGGGGGGGGGGCGTGTCTGCATTTTGTGTACTGACTGATATCAAGAAGTCCAATATATCCAGGAAAGTTAGAAAAATGCGTGTTCATTTGAGAAAAGCAGCTAAAAACTTACAACAGTGCTACTGACGAAGCCACAAAGTGTGAATCTGCACATAGATTCTCCAAATATCAAATTCTTACTGGGTTGCATTCCTCAATGCGTAGCAGCTGCTCCGGCGTGCACCTCTCCAACACCGGTTCAAGAAGTTCAAACGGTACTCCACCAGTTTCATAAAGCACTAAAATGAGACCCTTAGAGCTACATTTAAAATCCAGCAAACTAGCAGAGGTGCAGAATTTTTCGGCACACTTTACTCACAGTTAATATTGTTCTGGAGTGCGCGAATACACTGTTGATATAAACTCATCATTGCTGGTAAGAAAAGGGTTTTGGCACCGGAGTACACTTGCATTTTCTTGTTCAGCCTTTGACCAGTGAAAACAGCAGACTCTTCTGAGGCATCACAGATATCCGGCTCCTTCTCAGCTTTAACACCAAGGAAAACATGTCAAGGGCAAACCAGCTTAAGAGACTACAGCTGTATTTGTTGATGTACCTTTTCTGTCAAAGTAGTAATCAACACTGGATGGCTTTTCCAATTCCGGCAGAGCAGCAGGTAAAGGAACATCTATCAGGTGCATGAAAGACTCCAGATGATTCTACAGGAATGGGAATTATTGACAAATAATAATATATTGTGACTCAGTCTCTTAACGGCATATATTTTAACATCACTGTTAATGGTACCTGCTCAGGAGACGCTCCCAGTGACATCACAGGTTTAATGGATGAATCCTTTTTTGTTGGTTCTTTTGCTGCAGTCTTGGTTTTTATTGAGGTTTTCTTCACTCCAGCTTGTTCTTTTTTCTTCAAACCATTCAAGTCATAGTTCAAGTAAGATTCAAAAGACATCGAAGGCTCTTCTAGGTCACTTTTGTTCCCCACATCTTTGCGCTTTATTTTGGCCTTTTTGTGTTTTGAATGCTGGTTATTTTCCGAGTCTTGTTTATACTTTTCAGTATCATCACGCTTATCTTTTTTTTTTCTTTTTCTGCTTTTGGACTCCAGGCTCCTTGATATTTCAGAAGGCCAGTCCTCATCGGCCCCCTTTAAACTTTTTGAGGGTTTGGATGAAAAAGAATGTTCGTCTTCCCCTGATGATTCTTTTGATGGCTTTGATTTTGCGTTACACTTATCTTTCAACTTCTCACTGGAGTCCACTACTAATTTTTGATGAGTGCCTTCATGGTTTTTTTTTCCAAATAAAGTATTATTGTTTATCTTCTTCCTGGTTACAACAGGATTGTCCATTTTGTCCTCCTTGATTTTAGATTTGTTTCTCAAAATGTTCTTCTGTGATATTTTGTGGTTTTCTGGGTGACTATTTTCGTATTTCTTGATCTCAATTTTTCTTTCCTGCTCGTCAAAGCATTCTTCCTGTAAATCAGCTTTCCGTGCTTTTAGGGGGGCCTCAACAGACGATTCTTGAATCTTGCTATGAGAGGTTAAGCAGATATTGTTTACATCCAGATTTGGGAAACTTCCAACTCAACAGCTCTGATAATCTCCATTTTATTTACAAAAACACTCTAATCACTCCTTCCCCATGGCTGCTCCCAAGCAACAATGTTCACATAAAACATCTAAATAATTCAAAAGGAAGTTTTTAACAGTTAAGCACATTTCACCTGGTTGATTCCTTTGGAACCATTCTTTTCCAGCCTTTGACCAGCGATTTGGCAAGTTCTCCAGCCTGTTTGTGTCTCCGCAACGAATTTACCGTTTTGCCAATCCCAGTTTCCTGATGTACATTTAGTTAATGCATTCAGGGAAAAAACTTAATCATGTAAAAATGAAATGTCATTTTGTAATAAAGACACTTACAGCGAGAATTTCTAATGTGATATCCAGACCTTTCAGTTTCTGCAATATTTTTAGAACCTGGAAAGATGAGAAGAAACGTTAGTAATGCTGACCACTGTAACCCGCCCCCCACTGTCATTACGCTTAATTTTGATTTTTGATGCATCTTTTGGGACAAACCCAACAGATAAGTGAGCTCCACCTCAGAACACTTGACACACCATACATGGCAGTCCTAGTTTTGGATCGCCACAGTTGCTGATTGCACATTTAGAGCAGAAGCTATGTATGGGATCCTCACACACCCACAGACACTGCTCCTTTTACTGCGAACTAAAAATATATTCTACTGCAGGCTGTTGTCATGACTAAAATGCGTCTTTGAGATCGAATGAGGCACTATTGGTTTTGGCATTTACAAATCCTTCATTTTAAATGGATTCAGAGATATAGGTACTAATAAATGGACATGCAAACTGATATAGAATTGCCTGCAAAGTGCCTGCGCATTCACCGATGATGGACAGCTGCCACAAGTTGGGCAACAGGGGGACTTGCCAACTTTGGAAGCAGAACGCCTTAAATTTAAACAACCTGCCCCTCATGGAGAGTAGTTTTAAAACCGGAGCGTAATCAATGAGAGGAACGGCCCTCAATTCGCATATGAAAAAAAGACGCGATCTGCATTCTAAATCATTTTTGCAGCCATTCCAATTTAGCTATGTGGCGTCAGATGTTGCAACAGGTGGTTTTAGGTTCACAGTGTGTCAGCACGAGGAGACAAAGCCATAAATAAAAGTATTCATAAATCGAGAGAAAATTGCAAAAGCTTTCATTTGAGCTCAACATAAGCTCTGATCTACCATTGCGGGCTCTGTGGAGTCTGACAGCTGAAGTTTGAACCGTGTGATTTTCTTCACCACATCAGAGCTGCTGGCCATCACGGAGACTCACGTGGAACCGCCTGCGCACACCGGGCCGCGCGCGACCGCTGATGGCGCTATTATAATGGGCGGGACCGACGATAGAGCCTGGTTAAAAATGTCCAACTTCAATAATAACATCACATCGTGTCATATCTGTTTTTTAGATATTGCATGTTAAAAAATAGTCCCCAATATGTTGTTGAAGAAGTAATGTATTTAAAACGTCAACTATGCCAAAGTTTAAACCATGTGCACAGACCCATAAGAACTAATCTCCTTGTTCAAGTGCTTTTGGACATTTTTGATGCAAAGTAAGTGAAACAACAGATTATCTGGTAACAAAGATACATTTCTTCACAATCAAAGATCTCCCGAAGTGTTACAAATAAATCCCACTACAAGTAAGAGAGTCAGCAAGTACAAAATTGATACAACATCATTAAATTGTCACAAAGACAAAATGAAATAAGGAAGATGCACACTGACAGATAATACTGAAAAACAAGATAACTTTAGCACACATAAATAAAAAAATGGCAGCATGACTATCTTTCAATTCAACTTCACCACAGACAACAATTCTTATTTATACCATATACTCTGGTCCTGTTTACCTCAAGAGCCGAAATTCCCCTTGTAAAGAAGCAATGAAAAGAAAATATAAATGCAGTTATAGATAATAGCTGTAGATGATAGATTTGATACACAGATGAATTAGCCACTTTTTACATTAATGGCTGTTTACAAAAACAGTGGAAAAAGATACAGTGCATACAAAGACTATCAAGGGCCCAAAAATTATATCATTATAGTAGAATAATTATATACATTATAATATGCATTATATTGCATAGATGAACAGCAAGAGCCAGTTCCAGAGTGGCATATATTCTTTCAGGATTTTCAAATAGTTGTAAAAGTACAAAATGTAAGCTTCACAAATGCTGTGGGAATATTCGAAAGCCAAAATGATTTGACGACTTGCTATAGAGGATGTGCTCCTAGTCCTCTGACATATGTTGGCTTTGGAGGCTATTGTGGGACATTGTGCGTCTGCTCCCTGCCTGCTGCCACATACATTGCACAATAGTTGATTGGCACTTTCTCATCTGGAGGAGGAGTTAACTGTATGTCTCCTTCTGCAGGGGTGACGGCTGGTCTCTCTCTCCTGCTCCAGTAACTGGAGGCACAAGTTCCTTCTTCACCAGCCTCAACTTCATTTCTTAGGTAAGTGGTACTTTTCAATGGGTTTGATTGATTTCAGCGTTAAGAATGCAGCTTGGGTCAGTTTGTATTTTATACTAGATGAAACGTACCCCTCTATCACGAGCTGTGTGTATATTGTATAGAGCAGTTCCTAAGCTGAGTTTGTACACATGCCTCTGAAACCATAAGCCTCAAGTCTTTTCAGCTTGTAGTTCATTTCATAAGGAATATTAAGTGTGTTTTTTTTTTTATGAGCACTTTTATCCTGTACAATTTTGAATGAAGATAGACAGATAAGACAAAACAGAAGAATGAATTTATTAAAAGACACAACTTTTTTTTATTTGAAGTCACAGTGACATGAGGCCTGCTGCTCATGTCTCAAAGTCTATAAAAGGAACGCCATGGGAGAGCTGTCCAGTGTTGCTATTCCTGGACATGCTGCTGATAAGTTGTGACAGATGCAAAGAGTGGCATGTTGATGTACTCACACTTTGGCATCACCTGGTTGCACATGTTTTTAAAAATTTCAGTGACCATTTGTCTAAACAAATTCAGATTATTTCCAAATCCTTATATCAATAGCTCCAATAGCACGTAATAAAAAAATGGGAAAGAAAATTATTTGGGGAAACCGCCCTCATTTCACACTTTTTTGTAATTTATGTGGGTGGCTGATGTGATGTGTTGTTTTTTATGTTCATCCGGTTGTGTCAGCCTTCATCACTAACTCTAAAACACATGTATATGTACACTTTCAGAAGGTCTGGGCTGTGTTCCACTGCTACAGCCATGGCACCCAAAAAGAACAAAGCAACCAAGAAGAATAAGGGGGACATCAATGACATAATGGTGGAGAGCAGTCCCATAAACAAGATTAATGGATTAAACACTCTCATAGAGGGAGGAAATGGCTTCAGCTGCATCTCAACTGAAGTCAATGATTCTTTGTATGCTCCAAACCTTCTGGAGGGTTTGAGCACGATGAGACAGGATAGCTTCCTCTGTGATCTAACAGTCTCCACCAATTCAAAGTCATTTGATGTCCACAAGGTTGTCATGGCCTCCTGCAGTGAGTACATTAGAAACATCTTGAAGAAGGACTCAACCCTCCAGAAGATCGACCTGAATGACCTCTCACCAGTCGGTCTGGCCACTGCAATCACGTATGCCTACTCAGGAAAGCTCACGCTGTCGCTTTACAACATTGGGAGCACAATTGCTGCAGCCATGTTGCTACAAATCAACACCTTAGTGAAGATGTGCAGTGATTTCCTCATGCAGGAGCTCAGTGTGGAGAATTGCATGTATGTAGCCAATATTGCCGAAGCCTACGACCTTAAGGAAACCAAGGAAGCAGCGCAGAAGTTCATGCGGGAGAACTTCATTGAGTTTTCTGAGATGGAGCAGTTCCTGAAGCTCACATATGAGCAGATAAGTGAATTCCTTTCAGATGATTCCTTGCAGCTCCCCTCAGAGATCACAGCTTTCCAGATTGCAATGAAGTGGTTGGACTTTGACGAGAAAAGGTTGAAGTATGCGGCAGATCTTCTAACCCACATCCGCTTCGGAACTATCTCTGCCCAAGACCTGGTGAATCATGTCCAGAGTGTGCCTAGAATGATGCAAGACTCTGAGTGCCACCGTCTTCTTGTTGATGCCATGAATTATCATCTGCTGCCATACCAACAGAACATCCTGCAGTCACGCAGAACAAAGGTTCGAGGTGGCCTCAAGGTGATCCTCACAGTTGGTGGACGTCCCGCCTTGACAGAGAAATCTCTCAGCAAAGATGTTCTCTACAGAGATACAGATGATGTGTGGAATAAGTTGACAGAAATGCCAGCAAAGAGCTTTAATCAGTGTGTGGCAGTCCTTGATGGTTTCCTTTATGTGGCGGGTGGAGAGGACCAGAATGATGCGAGAAACCAGGCGAAGCATGCTGTTGGCAACTTCTGCAGGTACCAACTGCTTTGTTTAAATTTGGCATCTTTAATAGTGGTGGGTGGAGAACTGGAAGGTAACCAGATATCCTTCTTGCACTCTGCAGGTATGATCCCCGCTTCAACACCTGGATTCACTTGAACAACATGATCCAAAGACGTACCCACTTTAGCCTTAACACTTTCAATGGCCTCTTGTTTGCCATTGGAGGGCGAAATGCTGATGGTGTTCAAGCCTCCATGGAGTGCTATGTGCCCTCCTCCAACCAGTGGCAGATGAAGGCCCCCATGGAGGTGCCTCGCTGCTGCCATGGCAGCTCAGTTATCGATGGAAAGATTCTCGTTACAGGAGGTTACATCAACAATGCTTACTCCAGGGCGGTGTGCTCCTATGACCCATCTACTGACACCTGGCAGGATAAGAGCAGTCTAAGCACACCGAGAGGCTGGCATTGCGCTGCCACCATTGGAGACCGGGCCTACGTCATTGGTGGCAGTCAGCTAGGTGGTAGAGGGGAGAGAGTTGACGTCCTTGTTGTAGAATCTTATAACCCACACAATGGGCAGTGGAGCTACTGCGCACCTCTTCACACAGGCGTGAGCACAGCTGGTATTTCCATTTTGAACAACAAGATCTATCTGCTAGGGGGCTGGAACGAAGGTGAGAAGAAGTACAAGAAATGTATTCAGGTTTACAACCCTGACCTCAATGAATGGACTGAGGATGATGAGCTGCCAGAAGCTACAGTTGGCATTTCCTGCTGCGTCGTCACCATACCCACACGGAAAACAAGAGAGTCCAGAGCCAGTTCAGTTTCATCTGCACCAGTCAGTATATAAGGATCTAGATTATACCAGTGGTGTACTTTACATGTCATTAAGTCTCCAGTTTATTTCTGTTGTATAACCTCCTACAAAATATATGGCATCTTTCTGTAAATGAAAAAAGCAACATGTAAGGATTGCAAAATTAGAGTGAAAAGATTTCATGATTCTAAAGAAAATCCTGATTTTTTTTTTGTTGGAGTATAATCCCTGATGAGGTTTGTAAGAGGGGATGAAACAACAGTCATCAAAAACAAACATGATCAGAAACATTTGAAAATTGTATTTCTGGGGCCAATTCAGCTGGATTGTTTTCAGGAGCTTTTTTGCTACATCAAATGAATTGCTGTTTAAACTCAAATAATAAATAAAATCATTATTGTGAAAAAAGAAACATCTCCAAAAGGAAATTAAGTTATGAACCTTTTGATAGTCATGTCTGAGGTGACTTTAGCTACTGTGACTCATATACTTGAACATAATAAGAGGCTGGAGTTGGAACAAGCATTGATGGAACCTACCAGGAGTAGGAGTGTTCAGAGGAGTATTTCTACACATCACACAGTGGGACTGTAGATGCCTGTATATCATGTTCAACATTTAGTGGTCTTATGTTGTATGTTGTGTGATGGCAGGAAAACTCTGCATACAATTTAAACAGATTTTGTTGGGAAAGAGAGGGAATAATGATCGTAGAATGGTTTAAATGAGTAAAAGGTATATCATTTTGTAAAAGATAAAAATGCTACACGAGAGCAACATTCAGAGCCTGAGCATTTTCCACAGGTCATAGAGTCCCTGATCACTCATGTCTTTCCAGTTTATGTTTGTTTTTAAATTAAAGATATAAGGTGTAAGCTACTCCGAGCTGTGTCATTTATTCATGTCCAAGCACAGTTTATCTTTTAAGAGAGCTTATTTCATTAAACATTTTAAACAAAAGTTGAAGCTTTGTCATATCCTTTGTTATATTGCCCCCTGCTTGAAAGCCACTACCTCAGAAACAATGTCTTTGACAGCATTTTTCAAACTTCCCCAACAAACACAGAGGTGTTTTGGATATTCTTTGTAGCCCATATACAATATAAATCTCTTTTTTTAAAATGTGCCTTGTGTTACTGATAGTACTGAGCTCAAATTGAACATATAAAACTGCTTAATGTAGTCTTGGCCTGGGTCCCTTGAAATAAGCTATGTAATTCAACAGCTGCAGGACCACTAAGGATAAAGCAAAAAAGAAACAAAAAAAACAACTAACCTGCTAAAACAACTAAGCTTTGGATATCAAACATGTGTACTTATCAAACCAGACTTTGCAAATGTGAGCCTGTGCTTTTGTTATTCTTTGTCTTATTCTTGTCAGATATTCAGAATTATATATGTATACATACATTTATGTATAATATTTGTGTGTGTACATGTACATATAGGGACGGTAAACTTTTTCAAGTCACGATGTTGTGCAGTATTTGGCGGCAGGTCTGAGTGTAGTCCATTGACCTCTTCCCTGATTACATTGACACACCCCCATCCAACAAGTTACACCCTGTGCTGTGTCATTATTACAATCACAACTTTCCTTAGGACGATGCTGTATGCAAGTGCATATTTTTTCATTTCAATTCCTGTCATTACCTATTCATTTCAAGGCCAGCTGTGTATTGCTAACTTTATTTAGTAAAACCACATAACATGTATACGAATTTGTTTAGCAAAACCATTTTTATTTTTGAAATGCATACTGAGGAATGTTGGTTTTGAAATGTAAAGCGAAAGTAGTAGTGGTAGTAGTAGTAGTGGTAGTAGTAAAAGTTCAACTGAAAAGTAAAGACAAAAAATTATCAACACAATATTAAGATTGAAAACATCCAGATTTGAATTTTTATTGTTTTTTCCTGAATGGTTTTAAATTTCCCATCATCTGTTCGGCACAGTGGTGTTGAGCTTAGCACAGTCCTGGTTCAAGTCCCCGGGGGGACCAACACCTTCGGTGTGGGGTTTGTACCTTATGCCCGTCTTTTGCTCTTCCGGGGCTCATGAACGTCTCACCACGGCCTGCTCTGATTGGACGGGAGGAACCTCGTTGCAAATATCGCTGAGTCATAGTGATGTCACTCCACTCCTCCTGGAAGCGTCACGTGTGTAAAACCAGGAGGGCGTTCATAAGTACAACACAGCACAACTCTGGAAGTCAGCAGCCTGTCTCGGGAAGTTAAACTTGTTACGGTTCACCTAGCTGTCATTCCATCACGGAGCTGGACATTAAATTACGCAGTCTGTTTTTGTTTACCGAGCGGAGGCTTCAGTAAATTTGTCGGGTTTGTTGTCGACTCAAGGCTGAGCTTTACTGCTAACAAGACATTAGCAAGTGATGAACCGGGGCCTGGCTCTTCTGGATGCTCAGCTAAGGTTACCGACCGGCTACACTGTTTAAACAGCACGACACGACTGTATTTTGCCCGTCACCTCTCCTACAGCAGCCGAAGGACCCGGGCTCTGGCACTCGTCTGCGGCGAGACTTCATGCGAGTTTCCCACGAGTTAGCTAAGCAGCTAACGCTCGTAGTGCAGTTGACGGGTTAGAGGCAGTCACCGGCCGTAAGTTGACACCTCCATCCTCCTCTCTGTGAGATGGGTTTACTCTCACAAGGGTCTCCGCTGAACTGGGAAGAAACAAGGAAGTATGCTGACCACATCAGAAAGCACGGCATCATTCAGTTCCTCAACATCTACAACAAGGTCAAGGAGCGCCAGAAAGATGTGTTGAAATGGGGCGACGAGGTAAGAAACTTTGTCTTACCTTGATCGAGTAAGCATACTGTCAGGGCTGTCTGATTGTTGTGGATGGTGTAGTAAGGCTGTCTTACTGATGCAGCTTGTATAATTTTGTATAATGACATTTGAATTACACTGTGTACAGAAACAGTAATGAATATGCATATATTGTAATACACAAAATAACCAATTCAGAAGTATGTACATGAGCTGACTGGTTATGTTTATGTATTTAGCAGACCAAAGCAACTTACAAAGTAGTCACAATGTTACAGTTATCATCAACTGACAGCTAACATCAGCTGACTGCTGAGCTAAAAGTCAAATATGTTGTTTCACAAGATACAGATATTTTTCAATACATGTGCCACTCCTTTATAACAACAAAGTTGTGGTTGCCCCATTACCCAGTGTGTATTCCTGGACACTAATTCTACTTATTCTAGGTAGAAGCGTAATTCTTATTCTAGGTAGAACAGTGCTCACAATACTATATTTTGGGTAATAAGGAGCACAGTGTCTCGTGCAGCGCAGTATAATCTGTGGGATTTGTAGTCTGATGTAAAACTGGGCCTCAAAACTTCAGTGTGGTACAGCTTGAGCAGAAAGTTTGGATTTCAAACGATGCGGAATGCTGTTGTCGCAGATTAATCCCTCTTTCAGACAGGGGATTTGCAGCAGCAGCAGAGGCAGAGTCAAGGAAACATAAGTGATGAATTGGAACTGATGTGGTGGTGTCCCGGTCTGTTTTTTTATCTAGCCTTTGTGCTGCAGTTCACCACCAATCAACAGTCTAGGTAAAAAAGTAAGGAGCATATCCTATTCGCATGTGAGCTTATGTCATGTTCTTATTTGTCTTTTTTAGGTAGAGTATATGTTGGTGGAACTGGACGACAAGGATGAAAAGGTTCGACTCGTCCTGAACGGCGGAGAGGTTTTGGAAACTCTTCAAGAACAGGGGGAAAAAACTAACCCCAAGTAGGTTATCACACTCTTAGGAAACAGTGGGGCTTTCATATATGTATATCTTTTAAGCCTTAGATTTGCTGTTCCATTTTCTAACGCGTTAACATTACAGAATGCAAAATGATGTTAAACCCACTGCTTTATGCATCTTTTATTTTCAAAGATGGAAAACATGGATAGTCTATCAGATTAGATGTGAAGTGTTGAAGGGTTAGAACATAAATGGCTGTATAACGCTTGTCAGCCATGGATAAGTTCAGTAGAAAATCTATATGGCATTAATGATGAAAGTTGCTGTTAAGTTGGAGCTGTGTGTAAATGGTGTAAAAGCTGTGTGTAAATGGTCGTGGTTGTAGCTCTGTTTCCTTATGCTTAGACACTCAGAGTTGGGAACATGTCTGTGTCTCTTACTGGAAGGTAAACCAGGGATTTGCATAGTTTGGACCATTCATCTATTTACTTAGTGTTACAGTCTGAAGGATGCTTTTGCTTGTGGACCATTTGGCACTTGAAATCTGACAATTCAACTACCTTTTTATTTTTTTGGATGCGCTTTCTGCCATGGACAAGTGTCAATATTATCAGATCTGATTCTGCATGTTGAGGAGCTGTCAGGTAAATTGAAAGGTTTCCTTCCCTGACAAACATGCATCACAGATAGGGGATGCTTTGTAGTTGCTTCACAAAGTTGCATAATTAGCTTGTTTAAATACAGCTCCATGCAAACATTCTCAAGCATTATTATACCTGTCGTAAAAGAACCCACCAGCCACATCAAAGTAATGACAGAGGAGCTCGCACACAGAGCAACAAACATGGTTTTAAAGCAAAAACAAGCTTTAAACATTAACTCAAGCTTTAAACATTAACTTTCCCTCAGATCATCTTCAAATCTAATTTTAATTAACAGAATACAGCACCACAACAAACAGATTACAAAATGTCATGCATCCAGCATGTAAACACACATGGACAGATCTGTTTTTCTGTCCCAAGCCCTCTTGGCTTGTCCGTCATGGCCTCACTTGGACTTGATCGATCTGTCATATCAAAATCGGCTTATCTCCTTTTGTTGAAATGGGAACTTTTTATTATAGTTGTTGCAAGTCCCCAGGAGTCTAAAGGCTATCCAAATGAAGTACCTTTTTAACTAAAAGAAGTACTCTACAGGGGCTGTGAACCTGTTTGTTCAGGCTCTGTTATGCTTGCCCTCTGCTGCTGATGTCCGTCTAAATCCATGTGGCCAACTTCACCCGGGGAAAAAGCCAGTGACAATAGTAGAGCCCGTGCATTCCTCATTACTGCCCCTCTGTCGCACACACCAAAGATCACGCTCTGAAGCACAAATGCATCTCGTTCATTTGCCCTCTTGGGATTACGGCTGTCATATCAGAAAGGGAGAGCAGTCACTTATTGAATCAGCGAGGTCATCATGATACTGAGACCTGGGCCTTATCCCGGCTGGAAGGGGGGAAAAAAGTCAAGTGTCTTCGCATAATTCTTTGATGTATTTCTGCAGTCACCCAACTCTTTGGAGACCAGAGTATGGCAGCTACATGATTGAGGGGACGCCCGGGCAGCCGTACGGCGGGACCATGTCAGAGTTCAACACCGTGGAGGGCAACATGGGGAAGAGACGCCGCGAGGCCTCGTCTGTCCTCAGCCATAATGAGACACTCTGTACCATCACCTCTTTTCCAAGGTGCCCCACGGGTTCACAGTGATCAATCGTCTCAGTCCTCTTTACTGAATTTTGATGGAGATCTTTACAAACATGATCCCTTCACTTCCTGCGCAGGAATATAATGTTTTTCTTGTCCTCTGACAAAACATTGAACGATAATTGGTGAAGATATGAGTAAATAATAATAAACTCGTAGCTGAAGGGCCGGGTTAGATTGTAATATTTTTAATCCTTGTTTAGGTTAGGTTGTCCAGGTTTCACCCAGCCGGAATACCGGCCGACTCCTGTTGAGAAGGGAGTGTCAAAATCCCTGTTTTTCCCAGATGAAGCCATCAACAGGCACCCGAGATTCAGGTAGGCTGCATTAATTCAGATAAGTGATGAATAGCTTCACTCTTGCTTTAAGGTTCTTTTGTTTCTGTGTAATGTAACAGATTAATTGTGGCGGAATATTTACGGTCCTTTTATTTTTTCAGCACGCTTACCAGAAACATACGTCACAGAAGGGGAGAGAAGGTTGTTATTAACGTGCCTAGTAAGTTTGACATTTGAACAACACAGTGTGATGCTCTCTGGGTGTTGGATGGGTGCCGTTTGCCCTTAATGTAACAACCATGTTTCTATCTGTTTCAGTCTTCAAAGATAAGCACACTCCATCTCCCTTTGTGGAAGAGTTTCCCGAGGATGATGGTGAGGCCGCGCGGGCGGCTCTGCCCGACCACATCTACATGGACGCCATGGGTTTTGGCATGGGCAACTGCTGTCTGCAGGTAGAGCCTGAACCGACTGAGCGGTTTTGTCCTCTGACATAACCTTGATTATACTGAGCATGGTCACAATCCTAATAAGTGATTTATAAATGTACTTCAGCCTCATTCATGATGCTTCCACAGGTGACATTCCAGGCTTGTAGCATTGATGAGGCAAGATATCTTTATGACCAACTAGCAACATTCTGCCCCATTGTGGTGAGTTAACTGTTAATGTTTCCAGCAGGCGCAAATAACCACCTCCTCACAAGAACCTGTGAGATTTATGTCTGTATAAAAAGCAGTCAAATGTTTAATCTGTTGTTAAAGTAAAAAGGTAACACCTGGCTAGTTCAAAAGCAGTATGGCCCAAATTTATCTCTATAAGACATTAATAAACAAACTCATTCCTGAATGAAAATAGAATAAACAAACCTAAGCAAGTTTTTCACAAGTAATGTGAATCGTCTCAGACCATAAAACCCGGACTATAAAAGGAAATGGTTGTTGTTTCAGTGACTACGGGTCTGTGCAGGTTGGATATGAAAAGGTAGGCTGTCCTTAATTTCCAGCCCAACCTTTTAATCAGCCACAAAAAAACAAACGAAGGACAAACCCAGCCCAGGGACAATACTGGTTATAAAAATCTGGAACTTGAAGGGCTTCCCAGTAAGGGTGTACATGACTAGAAATGTAATGGTTTTGTGTAATGCAGCGTTAATGTGAGTGTGTGGGTCTGCTTTCATTCGTCAGTGGTTTATGACAGCGTGGCGGCCTGTTCTTAGTGAATCATACGTTACTCTTTGAGATGCACCCAGTGGATTGTCCATTCCTCTGACCATCTGCAGATGGCGCTGAGCGCAGCTTCGCCTTTCTACAGAGGCTACGTGTCGGACAACGACTGTCGCTGGGGAGTTATTTCAGCCTCGGTGGACGACAGGACACAGGAGGAGCGGGGCCTGAAGGTGAGCAGGGGCTGACAGCATATTACAGACGGGGTGTAGAGAGATGAGCAAATCAGCTGCAGGTCCTTCACATCTCAGACACTCCTCAGGCTGACAGGCGGGCCCAGCACTGAGGAGTCAGGAGGGACCATTTTCAGCAACAGTTTTAACAATGAGCCTTTCACATGTTATTACTCCAGTACTCTACTTTCAAGTTAGGTTAATCCCTTCTCCTTTAATGCTTGTGTCGTAAAGAAAATGTAAAACCTTCCATTTAAAATGTTATGTTTCATCTACTTATTTAAAATTATTTTTAAAGCCTCAACCTATTTGCTTTCTCATTTAAAAATTCTTCCTGGTTGAATGTGCTCTCGGGTATTTTTTATTATTTTACTGAATTCACTTTACATTTGCCTTTTAGCCTCTGAAAAACAATAAGTACAGGATCTTCAAGTCGAGGTACGACTCGATTGACAGCTACCTGTCCAGCTGCGGTGAGAAGTACAACGACATCGATTTGACGATAGACGAGGAGGTTTACAAGCAGCTGCTGGATGCAGGTAGCCGGGACTGAACGGCAGCTATGCTCCACAGAGTCAGGCCCGTGTTCACAACACCATGAATCTGCTTCTAACAGGGATTGACAAGCTTCTGGCTCAACACATTGCTCACCTCTTCATACGGGACCCGCTGTCTGTATTTGAGGAGAAAATACACCTAGATGATGAAAACGAGTCGGATCACTTTGAGGTTAGGATTACCACGTTCTGCGTGCAGTTTCCTAACATAAGGCAGACCAATTGTGGAAAGGAAAAAATGGGTGATTTACGTAAATGGGTTTGTTTCAAACATCCTGCAGAACCTCCAGTCCACCAACTGGCAGACGATGCGATTTAAGCCTCCTCCTCCCAACTCTGATATCGGATGGAGAGTAGAGTTCCGCCCCATGGAGGTACTGAGCAGCTCTGAAACCGGTGGTCGGATTTTATTTACAGGAACATTTCCCAGTGAGTTTATTTTTGTTTTTTTGCTTTTCAGGTGCAGCTGACTGACTTTGAAAACGCTGCATACGTGGTCTTTGTGGTCCTGCTCACCAGAGTGATCTTGTCCTACAAACTGGACTTCCTAATCCCGCTGTCAAAAGTGAGTACAGCCTCATAGTTTTACTAAAAAGAAAGAACATTTGAATATTTTTATTTCCACTTATTACAGAGTAAAACATGTTGTTTGTCAGGTCGATGAAAACATGAAGGTGGCACAGAGGAGAAACGCAGTCCAGACGGGAATGTTTTACTTCAGGAAGGACATCTTCAAAGGTCGATAACGCAGAAGCAAAGCTGTTCGGTCTGTTTCTTTGTTGAAAATCCAGTCACTGACACACTGGTACCTACCAACAGGGTGCAACCCGGTCTTTGACGGCTCCGCCTCGGCTCAGAACGGCCTGGAGACTGAAGGTGGAAATGAGGAGTACACGCTGATGAGCATTGACACCATCATCAACGGAAAGGTGACCTTTGTTTCCCAGGCTGAGGATGCGTCCGCCACTGTGGACGACCATGTGTCTGTTTAGCCATCGAAGAAAAGACTGCAGCAGTAGCCCTTCAGTGTGAGCCCATCTAATGGGGACTGCTGTTTTCTTCAGGAGGGCGTGTTTCAGGGCCTCATCCCGATCCTTAACTGCTATCTGGAAAACATGGAGGTTGACGTAGACACCAGGTGCACCATTCTGAATTATCTCAAGCTCATCAAGAAGCGCGCCTCAGGTAGAGTGATTTCATTGGCCAACAAAGATCCACTGGACTTAGCTTCTTCTCTGACCTTTGGCTCCTTCTCTTGCTTTTCTGAAACAGGCGAGCTCATGACCATGGCCAAGTGGATGAGGGAATTTGTCGCCAAGCACCCGCAGTACAAGCAAGACAGCGTCATAAGCGACAAGATAAACTACGACCTGTTCAAAAAGTGCGACAGGGTCGCCAAAGGCGAAGAGCAGTGCCCCGAACTCATCGGAAATCCAGTTAACAAGTTCAAATGAAAGTCAGCGGAGGCGCCGCACCGTGGCCCCAGCGTGCATGTAAAGACAGACCAAACGAAAGAGGTCCAGTTGTAGGAAAACACAGCAGCATGCCTGTGGTTGAAATGGAATACAGATGCTTCAAAATATATGTATATACACTGTATGAGATTTTTTTGATTACAAAATTATTTTAATAGGATTAAGACATAAAAAGGGTTGTGTAATAGTTGATCAGATGTGTATTTATTTTTGTCAGAAATTAAGCATATCTGTGTGTGACTGTAAAGATAGAGGAGAGTTGTACAGTAGTCTGCTTCTGATCCTGAGCTCTGTAAATACTGTACCGCTCTTTCAAACATTAACACTGTTTTCTCTGTTGTTGTTTTGCTTGTTTTTTTCTCTTTTGCTAATAAGATCTTTCTTAAGATTTGGTGCGTGCTTTTTTTCTTATTTTGCATTTCAGAAAAATGTTTGCTTTACTCTATTGACTTTGTAGTGGGACCTTCAAATTAGTGTTGCATTCAGGTGGAAATGGGGAACCATTGTTTGCAATGTGATGCTGTTTAACAATAAATCGATAAACAAATAAGCCAATTTCCCGGGTCATTCTGATATTTGGGAAGAAGCAGCTTGATCTAACATCCTTGAGTAAGCCACCAATGAAGATGGCGATTTTTCATATCAAGAAGACCTTCGACCTTTGCCTTTCCTCCTTCAGGCAGTTTAAATGTCAGGATTATAGGAAATTGGCTTTCAGACAAAGAAAGGTTTTGTCATCAGAATGGTCTGAAATCTGGAGATAAAGGAGGTGAATTATATTGCGATATTTGGATCGGGAAATCAGAGAATATCTATTGCATCAGTGTTTTTCTTAAAAACCTTATTAACCCACAGGGTGGTGGTATTGTACCACAGTTTTATGCAACTCAGAGCTGCTGTAACAGAAGAGAGAATTACCTCAGTTTGACCTCTTAGATAAGTACAGACATCATGGGTGCTGTTCAGCTCAAAGCTGGGAGACTTTTTTCATTGTAGATTGAAATATCCTTGGTTTGAATGAACAAACCTTTGACGTTGACCTTATTTTTCAAAGAGTGATTTCTTGCTATAAGGTTTTATTTAACTAGTGCGCTGTACATTTAATTAGAGTATGAACAGAGCTGATCCCAAATGGTGGGCAGTGCCTGATCAGGCCACTGAAGCTGGCCAATCAGAGCACATGACTGCTTTTCAGAAAAGGAGCCCCATATAACCGCCCCCTTCACTGGACATCTGTATACATGCTGTGACTGTGGGCATATTGATTCAACTGTCCTAGCATGGTGACCAATTTCAATAAGTGTTTCATTATAACTGTAAACAAGGACTAAGCTTGTAGGGAGTTTCTGCCATCAAATTTCATTTAATTAATTTATAAGCATCATAAGAATTTTCACATTTAACATTTTATTTTTTAGTTTTTGAATGCATCTTTATGTGGATTAGCACATCTGATCATCAGGTTTCTTCCAACATAATGTGCATGCTTAAAACCCAAGTTTAGTCAAAATGTTCGGCCCAACAGGGCTGTCAAAGTTCAAAAGAAACTGAGACATATTGAAGATGTTTTTCAATGGACTCTGTGCAGATCAAAAGCAGAGTTCACATTATCGTAGTCATTCCTGCAGTGGTCAGAATCATAAATCTCTGTGGATCCAAAGCTCTTGTCATTTTTATCGATCATCTGTTGTCAGAAAGATTATTTTTCTATGTTATCATATTTTCCCAATCTCAGAGAGTCACTCATGAAAAAGGTTTCTCATAAAACATCATGCACTTAAAATACACTATATTGCCAAAAGTATTTGCTCACCTGCCTTGACTCACATATGAGCTTAAGTGACATCCCGTTCCTAATCCATAGGGTTCAATATGACGTCGGTCCACCCTTTGCAGCTAGAACAGCTTCAACTCTTCTGGGAAGGCTGTCCACAAGGTTTAGGAGTGTGTTTATGGGAATTTTTGACCATTCTTCCAGAAGCGCATTTGTGAGGTCGCACACTGATGTTGGACGAGAAGGCCTGGCTCTCAGTCTCCGCTCTAATTCATCCCAAAGGTGTTCTATCGGGTTGAGGTCAGGACTCTGTGCAGGCCAGTCAAGTTCATCCACACCAGACTCTGTCATCCATGTCTTTATGGACCTTGCTTTGTGCACTGGTGCACAGTCATGTTGGAAGAGGAAGGGGCCAGCTCCAAACTGTTCCCACAAAGTTGGGAGCATGGAATTGTCCAAAATGTCTTGGTATGCTGAAGCATTCAGAGTTCCTTTCACTGGAACTAAGGGGCCAAGCCCAGCTCCTGAAAAACAACCCCACACCATAATCCCCCCTCCACCAAACTTTACACTTGGCACAATGCAGTCAGACAAGTACCGTTCTCCTGGCAACCGCCAAACCCAGACCCGTCCATCAGATTGCCAGATGGAGAAGCGCGATTCGTCACTCCAGAGAACGCGTCTCCACTGCTCTAGAGTCCAGTGGCGGCGTGCTTTACACCACCGCATCCGACGCTTTGCATTGCACTTGGTGATGTATGGCTTGGATGCAGCTGCTCGACCATGGAAACCCATTCCATGAAGCTCTCTGCGCACTGTTCTTGAGCTAATCTGAAGGCCACATGAAGTTTGGAGGTCTGTAGTGATTGACTCTGCAGAAAGTTGGCGACCTCTTCGCACTATGCGCGTCAGCATCCGCTGACCCCGCTCCGTCAGTTTACGTGGCCTACCACTTCGTGGCTGAGTTGCTGTCGTTCCCAAACACTTCCATTTTCTTATAATACAGCTGACAGTTGACTGTGGAATATTTAGGAGCGAGGAAATTTCACGACTGGATTTGTTGCACAGGTGGCATCCTATCACAGTTCCACGCTGGAATTCACTGAGCTCCTGAGAGCGACCCATTCTTTCACAAATGTTTGTAAAAACAGTCTGCATGCCTAGGTGCTTGAATTTATACACCTGTGGCCATGGAAGTGATTGGAACACCTGATTCCGATAATTTGGATGGGTGAGCAAATACTTTTGGCAATATAGTGTATGTTTAACTTATTTGTAATAATGAGTCAGTTTAAGGAAATTCTTATAAGAAATCTGTTAAAAAAGAATGTATACCATTCTCCAGAGTCTACACTAAGCAGAGTTTTTTAAAAGCTTTAATATTAAAGTTTGCATACTTCCCACTCAGAAAAGATCAAATAAAAAGGGAAAGCTGCGTACGACAGCGTACTTTACAGTGTACTTAACTGTACTTGGTTTAATAGGTGGATTAAATCAGTACTTGGGCAGATGGCATTTCACAAGGACATTGAGAAATGGCTAATACAACAATTTGGCTGTTTGCAAGCCCACAATAGCGTATAAATACAAAAGCTAAGGATGATTGATTTCTTTCTGCTGGTCTTGTGTAATCACACTATGAGTCTGTGCATGTGTGTTTACGTCAGTAATCGTGACAAATTGTCTTTCTGGAGGAATCGACTGTGACAGGAACATCCTCAAAAGGCGTTTCGAAATCATTCACAGGTATTCAGAAGTTATTTCGAACCACAGACCTGTATCCTCTTGTTACTGTGCAGCGTTTTCCTAGGAAGTAGTGGATTCTGGTCCTAACATGTATAGTACTTTGGTGCTCACCAAAACATCACTTCAGACCAAACTTCATAGTATACATTTATGTTTCATATGTTTCATAATGGCTCAAGAGCACAGCAGAGAATCCAAGCTATTGGTTCTGGACTTCAAATACCTCAGATCCAAATCCATGAACAGGGCCCCCACCTCACAGCCAAAGATTTAAAAGATTTGTTGTTAATATCCCAGTCTTTGACTTCACAGAACAAACTCAGAGACCTTTCACCTGCTTTCTTGTTGCTCAGTGTCTTTTTGGAATACGTATGTTATGAATGATGTATTAATGTCTGTTTTAAGGCGATATCCCACCATCTCTTAAATTTTTTATTGAACCTTTATCCTAAGAATCTAATTTTTACTTTCATTTCATATTGCTCTCGCCCATTGTCAGATAGGATAAGCTCCAGACCACCCGCGACCTTGTTGGGAATAAGCAATATAGAAAATGGATGGATGGTTAAACATATAATGTTGATGCCATAGTGCCATTTAAAACAGTAAATTCATCCTCTAAGGAACAAACATTATTTGAACGTTGAATAATAGATTATCTAAATAACCAAAAAACGTTGAACTGATGCATGTTAAACCATTTTTAGTTTTAGCCTCATAAGAAAGTGAATTACACTAATACAACAGCTGTAGGATTTAAGAATCGGAAATATTCATTCATCAGTGACTCAGTGACACATTGCATGCCTTTCTTGCTCAAGCTGAAACAGTTTCCTGAGATCTCATTAAATCTCTGTTACATCCTTTGGTCAAAAGAATGGAGAGACTCTGAAGCAGCTCCTTTTTCTTCCACTCACTTACACCTCTATTCAGACAGGTCACTGGAGCGTGGCCGGGCCCACTGGACTCCACTCCACCTCTCTTTTACTGAGGGTCAGCTTCTTTTTTTTTTTTTAGATCCATGGTAACAACCATCTGACATAAACATTATACAGTACTTACCGATTCCATTTCTATGTGTGATGTTCCCCAGAGTGCCAATTAGAATTCAGAAAGTTTCTTCACTGGCTCCACCTCCATTTAAGGACTGGCTGTAAGACTTTGATGCAGTCTCTTAAGGCCCTTTGTGAGCATGCTCCTTTTCATATTTCTGACCTCTAGCAAACACATGTGCCAACAAAGCCACTTGGGTCTACTGACCATTTGCCTCTGGCTATGTCCAAGTTTAGAGAGGCACAAAGGAGAGACTAAATCTAAGTTAAAGGAAACCAATCATACAGGTTGTAGGTCAGTAGCTGTTGCTCTGAATATACTTTAGGAAAAAGTACAATTTGACCTAAACTCGGTGTTGTTTGTTTTCCCCAATTCAGGTGAAGTAAAATACCTGGAAGAAAAAAAGTCAGAAAAGCGTCACCCCAGGTGACGTGGAACACCTCGGACAAGGTCACACCATATTGCTAAATCCCATACAGCTGACAGATGACCAGTTTCGGATCACTTCCTGATACATGATCACACACTGCCCCACCTTGTCTTTCAGTACATCTTACTGTATGAATAAATCATGAACAGCTACAGTGATGAAATCACACGGTAGAGTTGAATCAAAGTGTAAAGGTTTCTGTAGGGATTTTTAGTGATTTTCACAAACATGGAATGTCAACACGGAAAAATGAGTGACGTGATGATAACGTGCTCTCCTGTTGTCGTCCACATTATTTTTCACCATAAAGAGAAAGGATGTTACTAAACTGTTGTGTGTTTAGAATAAAAAAAACACATCTTTATAGACAAACGCTTCCTCTTTTCCTTTTTACTGAAGCGAGAGGTAAAACTTGAGTCCACCTCTGTTCATGTTTTATCATCACATACAGGTTCAACCTGACTTCAGATGATTGTGTGAATGTTATGAAAACCTCCTGAGGAGCTCATTGGGCTCTGATTGGTCAACTTCACTGGCCTGATTCAGCTCCACCCATCAATCCACATCAGTATCTTCCTGGATGCAACAAGCAAAGTACTAATTTATTTGTCCATGAAATGCCAATCCTGAACTTCTGACCTGCTAACAGCGAACAGCTAATCATAAATGAGTGGTTTAAAGTGCCACGTTTTGCCACTTGAAACCACTCAAAACCCTAAAGGTTTGATACTTTGCAACGCAAACATAACTTTACATAAATAGAAGCTGCTCTTATTGGGCTTTTTTTCTTCTTTTTTTTCTTGTTTAATTTTATTATCAGTTGCAGTTTTGAATAAACCTAAAATTGGACAGATCCAAATGACAAATAGACAAAAAGTTTCGGTTTATGAAGAAATTGATTGCGGACATATGCTGTTGCATCTTAACGCGTAAATTGAGTTTTGATTTTAGTAGGCGTGTGTGACCTTTAGCCCAGTCTGACCAAACTAGTTCATTTTGTTGGTCATCCTCTTAAACTCTTTATCTCCGTGTTTTAGATAAGCGGGGCAGGTGCAGAGAATGCTGCGGCTACCTGACAACCTTTGCTCTCATGGTCATGTATCTCCTATTCGTCTGGACAAGGCCTCAGTCCACGAATCATACGTAGTGTTACTCCAGAAGAGGTCCAATGGTAGTAAGTAAAGTCCCTAAAGATACTACATAACAAGATAACAAATAATGAAACTATAACTAAATACTGTAAAAGGTTGTTTTACTCTGACTTTTCATTTTTACAGCACATTACTCTCTCCACCCAAGTGTTCTGCATTTTGCTTTTGCTCTAATTTCCTCTAACATTTCCCAGATCGTCGAACTGTTCAATTAAATGTGGTGATAAAAGCACAAAACATTACAATGATTGCAAAGAGAAACATCTAACATGGTAAAGTGTGAAGGTAAAATCCAGTTAATAGGAATTCTCACAATTATTGGTTCTTTTTCATGCAAAGACTTCTATGATAACTCGGAGAGCACACATTAAACTTTTTCTTCAGAGCTCTAACTGGACACAAAGCCTGTTGCTGCTGGAATGTTTCCGAAAAATTTCACAAGAGCAGTGCTATCATGCAGTGAGATGACCACAGCTGGAGGCTGACAGGCTCACTGTTTCAGCTATCGGATTTCTCTTTTACTCTCTCAGGCATGAGTGCAGACCAAAATGACTTCCCAACATTGTTTGAAAAGTATTAAACGGAAAGTATACATCAAAGAAAAAAAATTGACCACAAAAGATGATCTTGACTTCACTGTTTAGTACGATAGAACCTCATCATGAAGTCTGAGCTTGTTTGACACTGCGATGTTGATGTTTCATCCTTTTGTTTTCAACCAATTCCTTTATTATCTTTTTTTTTTTTATTTTACATGAAAATGTACCAGGTTTAAGGCAATGAGAATGATTTAATCTGAGACAGGGCTGGTGTCAAGGTGCTTTTTTAAATTTCTGTCCTTTCCGCCTCCAGTCAACCCTCCATGTGTTTCATTCTGTCAAATTTTCTTGCATTTGAAAGAAAGTCTGGGCTTCTCAAAGTGTTCCTCGGGTCAGGGTTGGATGGAGCCTTATTTTCTCTCTTCCTCTCTTAATTTTAACAAGTGCATCAGTGAACAGACACAGAGCAAAGGAAGAGGATAATGAGGTCAGAGTAGCAGTCTTTCTCCAACAGGTTTGTTAATAAACTGTATATTTTCCCCCTGGGATAACATCTTTGATATTATCTATCCATCCATCAGTTTTCTGTACCACTTATTCCCAACGGTACAGATCCAAGTATGTATACTATCCCAGTATACAACAACCAGGAGGCTGGGTACTCCCTGAACTGTCTGTCGGTCAATCACAGGGTTTGATATGAACGTTTTGCAAAAAAAGTCACACACACCAACAGTTTCCATTTTATTTGTTTAATTTCAGTACAGCAGTCAGAACTCATGCCAAAGTCTGATCTCTTTTTTTCATTTATGTTAGAAAATATCTGCAAAATCCCGGGAGATAAGCCACAGGCAGGGAGCCAGTTTAATCTGACTCGTGTCATCATGGTGATTCTCTTTAGGATCTGTTCTGGGCTCTGCACGGAGGTGAAAACTAGGTTCACAGTGAGATGTGCATGAATTTGCATTTCTGCTTTGGTTAAATAGAAGCACTATGTGGCCTTGTCCCTCGTTTTAAACTCATATTGAAGTTCTAAATTAAACCTGACTGCTTCTCTTCCTGTATTATTGATGTTTTGTCTTGTTTGTATATTTGACTCATTCCAGCAGTTGTTTCTTCGCCTCCATTCAGGTCATTAATGTCCTGTGGTGGTTAGAGTTTTCCACTGTTTCGTGTTTAGCCCACTCACCTTGGAAATAGCCTTATTTCTCCTTAAATTACACATATAGACAGACTGACCTGAACACTGCTGCAGCCAAGAACAAATGTTTTGTGCTTATAGTTAAAAAGCAGAAGCCACATAAAAGGTTGTTGGCTTCATCATCCTAAGAGTCCTTCTGAAATCACTTGGGTTTTTGTTACTCCACTGTCGGATCAGCGCTGAATTACACCTATTGTTCACTAAAGATGAATAACTTCCTGTGTTTCTCAACTCAGTGTGTCCTCCCCCTGCTGCGGTGCCTCCATGAACAGCTTAAGCCGCGTTGGGATGAACTCTTTCCAGGTACGGCCTTTTTCCAGGCCGTACCTGGAAAAAGTAGATCACACTGTTCCAGCGGGTGGGTTCAGATCCTCAAGAGTACTTCCTTTCTTTTGAGGAATCAATCAGATTTACTTGGGTAAAAAAAAAAAATCTGCCATCAGTGTAGGAATTAATACGGGGGAGTCTTAATATTCCTGATCTATGTGTTAAAATGTTATTAACTACAAGCTCTAATTGTAGATGAAGAGAACATGATCAAACCAAGAGGACGACAAATAATGTACATGCCTGAAAGCATCTAATGCCAATTCAACCCATCTGGTCTACAGTGGGAGAATAACACAATAAAGATGAAAAACACACTGCCCTAATGTAGTTGTTGAAATTGTCGTTATTCATTACACTTTAAACATCACAGTGGGAACATGTTGCAAGCAACTTTTTTAATTGCTGTAATGAAGCTGCACTCCCAGCCTCCGTCTGCTGGACCACAGTGCTCATTTCTGCCCCCTGCCCTCTGCCATCCACTCACACCGTTGGCCCAAATGGCGGGACTCTGCCTCCCGGGGTTTCAACAGCAGCCGTGACCGTGGGTGGAATTTCATGGACTCAAAGTCCTAATGTCATCTATTTGATTGCAAGTGTTGCAACACACCGGGTCACCTCCTGGCTTAAATTCTGCTGCAGGCTACGGGCCAGCACTCCGTGTGTGCCTCCCACTTTTTTTTTTCCAGTGAGCGACAAGGCAGCACATTGTGCTCACACCGGGACGGCCAAGGTTACGCAGGCGTTTTTTCTCACCCCACGCCAAAAACGCAGGCAGTGCGCGGCACACGGCTGCATCTGCTCGTCCACCCTCAACGTTTCCTCCTCTTTCCAGCAACTTCACCGTACGGCAGGAGAGCTTTGTGGTAAGAAGCTTTTCCATCTCCAGATATGTTAGACGTTTACGAGCGCACCGGCTGATGCTGAAGCGGTTACCTGCACTGACACTGCTTCTGTGGATGCTACAAGTTCGCCTCTTTGAATTCATTTTTTTTGGAAGTTTCCCGCTATCAAATTAATCAACTTATGTTGTAATGATAAAACAACCACCGCCATCAGATCAGCTCTTTCCGTTCCAGGCTGCTTTCGCTGCGTAAAAGGGCGCATGTGACCCTGAGGCAAAACTGCCGTTACACAATAGTGTCCCGCAAAACATCCTGACTTAGGGCACTGTTCCCATCATTCTGTTGTCCCGATACCTGGTGCAGGCGCTGAAATGGCTCGTATCGAGCCCCCCATCATTGTGTTAGGGGCGATTGCTCTGCGGTTGTCAGTAGTGTTACAACTTTGTGCTCAAGTTGTGGGAAACTTTGGCATGCTGTTTTTGTTGAGCAGATCATGTTCAGCTGTTAATAATATCTGGGGATCAGTGCAGTGCAACTTTTGTGCGTACATGAAATAGATCGACTACTTTTGTAGTGTTTTATTAAATGTTTTATCTGCTGTTTTCTGTGAGAATAGATCAACTCCCAACGGCTTCATGTGTGGCATTGCTGGATTTACATTCAGTGTGCAGCTTTGGGGTAGAGTTTAGCCAGATGAGCCATGTGCACTTAGTCATCTTTCCTTATTAAAAGATAAATACATTGAAATAAACACAATCTTTTTCTGTTTGTGTAGATTTAAGTAGCACTCAATATGCTGTCAGATTTTGACTAATCCATTTAATGAAATAAGCCTAATTTATCTATCTATTTATTTAAAGTTCATATGCTTTAAAGCAGTAGGCATAAAAACCTCTCTTGGCTTTTTTGCCTCTCTTGGCTTGTGTCTGCAATGTCCAAGTCTGACCTTTCTGGTTAAATTGACTGACCTAATCAACATCACTTATGCAGATGAACCTAAACAGAAGCGCTGACCAGGCTACAGATGTTACATTAGGTAGAGCAGCCTTTTCTGAATTTTCTGAATTTTTAATGGTTGTGGAAGATCTACCATGCTATGACAAATGGATGAGATTTAATGATAACATGCTTTCCTATTATGGGTCACCGTGCTCCGATTAAAGCTTTTCAGATTATCTTGTTCTTACGCTGCCTAATGCATCTCTGATAATCAGAGCAAGGATATTACTGAATTGTGGTTGATCTAAATAAGCCACGTTTGTACAGATGAATGCAACTGATAATAATATGCTATTTGGTAACCAAGCAGCAGATGACAATGAAGAGTTTTTCCTTTATGAGTTTTGTATTATGTAAGCAAAGTCCTCAGAGCTCTGCTCTGTTAGTTAGATGTGGTTTAAAGCTCCCATAGAATAATTATCAACATTCTTTTAGCCACCATGAACAGCAAATGTGTGACCGCTGGAAAACAAAAGGTAGAGGCCAAAGCCTCCTGTAGAGTCCACTGTGCTCTGATTGGTCAGCTTTACTGGCCTGAGTAAGGGACCACCCATCAGTCCACATCAGCTTTACTGAAATGTATATGAGAAGGAATAGCACAGGATTCAAAGTCAGCTAGTGTAGGAGGAGTCCTCATCACTTTCTGATGTTGTTTTCGATTAAAGCATGAACTCAAAATACCAGTAAGTGATCCTCATACACCTAAAACAGCTCACAACCATATAAACTGATAACCACAGGAATAATTTTGCAGCTGGACACTGAGGTGTAGGGGGATGTGGAGGCATTCAGTTAGAAATGAAAAGAAAAAAAGAAAGTGGCCATTTCTGTGGCTGCAAGGACACATTTTTTGCAAGGCTTGAGCTGATAGAGCAGGCTCCTGCAAACAATTGAAAGTAATGGGGATGATAAAACACACTGGTGTTCTACATAGTAACCAGATTCCCTGTAAAAACCTGATGCTGGAGTTTGTGTAGCGTTTTCTCCAGTACTGACAGTCCTGTGCAGGATAAAGTGGGAATAGAGATGGATCTTAGATGCATTTTTGACTTTTTATAAGTACCAACAAGCATTAGTGTTTTATTAAAACAGCTCCCTGTGTTCAAATTTGATTTCTTACTATTCATGGAGGGTATGTAATTATAAGGTGACCACACAATGAGAGACTTAAGTGTTCTGCTTTCTGTTTTTTAGGTGAGAAATGGAGACCTTCAACAACAATCTTAATAGATTCTTTGAATCATGGATGGGTCCAAGAGGTAAAAATGAAATAACAATAAACAGCAACAGTCATTTTGCGCTTTTTTTAACCTGCTATACTCTCTTCACTTGTCACTTTGATGGTCATCCTTTTCATCTCTTTATCTACTTCTTTCAGATAAGCGGGTGGAGAAAATGTTGCTGCTTGAGAACTACCCTCCAACCTTTGCACTTACAGTCATGTACCTCCTGATTGTGTGGATTGGGCCCAAGTACATGAAGAACAGGCAGCCATACTCCTGCAGAGGCCTCATGGTGCTCTACAATCTGGGCCTTACACTTTTGTCCTTCTACATGTTTTATGAGGTAAACAGACTTGCAAACAGAATTGTGCAGATATGTGTGATTTTAGAAGGTTGCAAATACCGTATGCAAATACCGGTGTGCCTTCACAAACTTTGCTCATAAGAAGATGAAACTCACAGGACACTGATGTAAATGTGCACGTGACACTAAAAGACACAGATTATTAAACTGTGTATGGATCATTTAAATCTGATCATGTAAATCTTATCAAAATCACATAAAATTGAGCTTCTCAACGAAGACTAACAGCTTCGGTAGTAAATGTACTACCCGTGCATGCATTTACCCAGCTTGAGTCAGACCGACCGGGATGCTTCTTACACAAAGTTCGAGCTTTTTGCATCTTTGCACAAAAACAGGAACATTTCCCTACACATGTACAGCCAAATTCTCAGGCTTCTCTCTGATATGCACCATATTTTATGACATCTAATGTTAGAAAGTGTCTTAAGAAATCAGACTATGCATCAAACCGTGGTATCCTAAAACACGTCTACACTTTTGCTTTGCTCTAATAAAACCTTGATTTTATTTCCAAAGAATCATCAGACAAAACCGCCAATGAGGTAGTTTAAAGACAACGCCTGTCCATTGCATTCAGCCACATTGATAAGCTCCCACAGAGAAAGTTCAATGCCTGTTTGTGCTGGCTAAAAGCCATTTGTGAAGACTGCACGATCAGGCTTTAAGAGGGACACAGCAGGGTGACAGCTGTGTCCCTCAGTAAATCCCACTTATACCTTCAGACATTAGCACAACTCGCTATCGTCTCATTTTGTTAAAACGCTCCTTTTATTGACAGCCTACTAAGTATCTGAAAAGAATTACACGGCACAAGGAAGCAGATTCATTAAAGCTCGCTCTCTGACAGTCCCCTGGTGAACTTTCAGCATTGCAAAATCAATATCACCTGATTTGAATCAAAGTACAGAGCGTGTTATCTGCTCTCTGTCAACTTGTCAGTTCAAACTGCGAGACGACTGCCATTCATTTGATTTACACGTTCATTTTGACAAATAGGTTCAATGAAAAAGAAGACGATATAGTGAGCTCCTGGGATAACGTACATGTATGCACGATAAAGGACTTGATGTGAGAGAGTAATCATTCTGTCACTGATTCTTTATGTGTATCTGTAATGGATTATGTCCCGCAACATTTTTTATACCACCTGCACTTCCTGCAGGATGGTCACTTGATGGATTACCCCCATTTTAATTAGACATTTATCTGCTCATGCTTGATGGCCAAATTGATGACAGACTTACTAAACAGACATTGTATCATATCAGTTTATTTTACTTTCTATCAATGAGTGTGTTTATGGGATTTTATTACCTGAAGTAAAGGGGGAAAATGCATTTAAAAAACAACTCACCAGCTTTAATTTAATTAGTTGATTTTGAGATAGCAGTTTGTCTGTGCTGCCTGTCTGCTCAGGAATATTGTCAAGTACTCACTTCCCATGTATTTCAATGTTTTTTTTGCAGCTTGTTAACATTGTGTGGCACAGTAACTACAATTTCATCTGCCAGAACACATACAGTGAACCAGAAGTGGACATTAAGGTCAGACATTCAGTGTTCTTTCCTTCTGATTACTTCATTATATCCTTTTTGTGATTTTACTTTAGTTAAAAACCCAGAGGTTATCCAGAGTATACCCAGAATTTTTTATTATTTTGAATAGAAATACCCAGATTGAAGGCCAAAACTGTTAAGCATAGGCAGTACGTTGCATATACATTGTTTATGCCAGGTCTATTCAGCCCAAACTGCTGAATTAGGAAGTAAAAAGAGATCAGCTCTGTACATTCAGAGCAAAGGACCTTGCAGAGGTAAAAGAATGGTCGAATTACAGAGCAGCGGTCTAAATGCATCAGAGCTCGCCCGTCACATCAGAGCTACAGCAGAGGACAGACAACTCCCGTTTTATCTGTAGCAGATCAATACACAGCCTGCGCACTTTGGAGCCATGTGGAGATGCTCAGACAGACAGTTGATGGTGTTTTAGTTGTTTTCTTAAACACATCTATGGAAAACCTGTTAAACAATTTTGTGCTGTATTATCAGATGCATTTCTCAATTTTTTTTTTCAAGGCGCATTTGCAGTTAGTAGTTAAAACTAGATGGACTAATATTTGATAACACGAAACAAACTCAGAAAAAAATCTCTATGATCCTGCAAATCTTTCTGAGATCATCTGTGTTGCATCTTGGTAAATTGGGAACACATGGTCTGAAGAACAAATGAGGTGTTCACATTCTTACCGCACATTCGTCCTGTAAAAACACCAATTTGCGTGGAGGAAAATGAGTCTGTGTGTATTCATCTGGGCAAGGGAGTCAGTTTAATCTAATTTGTGTCGTCCTGATGATTATCTTTAGTCTGTGTACTGAGCGGCAGTGGAGGGTAACAACAGACTCACAGTGAGAAGTGTGTGACTTTGCATTTCTGTTGTACTTAAACAGAGAGCGTAATCAATGTGGCTTTTCTACCATTAATTCATCCTGGCTTTTAAGGGCCCTCGGCACATAAATTGTGTTAGCAAGTGTCTGATTAATGGAGCGACTGTTATAAATCCATCATATGTTTTTCTTTGTAAGAACTGGCCCGCAGAAAGATTTGTTTTGCTTTCCTCCTTTTTTGTTCACATCTTTGATCACTATGTTTTGCTTCCAGGTCATAAATGTCCTGTGGTGGTACTACTTCTCCAAGCTCATTGAGTTCATGGACACCTTTTTCTTTATACTGCGAAAGAATAGCTACCAGATCACATTTCTTCATGTGTACCACCATGCCAGCATGCTGAATATATGGTGGTTTGTTATGAACTGGATACCCTGTGGCCACAGTGAGTGCTTGACCATTTTTACTTTTTTGGCATCACAAGGGAATGAATAATTCAGATGCTCCCATGTCAAACCAATTTGTCCTGTTGACCAAAAAACCTAAAAGAGCACAAAGTGACACAGCTAGACCATATCACGATCACGGTGTGGCAAAAATGCAGTGCTCTCCCAAGATACATCAGAATATGGCACAGCTCAAAAGCGCCTTTTCCCACTTTGTTGTTTTGCCTTCTGAACACATCATCACAGTGCTGAGTCCCTGTTCCTGTTTGCATTCCATAACTGAGTTCTTGTGGGGTTTTTTGCTTTGTGTCCGCAGCATACTTCGGTGCCTCCATAAACAGCTTGGTCCATGTTGTCATGTACTCTTACTACTGCCTCTCAGCCATTCCTGCCATCCGGCCGTACCTCTGGTGGAAAAAGTACATCACACTGTTCCAGCTGGTGGGTTCATATCCTTTGACTTTATTTGTCTTCCAGTGACAGCTAAAAAACATTGTATTGTGAGCACAGTTGAGCTCTGGATTAACCATACAGAAATAAGGAGAAACATGGACAGTTTCTCCTGAAAATGTCGCTCTTTGTCAGTTGGCCTCTCCAGTCAGTGTGTGCTTATGTTCTCATCACAGATCCAGTTCTTTATGACCATCGTCCAGACCGCCTCTGCAGTCATATGGCCATGTGGGTTCCCCATAAGATGGCTCCTCTTCCAAATAAGTTACATGTTGACATTCATGGTCCTTTTCTCAAACTTCTACTTTCAGGTATGCTTCCATGAATAAGTCCTAAGTTCTGAATAGCCAACCATTAACTGATCGTGTAGCATCTACAACAACAGAAATATTGTCTCTAACTGTGGACTGTAAATTAATGGACCTGCAAACCTGAGTATTCTTTAGTGGACTAATTCTAACTAATAGAAATGTAAAAGTTAAACTTATTTAATCCTCAGTAATAGTAATAATTCATTTTCTCTCTCCTTATCTGACAAAGACTTACAAGAAGCGCAGTTCTTCTCAGAAAAAGGAGCATCAAAATGGCTCATCGACACCAACAAATGGACACGCAAATGGTACGCCATCGATGGAGCACACTGCATCCAAGAAGCTGAGAGTGGATTGACAATTGAGAAGCCGTCATCATGTTCTCACAGTAGTGTGTTAGCTAATGCTGCAAAAGGAAGTGCATGTATCTTCTTCTAGAATAATCTAGATCTAAGCCATAGCCGCATATAGTTGACTCAGAATTTGCATTTACATGAATGAAGGCACTTAGCACACGCTTTTATCCAAAGCGAATTAGAAAAGAACAATCGAGTCCGTTTTAGAGAACAATTTTCACAGGAGTGCAGAACTTTAGGTTGGTTAAGTGCAGTTCAGGTGTGTGCAGCAGGAACAAAAACATGGGGGGGGGAGTGGAAGATAAGTCTTGTTATTGTTTAGTTTGTTGTGACAGGAGGTGACAGGTGACAGGAGGTATGCTGAAAAATTTGTTTTTTCTGTTTTGCACACTTACTTAAAGTATTAAATTTATGCTATGTTTAGAGTACTGTAGTTTTGTCCACACTGCCTTCCTTACCTTTTAGAATGACTAAAATTCACAACAGGGATCTATTTCTGCCATCAGCAAACAAACACACATTTATACTCAGTGATGCTTCTCACAGCAATGGTCCAAAGATGAGTGTTTCACTGTGTTGTCAGCTGACTTCATTACAGCATGGCTTCCATTTAAGGGACAGTTTAATACAAAGTGCTTGCTGTGGTCACAGTGGTGATGCTTAAGGTAAACAGGTGTCTGCTTTACCTTTCCACGGCCTAAAATGCGTATTACAAATGTGGGTTCTCAGTAACACTGTCAGGGATTTCTTCATGCAGCACATAACAGCACAAAATGGCATTTTAAATCTGCACGGGTAACCAAAGCATAGAGTACCGCGTTGTGTTTTTACAAACACAGAAATCCAGTTCCTCATGATGTCAGTATTGCAGGAAGTAGCTACTTCTATGAGTACACCTATCGGAGCTTTAAAAGCCTAAATATGTTCAACTTGATAAGATTGCTCCTTATCTGTAACAAATTTGCTTAACAAAAAATTCTTAGGTATCAAATCAGGAAAAGCAGTATGCTCATTTGATATAAATCACTGCTAAATAAGAAAAAGCTCATTAATATAATGATCACAAAATAGTTTTTGTTAACTGAAGGAAAGCTAGTGTTTTTCTTAATACAGTGATATCTAAAAGTTTAGATTTTGTTAGGAATATGAGACAATAATGTTGTATTTCAGAATTTCATTTTTAAGTCCAATAACACATAATACATGATCAAACCTTTCTTTTAATATCTGATGCAAAACCTTTTTTTTTTATTCAATAGATCTTTTTTCCAGTCAAGATATTTTTGACATATCATTTCAGTCACAAATGAACATGAACAAAAGCTTTTTCCTCCCTAGTGGAGGGCAGATTGTGAAAAAGATCTAAGTTTGTATAACTCCAGTAACTTTTGGTTGATAACACTAGTTTAAGGACTCTGCTGATGGAGCCATTTCCTCTTGTCAACTCCTCTATTCTGGTCCTTCTAAAACATTTCCATGAGAAATGGGAAGTTCAAAACCTACATGCATTCTACTGTTATTCAGTCATGATTTGACAGGATGATTGGTGTGATCAAGGGATTACGGTAGTTTTTTGTTGCTATACCTTTCATTGAACCTTTTTTAGGTCTCCAACAAGACCTTTCTGGAGTTTTATGAAATGTGGTTTGCACCACAACAGTTTTCATAAACATTTTGCAAGAATCCCACTTATGGGATGGGTGTGAACCCACAAACGCCTGATTTTAATCCCACTGACACAACACCTCTGGAATCTGATATTTCCTTAGAATTGAAGATTAAGATACTTTTACAACTCATGCGTATGGAAAAAAGCCCAATATTCTCTGTTAAAAAATATGCAATAGTAATATATTTCTAATAATAGTTTATTTTTATTTTTGTTTAGTTGTCTTCTCTTTATATCTTAAGCAGAGATTGCATTACAGAGTGAAGGAAAGTGTTGAACACCATTTTAAATGGGGTGCCTTCCTGTTTAGCTAATTTGTTTTTTTATGTATTATTTTTAATCTTCTCAGTCAATCCTGTGTGTCAAACCTTATTTTTCCTCAATTGTATTTATTAAATGTAGTGAAACACAAGGATAAACACAATAATAAAGATAATTAGTGATACCTGAACTATGTAGTGATGAATACTCAGGCTGACCTTGAATGAACAAAGCAGATCAGGTAATAATTCATGTCTGGAAGTGTGTGAAGCAACAGAAAACCAGCTTAGCAGTACAGTTGGAAACAGATAGAAAGAGTTATCCTGACACTGTAAAAGATGCTGAAGTCTGTTACAAAAACTTCCAAAGCTTACTATAGATAAGAGCCAGCCTGGCTGTATTCAGTTTTAATACAAAACCCAGCTGGCTTCACACAGGGCATACAGACCATAGCAAGGAAGAGTGAAAAACTAGCACTTTTCCATAGTTTTGACTTTTCCTTTGATGGAGAAGTTGTGATTGAAACGTTTTTTTCCCTAACATTCCCTTTGACCTTACCAGTAAATGCTGCTAGAAGGAAAATGAAACATCTGTGGAGCTGGATTTCTCTTTCATTCAGAATAAATATAATAAGATATGTTTCCAATACCTTAACATCTAGTTACTCATTTGTCAGTAAAAATGAATTGTTTAAAGCACATCTGGGCTGGTAACACAGCAGCATGCATGAACCATATCGAGTCAGGTTTTTCTTTTCTTTTCCAGATAAACATATTAGCACTGATTTACACCTTGAAAAAAGTCAAGGAAGTATACCAGAATGTAATGTGATATTTATGTTCTTAATTGCTCAAATGAATGTGTGTATATGGATATAAACAGATGTATTTTTTTGAAATCTTGGATAAATTTGGGTTCATGTTCAGTGACTCGTTTCACTTGCTGTCACACATTAAAAGAAGGTGGGATGAAAAATTGTGTAACTCTTTTAATCATTTAGAGAAGTTGAATTCCTTAAAATAAAATTTTGGATTTTGCACATTTGTAGCTAGTGACCCGTACATTTTTTTTAAAATTATTTGTGAATTATTATTAATACAAGACAATCAGCACTTTCAGTCACTGTGCTTGACAATTTCTTGGCAATTGATTGGAGGAAAAGGCATTTTTGACCAAATGGTTTATGAAAACAGGGCTACTTTAAATGCTCCTGTATCTGTAATCTGGCTTGGCTACAAGTGTCTTCTCTTGCGTATCTTTTATTAGGGACCAGACGACAAAAACATGGACTCCGTTTTCACAACTGCAGTATATGAGCTTTTTTAGGACATTTAAAAAACACAACAGCTTAAGTGGAGTCAACAAGTAACAAATTATTTTTGTCTAATCCAATTCAAGTTGACATTCAAATCCAAATCTGTAAATCCTGTTGGCTGTGTGTGTTCTTGGTTCTTAGAAAATGTAAAATGCAGATAACACTTGTATCCGCAGGAAGACAATCATATAACACTTTTGAAATGTGTTTTGACAGGGATTGTGTTATGGGACCTGTCTGGTTTTAGCATGGGCAGCATGATAGAGAGAACTGGGGGTATTCTTTTTTTGAGTTTGCATTTTTTCCCTGTGTCTGGGTGGATTCCCTCCAGGTACTCCGATTTCATCCCCAAAACATGTCTGTTACGTCAACTGAACACTCTAATAGTGAGTGTGTGTGGTGGTTTGTCTCTGTGATGGACTGGTGACCTGTCCAGGGTGTACCCTGCCTCTCGCCCCATGTCAGCTGGGATCGGCTCCAGCCGCCCCACGACCCTACTAGTCATAAGTGGTATTGATAATGCATTGATGTTTTCTTTTTGTTTTGTTTTTTCCTTCAGCTGTAGGGAATCTACATGTGATACATTTGAAATCTGTGAAGTTACACATTGCTACACAGAGCTGGGTTCGTTCATCTGTTTATTTGAGGAAGAAAGTGCACCATGAAACAAGAACAGAATGAACATTCATTGCTTGGAACAAGTGGGGAAGGTTGCTAATTAGTTTAGCTTTCAGCAAATGGCTGTAATTTCTGATTATCAGAAAATAAGTAGTATTCTAATAAGCAAACCTGAAACTTAACATGCTTGTGTGCAGAAACATCAGGATTTAAAGAGAAACCCCACCATCCAAACCATTCTAAGGGGTATGCATGTGTGGTAAGGTTGTGAATCAGCTTCAAAGGTCTTGGTGGGATTGGGTGCAGGTCTTTGCTGCTCACAGAGGCTGCTCAGAGAACGCAGTGTAACTCTTCACGCGGGCAAAGAAGAAGGGCGTGTACATCCTGTCCAGGTCGAACGTTGTGATGACTGTTTCTCCTGTCAGCCTAAAATCAGAATTAAAGGCAATATTAGGACAAAAGCATTATTTTTCCTGTAAGAAAAAATCCTGCAACTCCAGTCTTACTTGTATGTGATGTGGCAGGAGTGGTGGATCCACACCAGTTTGCTGAAGCTCTGGCGCCCCCTGGAGGACAGATGCAGTCCTATGTGGAAGGTGTGTTCAGCCTCTGGAGCTGGGTTCCGCCTGCAGAACCGATTCCTTTGAAATTCGGTGACTTTCTGTGAAGAAACAATTAAGTTTGAAAGCTGAGCTGGTCTCCTATGACATTCATGTGATTTTTTTAGGGACTTGAGATATGCAAACCTCCTCCTTTTTCTTGCAGACAACAGCAAAAACTTTGGTTTGATTGTCTGTCTCTTGTGACAGACGGAAATGACCAAGTAGAACAGAATCCATCCTGCAAAATTAAGAGAACAAGCCATATCATATCTCATGTTGCAAAATCTGGTCTATCCTAGTTTGCAGATGACAGACGTTTACCTGCTATTCCTTGTACGCAAGCGAGGAATAACAGACAAAGGGTCCTCAGGGGTGGTTAGCATGACAACGTGGCCATCAGGGAAGAAGCGAAGGTACCTGGAAAAGTAATCGCATAACTTAACTGATGCAATTGTAACACTCGAAATAAAACTGAATGGAATTAAAGCTAAAAAAAATCAAATGTAATATTTGAAAGTGTGTCTATGATCTGGTTTACGCTTCACACAACCTGTACAAGGTATGTCCCCAAAATAGCACAAAAGTTTCTTAATAGTATTTTTTGGATTGGGCTCTGTCCTGTGTCACAACAGACTGGCTTTTTTAGACAGAATTGATGTGAGAGCTGTTTCATGCACACAGGTAAACACCTCAACACAAAGGTTTACCTGTAGTACTCAACGTGGTGCCAAGCCCTGTAGAATCCATCCAGTGATTCCTCTCCTTGACGTATGTAGGATGTCTTGCTGATATAAACACCTGCAGAGAGACAGTATGAGATGAAATACCATGCTGAAATTAAGAGCCAGAGGTGACAGAAAGGACTGTGGGCGAGGTCACCATTACTGGTAAGGAAAAAAAAAACAACAGCAAACTGTGAACCATCACCAATGTCTGCTCAAGAAGGACAGAACTCTGCACATAAAGGATGAGCAGGCAGAGTGAGACTAGGAAGGTGAGGGAAGGAATACATAAAACACTGGTGCTGTCCAACAATTTGAAAGCAACAACAACAAAAAAACAATGCACAAAGGCATCTGAACAAATGGTGTCTGCCTTTGAGGAACCATCTGGGGCACAACAGAAGACACTGGCTCTGATCTCAATGTCAGAGTAATATACTGACCATCGAAACGAACATGTGGCCTCTGCAGGAACATTTCCCTCCAGGTCTTGAAGGGTAAAAGTTTGGTACAGTTCCGTCCCCACACTCTTAAACAGGCCAAACGCCAAATCTCTGGGTCCCTGACAGACAGAAAGACAAAGTTCATAATGAAATTAGACACTCTACATTTTCATGTCTTAATCTGCAGCCAGGGAAGAACAGATCTGTAACGCTGTTAGAACAGCAGGGCTGACCTTGCACAAATGTAAAACCCACGGCACACCAGGGACAGCTGCTCCAGGGCTCGCATATCAAGATCGCTGGACACAACCCAGCGAAAAATGTACATCAGGATTTCCCGCGGCAAGGCTGTGGTGACATTTTGAAAATTATTACAAAGTCACAAACCTGGGGCACCAAAAATAATTTCAGACAGGTTTGAAGACCTCGTAAGTGAATGGTTTCCTCACCTGAAATGTGAATCTGAGTGACTTCAAGTTCAGGCATGCAGATCTTTGGAAAGGAGCTCTCCAGTGAGAGCTGCTGCTCAAAGTAGGCAAGGAGATCCTCTATCTCCCCATCAGCATCATTGTCCTCCAAGCTATGAGAGAAAAAAACACACAATGTTAGCTTTGTTTAGGTAGCACAAATGATGTTTTCCGCCTGCAAAAGCTTATGGAAAAAACTGGTCAAACCAAATCCAGGGCCGTAATGTTGGTCAAAATCTGTGTGACTCTTAGACCTTCCAGTTAAAGGAAGACAAAGAGTATCTGAGCAACTCTAGCAGCCCCATAACTGAAAAGAGAAAACAAAAAGATATACTCCACTTACTAGTTTCCTCCACCTCGGTCTGAATCAGGAGGGCGGTTGTAGTTGATTTTAAATTCAATGTCAGGAACGAGCTGCATAGCCAAGCGATAAAACTTGATAGCTGCAAATAACAAAAACGGATGAGGAAAATAAAAAGTTTTCTCCTATCTACGAAAAACAATCACTTGTTTATATTTTCCCCCAAAAATATATAAAAATATGTTTTCCTAAAAATTTCCACACAATATAGTTTGTTGGCGATGAAACAAGCTAAGAATTTCCCTCCCCAAAAAAGGTTATGAGAGCATTTTAATACAGGAAGAATAGCTGCTAATCTTGTGTATTTTCCACCTTACCTTCATAGACAGCTCCATTCTGCTCCTCCTGAACAGCTCTCAGGAACAGCTCTGTGGCCTGGGGGAAGGTACTTCACATCAGTCATTCAACCGGCATTACATGCAGGCAAAAAAGCTTCTGTTATCATGCAACTTTTCTTACTTTTTCCTCCCTGGCTATTTCTTGAGTCCTCTTAACTCCTTTTGCCCGCAGTACTCGGTCACTTAGTCCACTTGCCCCAGAAATCGGTTTGAGCTCAGACATCCACTGAGCTCTGAAAGCATTGAGCTCCACCTGTGATGGAATGAAAACATTACTACAGTGAAAACCAACCACAAGAAACCAGCTCCTATTTGACTGCAAATAGTTGTCAGCCTTGTTTAGACTGTTTCAACCATCCGCTTTAAAGGGGACATAAATAACATGGATTAGGGTAGTGTGGACATTCATGCTGTTTAAAAAATAAGTTTACCTAATTCCAAATGACTTCTTAATACTACTACTACTAAGAATAATCATTCATTATGAAATACTTATGAATTTCTGTTCATTTAATTTTTCTCACCTGAAGGTTTGGGTCATCTGCACTCTCATCTTCATCCTCTAACATACCTCCAATATCTGCATTTTCATCAGCCTGAGCAAGAAAACAGAAAGTAATACTGACTTTACCCTTTGTCAAAAGTAGTAGTACAGAAATGTCAAGCCTGATTTGATGTGTAGAAAAAGTGTATCTGTTTCATTATATTAAGCAAAGATTTGTCCTGTTGAGGAGTAGGACATAAAAATGTGTCCACACATTGCTTTAAATACATTTTTTAAGTATGACTGTTTGTGGCCTGTTTAAGGAAGCCATATGTATCCCCCTTTGGTAACAGACTTGATTACAGTATTATTTTCAGTGCAAGAGTTTATTTTCAACTGTCATGCACTTTGGGTAACTGGGAAGGTCTGCTCAAGCAAGCACAGAGTTGCTGCTTATTCTCGATCAAGATAGGGCGGAAATTTTCGTTTTCGTCCATGTTGAACATTTAGCTTTCACAATCCGTCTGAGAGGTTGCTGTGCACATCTGATGAGGGTGCACATTTCTATGTAAATACTATGGGACACGTGAAAATCTCAAATAATTTTATACTTCCTTTATTGAGTTGCATGCAAATGTTGATTACTCCAGTTTAAAACTCACTAAATCTAATTGTGTTATAAAAGAACAAGATTATTTAATGATGTATGTGTTCTATATATACCCAAACCTAAAACTTGACAGCACCAAACCACAAAAACACCCGTAACAGATGGAAGTAATATCCAGGCAAACACGTTATTCTGTAGCGTTGTACTATATGACGGTGACATTACTTGCATGCACGAAAAACGAAAATAACATTTCCCCGTTTCAATTTGCAGCTGGTTAAAGAGACGGTTGCTTAAAAGTGGTTACAACAGGTTGTTGACAGGGTGGCCCAAGCTGAGACTAAACTACAGGTGTAGTTAAAAGAGGCCAGGTAACATTAGCTGGGCTAGCTAGTGAGCTGGCTAATGTTTTTCTCTCGGAATAACACAGAAAACACTCGACGACCCACCATGACACCTCGGTGAGTAAGTCTCCCTTTTCTTCACAAGCGCTTAATAATGCCGTTTACAGTTCACGGTCGGAGAAACGGACGACACAACAGACATATTTACGAGCTCGCAGGAACGCAGCCATTTCGCTGAGCAGGCCCGGAGCTCCGGTGACACAGGAAGTGAGCAGTAACTATAAGGTCGACGAGGAAGAAAGATCCCCTTCTCCTCTCTGTGCTCCAGAGAGCCATTCATATTCGATACACACGCGTCTGGGTTACTTAATTTACTATGTAAATAGGACACAGAATGCACACGTGGATAGAAGAAAGATTCAACACTAAAAGTGCTAGATTTGGACTGATTTTACAAAAACTATGAGTTCATCCTAAATATGTCAGCAACACAGTTAAAGAAATTCGTGACACTGAAAACAAATCTATATTAAATTAAGGTGTGCAAAAAATCAGAATGATTTTTTAAATTATTATTATTATCTCATTAATATTTATCATTAATGGGTTGAGCATGGCTATTGGTTCAACTCATTACTCAGTCTGTTGATAACAGATTTTTTTCTCTTGGACACTATGGTTTATAATATCTATAGTCACTTTGATGGCAGTATGAATTTCACAACTGTCCGTGATACATCTTGGTTTTGCATCACACTTGAATTCAGCTTTCATTCAGGTGCTTTCAATGTCGCCAGAAAAAAACAGAAAGGGTCAAACGTAATTTTTAAAAAGAGTTCTTCAAACAAATTGGTCCATTTCAGACATCGAGTGCGTATGGCAAGCCGTTTTAACATAAATTTGGTTTTGCCGCCCTTACATTCCAGATATCTCAAATTGTATTATGACTAGACGTTTTAGCGATTTAAGATATCTCTAATTATATTTTGACTAGTCAAAATACCTATTTGAGATATCTCTAATTGCATTCTGACTAGTCGAAATGACGTCAGATTTACCATTGAGTTGTATGGAGACTTCAATTCAAGATATCTACAATGAATTACTGACTATCTGAAATACACATTTCAGATATCTACAATTAAATTATGACTAGTCATAAAGTAAATTCAAGATATCTCAATTTTAGTTTTGACTAGTCATAATTCTAATTAAAGATATCTCAAATGACACCATAATTCAAGATATCTTAAATGTATTTTTGGATAGGAGAAATGTAGTTTTGACTAGTGAAAATTAAATTATAGATATCTTAAAAGCAAATAATGACTAGACAAAACTAAATTTAAGATATCTTGAATTGTAATTTTGACTAGTCAAAATTACTTTTAAGATATCTCGAAATGAATTCGAGATATCTTGAATTATTCAGCTTTTCCATTTAAGATATCTTAAATTGACGTTCTGACTAGTCAAAATGACATTAATGATATCTTGAATTAGCATTCTGTCTAGTCAAAACGTCACAGATTTACGCAGCATTATGGCGGACATTCTAGGCATTCTAGCCTTCGGCTACTTGATTATGCTATCAGTGGTCCACAATGTCAGATCAGTCCAACTCAAATGCTCGTGTTTTCAGGAAGAAACACTATGTGAAGAGAAAGTTTGTGCACATCGTTGCTGGGATCCAAGAGGGCTGAATCTTCAAGATTATAAAACGTGCTATAAAATGGTTCCAGAACATGTAAAAACACATCCCTCCAAAGACGCTCAATTCTCTGATTATGGATGGATTCCCCAGTTAGATGACTCCGACGTTCAATGCCCTGAAGGAGATTCATCACCATTGCCACTTGCACATTCTCGCCACCATGGTCTGACCTCACTCTAGAAGGTAAGCCATAGAGGCCTGTTGCCTTGAGAAAATGAAATAGCACTGTTGAAGCGCGATTGTCTGTGCTGCAGTTCAAGTAAGTAATTAAGCGTGAACATCCATCGATGCCACCATGGACCACAAAGCCCCACCTAAATGGAAATACAAAAGATGTATAAGGAATAATGTATGCAAATGTGTATAGTGAATTTAGTTCTAATACATCTACTCTGAAATACATTCTGTATATTTTCAGATACCTTATGAGACGCATGTTGCCATCAATATGCCATAAACTGTTGGGATACGGCACATGATAGACACGTCGAGACACTGCACTGCTCCACCTCCTTGCAGTTGCCATTGGGTTGATTCATCATCTCACGGACCTTACGCCGTGGAACCACTAGTCCTCGTGCATGCAACAAGCCTCGCATCATCTGGTTCAATGAAGGACATGTGGTCTTACTATTTTGAACCACCACACAATTTTACATTTTGAAAGAAGTCTTTTACAAAATATAGGTTTCAGATTTCACATCTGGTCATAAAATAAATGATTTTTTTTTTATCATCATCATTTGTGACACTTAAAATTAAATAATAAAATAATTAGTATTCTGCACCACCACTGTTGAATATATTACTTCAGAAGTAATATATTTAGATTCCATACCTCCGTCCCAGAATTTGGATACAGGGATTGAAGTTGTCTGATATTAGTTTCAAGGTCTTCATCAGTCACTGCAGTCAACCTTCCCCTGATTGGTACACCAAGTGCTTTGGACTTCTTATAAAGAAATGATGTTGAGCATCCAAAGATGTTTGCCATCCTCTTGACCGTGTATCCTTGGGCCAAAAGAAAGTCGATCTGCTCTCTTGTAATATGAATTGCTGGTCTACCTCGACCACCTAAAATAGAATCATTTTCAAATGCCTTAGCATAATGTTTACTTTATACATCTGCTTTTCTCTGTCTATATCTGCCTGTCCTCTACAGGTAAGGCCGTCTAACATGTCTTTACTATAAATTCCGAAGAGAAAGATAGCTTTACAAGAGTATAACAAAAATACGTCCAGTTATTACCTGAACTGGCCCGGGCTGCAGAATATTCCCCATTTCCAGTTTGGACATGGGTCGATAGTAGCACTTTCAGCTCCCGTAAGCCGTTTTTCAGGGCATTGTGTGTGTCGGTAGAAAGTAAATCAGAAATTCTTTGCAAATTTCTTAAGCATTCTTCAAGTACACGATTTTCGCGCTCTCCGCATATCCCATACTGAATTCTGACAAGTCATAATTACGTTCGAGATATCTTAAATTATAATTACGGATGTGTGACCCTTCCAATGACGAATCCGGTGACGTCACTTGAGATATCTTGGAGATATCTTGAAAGGAATTTTGACTAGTCAAAATGTAATTGAAGATGTCTTGAATTATTATTCCTAGTCAGAATGTAAATAGAGATATCTTAAATTACCATTCCGGATAGTCAAAATGTAGTTTTGTCTAGTCAAAATGCAATTTTAGATATCTGGAATGTAATTACGGATAGTCAGACGAAACCGAATTTTTTATGTTAAAACGGCTTGCCATAGAGTGCGTGCAGCTGTTACTTCTGAAGTCACGTCACTGCCTGCCCTGATTTATTTACCTCTACTCCATCGGGGAGAACTGTGATTTGTCATGAGGTGATCTCAAACGGTTTGTGTAACAACGCGAGATTTTGAGGAGCTCTCGGTCGATCGGGCCTCGCTCAGGATTTATTTACGTTGTGTAGTGTGCTGGCTGCGGTTCTCAGCGTTATTGTTGGTGTTTAGGTGGCAGCTGCCGTTTGAGAGACATCGACTACCAATGCTTGGCTATGTGCTGTTATCACTTTGAAGCGGGGTTGGTAAGTAAATTCTGCTTTTGTTTCAATTTGACTCAGTTAGGAGACCCTACTGTCCCACCAGACCCCTGTTGTCTCTGCAGAGATGTAATATTTAGTCAGCAGCTGGGCCACCAGCAGCACTGTGCTACAATGATGGTCGTTTTTGCCCACTACTACCGTCGTAAATCCCGTTGAAAATATTACACAGTGCGAGATGTAACAGCAGAACCTGAACTAACATCGGTATCTATGTTATATTTCTGTAATTGACGTGAGGAAGGCTTTCCCGTTAGCTTTTAAAATGAGCAGTTGATACAGGTCATTAGTAAGGAGGTGGCTGATGTGAGACATTTAACTTGAGCATTAACATTCAATATCTTATTTAAAGATCCACTTTGGCAATATCTATCCTTAACTATATGTGCTTTGTCAAAGAGCTGTGATATCGAGTGTTTTCGAAGTTGATTCATGTTTATTTAGCTTTTTTCAATCTATTTATATCAATTAACCAATAACACAACGTTAAAAACGTGAGGAATAATACATAATTGTCTTTTTATCGAGGCACTGGAAACTAGGCCTTTGATTGGTTTATACCCTCAAAATGTTTCAAAACTGTGATTTTATGAAGTTGAGCTAGATTGTAAAACTTAGAGCATTTTTGCTAGGTCCAACGCACATTGTTACACTGGCATAAGGAAATGCTGTCTAGTTGTTTGGGGTAACCTAAAGTGTTTGAACCATTTACTTGACAAGTGTTCAGACACATAGTAGTTCTCCACACTACTATCTCATCCAGCTGCATAATTCATATGACTTTTTTTTCCATCTTTCAAATTCTCAGCTCGAAGGAGGCAAGTCCATGGCACAATGAGTCCTCCAGCTCTTCCCACAGTCTTCTGCTGTTGTCACAGGAAAATCTGGTTGCATTCAGCAACAGGACGTGAGCGCATCTGTTTTCCACCCAATTAATTACCCTCCAAACGTGTAACGGTATGGAAGGACACGCATAATGAACAGATACACCACCCTCAGACAGCTCGGGGATGGCACCTACGGCTCGGTCATCCTTGGCCGCAGTCTGGAGTCAGGAGAACTTGTTGCCATAAAGAAGTAAGTGAGGGGATTGTCCATTTTTAATCTGAGCAGATGAAGGCGCTTTAATGCATCTAGGTGTCATTTTCAAAATTAGTCATCAGAAATGATCTTTTGTAGAATGAAACGGAAGTTCTACTCCTGGGAAGAATGCATGAACCTTCGTGAAGTCAAAGTGAGTTTCCTTTTAAACATGCTCACACACGTGAATGGGAGTGGTATGAAAAATAGCTGTGGCAGTTTATTAACACAAAAATCGAGACACTGGGAGCTGTGTCTGAGAAATCACTGAAAAACCTGATCGATTGTTGATGATTATGTGATATTTTTTGGTACGGCTGTCAAATAATCCAACATTTTCTGTTGTTTCTTTTCACACCAGTCCATTATGTTACTGTCTAAATTTCCTCACACCAACTCTGAGAGCAGAAGGTGATTCTTGTGTGCTGCTGGTTTTGAGTTCCTTGGCCGACACCTCCCCTTTTTCTGGAGCTTATTGCAGCAAACCATGTGTAGCACACGCTGGTTCTCAGAAGTCCCGCTGAGTAGATTACAACATATAGATAAATATACAGCATGCCTCCACTAAATATCTATGTCCCATTATAGCTTCTCCCCTTACTAAAATGGAGCATGGTTAAACCTGTATCCCAGTGCATGGGAATAGTACATATTTCTCCACCCTGCTTTGTAGTTGTTCTATATTTCTTTTCCCTTTTAAATTACGACCACCTTTGCAGCACCTCCCTTCAAACTACATTATGTTCTGACACAACCCATACTTAAAAAATAGTTCAACCTTTAGGATGTGCTTCTGAATGTGCTGCAGTGACCTGTGGGTTTTGTCCAGCATGGTTACATTTATTATTTTTGACTTTATTTTGTGTTTACACGTGTCTTACAATATCTGTTTCCTCTTTCAGTCCCTAAAGAAACTCAACCACGCTAATGTGATTAAACTTAAGGAGGTTATTCGAGAAAACGATCACTTGTACTTCATATTTGAGTACATGAAGGAAAATTTGTATCAACTAATGAAAGATCGGTGCGTATAGTTGTTCTGATTCTGCAATCTTCTTTATGGTTTGAAGCCCATTTGATGAAAGCTTGACATTTCTGAACTACTATTTTGTAGGGCGCGACTGTTCCCGGAATCTGCTGTAAGAAATATAATGTTTCAGATACTCCAGGGACTCGCATTCATTCATAAACATGGTACGTCTGAATTACTCCCTCAGAGGGACAGTTAAATGTGGAACAAAACAGGAGTTTGGTCCAGCTGAGTAATGACTCCTTTTCTGGGTCTGTGGTAGGCTTTTTTCACAGGGACATGAAGCCTGAGAATCTTCTGTGCATGGGCCCAGAGCTGGTGAAAATAGCCGACTTTGGACTAGCTCGTGAGATCAGATCGCGCCCACCATACACAGACTATGTTTCCACAAGATGGTGAACTTTGTTTTGTCCCTTTAAACAAATTATAAATACACTGGGTGACATGCTGAAGTTATTTTGCCTTTTTTCATTTGGACCAGGTACAGAGCTCCAGAGGTGCTCCTCAGATCCACATCCTACAGTTCGCCCATAGACCAGTGGGCTGTTGGCTGCATCATGGCTGAGCTTTACACCCTAAGGCCTCTTTTCCCAGGATCCAGTGAAGTAGACACCATATTCAAGATTTGCCAAGTATTGGGAACACCAAAGAAGGTAACAACAAGAACAAGAAACTGAATTAACAAGGATCAGATCTGAATCTGACTTTGCACAACAAAACAACAGTATCCAAGGAACAATTGTGCTCTTAAATACTTTCTTTTAGTAAAGTTCAGTTTGGTAGTAGGGTCCTGCTTTGCCTAAGAAAAATAGCATTCAAATCCACAAAGTGTTTCTTTGATTTACAGTGGCTGTGAATTGGCAGTCTGTGTAAAACTGTTTAATTGTCCAGCTGCATTTTACAAATAAGGACGTGTGACTACCTTATATTCTTTTAAGTTGCAGATGTGCTTATTGTACGTATTTTTATTAGCTCGTGGGCTGTAAATCTATACAGTTAAGGGACTTCTGTAGTACATCTTTTGTTATTAGATTATATCAATTTGATTTATCCCGTGAGGAAATTTAGTGGATTGAGGCTGTGTCTTGTCCTTTCAGACTGATTGGCCAGAGGGTTACCAGCTTGCAAGTGCCATGAATTTCCGTTGGCCTCAGTGTGTTCCCAGTCATTTGAAGACACTGATTCCTAATGCCAGTCCTGAGGCCATCCATCTGATGACAGATTTGCTTCAGTGGGATCCAAAGAAGAGGCCAGCTTCTGCCCAGGTGGCATCTCTAATAATCTAACGATTCGCCATAGTTTGATAAGAAGAATGAAGGCTGATGTTGTTTTTCCATATATTTTGTGTTATTCCAGGCTCTGAGGTACTCGTACTTCCATGTGGGTCAGGCTTTGGGCACGCCTCAGCAGATCCTGGAGCAGGGCAGACCTCAGCCCGGCCTTGCGCCGCCTCAGGCTCCTTTACTGTCACAGCAGACGCTGCAGCAGCCTCTGCTTTTGAAGCCAATCCCCCCCTCCCAGCCCCCACCTGCCAACCAACACGGCTCCCCATCCAGACCGCTGCAACAGATCCAACCCTCCCCCGTCTCGGCCACTCCCCAGGCGGCGGCGTACCAGCGGCACACGGAGCTGGTGCGGGCGCAGCAGCAGCCGAAACACATCCTGCAGCCAGAACACACTGAGAGCCACCTTCCTTACATTGTTGACAAGAGTCTCCAGAGCAGTGTGAGTTTGGAAACACGATGCATGGGTTTACACTACAACTGATGGTTTTAGAAGGTACCCCCAAATATTTTCCAGCCTCTCGTTCTGCTTAAACAAATTCATCAAAGGAAGTCTAACTGTCAGCGTATTTGATGAACATGCTAAAAATAGAAAACGTGTTGGTGTTTTGTAGCAAACCCTGCAGGAGTCAGAAAATGCAAACCTTCTAAGTTATCAGTTGAAGCCTAAAGGAGGAGGGCGCCGCCGGTGGGGCTATGGAACAGGACACCTTAAAGGTGACGACTGGGACGACGAAGAGGCAGACTTGTCCTCTATAAGTATTCTTGGAAAAGGTAACTTCCCCTCCCAGAAGTCGAGGCAGGGGGAGGATGTTCTGAGCAGGTGAGGCTGAGATAAAATGAGAAGCACTCTGCACCAATTTGTTACATTAAGTAAACTAAAAATAGTGCTTGTTCAGACAGCCTCTACCTCTTGTCTTCTAGGTATGGGAATGTTCTGGATTTCAGCCGACCCAGTGGTAAAGAAGATGCGCCATTAAACCTAAACAAGACTGCAGCCTATCAAGAGCCTTCTAGAACTGCCTCTGCCAAACAACATTACCTGAGGCAGTCAAGATATTTACCTGGTAATTTGATCTTTACCCTTGTGTCTCTTTGAATCCTGTTTTGATGCTGTTATTACAGTGTGTAATAAGAGTCTCTGACTGTCTAATTCAGGCATTACTACAAAGAAGAATGTTGCCATTAATGCCAGTAAAGACTTTACCGGAAGCCATTTTTGGGGTGGCAGTAGTATTCCATACGGGGGGACCCTGCCCAGCAGAGGAGCTCATGGTAACACTCCCATCATCTTTGCCACTCATCGTGTTGCTGTTAAGAAGGTACAAATAAACTGATCTATTTCTGCCTTAACCATCAGGTACCAATACAATCCCAGGTGGATACATGCCATCTTTTTATAAGAAAGACAGTGGTTCTGCTGGGCACCGAGGCCATCAGAGTGTTTCAATGGAAACAACGGCATCAAGTGGGTGTCTTTAATATCTGCTTATCTGTCTTTTAAGTAACAGACTCTTTGAAATAATGCCTTAAAACACTGAAAACGTGTCATTCAATGTATTTTTACCGCCGTTTTAGATTATGCAACATGGCGGTCTGGTCGGAGCCAGATGAATGCCTCTGCCAGCATGCCAATATCCAACAAGAGCAGCCCTGGTCTGCTGCCCCGCCCACCGCTACAGAGCATTCACGGGCGAACTGACTGGTCTGCCAAATACGGACACCGTTAGTGGCTTCCTTTGAGCTCTGACATGTTGCCTAAGAACTCTTTCACCTCCAAAGAGTAGGCTTAGTTGTTTTCTAATCGAAATCTGTACAGAGATCTTACACAGCAATAAAGTTTGTTTCTTTATGTGGACTCTGGATGCTGTGAGTTTGTGTGCCGTTTAAATGTATGAATAAATGCAACTAGCCAAAGTGTGTGTCCAGACTAGCTTCTCAGTATTTTGCTGTATGTTTCTGTAATATAACTGCTGTTGTGATGGAGTTGCACCCACAGTTTTGTAACGTTGAATGTTGATCTCCAACATTAATATGCATATTATAATATTATGAAACCTTCACTGTGACTGTGTTTGACTTTGCCTGTGTACAGCACATTTTTTACATTCTTCTCCTTTTGTTTTATGACAAAATCTTTCAATTAGGTCAATTGAAAAAAGTAGTTCACATACTCAATGCCTGCTTGTCCAAATTGATTTTGGAGTATCAGGCTATCTAGTCAAATGAAACGCTTCACAAAGCAAAGTGCTCGAATTTTTCCCCTTTACAATCTGCATTCTTAAGACTGTTAAATATTGTGTTTGTTATATGTATATATATATGTATGTTTCTTATATATATTTTTTGCCTGGCCGTTAGCTGCAGGAGCACAGCAGGACCGCTGGATTAATCTGTTGTTGGAGATTAATCCAGGCCAGTACAATTTTACTAATAGCCGCATACATGCATGAGGACTGTACATCCTGATTGGTGTTGTGTGTCAAATAAATTGTCCTGGAGGGGGCTTCATTTGGAACTAAACTGGGTTAAAGGAAATGTTTCTTAGCCTAAGGTTTGCCAGCGACCAGGTGGGATCCTGTAGGCTGCAGTGTGTGTAAGTAGGAATTGGTAGAAAATAAAGATTGGCAATTTATAACTAAGTGGTAGCAAGTGAATTCAAAATAATTACTATCAATTTAAAAGTAAGGCAGACTGCCACGTGCAGCGCCGCACTTGGATGTGTCTGAAGCTTGGAGCTTGACTTCCCTACGTTTCTCCTATTGGCCTTGAGCTTGTTTGGAGGTTCTAGCAGGGGAGCGCAGCTACTGGTATACCGATGGTCGTCCGCCGAGGGAGGGGACACCGTCCGCTGCCACCGAGCGCAGAGCTTCGGGAGGGACACACATGGACCGGTGAGGGAGGAAGGGGACACCCGCCTAGCCAGCCAGATCAGCCGAATCAACCCTAGCGATCAATGGGGTGACAGATGTCGCAGCCAGATCGCCCTCACATCCGACAAGCTAAAGGAAGCCGTGTCTTTATATAGAGAGCCTCATACGGATAAGTCTCTATCTTGGTTTTTCAAAAAATTTAATGTGCATCACAATAAATGAAGGCTAGTTGTATTCTTTTATTCATTATCAATATATAGGAAATTTCGACGTATTTGTGAAAAAAAAATTACTTAAACAGCCACATTTTCATTTACCCATGATGCCTAGCGCGTTAATGTTGAGGTACTATGTTGCCATTGGCCAGAAGTAACCAATCACAGACCTCGGATTTCCCCTCAACGCCCCTCCGCCGCCCGATTATGCAATAACCCAAACTTTAAGGCTGATCACTGGCCAAGGTACGTTGTTCCCACCAGAAGCCGAGCGTAGGTAGGCACTCAGTGCAATTTGCGTTAGTCAATATTATTAAGTGTATTCTAACGCGCTTTTTTTTTTACATTTGCAGGATCTGAGCCGAAAAAAAACAATCATGTCTGGAAAAGTTAGTCTTCACTATTTCAATGGGAGAGGGAAAATGGAGTCAATTCGCTGGCTCCTGACTGTGGCAGGGGTGGAGGTAAGACATTACAAGGTTTATAAAGCTTTGCACTGATTGTATTTGTGTTTGTGATTTTTAATGAAGTGTCTTTTTTCATCCCTAGTTTGATGAGTACTTTCTCACGACCAGAGACCAGTATGAAAAACTCTTAAATGGTACATTTGTGAGATTTTTTTTTCTTTCCAGTTCTTTGAATAAGTGACCTAAGCTCTTTTTTCCATGTACCATGAAGCCACACCTGCGTGTTGCAGGTGTGGTGTGACCTATAGTCAAACATGCAATCTGTCATGTGATCTGAGCCTTTGTTACTGGCAGCAATGTGTGACAGTCCTGTCTGTTTTCTTTGCAGATGGATCCCTCATGTTCCAACAGGTCCCCATGGTGGAAATCGATGATATGAAACTTGTTCAGACAAAAGCAATCTTGAGTTACATTGCAGAGAAGTACAATCTCAATGGAAAAGACATAAAAGAACGTGTCAAGTACGATCCAGTTCTGTGGAAATGTAGTGACAGCTTCTCTTTTATTGTGGTTTTCTCTTAATAACAATTTTGTTACACTTCCTCTTAGGATCAACATGTACTCAGAGGGACTGATGGACCTCATGGAAATGATCATGATTCTCCCTTTTGTCCCAGACCCAAAACCTAAACTGGATAACATCCAAAGCAAAGCAAAAGAGCGCTACTTGCCTGTGTTTGAAAAGGTATGGTGCAACAGCGTCTGAATTTAGTCCAAACCTTACCTGTCTAGGGAAAAATAAACCACATACTTAGGATCTCTGGAAAACTTCTCAGGCACTGGATGGACCTGTGTACCTGGTTGGAGGCAAGCTAAGCAGTGCAGATGTGCTGCTGCTTGAATGCACCCTCATGCTGGAAGAGAAATTCCCTGGAATCCTTGCAGACTTCCCAAACGTCAAAGTAAGAGATCTCATTCAGTATATATGTGTATATATTGTTTTTACAGTGAGGCAAGAATTGATAGTCATTTTTGCATTCAGTGCTGTGTTTAAAGTTGTATGTCTTGTCTTTCGTTCCAGTCCTTTCAGGGCAGGATGACGCAAATTCCCGCCATCTCAAGGTTCCTGCAGACAGGCAGCAAGAGGAAGCCGCAGCCTGATGAAGTTTACGTGAAGACCGTCATGCAAGTGTTCAATATCACGTCTCTTCCCTGAACTCTTCAAAAAGTACATTCCTCTCAAAGCCAGCATTGTTGCCGAGTCATGGTGCAAAAGCACAATACAAGTGCCTAATGGCTTATTTAGATTAACACAGCACTATTCTCCTGAAATGAACCAATCTAATACATGTGAAAGGCACCTATGTAATGTTTTATAACAGAATGTGGTTGATTATTAATGCAAACTAAAACTGACCTTAATAAATATTCTTTGAGATCATTTGAGAACTGGTTGTGTTATTTTGTGTGCCAGTAGGCTTTAATTCCATTACAACATTTTGTACACACATTTTGTACACACACACTTGCACATTCAAACAAAACTGACATTTATTCATTTAAGCAGTTTATTTAGTTTTGTTCCCATTACAAAAATGTAATTATTTTTTCTTCTAAAAACATCTCAGAGATAAAAAATAACTCCCTTTTCTGTTGTTAGCGCACTTCTGCTTCAAAAAGGACTTTAGTTTCGCATTGACCCCCCTCCCTGCTTACATTTGATCAGTAGTGCTGTTAATGTGAGAGAATAAATTGAAGCAATTAATCTGAAATGATGAGATATATAATCATACATCGCCTAACGCATACAACATAATCCATTTAGAACAATGTACAAAACTGAGCAAATGGGAATGAAGTCTCCTTTAAAACAAGGCGTGTTCAGTGAGCTCAAAGTCCTGTACATGCTTTTGTGGTCAGGCCATGGCCAGGAGCAACAGGCGAAACACCATCAGCAAACTGCAGGAGTCAGCAAATGATAAAGGATATGAGATTAGTCAGCTAATCAGCTTAAAAAACTCCTGATTTACTTATTGTTCTTTCAAGTATGATGAGAAACTCTGACCCTGACCTCAACCCTGACATAATGCCGGCTGGCAGCAACTTTCCAGATTTCCTGTATCTCATTCCCATGACAACTAAGAGAACTCCTGAAGCCACTGAAATGAGAGACAGTTGTGTGTTATCATGAATTACCTGACCTCTGAACAGAAATGACCAGAATCAGGTTGATCATACTTACACAGTGAGACTTTGATGTCCTTTGTGTCATTGGAGATGTTGTATGCACCGTAGGCTGATAATCCACCAAAAACTAATCCAGCCATCAAGGACATTACGCTGCCTGTGACCACACAGAGATACACATCAATCAACAAAGATGACGTGTTATCTGGAGTATTTTTAATTTATTTTTATCACAAATTATTTACTATGTCAACCTTTCCTCTTGTATCCCATAAATCCTCCAAAAATGATGGCTGCAGAATACCCGAAACCAATCCAGTCCATTGTCGTCACAAATCTGAAAAGACCCATGTTAAATATGAAATCGGAGATCTGTGAGGTGCTCAGATTTTCCTAGTGCCAGGCAATTCAAGTATTCTAAAGTATCTGCAGATAATCCAGTAAACCTGTAGATGTCACTGTAAACCTACAATGAATAAAATACTAAATGCTTATAGAGGTTGCGAAAAGACAAACATCTAGATTTATTTACAGCATGAATCATGTTTAAATACACTACACACAACTATCATGATTCACTCACATCATTTACTGAATCGGCGCGGCCTAAATAACAAACCTGGAGTCCAAAGGAGACAGCTGATGTACAGTAGAAGCTTCCTAACGGGTTCTTTGCACGTTCTTCTTCCTGGCCACAGTGACCAGGCGCATGCGCTCTCCGGCTCATGTGGCGTTCGCTGACTCCCAACAGAATCTGAGTGTTAACCTTTTCTGTTCTTGCCAAAAAATAGAATCCACCAGTGTGCTCCTAAAATCTAGTAGTCATGTAAGTAATTTGGTCTCAAACTGTATTTTAAAGGGGATTTATAACGGCTTATCTTGCTATTATTTTCACACTACTTACTGCTGACTCCTAGATATAGGCTTGTTTTATTGTGACGAGGCCGAATAAATACGATACGTAGTCTGTACATTTTTAATTAAAATATTCTTCTAAATTTCCTTTCAAACATGACTGATCTTGAAAAAGAAAGCGTAGGTTTTATTTTGGCGTGTTGCCTTAAGTTTAATTTAGATATTAAATAATATGCCAAATTTCTGGTATGTCTAATGTATTAAATACTCAAATAAAACTGCTCTTTACACAGTGATGGAACAAGCCGACTGTTATTCTGCAATTAGTCTATGAGTTAATACACTTACTATTAGCCACGGGAAAAAATCCCATAGCTTTTAAAAATGAAATACAAACGTGTCTGATGTCCCTATCCCATTATATGTCCTGACATTTCAAATACCAACTCTAAATGGATATCAATAAGAATATTAAACAGGAAAAAATCCTACATAAGGCAGAAAATTATGCTTTAAAAAAATACAATTTAAACTCAAATTCCACAGTAAATTGTTGTATATTTGTTACCCATCATTCTATCTGATAGATCTAAGTGCTTGATATCTAAAATAATTAAATTAAAAAAAAAAGAAGACCCACAAAAACTGTTCTCCCAAAGAAAACCACTTTATTTAACTCAGAACCCCGCTCCCCTCACGCCCCACACCTTACACTCCTTAAAGGTTTCATATTTTAATAATAGTTCTTAAAAAGTGTAAATCAATGCATTCTTGGAGCAAAATAAGCCACTATGAGCTGTAGACGTGACCACACCTTGCTGGGAGCAGCCGCCCCGGCAGGGCGTCTCCGCTCGGCCACCCGCTGGAACAGGGCCACTGTGGCCCCCAAAGAGAAGGCACACTTTTCCAAAAACAGTTGGCATTTTAAATACTGTCTACAGTTTCCTGATGAGTTATAGTCTGGTCTTGTCAGAATAAAAATGACTATAAAATGGTTGACAAGGATTATTTAAGAACAAGGAAGGATTATTCAAGTGAGGTATTGGAGCAAAATGTTAAATCCACAAGATAACCGTACCATGGAAATGGAGAGAAGACTAGCTGTAAAGGAGGACGAGAAGTCTAATGAGTAAAGTGACAAGTGGAAAATGCAATGGTTTCATTACAGTAAACAACAATGGACATACAGTGCATTTCATAATACAGTGATGTTATAATACAAATGGCTTTAAGTGCACGAGAACCTGCGATATACTGTTAACATGGCTTGTCAGATTTTTGTTAGGTAGAGATGTTAAGGGACCTACATGTTTTTGTGTTGTTTTTCTTTTAATGTTACAAATGCAAGTATCAAAGTTATGAAACTCATTAAACTCAAACCGGAAAAGGAAAAAAAAAAGAAAAAAAAGACCACGTTTAGGATCCAGATGAACGAACAGACAGGGGTTTCTTTGCTGCGTATCTGGGCCAGAAAATACAAAGTATTGCTTACCGTAAAACACACAGAGACATTCGACAGAACGTCATGGCGAACATGCCGGCTTTTGGCAATGACTGACGTTTGAATATTCCCGTTTGGTCTTACACTGGTAGAACGTCTGCTTTTGGGACTCGTTCCTCCTCACTGGCAGACCGAACCTCCCATTTCCACGGGTGAACTTGTTTTTACAGCTACATTCACCGTCATAAAACAAAAGCATGTCTGCATGGATTTTTATGGTAAACACTTAGGCTGGTGTTGCGTTTATGGGCTCTCTGCGGGCTGCTCAGTTGGTTCTACCAGTGTAAAACCTCTCTCTGGATGAGAAAAGTGCATTATCCTCTTGATAAGGGACTTGGCATGAACAACATTATTACCAGTATCAATTAGTCAGTGCACTTAAGAATTAATGATCAAGAAGGATTTTTGAGTACTCAGCACACTTTCAGAGGTTTGAGCTTTGTAAAACAAGCCGAATGACTGATAAAAACAGCATGCAAGAAAACTGATTTAGGTCAATTTGTTAGGGGGACTTTTATATTAGGAGATTTCTGTTTATATTCTTGTTTCGTATTTTCAGCGTTAAATTTGTTTCGGTTTAGTTTTTTTCGAAAAATTGAACAATAACAATTCCGTTTACATTTTTTTCAGCATTTCAGGCTGCAAATCCAAAAGCAAGATGGTTGATGAAGCACGAGGTGATCGACGTTTCTCAGCATCTGCGCTCCACAGTCGGAAACTGTGAGCATCGCTCGAGATGCTGCTCTGCATCTGGAACAGGCCTTGTGTTGCTGTGATCCAGGAAAATGGCATCCTTCTCCCAGTCTTCTGTGCGTCTCATCGTGGCAGGCCCTGCCCCCCCTTCCCCCGCTTCGTTTAGGGGAGAAAGTTGACCCACAGCCAGCCCAGCAGCGTCCCACAAACCCAGGTTCTCACGTAGAGTTTTCTGCCGCTCTCTGTCAGCAGCAGTGGCAGTGTCAGCCCCCCCAGGACCATCACTGAGGGGAGCGTCTTGGAGAGACTCAGCTGAGAGGGTCTGCCCTCCCCGGGGAACTTGCACAGGTTCGATTTATCCGAATCCCGCGGCTCGTAGAAGTCTGTCAGCAGCCTTTTAAAAGACAAACAGGTCTCTTAGGAAATGCAGCTGAGTGAGGAATGCACAGGGGCTGGAAAAGAAACTGCAAAGTGAAACAAACCAACAAAATAATTCACACAGTGGGCAATTCCCAGCAGGGCTTTCTGCTGCCTGGTCAGCAGTGACACCAACACTTGTCATCCTGCATCATTCACTACAAATGCAGGATGGGTTTGTGGCAGTTTGTGGCACATATAGCACGTTGTTGTGCCTTTTACTTATTTATTTACTTGTGTTACTGAATTTACAGTCTCTGATTCCAAGTTCCAATGAAATTTGCAGCCTCAACAATTGGAAATTGTGATGGATGGACTGGTGGCACGTAGCAGAAAAACAGTTTCCACATGGACGGCATGACAGACAATCTTTACACAGTTTAGTGTTCCACACACACTCACCGGTCTTTGATTTCGAACCGATCGTGCAGCCACCTGCGGAAAAACACTGGCTCCGATGGGATTTCCTTTATGTCCACACGGTCAAAGTGGATGTGGATACGGGGGCATTCTTTGCAGAGGAATTCTGTTAAATATTAAAAACATAAAATTATACAGACTAAACAAAAACAGGATATGTCTTTCAGCAAATCAGCACGTACGGCGAGCACTTAAAACCAGCCATCAGGTGGCAGTTGGGGGGGGGGGGGGGGGGGGGGGAGGCCTTGGGGGGGGGGGGGTTACGTGTAGCCTTGAGCCTTCACACTCAGGTACATTTTTATGTCTGACATCTTTGTCTCTGAGAACATAAATATAAACATCTTTACAGATGAAAAATAAATCTGCTACAGTCAAAACATCAGCTGTTGAATGAGGCTTAATGACCTGACTTGGAGAGCCTGTTTGAGATTGTCACAGCGCCTCAGAGGCTGCCCCGCCCCCCCCCCCCCCAAGACCTTCAAGTTCCTGTTTCCAAAACACGCAACACTACCAGGAAACGTGGCACCACGGCCAAAAGAAGAAACTTGATCGAAGACAGAAGCCAAAGATTGCTTCGCAGCCAGTCCATTAGCAGTTTTTACTCATTTAATATGCCCTTCAGACACCGTACGTGTCAATTTAACACACCTCAACAGCTCTGCTACTCGGAGGCTCGGGAGAACGCACACAAAAAGCGCACACCTCAACAATCAGTCCTTCATTCCCTGCCCCGGCTGCCTGAAACCTGCAGGGGGTGAAGTGCTGCTTTCAGGCTTCTAGGACTTTGGCATTAAGACCGCATAAGACTCTTAAAGAATTGAACGAAACAATGCTGAACTTTTCTAAAGAAAGCTGAGCTTCCACAGCAGGTCATGTGCGTTTGTGCAGAACAATGCTCCAAAACACACTTTAAAAACAACCACCTGGAACAGAAGAAGGAAATCGGCTCTTTGCTGTGGAGTGCCAAACAACACTTCATGATACAAACCCTGTTTTCACCTTATTACAGCCAGAAAATCATCAAGTCAAAGGCAGGCAGAGACACCATGGCAGGTGCTAACAAGTTAGAGAAGTGCCCTGAGGAAGTGGACCTTTAGTTGTATTTAGATAAATAACTGAAAATCACACAAATGGTTTAAGCAATAAAGATTTGCCCCAGTTTGGAGACTTCCTTCTCCCTGTGAAGTCGCTAAAGTCACCTTCACCGCATGAGGCCAGGAAGTGCGTGATGAGTGGAATGCGTGTCTATTCTCTGCCCTGTTTACGAGGAACCAACGACAACCGAAACGGGATGTTTTTTTTTTGGTTGTTTTTCTTTTTTAAGGATTCAAATGAGGCTCGATAAACAACCGGGGACAGGCCATAATCAAAGACTCCAAAACACAGAGTGGCCCTGTTTACAGGAAGGCGTGGTTGCTCATAGGTGATGTTTGCTGTTTGATTAATTACCGGGAAGGTTATCAACAATGTGGCAGCTTTGATAACACAGAGCATGAAGAACAATAAAAAGGTAGGCTGGGGCTGTTCGCTGGCATTTGAGGGCTGCAATTTTATCTGCTGATAAAATGTCATATGAGGGTTTATGACAGAAAGATCCTACTACATCTACAAATGTTACCTAATCAAAAGGAACAAAGTTTGTGCAGATACCTTTAAATAAATATATATATATATGGTGTTTTGTTCTCATGTTATTGTTTTTCTAAATGAATAATGCATTCACTGCAATTTTTTTTTTAATGAGTTAGGACTTAATGTCAGCACAGGTTGATCAGCAGGAAGTTATACCATCAAGTGTTAATTCTTATGCGAGGTGTTTGTCAAATTATTTTTGCAATGGAATCAAATTAGAGAGAAAACTATATTTAAAAAATCTTTATGGCATCAGCTCCAAAATGGGACAATTTAAATCGAGACTCAGTCTCTGAGTCTAAGTCGATTTCATGGGGAAATTTCCTCACAAGCTTTTGGAAAGGCTCGGTTATGTACCGGATGCAATTTGAGATCAGTAACCAGCCGGCAGAGGTGAGCCAGTACTCATCCATGGGCTGTGCGGCCCGTTGGTTACAGGTTATGGCAGCAGCCTTCCTTTAAAGGTTCCATTGTGAAGTTGACCCTGCACTGAAGGCCTGCTGACCTGGCATGGATGGTGCGGTCCTCCTGCGACCGGAGCCGTCCAGCGTTCCCTCATAGGCCACGGTGACGTCATACACGGCGTCCAAGTGTTCCTTCATGGCCTCGATGGCTACGTGAGATGCCTTCATCCTGGGAGTGAGGGTGTGCTTCAGAACAGCCAGTCCTGCCAAAAGGACGAAAAAAATATTAAGTGAATCAGCTGTGAAAATGCACGTTTCATATCAGAAACAGCTCTGAAAGTGCGGCTGTCCAGTATCCTTTGCTCCTGTCCACTTTAAAAATACCACCTGCAGACCTCTGCAGAATCCCTGATTGAAAGTCAGAGATTAAATGTGAATGCTCCCGTTAGCCTCATCACTACTCAGTCTGCTGGTCTTGGTCAACGCGGTACCATCCACTGCTCACTAATACCTCCTTAATAGCAGATAATGTCACGAGCACATGTCATCTCTCTCAAGCGATTTATGTGGATTAAAGGGGGAAGGTGATATTCAGAGCTGTGGACTAGAAATAGGCTTAATCGCTACAGATGTCCCCAAACAATGATGCAAAACCACTCAAACACAAGATGTGTAACTCACGTTTCTTTCAAACAGAGCGTTTAGAACTGTGAGGGAGCACCGTGCACAGCCGTATTGACCAGCAGCGTGCCCATCTATTCCCCATAAATCTAAGCTGCATTAGCTGAATTAATTCATTTTGGATGGTCAGTGACCCAAGATGATTATTAAAGCCAATTATTGATCATTCAAATGTTTTGAACATGGGGACGAAGATATATTAGAGATAAAATCCATTTCTGGTCACAACTGACATTCCTCCATCATGGATATTTACATGTATTTTCTAGGGCACTGAACCCCATTCTCTCTACCTGTAGCTTAGTCAAATTTTTGTATTTTTTCCCCGTGTTTTACTTAACACCCAGTTGGAACTGACAGCTGAACTCTGTAATCGAGACAAATTTGCATGCAACATGATGCTCACTGCTGGGCCTGCAAGAAGCAGTCCAACCAAACTAAGTCAGCTGTTTTACAAACGTGGGTAGGCTGTAAGGAATAAGTATTCAGCAGCCGGTGGTGCCTCCACCTTGTTTCGTAGCAAAAGCCTGACTGTCAGCGATAACATTCTTGAGCTCTGGATTATACCGAGTTCCTTCTGGGAAGATGACAAGGTACATCTGTGGGGAGAAAAGCACAGGAAAATAGGTCCGTTAAGAGTGGAACTGGCCAAAGAAAGCGTGGGGCATCATTTTACTGTTGAACACCATTGCTATGTTTAATCTTCCCAAAAATGTCAAAGAACACTTTTGCCCGAAAATATAATTTACATCTGTACACAATGAAAAAAAAACTAAACTGTAGTTAATGACACCCGAAACCGAATTTCAAACTCCTACCGCCAGCAGGCTGCTTAGATCACGTGACACTTGATTTCCAAAATTTCTGTTACTGTGAAAAGGTTCAATTCAACTTTCAGCTTTGCATGTTACACCTCAGCTTACATTGTGTGCTTGCTTTTAGGTCACCAAAACACATCTGTCACAAACACAAACGAAAACACACCCGCTTGGCCCCCCCCAACTTCTGAGGACATCCCCCTGCCGTGCACCCATTCGCTGGACATTCACTCTAAACTTGATCAGAACTGCTGCTTACCGAACCCAAACCTGAAGCTCATTCATCTTAAAATGCAATAATTAAATTATGAGGGCTTTCAATTTGTTCCAAAAAGGAAGGATTATCCCATCCTGGGACTGTGGACATAGAATGAGTCCCCACAACATGAGGTAAATCTGAAACCACACGATCACACACACACACTAATCCCCTCTCAGTTAAATCCAAAAAAGCGATTAAAAACAAGCCCTTCAAATCAATAACTACTGCCTGCTTCTCATGTCCTGATTAAGCAAAATATTTGCACGGAGGTTTAAGGCTTTAGATGTTGAGTGAATAGAATTTTAGAAACCTAACATTGGTTAGAAAATAAAATTTACTCAAATGACTGCAAACACAGCCTCTCACCTCCTTTTTAACAACTGCTTACTGTACTCATACATACAGTTTTTATACAGACACAGTACACATATGGCATCCAAGGGTTTAATAATCTGGTTTTAAAAACACCTGTCATGTGTACTTACTGGTGTTCCACATCTAGTTTGCCTGCTTAGCTTCTTCATCATGGCCATTTCATTAAACTTTGCACTTCGTTTCACATAGATTCCTCCATGCTAAAAAGAAAAAGATTATCCAGTCAACCAGCAGTGAATTTGGAATACACTTGTACCATTCATTTGAAAATGACCCTGGCAGTCAAATTGTTGCCGTACCTGAGAGAAATACCATCCGTACAGCGGCAGCCACTTGAGTCCATCTTTGAGGACATACCTGACATGACCGAGAGCACTCTGCCTGATGGCGAGCATGTCAGCGATGATCCAGTCGGCTGCAAGGAAAACAGAGGCCTAGCATAACTCACATCGCAGCAAAACGCTCTTAAAAAAGTTCAAACTCAGATTCTCTACCTGTACACTGATGATTTGACAGGTAGACCACGTTTTCCTTGTTCTTTGGTATATCTCCATATATAACAATCTGCAGAAAAAGAGTGAAGAGCCGGTAAAGCAAAAACCTACTTGTTCTTTACAGGCGGGAATTTGCATCATCTATTGTAAACTATTCTACATCTTCACACTGCATGGACATTACAATTGAAGTTTACATGCACATTTTATTCTTTGCAATAAAGCAATTGTCGTAGATGTGGCTTAAAGCCTCATATCCTGCAACTGGTTCTATGCACACGGATCATATACAAAAAAAAGGTTCAAAGGCTGCATCACTGTCATAATTTTTTGTCTTCACACCCTCAAACAAAAATACACCAGCTCTGCAAGCTGTGACAACACCACAAAAGAATGCACTCTCTTGCTATGTGGCAGGTTCATCAAGATCACGTTATTTACTGTTTGGTCAACCATGTTACCCTAACTTATTTCCATTTATTTTCACGGATACCCAGGGATCTTCACAAATGCAACGTTTTCTGAGAATGCAGATGTAATACCACAGACACAGCATTTCCTCATTTAATTCATACCCAGAAAGTGTGGGATGACTTACCTCAACTCCTGTGTAGTTTTCAAAGAAGAACAGGACCATGCTCTGATAGATACAGTACAGTCGGTCATCTACCTTATGATACACACTTGCTGGTAAGAAAGTTGAAAGAAAGCGCCAGGCGCCCCATGACAGCAGATAAGCTGGGGCTGTTCCCAGCATGATCGTGGCAGGAAACCAGTACCGCAGCGAGTATGTGTGCACAACCAAAGAGAGCAGCATGTTTCCTCCTCTGTCTCCACTTACAAATCCCTGAAAGTCGACTGGTGGACTTTGTATCACAAACCGTGATTAAGTTACAAACCACCCTATCTATCCCACAGCACACCTGGCTTACTTTCAGCACACCTACTCCGAGAGGTCAGCATAAGAAAGTGAGAAAGCTGCAGCGAGAGGAGAGTGAGGGGCTAGTTGGCTAAAGCTAAATTTAACCTTGTGTGCAAAACTCAATTTGCAAAGTCAGCTTAAGTGCTAACGCTGACCCATGCCACGTCGAGTAAAAACATAGCTATCGGATAAGTATCGACATTTTTAAAAAGCGTTAAACAGAAAGCGACATCTGCCCAAACTCCATGCATTTACAGTACAAGTTAAGAAAAAGCGTTAGCCGACAATAAAAACGTCAATAAACTGGAAGTTTTGTCTAACTCTTGGTTTAACATAAACTGTGTCCTCTAAAGCGGTAATGATGATAAAGTATACCCCAGAAGTACGCTTGTTTTGGTAAAAGAAAACCACACTGTCTATTTCCTTCCTCAGTTCATCTTTATCCGGCTACTAGCTTCTAGCACTAAATGTCACACACGCCTCCCTGCGTATGATGCTAGAGCATTGACGAAGCTGATTGGCCGACTGACGCAATGGAAGCCAGCCAATGGGCAGAAAGCAAACCGGGCGCCCCAAATACACTAATATTAAAGGCCCACAGTCTCTCAATATTGATGTACCTCCCAATAGCAAATTATATATACATATATATACAAGATTTGTGTGTGTTTATATGCACAGAATTTATGTTTGAATTACTTTGAAAATCACTGTATTCTGACTGCAGCTGCATTTAATAATTTCACAATCTTAGTAGGCAGAGTTGATTGATGCATTTAAGGTTTATCATTAGAGGTGTTTTTACCCTCTGCCGCTGAAGTATAAAAGTAAAGCATATGTTGTGCAGTGTAAACTGGACAGTTTTGATAGATGCGTCCCTTTTATGGTATACAAGTAGTTTTTGATGCAGGAAAAAAAATGTTTGTAAAATGAGTTCATCAATAGACTATGGCCTCCAAAACCTTTAATATCAGAAGCATGTCCATCCATCCATTATCCATACCGCATATTCCAAGTAGGGTCATGGAGGGCTGGAGCCTATCCCATCTGACATTGGGTGAGGAGCAGGGTACACATAGGATAGTTCACCAGTCTATCACAGGGCCACACAATCACATCAGAAGTGTGTAAAAAGTGTAAAAGTTAGGATGTAGCCTTTACAAAGAGTTTCAGATAATGTGCAATTCTGATTTGTCTGTGTTCATAAATAAAAAAAAGTAACTTTAGTCTGATGTGAGTTGCTGCTGTGCTCTGTACAATCCTTCAGCCCAGTATGTATCTTAAGCATTTAAGTGGTTGACATGGGTTTTGGTTTTAAACCTGTTTTGACATAAAACAAGAACAAAATCTACATTTAAACAAAAACATTTATTAAAATGACATCGTAAAACATTTCTATCAGGATACATTGCTTTCTGACCATTTGGCTGGCTCAGCAAGGATTCTAAATTCGAAGTTACAGATCAAAAATAGTCACAGTAGTGGTTACTTGATGTAAAGACATGCAAATAAAATAAAACACCAACATATTGAAGCAGGTTGTGTTTCACAATAACTTAGATGACTGTTGAATGAAAGTCAGGTTGTACAATAGCAAGTTTACATGGTGACAAGTATCTTTTCAGATGATTTGTGTCAAACCGCTGCACTTTGGAAAAGCAGGCTGATGAACCTGCAAAGAGGAACACTGTATGGTAGAACTAAAAGCATTTCCCAGGACAGACTTTATAAAAGTGAACATCTTGGCAAAAAAAAAAAAAGTTATAATCTCTTACTCCAAGTCGTAGTTATCATATGATAAGACCTTGAGATTAGTAATACTATCTGAAAGAAATAAAAATAAGAAATAGTTATTAGAAACATCCAAATGGAATTTCACTTTTATCACAGAGTAGCTGAATCAGTCTTACCTAGAATCCACTGCTCAGACAGGATCCTGCTTCCCTTTGGCCTCCTGCCGCTGTACTTTCCTATGCAGATTCCTGCCTGCCGTACCGTCTTGCAAACTGTTCCTCCGCACAGCTCCACGAGCTCCACCAGACTCTGGGAGGGTGGCTGGGAGTGCTGCGACACAAACATGGCTGGTTGGCCTTGGAACAGGTCCTGCTGGTGCTCTCCAGCAGATAGGTGCCTCTGGAGACGACAAATCTAAGTAAACAGTAAACAAAGCAGAATGGTTCAGATTGACTGAAAGCTGATATGCTGACATATTTTAAGTCCCTCAGTAAACCTTAAATTTGTATGATACATTTATCATTTAATCTTACTGCATCAAATCATAAAAAGGTATTTTGTGAATTTCTTCCTAACTTTTTGACCAAGTAGTAGACAGGTGAGGGCCGTTTTCTTATTCAATTTGCGTCAGTGAAAAGAAATTACATGCCCAAATGTCAGCTATCACTTAAATGTTTCAAAATTTGATCTTACTTGAACAGAAATTGAGATTTTCATTATTTATCGTTTGTTGTCGCACTATAAACTACGACTGCTCTCACTGACTTTAATCAGGTTGAAGATGAGCAGAAAACAGGAAACATCAAGGTTAAACTAACAAACATGATGTATTACTGCACATTGTGACACAGGAAAAGTGCAAGTGTTAGTAATAATATCAGTGATGGTTCAGTTTTATCCTGGTGTCAGACAGAGATTACACACAGTCCTGACAGTGAAGACTTTTTTCTGATAAACATAAAGAACAACATATTCCCAAAATAATAATTGTGCCTCACTAAAAGGAACAGGGATGCCCTATTTACATTGAATTACATTTCTGCTGCCAGTGGTGAACAGTTCAGTTTAATTCAAAGGACAGTGTAACAGCTTAACGCAATTTCTGTTCATATGGACATAAAATAACTTCCACTTCAAAACAGAAGAACCCCATTTGTTACCCTATGGAAGTACCACGATTGTCCTGAAGGTGGCTGCTGGAGCTACGGGTTTTGGATTTCAAACCCCTTCATCAAAGCACCAAGCCCCTTGTGTTACAGGTGTCGATGAGTAAATAATGCACTAGTCAGATGAGTTAAGTGGACCAGTAAATACTTATGAATCCTAAAAAGAACCTATAGTGTTGCAGTATATCATTGCTCTTGATAACTACTGACAAAAAGAAATAAAATGACAAATGGAAACTGTAACATGTTTAAATTAATCTGTTTAAATGTGAATAGCTGAGGACTGTATTTATTGCCTACTGTGGGAGGAGTACAGTCTAACAGAAGCACAAAAAATAAGCTATAAAAGACGCTTAAACTATTTTCTAATGAATGTTTTAAATATATAAAGTAGACGTGTCATCTAAATGACCAGTCAAGTTAAGGCTCACTGACTGACTGGGAAATCTTTGGTCTTGGCATTTAGGTGGTTCTCATGTTGACATGTACCACCCAGCCCCAAAGCAGCGGTGCTCCCTGACCAATATGTCCCCCTCACGGCAGGACAATGTGCCCCATCACACCACAAACTGCTCAAGATCAAATGAGTGAATGTGACACAGAGTCCAATGTTTTAACCCTAAAAACCTTTGGAATGCACCACAACAGCCCAAGTTTCTGCAACTGTGTTTACTGAGAGCAGCAGTGGCTACTCAGGTATTTAAAAAGACTTTTATGTAGCATTGGTAGCAGACTGGAGACAGGAGCTACACTGTGATGTCATGCTTTCTTAGCGTAACCTATTCATTGCGAAATCAACATCAAACATTTCTGTTTTATATATAATAAAATAATTATTACATCTGTTTGCATACAGCAAAAACAAGCTGTGAACCCATTAATAGCAATGAATTAGCATGACTTATGTTAGCAAACAAATAGACTGTTACATGGTGAACAGTTATAGAAGAAAATTGTTGGGTGATGTCAATCATATGGCATTATTCAGACTATCGCCCTCCTTTATCTCTGCCTTTGGTTTCCACTTATCTCCTCAAATGCTGAACCCATGTTTGCTGATGATCAGCCGGAACACAGTGGATCTATAGAGTGAATTTAGAGTGCCTCTGCAGAAAATAGGCAAATGCGCCATCATAACAGCTCATGTGGATCAAAGAAGGAAAAATGAAGGAACAGAAACCGCCACCACCATCCATACTGTCTCAGTTAATGGTGAGGATAAAAGTGATGGAAACGTATCAGTTTAGAAGTGACAGCAGACCCATTCCCCCAACCCCCCATGACGATAACATAGTGAGCACATCTCCCTAACGTACACTCATGAATTTTTTCATGGCAGTAAAGACCTGCATTTTCTCATTACTTTTCATGCGATTTATCCTTTCAAATGACCGACCAGTATTTCTGCTGCCATACGGTATGGTTATGTCAGTCTTACAGCGAGCCGACACACAGGCAGAGCAAACAGTGCAGGCAGCTTGTGCAACACTGTGACCAAATCACAATAAATTAAGCTTGACATTCCCTCATAGTGAAATTCAGTGTGTGTGGCAGGTCAGCAGACGTTACACATGCTCCCAGCATGAGGGAATTGTCTGTAGTGCCGTTTGCATAGGATGTGGCCCGGCAATAAATTAAGTGAATGAATGGCCCCTGGAGGTGATGTCTGTTTGAATGAATCATCGTTCCTGTTGTTTGCCTCCTATGGGCCTTTCATAACCATGAAACAAATATGAAAAAAGAAAAGGTGCGGATGAATCCGCAGTGCGAGTGGCTCAGTCTGAACACCTGAAAAAGAGAATGTTTTTTAAATGACGACAAGTTCCTCCTCTTTGGTAATGTGCCATAAATATGCTGCATTTCCCTGATACAGTAGGCATTACCTCAGTCTACTTCCTACAATTCTGTAGAGAGCAGGTCGAACGCTTTCCTATCAAACACTCAAACATGCTGCAGTGGACACTAACATTGGTTTTACTGAGTAAAAATGACTACTGAATGCAGACAACAGAGAGATATCTAAAGAATGTTCACTGTAGCTACTTCTCCAATAAAACAGCCAGTCTCCAAAAAGGCTCTTGAACTGAGTCCACTTCTTTAGACAACAAAAAAACAAACTTTACTAACTTTGCTAATACATAGAAGTCAATCGCAACTGGAATCTGAAAAACTCTCTTTCAAACCATCAGAGCATGCCTGAAAACAGCCACACTGCCCTAAAGGAGCCACCTAAATTTATAATGAAAATATTTTTCAATATCAAGTTAGTTTCACTCCTAAATAAGACACAAAAAAGCAATTTGACACAGGGTGTGAATGGGAACACTATTTGTTGAGCTATTTCAGATCTTTGTAGACCTGAATGAGCCAGGATACAGGAAACACCCACAACTTAAAAACATTCCAACTTTGACAGTCGGAGTGAACAGAGAACCTTGCACCTTTACAGCAAACAATATTCTCACAGGTTACATTGAGATTATCTAAATGTAGTGCTGGAAATCTATTTTGTGGTCCCCAGATGGACACTTTCATCTGGACCAGCAGAGAACAGAAACTTTATGAACCCGAAGACTCACAGGAAGTTCCTGAATCTTTAATTGTTCAATACTTGTAATATAATATGAATTTAAGAGGGAAAAACTATTAAAAAATCTAATAAAAAGGGCAATCTGTAGATCTGGATGTCCTGGGAGCTTCTTATAGGAACACAGCAGGATATACGGGGAAATAGGTGATTTTTCCTTGGAAACTCCCATTCAAGGCTCTTGTGTGTTGTTGGGAAGCATTTCTCAATGAATGGGATGGATGCAGTCACTATCAAAGAGAGTGCTGAACGTGGACAGCGGCATCCTGAGTGGCTGCTCAGTTGGCGCAGAAAACAACATGTGGGTGTTGTAGAGGATGTAGCGGAGGATGTGTAGTTTGTGCATCTGCTCCTGTGTGTTGTTATGAGTGTTCTGAAAGGAATCTCCACTTCACTGCTCTTCACAGTGACTGGCCTCAGTGAAGGGGGTGTGGTTTAAATTCCCTGCCAGCGAGTTTAAACCACTTTAGCAAGTGGCTGGGGGCTTGATGAGAGGAAAGCACATGCGGTCTGGCACCAATAATCTAAGGACACACTACCTCCAATTCCAGATGGCTTTCTCTCCTCCTACCACTGAGAGGTAATAAAAGGAATCTGCACAATCTCAAGAGAGCTATTTTCAATTGGATGTTGTAGTGGACATCCAATTATTTCAAGGAGATTAAAAAAAGAAAACTGACAACCTAAGAGATTAAAGCTGTGCTTATTAACTTTTTTTGGGGGAAAAAAATAGCTTTGAAGATGATGAACGTGGACATACTAGTTTTAAGCTTCTGCCTCGGTATGGGAATGAGAAGCGTTGCAGCTGCTAAAAGGCAATTTCAGATCCAAAATGGCCCTTGCAGCTATACTTTTCTCCTGCCTGAGCAGGAAAACTGCCAAAGGCAAGACAGCTACAACCACCCCATTCAGAAGGATGGCCCCGCAGACGAGTCCACGCTGAGGCTGGAACAACTGGAGATCAGCTTGAAGAATAACACAGATTGGCTGCTAAAGGTAAGGCTCTGTCACATCTCATGATCACTGTGGTAACAATAGTCTATCACTGGGATTTGAGAGGAACTGAAAAAAGAACAAAGTCTGTGTGGGTGTGATGTGTGAAAAGTGTACTGAAGAGAAAGAGCATTACAAAAATGCAAACATTTCAAAGACAGCCTTATATCTAGTGCATAGAGTGGATGTAATTTGAATGTATTGTGGGTAAAATCACCCTCATGATGTACTGAATATATCTACAAGTTAAGTAGGACGTCATTAGATGAAATGTGCCCATTTCATGCAACAGAGTGACTCAGGCTTGAATTGCACCAATAGCTACTTAACATACTGAAATGTTAAATATATTCCACTTGGAAAGCATGCTGAATTGTTTTTAAAATGCTTATTCAAAAGGTGACAAAACACTTGCAGAATTGTAATGCACAGATTGAGGATGACTGTTGACATAAACTAAGAGTCCTGGGAGTCATGGTGCATGAACACTTTTGGTTAATGCGTAATGGCTTTAATGGCAGACAAAAATGAAAGACAGTTGCCAACCTGAGATTTGCATTCTTCCCTCACTTCGCCAGACCATTAGTTGTCCAACTGAAAGGAGTGAACCACATTGTTATTGCCCCCATTCTTCACCATTTTCAGATTTGAACAAGATAAGCAGGATAAGACAAAACCAACCCAACTGGTGGATCCAAATGCAGAAAAAGTTCCGATACAACAGCCAACCCCTCACACAGAGAATCTGAAGTTCTACCCCACACTTCACAGTCCAGCAGCACACCTTAACTGACAGGTTACAGATATTGTAAAAAGAGGGCTGCTGTGAGTAAAATTCAGCTTTATTTTTAAAGCACAATGGGTACTTTCCCCAGTTTCTTACTTTAGAAATGATAGTGGGAAAAAAATCACAGCTAAGGTGAAAAAGTGAAAAAAAGTATCCATTTACATAACACAGTCTACAAGTGATACATGAAAAAAAAAAATCTGAACTGCAAAGAGAAACAATCTGTATGCACTTAACCATTCCTCATTAATCGTTTCTTTTTGTTATATTTCTGTTTTTTATATTAGTGTTCTTGTCTTCTTTGTTTTCCCAACATGACTTCATTTACATACATTAACAAACTAGGAGCATTAGCTTGAAGAGAGGATTATTATTGGGCCACAAACATTTTTGATTGATTATTTAATCATTTCAAACATAAGAACCAAGAGTGACACAAGTGTAACAAACAATCCAAACTTATATAGATTTATCAAAAATGGTCAACGGAACCTATGGAAATCACAGATCTTGGACATTTGGTGGTAGTGCCAGAATGTTTTTCTTTATGATGTGATATATGTGGCATATTTAGTCAGTTTTCTGTTCCCCATCATGTCCCATGTTTGTGAGGCGTTACAGACAGAAAAGGATTCTAGGGACAGGTGGACGTTCTAAGCTCGAAGTCCGGGATGACTTTAATCCTGAAGTGCATCATTTCAAAAAGTTTTAAACTCTTGATAAAGTGCTGAATTAAGTTAAATGCCTCTTATTGTTCATGTCAAGCAAAATCCTCAGAAGCATAAATAAAAGTCTTTTGCAGGAGATGCGTGATGGATGAGAGCAGAAAGAAAGAGATACATCAGAAGGTTCAAGATGTTTTGCTTCAAGGCTAAATATGAAAAAAGAAAATCCCAGCCGTCATTTTATCTACAACATAACTTCTCTGCACCAGCTGGTGATCACAAAAAAAAAATCATATGAATGAGGAACTCCGTCATTCTTTACCATCTCTTTTGAGGCACAGAGCGTAAACAACTGATTAGATCACTTACTGTCAATGGGACATCCTGTCAGCAATTCAAATGACTATGTTCCACACATCTGTGTGTATCCAAGAACATAAACAGAGTAGACACGAAGAAAGGAAGACAAACAACGTCACTAATTGCACCTCTTATTTGGACTTGGCGAGATTAGTAACAACAAAAATGTTTGAAGTTGTGTTACTGACTGATGAGTACACAAGAAAAAAAAGCAGCAATTATGCATTCTTAGAGTGGATGACAAAGGTATTTAGCTGATGGTAGTTTCCACATGCAAACAAGTCTGACTGTCATGGAGGATGTAACTCCTCACTCAACACTTCCATCCTGTTTACGAGTCGTGTGACCTGATTGCCACTCAGGAACACCATGCAGGAAATAACTTAATGATTAGTCTGGGTCTAAATCTGGCCTTTCAGCAAGGTAGATAAGACAAACCTCTCAAAGTGGACATTGTTGCATCACAGCTCCAAATGCTTTACATTATCTCGATATAGCCTATCTGTTAATTCACCATAGCCGCTGGAAATAGTGTCATGTAAAAATATGTTGGCTTTAAGAATAAAAGAAAAACAATATTGAGACCATTTCAATATCAAGGACATTTAAAGAATTTAATGTAAAACCTAACAAAACTTTGTTTTGCAAAACTATTTCTTTCCTTAAGATGTTAAAACAGCTGCAATCAGTTGTAAATTTGGCATAAACATCATTAAACAATCATGGTTACTCTTGATACGTTAAAATGTATAACATTAAGATATGTGCAGTCCTAATCTGGGTGAAAACCTAAACATGGTGAAATTACTGCTACAGCATCATGCAGATTAAGAAACCAGAGGACTCCTTGACCTACCTTTACTCCCATTTGCTACAAATGAGAAAAGAAAAAGAAAAAAAGTGATCAAAAAACCTACAGGCAACTAATTTTCTTTTTGTTTTGGCCTTGCAGTTAGATAACTACATTCAAGACAGCATGAAGCAGGATATTATCCAGTTCCAACATAATGCCGTACAAAACCACACGGCTACGATGATTGAAATTGGGGCAAACCTGCTGAGTCAAACTGCTGAGCAAACAAGGAAACTCTCCAATGTGGAGGCACAGGTGAGGCTGCACATTCTGTTTTTTCCTCGCACATGGAAATAACATGCAAAGAGAACCATACATGCAATTGTTGAACCTTCCTGTTCCACACATACACAGGATTACGCTCCGCTTTAAGTGTGCTCAGTAATTCACCAGTTTGATGAAGTTTGAGGGTGTTAAAAAACAGAGCAGTGGGAAAAACAGGCATGATGGCGTCAGTTTATTATTGTGGCTACACGTCAATGACCTTATGTGAGCCAACTGTACAGCATTTCCTGTTATTAGCACACTCGTATTCCCAGAGAAAGGGTCTATCAGTTTGTCACAATCACACATCCGTCTGTTCAAAGAAATCAACAGCTCCATTGGAGACACACAGCTAGGATCCATGTAAACAACCTGCTTTTTGCTGAGTTCAGTTCCTCTAAACTGGGAAATTAGTGGCAAGGTCCCCAACCCTGGAGTTTAGTTCAATACATTGCTGTTTCCCCTTGTTCAGGTATGTCTGCTGTTTTAGAGTATGGTTGTTCTTTCCTGTGCTGCCCCCCTCCCCACTTAGCAATGGGATGTTTCTTCGGCCTAGGTACACAAACTGGGTTTGTGTGTTGACTGTTATGGAATAAAGAGACACTATTTTTAACATGAAAGTGGAGATAAACAATTCCAATTTACAATATTCAACAATAACTCAGCATTTCATAACAAAAGAAATAAAAAATATTTTATGTAGGGAAGCAAATATGTTTTTTCTTTTTTGGGGGGCTTCCTGATGGTTCTGAACCATTTGCAATTATTTCAAAGTATTTATTTTCTATCCGATGTCTGAAGGACGGATTAATGAACCATCACCATTTGTAACTGGAAGACTATCTCTTAACTGCTTTTTTGGTTTTAGGTCATTCAACATACAACACGGCTCGAGCGTCAACTCCTTGAAAACTCACTGTCAACCAACAATTTGGAAAAACAACTCATAGTCCAAACAAATGAAATCAACAAACTGAATGACAAAAACAGGTGAGGACATTGAATCCGGGGCTAGAAAAAAAAAAAGATCATTTTCATAATCACTAAAACTGTGTTGAGTTAAAAGCCAAAGCTCACTTCCGGACTTTCTCACTTCTTGACAGTTTTCTGGAGAAGAAAGTGCAGGAGATGGAGGAGCAGAGACAAGTGGAGCTGAAGGGCCTTCGAGATGAAAAGGAGCAGCTCAACACTCTGATACTGAGGCAAACAGCAATCATAGGTCAGCTGGAGCAGCAGCTGTTGAAGGTGTCCTCCAACAACTCGGTCTTACATCACCAGCAGCAGGAGCTGCTGGACACAGTGAACAGCCTCATAAATGCTCTGTCAGCTGGCTCGCCTGGAGGTGAGGCATCACTTAGGATGACTTTACATCTGACAGGTATCAATAAAAATTAGACATACCAGTGGAGACAGCAGAGCTGTAACCATTAGATGCCATCTGGGGTAGAAGCAGACTAACCCTAACAGTCCAGATTTTTGGTCAATAAACATATTACTACCTGTGGAGAAGTTGACCGGTCAGTATAAGTTAGTCTCTTTCATTATATAAGCAGGAGACAGGCATAGATGGATGGAGGGAAAGAGACATTTATTCGAACTTAGATTTACATTGGAGAATATATCTAATTAATAAATCTGGCAAAACAAAAGATGCCCTACTCTGAACTGGAAACTCAACATACAGTGTACACAGAAATGATCGATCCTTAATAATTTTTGTATACGGTAGACATTTAAATATAATTTCAGTTTTGTGGTGTCAAAGGTCAAAATGCTTCCACCCTCTGCAGAGCCTAAAACGGTCATGATGCAGGACACTCCCTCCACCTACATGGACTGCGCTGCAGTCTACAAGTCCGGGAACACCAACAGTGGCGTCTACACTCTCACAATACCAAACACTACCATGGAGATGCAGGTGGGTTTTGTTTCACATGGTGCGGGTTGGGCCCTCAGGCACTTACGCTCTGATCAGTGAAGAAATGAATGTTTAACTGGTTCGTTCTGATTCATTCTGCATGTACAGTGAGTGCGTATCTGAATATTTTGGGATAGCACACTGACCGTCCCTCATTAATGCAACTGTAGTTCAAAGACTGCAGGAGTTCAGGAAAATGTGCAGTTTGAGGGTGGAGTACTTTAATTAAAACCTTCTCAGACTTCTATTAATGAGTGTGCATGCTTGAGCTAAAACTGTGATCACCATAGAAACTTTTCATCAGCTTGGACACAATCTGTTCCCTAACTTGTTTTAATGCAAAAGAATTATGTCAAGATTACAGTATGAAGGAGTATCCCGTTTCATTAGAACCCGGTTTTTGTTTTTCTGATTCTACTAAACCTTTTCCTCTCATTTAAGGCTTTCTGTGACATGGACACAGACGGAGGTGGCTGGACAGTAATACAAAAACGTTTTGATGGCCGTGTTGACTTTCACCGTACGTGGCAAGAGTACAAAAAGGTAAGCAGATTCAAGAAGAAATTCTTCTCTTAGAAAAATAAAACCATGGTGACGGTTTTCAGTCCAAATGTACAAAGCCAGAATTTTTTCCCCTCGTCGATACATTGTGTGTGTTTTTCAGGATCTTTTGATCCTTCACTTTCACTCTGAGGTGATTGCTGAACACCATCCAAAAAGAAAAAGGCGAACTATTCATTAGTATAATGTAGTCAGCACCCCGCATTTTTGAAAGCCACAATAATTTCAACTGTTCGCCATCTTTCAAGAAAGAGTCAGTCATAGCATATCTATTTTTTTCTGTAAGGACAGTGCTCATAATATTTTTCCATTAAAGTACTTGGAAGAATTCCAAAAATATTGACCATCACTGCTGATCTTATGCCAAGTAAAAAATAAATGAGCCATAACCAGGCAGAAAAGCTGGATCATAAGCTATAGCATGCAATTATTAAAACACAACAACAACCTAGATACGATACATTAAGTTATAGCCTCAATAATGGTGTTCCGACAGAGATGTGCAGAAATTTCAACATCAGACATGATACTGGCCATTTACTGGTCTGCTCTTTTAATAGATTATTAAAGTAAACAGGAGGGTCATTTGAGAATTCCTTTGGGTTTGATTACCGTACATTTACTTTTCAGGGATTTGGAGAACCCTCAGGCGAATTCTGGTTGGGAAACGAATTTGTCTCCAGACTGACAAACCAACAGACCTACAAACTACGGATCCAGCTCAGTGATTGGGAAGGAAACTCTGCATTCTCACAATATGATCAAATTTTGCTTGATAACGAAGCGCAGAATTTCAGGTACATGTTCCTGCAGTAATGCTTCAGCACATTTTGATTTTAACTTCTTTTTTTCCCAAAGGTTGCGGTATATTTGTACCTTTCTCTAATAACACAAACACAAAAAAGGACTGGAATAAATAGAAGAAATCATAATTGAACGCTGTACTACAGTTTACAGTTTGCCTGATACAACTTTCTAAAGCTACAAGCACCAAGTGCTGGCTGAAAACATTTATTTCACATATGACAAAAATCCAATGATCATTTCTGCAGGCTGACAATAACTATTCAAAAGCCAGATACATAGCAAAAATACCTGTAGATGGTGGTACACGAATAACTATACACACATTGACATTAATGCATTGGCATTAGCCCAAAGAAAATCGAATGAAATTGGTCAGTATTTGAAAAATAGGAAATACATAAATTTCTGCGGTTTGCAGACATTCAGCCGGAGTTTCTTGGCTGTACCACTGCCCTGGCATCCAAACACAGGCTGACAGTGGAACATATACTTCCCTTGAAGTTGACAGAGCTTTGGAGGGAAGCCCGATTCAGTTACATTTTTTTAAACGTCACCTACTTCTATTTGTCTAGCTTGATTTTTAGCTTGACAACAAATCCTTAGCTATAAGCCAAAAACAACATAATATGGAAATACAATTTTTAAAGAACTGTTTAAAACTAAACAAAAATTGTGACAAGACCCATTTTAGACCCAGTACTGGTAAAAGCTATGCCCAAAGAACTGCATGAGACGCCAGTCTTGCCTTTTGAGGAACAGTATTGAGAGACTTCCTCCTCCTCTTCCTTCATTTTTCCTTTTCCATTCTACAGGATACACCTTAAAGGCTATGGTGGAACGGCAGGCAAAGTAAGCAGCATTGGGCAGCCAGGAAGTGATTTCAGTACAAAGGATGCAGACAATGATAAATGTGTTTGCAAATGTTCCCAATTGACAACAGGAGGTAAGAATCACACTACACTAAATAATTTATGCTTTTAAATATTGTGAAAATACAGAAATATTGTTGATCACTGGTAAGCACTTGTTGTGGATAAAATTCCCACTAAGACAAATTTTGGCTCTTGGCCCAAAAATCTTCAAGGGCATTTTAAGAGCTGCTGTACTTTTGTGGCCGTGTCAAAGAGCACAATTAGCTCGGACTTAATCACTGATCAGCTCATTGGGGAATTCAGCTTCGACAATAGCTGACATTAATAGCCTGGGAACTGAGCTTTTCCCTCTCTTCTCTTGTAGCCCAAAAGTTCTGCTCCATTCCCTTGAAAGTGACTCTCATGCCAGACATTTGTCTCTCTCTCTGTAGTAGGGAGCTTGAAAGGCTAAAACCATAACCCCATTCCTTTTTCCCATGAGGGGTTTCTCATAAGCACACTGAACATTAATATGACTAAGTGGCACTGGGCCAGTAAGATAAAAAAACAAAGAAACAATAGGAAAACGTATATCAACATTTGTGATAATAAGTGTGGAACTGCCCCTTTTAATCATACTGAATCACTAATAAATCTCTGTGAATATGTGCAAAACTGATACACCTCTCAGCACATTAACTACCGCCAGCCAAGGTCCAACACTTCTTTTTCAAATAAATCACTGCATTTTAACATGAGTTGGGGAGAAATTATACACATTTCAGTCAGTTGTTACATAAGGAGTTTTGAGAAGTTAAATCCACCGCTTCTAGAAGCATCAATACAGGGAGAATTAGTTAGAAAGAGTTAGTTTAAAAGTGCAAAGTTGTGCAAGATACCCCTCATTTCTACATCCTTGCACAGATAGGATAAAAACCGCCAAACAGCTGTACAGGTTATTGTTTTTCACTCAGAACTAACAATGTTTTGAATTTGTAGGCTGGTGGTTTGATGCCTGTGGCCCATCCAATCTGAATGGGATGTATTACCAACAAGGCCAAAACTCCAACCGCTTCAATGGAATCAAATGGTACTACTGGAAAGGCTCAGGCTACTCACTGAAGTCCACTGCAATGATGATCAGACCAGCGGACTTCTCAGGTTCCCTTTGAAATCTCCCTCAGATTAACCAGTGGGGAAGACATTCTGTCTGACAAACACCACCAAAAGTTAAACCGCCTGGGGGATCCAAAGCACTTCATGAGCATATTTTCATATATCTTTTTGCTATTTATGTGTTTAATAGTTTGAACTGCAGTGTTCGTGTGGAAAAATTGTACAAAACAAAGAAACAGACCCACTAAAGGCTTAGAGACTGAACTCTGTTATAACCATTTGATAATGGGATATAATAATGGGTAGAATGTTAAACTATCTACATATTATTTCTTGAATAATTCAATGCCATTTAATTTCCCATTTAACTATGAATGACAGATGATATTTTTGTTAGAAAAGACTATGGTACAACATGCAGATAAAGAACCAGCTCAAAAAATGTTTTAATGTTGGTGAAAATGTTTCAGAGTGCTTAAAATGTGCCAAAAAAAGTTTCTCTTCAGAACATTTTTTTATCCTAGAATGTATGTACATTTGTTGTTTAATTTAAGTGAAGATTTTAGGACTGGTATTTAACTTTATTATATATGAAGGAGAACTGTTACAGATATCAAGTGAGGGTCTGGAACTAAATAAGTTAATTGCACATAAACTAAAGAATTACAGTAATATATTCTCCTGTAGTTACACAGAAGTGTGGCTGTTATCACCGTCACCTCACCACAAGTGGATTCCTCGTTCGAATCCCAGCTGGGGCTTTTGTGTGAGGAGTTTGCATGTTCTCCCCGTTTATCTCTGCCCATCATTTAAAAACATGCATGTTAGGTAAATCTGTGCGTTTAAATTTCCAGTAGGAGTGAGTGTGAGTGTGTTTGGTTGTGTGTCTTGTTTGTTTCTGGGTGTCCCTATGATGGACTGGAGACCTGTTTAGGGTGTATTCTGCCAACTGCCTAATGGCAGCTGGGATACAAACCAGCCCCAGATTATATTGTGAGGCATATCAGTGGATGCAATTACTATAGATGCAATGTAATTGTTTACTTTTAGGGAAAATTTAAGGAAAATTAAAGTTTTTGAAAATCTGAGGGGTTGATTTATCGTTCTTATTGGTCAAACTCGTTACATTTTCTAGGTGAATGTGAGCCTTTCCTTCCAAAAAGGTTTAGGTTCGCACCACGTGTACAAAATGAAAACACAGTTGCTGGATCACTTTAAATCTGTGGGCGGATTAAGCATGTCTGACACCTAGAAAAAGATAAAAAATGGAAAATATGGAGTCCCAATTTCACTGTAGATGAAGTCGTATGGTGGCTCTGCTCCACACCCATTTATTTGGCACGTGAACTCCTTCTTTAGGGTTTTAAATCTGTTTGGCTGAAGCTGACTTTTATCAATCAAATGTATTATTAGTGAGGGACCTATGCATTTCAGCCTTATTAACATGGGTAACATTCATCATGTTCATGAGTTAGCTCTCCTTCAAGGTCATTAAGCGCCATAGACATTTGCAAAAAATATGTGAGAAGACTTAAAGGGTTGGCCAAACATGCAATTTACAGATTTTCAGTGTATACAGTACCAGTCTCCCAAACTTTCTAACCTATTTGGAAAACTTTTGCTATGCAATATAAATAAAGAAGTATAATTTTACATAAAAAGAAATGCGAAATGATGGAGATTCCTATATAAGACAGTTTTTTAATTAATAATGATAAAAATACTACTAATAATAATGAATACCACTAAAGACAGCTTCTTTCACAACAGAAGGTAACAGCACAGTTCACACTCAACAGGAACTGAATGAAACAGGAAAGAATGAGGTTTGCCAAATGTGAGATGCGTCCGTAAGAGCAGAAGAATGATAAAAAGCCGTGGGGACGTAAAAATATTTTGTGTCACAACAAAAGCCTCCGTGCAATTTCAACAGGAAACACGTTGACCTTTGTCTCCACCAGAACCCTATGTCTTCTATCACAATGGTATTACAGGACAGTGACTCATGAATGACAGGCTCAGGAAGAGACAACATCCACAATTCACACAGGATGCTTCAGGAAAAACAGGCAGGCTCTAAGTGGACAGCTAATGTTACAGCTGTGCAGATTTCCACTCACCTGGATCTGGTTTAATAAGATGCTTTTGGTCATAGAAATAAGTACAGGAATTGGCACTAACCTGTGCTGCAGGAAATTGGTCTGAAAGTTCATATGGTTCTTCTGGAATCCATTGTCTCTGCTCCAAACACCACAGAATCTATTTAGGGCAAACATTAAAAACAGTTTAACTTGACCTCATCAGCTGTTTAGTCGTGTAATGTCATGGCCTGCCAAACCTCCATACCCATTCAAAAGAGAGGATCCAGCAGCCACGTGCTATTCCCAGCAGGATGTTGAGAGTCCGCCTGTGTCCCCCAGACACCACATGAGTTGTGCTCTCACACACTCGGTCAACAATTGAAAAACCACCCAGTGCTTTCACCACCTGAACCACCGTGTGCTGCTTCCTACGAGAAGTGAGCATGTTAGATACCATCTGACAGGAACAATTGCACAGGTCATCTGTTTGCATATTTTTTCACCTAATAATGTTTCATGAAACTGACATTTGTGTAATATTGAACAAGCAGAACTTACTCAGTTGGCATGCTTGTCATGACCAGTGTTCTCATGTTCTGAAAAAATATGAACCATAAAAAATGGTCAGTGATATGTACATACCCAACTAATTGTGAGCCGTCAGTCATACAGCGTTTAGACATGTCGGGTAAGGTATTGTTCTTGGGTACTTCTCAGCCTCACATTAAGAACAATAAACAATATTCTGTCACATCCTCCACATATTTGGCAGTGAAATATAAACAGAGCAGCTCAACAGTGTTGATAAAAACATAGTCGTTTGTGTTTTATCAGAGCAGGAATCGAAGGGTGGAATCTGTTTTCCAGTACTATGATTATATGGGTCACAACAAACACTACATTTACCAGCGGAATAAATGCAAACTCAAACATAAAGGCAGCAAGCTGAGAAGAAATGTCAAACTGAACCGGACATGTATTTGTACCCTGATAGCTGCAGCCCATAAAGACAGCTATCATCGACACAAACAGCTCTGTGACAGAAACAAACAGGACCACCAAGCCCTTTTCCTGCCACTCTGATATCTGTTCTCACAGCTGAAAGTCAGGGGTTAAGGCCTGCTGAGCGCAAAGGTGTCATAACAGTCTACAAGACACACCCATGAGTCAGATATTCATGTTAGCCCTGACATGGCAAGCTGAGAGGTCACCTAGTTGATAATATCCCTGCTGGATTATTACTTCCTTTTGGTTGTTCTGTCGCTCAAATGTTTTATAATCCAGTTTTAATGAGCTACGAAAGGTTTATGATTTGTTATTGCTTCGTGGAAAGAAAAAAAAAAACGGTGCTCATTTTAAGTATAAATAAAACTTATTCAAATGTAGACTGCTCTTCTGAAAGTTCCTCTATAGGGACTCTGCTGTATGTGCAGGACATATTTTGGCAGCAGCACAGGAATAAGGCACAGCGGAATGAGCGGCACATAATGAGCCTCTGACTAGGCTGAAAGGCTCCAGAGCACAAACAAAGGAAATTCTTCACCGTATGACTGGGTCTTCATGACGGCTACTGTTTGGTGCCCACTGAAACTAACACTGTTCAGATAATCAAAGAGAAATAAAGGGCTTAATCTCTGCAAAGCCTGAGATTTAATGGACTGTAACAGCCAAACACAAAAAGCAGTTAAGTAAGTGTAAATGTCAAAGTACAGCTTTCCACATTAAAGACCAACTTACATTTAGAATTCCAATTAGTTGAAAGGTGAGAGAGAATTAAAACACATTAAAGCCAAGTTTACAACTTCATCAAATATACCCATTAATGAACCCTAAATAGCTTGATTGTCATTGTTATTAAAATTCTTTAACAGTGATTATGTCAATGATTCTGTGGTTTCAAAATCAGAACTGCAATAGAGCTTGGATTTTCCAAATGCTTTCACTATTCACTATTTCCTGTCAAAATTTCTGATTTATTCAACCATCTTATTATTCATATAACCAGGAAGAACAATATGTGACTAAAAGCTTTAATGGAAACTTGACTATAATAATCCATACTTGAACTTTATTTATTTTATTAAATTTTTTAAAAAAGCTTGACATTGCCACAACGTAACATTAACCCTTCAAATATCAGACTGCATGCCAGCAATATAAATATTCATTATGTTATATAACAGTGACAACAAAATTACATTAAAAGCTGTGTTTTCTTTCCACTGTTCAACATTAAAGATCTTCATTACAAGTTTAAAATGATAAAACTTAAAAATACCACCTGAAAAATATTCAACATACGGACACACTTTTGATATTACAAGACCAGTAGACCGGCTACCGCATCTGTGATCGGATCATAATAACATCAACTGTTAAAGGTCCCTGAGGACATCACGTTCGCTTCTTTCATTTTTCAAATGACAGCTTGTTGAGGTTACCAGTGTAACGAAAACAGAGCTGCAGGTGCATTTCACAAGTAAGGAAGTTGCAATACCATCACAGAGCCTAAACAAAGGAAATCCTCAGGAGCAGACAGAAACATCTTATCGAGATGCATCAAACGCCTGCAGTTATGGAAGTGTATGGCCCTAAAGAGGAAAGGCTTGCACAAACACAGCTGATGTTTAGTTTCCATACAAAACTTCCTATATCACAGACATTTACATTTTCTCTACACTGCGTTCCATCTCGCATATCTCTGTAAAGTAGGATGACAAACAATTCACCACACAACACTCGGGATAATAAACATAGCTCAGAGAGGAGGGCAGCCCACCTGCCTATTGGAAGGTGATGCTGTGAACTCTGACTTTGAACAATAGACAGAATCCAAAAATTTCCTTGAAACATTCATCAATATATTAGTGTTTGACTGATAAAAACAAACAAACTTTTCCCTTATATCTCCAGTAAATCCGCACACTTCCCACTGATGACTTTATACATGTACATATCATTTATGACTGCTTATCCACCACACTGTACAAATGGAAAGAAATTAAGGTCTTCTTACCTTTGTTTTGTTAACCATTGTCTGAAGACTTAAGCAGAGTTGCTTTTTGCGATTTTCTTCAGTTTCAGAGGAGACCTCTGTGAAACCAGCTGCAACCGTACATTCATTTCCTCCACCTACATTTGAAAACAACGGGACCGATTTAAAAGAGAGGAGCAGGTGGGTGGGGGCAGACAAGCAATCTTACAGCTGGCATTAAAAGGCTGGCGTATGTTTATCTTCTTACCCCTGGGGGGAAACTAATTGCTTAAAATTAAAACTGAGGCACTTTGTTACAGTTGCTTACACTCAAACAACTTCAACATGAATTAATAATTCTTCTTTATGTTTTTAATCTTAGACTTAAATTTGTATCTATGTACAAAATGATGATATACCAACGTTACTGTCTTACAGTAAATAAATAAAACCTACATTTGCTTTCCAGGCTCTAGGGTTTAGATCCAAGCCTGCCTTTTGGAAAATTGAATTCCCACCTCTAATTCAGGGTGAATTCAGATTTACACATAGGAAACATTCTCCATCTATACATCTGCTGTAAGCCCTTCATCCTTTAAATGAGAGGTGGAAATTATGCCAGATGCTATGTGATGAGAGGAACAAATTAGACTTTTTAATCTGGATGTTAAACACCAATTCTTTTTTCTTTTTTTTTTTTAAATGTTTTCATTCACCAACCCAGAGACAGTCACCACAACACAGAGGGAAAAAACATCCGTTTCTATGAATGATTAAAGGCTGTATAACTGAAAAAACACATTCAGAGGGTCTACTGCCTTGATGCAGCCAGCTAGAGTTCAGGTCGCAACTTGAAACCCTTTGTTGCCCGTTTTTTCCTCACACTGCTCCTTTCCAATTTACCTACCGTCAAGGGCACTGAAAATTTGAAATAAAAGTGGGGTGCGTGTATCTAAAATTTAAATCCAGATTAAAAAGTCTCAATTGTACATGGTGTTTTTTAATTCATCTCAATGCAAAATTCAAAAACAAAACTTCTGCTTTAAGTTTAAGCAGTAAATCTCTTACAGATCCCCTTTAATTCTTCCCTAAAATAACTCAAGTCAGTTTTTCTGAAAGCTAATATGACTAAGGAATAACACACACATATCATTATAGATAGTGGTACACATACAATTTCCACCATTGTTAAAGCTCCATCGATGATACTATTCTCAAACCAGAACACTAAAATGACAAGAAACGTGTTGAGTTCATTGTTACTGATATCCTTGTTACTCACTTTCCACAGTGTGAGAAAGAACAGCGAAATCAGAGTGTTTCTGCTGCTCAGTCTCTGTGGCATTCTCTGTTGGCAATGAGGGCGAATCTGGTTTGAATGCAGACCTCCATTTCCCCTCATCAATTTTAGCTGTACTGGTGCTTGAAAGTGCCAAGGTGCTTTGTCTTCGCCTTTTACTCAGTGTTAGATTGTCTCTGGGGTTATCTAATTCTGTGAGAGATGTTTTTTTATCCTGCTGCACACTTTGAGGCTCACTGACTTCATTGGATTGCCGTTGGACATTTTTGCTACTCTGACTTTTCTCTGGTTTCTGGGTTTTTTTGCCATTAGGTTCAAATCCAAAGCTTTTGCTTCTTTGTTTCCTCTTCTTTGGGGGAGAGTCCAGCTCAAAAGGGATCTGAATGGTGCTCTCCATGGGTAGATTAGGCAAAATGGCCTTTTTGCGGTTCGCTGGAGAGAAATAGTCCTCAAACACCTCTCCTTCAGTGGAATCAGAAAGACCACTTTTGCATTCACTGGAAAGAGTAGCAGATTGTACCAATGCAGAAAGTGAAGATCTGCTTCGTTTGGGTGTCCTGCGCTCCATTTTCTGTGACGGGGTAGAAGCTGCCTTTGACCGTGCAGAAGCAGTATCAGCTGGCATCGCTAATGAAAGGCAACCCAAAGATTTCACAAAGGCAGGATTGATGTAGGATCCAGTGTCTGTAAAGGATTTAGTATCTGAAATGTTTTGTTGTCCCTTTTTAAATACATTAGGTGATTTAGTCTGGGACTGTTTTTGTTCTGTATGAGCCTTCTTGTCAGACCAATCCTGCAAAGGACTCTCTAGAAAGTATTCACATTTGAATTTTTCTGCAGCCTTTTTCCTGGCCGAACTTATTCTTGGCTTTGTTTGTTTATTCCCCTCTTCATCTTCTTTGTACTTAAAGTCGGGACAATCGGGCTCGCTTGAAATCCGTTCTGGCACATCATGGCAGGGTGAGAACCCGGGCTTTCCAGAGTGTTTAAAACAGCCAAGCTCTCTCCCGTTCGAATGTGATCTCCCCTCTTCCTTGTCAGGTGAGCAACCAAGTTCAGCAACTGAAGCACAGGAATCATCATCAGACTGGTCATCTACTGCAAGTTGGAGAAAATAATAAAATAAAACAAGAAGATGAAATACAGTCAGTAGTAATTGAATCATAAGAATTTGAGCTAGTCTTAAATATACTGCTCACAGTGACTTTTACAGGTACTGTCTTTCACTGATTCCAACACCAAAAAACAACAGGCACTCATTTTTCACAAGCTCACACATCCAGATTGCACACTACACACCCACTGTGAAACTGTGAGGGGTGAAATAAACAAGATGCTTGCAGAGAACTGTATATAGTACGATACACAGAGATGAATATTTTTCCTAGCAATGTTGAGAAATTACAGCTTCAAAAAGCAGCACTGTTGTAGATTCTACTAATATATTCTGTTTTTTTTTTTCAAAACCGTCTTACAAGTGGCTTCATGTGAGTTTATGTCAATACAACTGATGCAAATTATGTCTGACAGTCCCTGTCAATCTTTCATCAAGAAATTAAACTTCCTTTTTCAGCTCAGCATTGCTATGCTTTTTTTCCCCTCACTGACTGTGATGTTAAACACACATAGGATGCCTGTAGAGCACAACACCGGTGGATGTCCCATTCACTTAGATTTAGCTCACCGACAGTTCAGCATCACAAAAACTGAGAAACCTCAATAAAAAAAAAAAGAATGCAGAATAAAACACAGAAGAAACTTTAGGGACCACCGTCTGACCTTTGAAAGACGCAATATAAAAATACCCAGTGGTTGGTGGCAAATAGTTAATACCAAGTGCTCTTACACTTAAATTTGAAAACAGTTGGTGTGCTCCCAAGAGAAGGCTTCAGTCCGGTAGGCGAGCAGGATTCAGCCATCTGTGAAGCTGCAAGGCATTGACATTTGATTTACTCTGCTGCCATTCCATGAGTTCTGAGATGTTTAAATTATATTTCAAATAAAAAAAAACAATAAAGATGCAGCCTCTCATACCAGTAGGTGAAAGGTTCTCCCGTTTGTCTTTCATGTCTTTCAAACGTCGCGCCATGTAATCTGACCTTTTCAGAGCAGGACTATAGATTATTCCATTCTCCTCATCAATAATTATGGGCGACATTTCAGTAACTGAGAATAAAAGAAGCATGAGACGATTCATTGCATGCCCTCGTTAGAAAACCATCCCAATGCTGTTAAAACTGCTTACCAAGAGGTTCTTTTGGAGCCAGATCCTTCATCATCTTATCTAATTTTTTCCTCATACGCCAGTCATTTTCAGTCGTCTTCTCTGGAGAATCTTTGGGCAACATGCAACGATGCTGCATGAATCAAAACCAGAAAAAGTTTTGAAAGGGAAGCAAGCAGAAATGATGACGGGCAACTGCAGTCTTTCCATCTGAGCATCAGGAGATGAATAAACATATAAACATGTGCTTTGAATTATTAGCAGATTTTCAAGGAAACATTTTTTCATGGGTATCTTTTCAGACAAAAACAAATAAAATTCAATGTTTTAAATGCATTCAAATTATTATAAAACTGGCTTAATTTTGCAAAATTAGAGTTCCATCAAGTACATAGGTATAATAATGCTAGACATTGCTTTTCCATATGCACTGAAAGTAAACAATAGATCTTACATCAAAGCATCTCATCATCCTTTGAAATATTAAAACTGAAAACTCTGAAATTCAAATTTCATCAAACATAGAGGTCTTCAGATCTTGTTTTTTGCAAGAAAGGACGGGGTATTTTGAGATTAACTTATTTTTAAATCCTAGTAATGGTTCTGGTTCATCAACTATTGCACATATACAGGCCTGTGTTTGTGTAATAAAGCAGCTTTCAGCCAATCAAATACAGATTTGTATACATTTGGAACCACTGAGATCTTATGAGATAACAGAAAGATTTGCTTTATTACATCACAGTAAGATAATTTAAGCCTCTTTCATACATTGGTTGTGCTCAAAGACCTGCCGTGTAAGAGGTTAACAGTTTTATCATGGTTAGTGGTTCTTTCATATTGGCTCCCTGATGTAAGCAGGGTGTCAGACGGTGTCCCTCCATCCATCCAGCCTGTCCAATCTTAATTAAGCGAGTGTTAAATAGGCCTTAGACAGAGCTTAAATATTATCACAAGCTTTAAACAGACAGATAAAAATTCACTTACTTTCCTGTTCTTCATCACAGGATTGCTTTCATCATTTAAGGCTGGAAACAACTTCTCATCCGCACGTACACCATCATCATAACATCTGAAAATATGTCAACAAAAATAGCTGACTACAACACTTCACTAACAATATAACTGCTTTAAGCTTAAACAAATTATTCTTACCTTCCTACCCACAGAAAAGAGACAAGCTGCACCTCACTTTTCTTAGCTTTCCTCCATGTGGCCAGATGACCATTGTTGAACACGACATGAGTGACTTGTTTATTGAATCTTTGTGATACCTATAAAAAGATAAGCCATTTGAGTTTTGTAGTGTTAATGCACCATCAGTCTGTAAACATTAAGTTTCTGAAAAATGTAATCTGACCTCAGCACCCATTTCTTGCAGTTGCTGAACAAATGGTTTTGAGTAGTTTGCTCTTTTGTCTGATGACCAAACATCAACATAGGCGACAACATCTGCAGACACATTGATTTAAGTCATACAATAGAACCACAAGCAGTAAGATTCATTTTGAATTTGTTGCAAAACTGAATTCGATTGTACCTTTAAGAACTGTAGACCTGTCATTTGTGGTCATCACTGGTCTCTTTAGCTTGAAGATACAATAGCTAAGAAAACAGAAAAGTTAGAGTGCATTTTTTAAAACATTGATAGCTAGCAGAATTCTTCTCATTGAAATAATACAGAATCACACATTTGCCTGTCATGCTGACAGAAAGGAATAATTCTATTTACATGTCATAAGACAGGACGGTCATTAGTGAAACTCTTTGATAAACGTAATAATATCTTTGAACAAAATCAGTATTTCATGACAATGGTTTCCTAAAAGCTTATCCTGTTCGGCAGTACGTAACAGCTTTGTCCCAAAAGAGTGAAAATAACTTATCTTAACCAGAAATTCTCAGGCTATATTACTTTACTATTCATCTGTGAATGTATTATTATAATCCAATGCCATTATTACCATTATAAATAAAACATAACGTAACAAAGAGAAGTCAACATTTGCTATCTAAACCGACATACAACTATTTACGTGTCAACATACTTAAAAACAGAAACATTTCTGACTTAAGTGTACTTGAAACTTCAAACAAATACCACCAACACTGTTGCTAATTTATATTTTTACGATATAACCTGGCGTGTCCCTGCTAATTGATCTAGTTAGCAAATTAATGACCACCAACTTAGCATTGCGCAACGAGGAACAGGGAGTAATAGTTCCGTAATCTTACCTCTTTTAAAGTGTTTGTACTACAAAGCTTTAACAAGTTATCTGCCAGTGCTTCTTTGTATTTCCCGTGTACTTACTTTATGTGTCAGCAAGTTTTGAAGTGCGCGTTACCAATAACTAACTGACTACAATGTACATCATTGGCGCGTGCAGTTTGTATTGCAAGGGATTCTGGGAAACAATATGCCTATTGGATGACAAGAAAATACGTCACTTCCGTCAAAGATAGTGACGGGTCAGAGGTTAAATGCCTCCTTACGATGAGCTCTAATAAGTTTGCAGTTTACCTTCGTTCTTGTCCGAAGGAGGTTCCAAGTAACTATTGGCTCCTCGATATACTAGTGTGAGGAAACTTTGATTTGGAAAAAAAAAACTTACTTTTATTTTTTTTTCTGAGTTACTTTTCATTTTTTGTCCTGCATATAGTCAAACACGAAAAAATGAATGAGGAAAGGTGTTAGAGGTAGTTGTAGTTTATTTATAAGTTACAGCTTGCAGGATAATTAAATCATTCAGATAGGCAGACTCCAGTTACACACACACATCAAAATCAAGCAGATTTACAACAAAACAGAAAATACTTTGACCTCAGCCACCAACCCCAAATATAAACATATAATGTAAAAATTGCCTGCAACGACAAAACTCACTCAGCTAATTGAACAACGGTGAAAAATAAACACTTTTGAATATTTTAGATGCATTAAAAACAAACAATGCTTATTTTTTGTGTAATGCAAAGGTTTTCTCACAGAATTCCTGGAATGATTTAAAAAATGGAAAATAAGTAAGGGAATGTGAGAATCTGACAACAGCAGTTTAAAACAACTTCGTAATGCTTTCAGTGTGAATTTTACATCCAGAAATAGATTAATTCAAATATTTTCTCTATTAATGACGTGTATAATTTTGAGACACTTAAGGATACAATACTGTATTACACTATTTACTTTAAATCACAGACTAAACAAAGGTAGTCCAACAACTGCACAGTCTATGTTACAACATTCTTATATAGCGGCATGCTTTATGTTATATCATCAAAATCAGACAGAATTACTCCTGCACTGAAGAGGCACAGAAATGCGAGACACTTCCATGTGCACCGTTGACATGGGGAAGTGCTCACACTCTTCTTCTATTCGGAAACAGTGGCAGTGTAGGAGAACCTCTCGTACTTCTTGGCGAAAGTTTGAGTTGAGGAAGCCATAGATGATAGGGTTAATGCAAGTGGAGGACATGGCCAGCAAGTGACAGAGAGAGAAAAGAAGGTTGTGATGACATATTGGCAAAGCCTCCAGGTTCCAGTCTGCCACAACGTTAAAAATGGTGAGTGGAAGCCAGCAAAGAGCAAAGGCCGTTATAAGCGCGACCAGCATGATGTTGATTCGTCGACTGTGGGACACCCGCTGGTTCTCAGGGATCCTGGCCCGGTCCAGCATGTCTTTGCGGTGGCGAAGGCGCACAAAAACCCTTACATAACAAAGAAGGACTAATAAAAGTGGACCACAGTACTGGGACAGCAAGAGCCATGTGGTGTAAGCAACCCTATGTTCCTGTGATGGCCAGTGCTCGACACAGGCTTCCATGTGTGGAGAGGTGGGCACATAAGAAAAGAGGGAGCGGTACAAATGAAGAGGCACAGATGAACTTTTGTTTGAATATGAGACAAGTCGAGGCAAAGATGCATTGAGATCAGCATGAGGAGATGGCTGTTGATGAAGTGGTAAGGCTACATTGGTGTAGGGTTCATTTGTGAGAAGCTGAAAAGCAAGAAAAGGTGTGGAGGTGATGCCAGCTAATATCCAAATAACAATGACTGCCATGTAGGCCTGAGGAATACTCGGTTTCCATCCGGAGGGGTTGATGATGAGCTGATGCCTTTCTAAAGCAATGAACACCAGCGACAGCACTGATACAGTCACAGACACACATTGGATGAATGGCACCAGGCGGCATAACAGTGACCCAAACACCCAGTGATCCATAATTGTGTATATGACAGTGAAAGGGAGGCAGAAAATGCACACCAGAATGTCAGAGAACGACAGGTTGCAGATGAAAATGCTGGTGACATTGACTTTCTCTCTGCGATGGGCAATAATGCAGATGAGTCCGATGTTCCCCACCAGCCCCAGCACCATTGTGAGGCTGTACCACACGACTAGACATGCTGTGAGGATAGGAGACATTTGGCACTGCTCATCATCCCCCAGAACAGAGAAATCTGAGATGAGCTGGGTCACGTTCTCAGGCCATTCCTGCATCACGTCATCACGAGCACTTTCCTGCTCCCGTGGTATGGAATATAGAGGGGTGGAGGTGTTGAAGAACTGTGGTGATGTTGACAAAGAGGGTTGGCTTGTGTTGACACTAAAAGACATGTCACCAAGACCTGAGTGTCTCTAGCTCCTTGGATCTAATCATCCATTCCAGTGCTCTGAAAACGTGCATCTGAGACAAAGAGAAAGAAGGGGAGATATGAGAAGCTTTACTTTACAATAACAATATATCCCATTGTGAAAATGGTCTGTTCATGATACTGAGAGAAGTAATAAGTGGAGGAAGTATAGCAAGCCAATCCAGTGTCTGAGTAAGTTAAATCAAGGAAAACAGAAAACAAATCATTAAACACTTGTTAAATGAGCTGATCAACAATTAAATGTTGCACAGATATTCACAGTTCACAGAACATGCACAGAGACACGAAAATTGGGGTAATTTTCAAAGAGCCATAACACAGATAACTTTTTTATTAGATGTTGACTGATATTTCAAACATTCATGTTCACGTTGGATCCAAATAGAGGGTTTAGCAGAGCTTTGCAGAGTAACAGCACAGATTAATTTAGATTCCGAATAGAGAGGTGTGTCAGCTTTGCAAGAGCTCAGACTAATGCACACATTATGCAAAATTATGTAAAATGCTAAATGGGTTCAATAACTCAAGTGTCATGTTACCCACTAAGACAAGTGGGAGATGCAAAATGACTGGAACTGTGTAAGTAATGTTAATACTGTATGTAAAGACGTTGGTAATTAGTTATGTGGCCTAAAACTTTATGATAACAAGAAAAATTATAATAAATAACTCAAATTATTAGGTAAGTATTTTTGCATAACTTCTAAAATGAAAATCACATTTAATTAAATTGACAAATTTTGTTTATATATTTGACATGAAGATTAACAAAGTACTGCAGAGATTCAGAATGATATAATGTTCAAAACCTTTAGAAATGCTAATTGAAATAAGGGAGAACACTAAATCATGTTTAATTGTTAATTTTTTCATTTGCTTTTCATTTGTTATCTGATGACACCAACACAAGAAATCAGTAACTAAAAGAAAAAAAAAGCTAAATTTGCATAACTTATCCTATATCCTATGTATTTGAATCCATGAACCATATGATGGTTTCATGTTAGACCTCACCTTTAGGTGGAATATGTCAAACAACATGAGCATAATCACTGTAAACATGTCTACATTTCTAAAGAGGCAGTCATTGTGTTAAAGTCACAGGCTATAAAACGGAATGACAGAGATACGGCATAATATCTTCATGACAGTTATATTTCCATAAGCTTACATCTGACAACTCTTAAGATGCAAGACTTGTCAGTTCAGTGCCCACATTTCACGGGGAAATAATAACTAAGTGACAGTAAAATTGCTGTGCGCATGCTAGAAGACAGGCTCTAACTTGTATTCTGTTCTTGATCACAGCGAATATGTGTCAAAGGGCATGACATTGTCAGGGTCCTAAAAATGGATTTTTTCCCCCGTAACTGCATTGTGAGACGAAATGAGACTGTCACTTTCCATTAACGGCACCAGAATTTTGCTATCAGTCATTTCACACTGCATCATTACTAACCTATTCTGTCAGTGTGTTGAGTGAGCTGCAGGCAGGGTGGCACAGCATTGATCATCCTTTTGTTAGGGGAGGAAAAGCAAGTTTAATGTCATCCGCAACCAGACTTAATAGCCCACTCAACAAAAATGGGGACTCAAAACCACTGGCCAGAGAAAAAAAAAGCAATAAGCTGAACACTTTTGAGCACTATCACAAAAGAGAAACTTGACAATGAAGGATTCTCATCCAGCTAGCAGTTGTGTCATTGTGGCATCATTCTTGAGGTAAATCTCTGCAGGCTAAGGAACACCATGACCTGGCTCCATTTGGTCCTTTGTCCACCATGTCTCTGAAAATGTTAGATGGATGAACCAATGCCTGAAAGTTACTTTCCTTGGACCATGTTCATCTTGGGTTTCTCTCTTAAGATCTTTTTAGGAGGCTTTGCTATTCAGTGAACAGGTTTGCACTGACCAACCCATCAACACTGCCTTGTTTCATAGTATTTTGTCTCATCACACTTTGATTTCACACATTCTTTGATCAAGGTTATGCATCACTGACATCACAATAATATTACCTCCAATATAAACAGCTCTATCATACTTTGACAGGAAATGATTTTTTTTTCATCTGTGAAATATTAGCACATTTGAATTCAATTTAAATGAATGCAACTAATGGATTAGACTTCTACATCGTATGTCTAAAATGGTAAAATCAAAGACGGGTGGGCAGGGCGTGTTTTAATGATGCGCGTTCCTCCTACATGTTATCTAGAAACAATTTTCTCTCTATTTTCCTCCTGCCTGTAGAGGATCAGAATAACGGCAGCTGGCACCGTTACGTGTGCTCAACCTGAGATAATGACCCGAGCCTCATTGTTCTCTGCTGGGGGGTGTCAGGGACTGTGGGTGATCCCTCTAAAGATCTTCCCCTCTGGGAATACCGTTATTAAATTTCTTGCTGTCACATTTCCACACACTATAAAAAAAAACATGCAAATTAGCCACACATTTTTCCCTGGTTTGCTTTTCACATCCTCAGAAATGCCCGTTGTTGAGGGCTTTTGTTTCAATGCAATCCCAAAAACATCTGTAAACAAAACGACACCCTGTACAGCTGCAGCGAAGCTTCAAGATGACAGTGGAAAACAATACAGCAAGCATTTCTGAAATGATTCAATTTTAGAAGATATTGACTTTCCTTTACAAATCTCATTAGCTAAATCAATAGAGCACCGTTGCCTGTAAAAGAAAGAAAGGACTCACGTGTGGTGCTGGATGAATAAAGAGTTTCTGTGGTGGAAAGAGGTCTGGAGACAATTCTTTGAACAGGTGTGAATCCTCAGGGATGTGAGCTGAACATCATAATAAGCAGAGCGCTTCTGTCATAGACGGCAGCGAGTGGAGAACAGCAATAATTGGGCTGTTTGAGCTCTTTGGGTACCTGAGACCCTCCGAGTGCCGAGCTCTGCTGTCACATAGTGGCAAAATTATTCTATTACATCTTGAGATTTCTGAAAGTAGTGTCGACGAAGCATCGCGCAGACAAGCAGAGCTGAAGGAGAAACAGTACATTGTTTCTTAAACAGGGTTACAGGGATTTGTCTTGTCTGACTTCAGCACAATCTCAGCAGAAAAAGATATCTTATCAACACCCAGCTGTCAGCCGTAGGGAGGCCTACAAAGCCATCACTAGGGGGCCGAGAGACACAAACAAATGAAAACAAAAGCATTCCTAACAAACTTCTGTAGTTACAAACATTAGAAAATGTTATCTTTGGGACAGGATGATGGGAATCAGAATGAAAGGGAGATAATTTCAATTCCATTGGGAAAAATGTCAGTCCAATTATTTGTTTGCAAGCAGGGGTGTTAAATATTTATATTTAATCACAACATACAATTACATATTTTCATATTGACATATTTTCCTGAAAGAGAAGGATTTTTCTTTTTCAAATCCAGGTAATAGTTCTTCTCTGTTCTTAGAATCATATTTGTTTGCTGGTAATGGGTAAACAAAAGGTTGTATTTGGTAGGAGAGGAGGACTCCCAGCTAGCTGCTGCTCTTCTTAAATTGGGAAGTTTTGATCATTTTCTCTTGGAAATTACTTTTTGACAGTAGCACATTTATTGTCCTTATTCATCTGGGAAAGCACCTTTTAAAATCTCAGTCATATTTCTTAAACTTTTGAATAACCACAGTATTTCACTCTTTCTGAAGGAATAGGGTTCCAGGTTTGATGGGAGGATAGAAATACAAATACTAACTTTTATATCATGTTAATAAAATTGATATTAGATCACAACCCTACTTACTCAAACCCTTGATTGTGCAAAACCATGCAGCTCTCCATCTTCATCAACACATTCTTTAATCACTACTGTTCAGAGAAAGTGCTGACTAACAAACTTATCAGTCTGCTAAATTCATAGCATGGCAGGTTAAAACTGTGTCTACTGATTATTGAAGTGCGGTTTTTATAGTTATTATTAATATCTATTCATATA
>JABUIW010000010.1:7974577-8164807 GCA_013363375.1 Menidia beryllina
TAAGCATTTTCCAAACATATTAAAGAAGAAAAATATATATTTCAGAAAAACTCTCACTTCCACTTTATCATACAACTCATCTCCCTGAGAGGGGTGTTCATAATAAATCACCTTTGGGAGGGTTTTTCAAATCTCTGCTCTCTAATGCGTGGAAGAAGCAGTCACAGTGACACAGGGCGAAAAGACCCAGCCGACAAATGAGAACACGAAGAGAGATCTGGAGAAGAATAAAAAGAACATGTGAACATGAAGTGGGATTTTTTTTTTTCTCTGTAGTGAATCATTGGCTTTCTCCTTAGTAAATTTAGCCCATTACGAACTCTTATCATGTCATTAACGTAGACATAGAATAACTTGATATGTACAAATTACATAGTTCTGTCCGCAGCTTAGAATGATTCTAAATTCATTACATGGATAAATAACATTTAACTCAGTCTGTGAGGCTCTGCGAAACGTAACATATAAACAATGACAACTGGAAGTCTTTGAATACATATCCGTACACAAATAAAAGAACATATGGTCCAAAGTCAACAAAAAGGACAATTTCTTTATTTCAAAAAAAGATACACTGACAATGATTACATATTCTCATAATGTTAGAGTCAAACGCATACCATCTTCAGAAGGAGACTTTGTGTGTGTGCGGAGTCCTCTATGATGGCTTACATTAAGGCGAGCACACCTGCAAACCTTTACTGGCAATATGAATTGTGTGCACCAACATTTGTTTTAAGGAGGGACAGCAATTGTGTTGATATTGTAGATTGAAGGCACACCTATAATATAACTTTTAGTCATGCTATGTGCAACATGCTACAGTAGTTAATCCCCCCCATCGCCACAAAGCTATTAGAATGTAAAAAAAAAAGAAGTTTGGATCGGCCATTGTAAACATTACACTCTTCGGCTTTTGTCTACAAGCTGCTAATAGCTGATATCAGAGAGTTATTTTCAATACAAACTTATACCATTAATCATAAGTGAAAAAATATAACTACATACTAACAAGCTGAATGGTTGGTTAGTAAGAGTTTAACTGTGAGTGTACGTACCGTATCTCCACCACCTAAAAAGATGACTATTGATTACAAAACAGTTTTAAAGCTAAATTAGTGGAAGAAAATGTTGAGTTTTTGGTAAATTATTGTTTGTGGGGTTTTTCTTTCCACAGTGAAAGAAACAACCCCCCCTGGGAGCACTTCCAAAAATCAAAACAACTTCAACCCCCTTCCCCACATCCATCACATCAATATGTAAAGTGACAAAAAACATTTAAACCACCATAATGTAAACTCTAAAGTTGACAATAAAAATAATAAAACTGATTCATATTTTTAAAAAGTACATCTTCAGCATGAGTTCCCATTATAAAAACAAACATTCAGTTCTTCTAATTCAATTAAAAAAAATTGTTGAACATGGTGAAAATTCATTTGACTGTTATGACGGGAATATGCTTGATAAGACTCCACAAGCTTAATCGGGTACCTTTCAGTGTTTCTTTTCCAGCCAAACTGGAAAGAAACAAAGATGTTACAGTGCAGAGAATATCATTCGGTTCCTGTACAATTTATGACAAGTTCTTCATGAAAAATGGTACAGAGATCTTTGCTTTGAGACAAAGGCATTTCTTTCTAAGCTTCTACATTGTTGTCAAGCTAAGCGAGCCAGCCAGCTGTAGCTTCATATTTAGCTTGCAGAGATATTACTGGTGTCACTCATTTAACCTAAATCCCTGCATAAAAGTATGTTTCCTTACACTGTGCAAAGAATTCTTATAAACCTGAGGACAAACATGCACAGATTTCCTTTGGTCAAAAGAGAGAGAAACTATATTGTGTTTAATAAATTAGAGAGTTTTTCCATTGAGGCACACTAGTACAGACCAGTCATCCAATCAGAGTTTTCATGAAGGCAGGTTTGTTGAAGGGCCAGTTGTACTGGTTAGGTACAGGTCCATTCACATTGCACTCAAAAAAGGAGAACATGGGAAACCAAATGCGAGCCCTGCGGCTGTGCTGGTAGGCCCGGGTGTTGGCCAAGGTGTGGTAGTACAAGAAGAGCCGAGTGGTGATGTAGAAAGCAATGAACACGTCGATGGAGTAGTGCTCATGGGCCGCGAGGATGAAAAAAATACCAAAGAGGTTTAACACCCAGGAGATGGTGTGAATCATATTCCAGTTTCGTGGTGTGTCTGCAAATGACACAAGTCGTCAAAAGGACAGATCTAGTGATAGGATTGTTTTTCTATCTAAGATTTTATGTGCATCCGAAGGCCCAAGCTCATTTCTTCCTACATGAGTTCCACACAAGTACAATGGGAAGCATGTCCCTTAGTAATGATAAATACTGCTGTTTCATCTTATTTAGAATTGTTGTTCGATATGCTTTTCTGCTACTTACCGTTGTTTAATATGAAATGTGTTTTATTATTTTATTTATTCCTAAATGGAATAAATTTGAAAGTACAAAAACGGTGTTAATTGAAATCAATTAGCTCTTTCAAACAAAACAATTTGGGTAGATGAGTACATCCACTCATCATGGGCTTAAATGTTAGTAACACTGGAATTTCACTGATTGTATGAGTTATTTTTCCTCGATGGCATAATGCTTGCAGGCAATAAATTATTTAAAAGGAAAATAGAATAAAAGTTTCAATCTTGTGATTTTTCAGTAATCCACATGGAGCAAACAAACAATGACAAATCAATTTCAGTCAAACATTTGATCGTTTTAGGGAAACAAAACAGATGATACTCACATTCAGTCACAAAAAAGTTGAGCATTGTGATGACAACAGTATGCCCGCTGAACATGTAGTCTCCACAGGTTTGGACCCCTGTGAGAGTCATCCCAAAGCCACTCCAGATAGCCAGAGCTCTCTGTATCTTTCCCCAGGTATCACCATAGGTCTGGCGGGGGAGGGGGGGAAAAAAAATAAAAAAAGAAATTGTGATTGTTCTGGTTTTGAGACCCACTGGCAGCATAATTCATCATTAAAGCAGACATTATCAGATAAAAAAAACAAAAACAACGGCGAATCTCATGAGCTTTGCCCACCTTGCTGGCACATTTCAGGTGATGCCCCGGCACTGACAGCGAGGTGACAAACATGGTGCAGCAGCGCAGCAGAAACACAGTTCCCATCAAAGAACACAAGCGCCTGAGAAGAATCGACCTTGAACAGAGACAAAAAAAATGCATTTATCATGTGCTTTGCATCTTATGCAACACAGTAAAATATAATACGATGGAACTTCATGTTGGAAAAGCCACTACCTGTGTTTGTGAAGAAGCAGGATCAACGAAAACATGTAACACAAGATCAGCCCACAGGCCTCAGCCATTGCAAAGGCCCATGGAATTCTGGGCACACTGTGTGAGCACAAAAACATTGTGATTAGATTAGATAAGACAGAAAAATCATGTAGACTTGAACCAAGGAGCTGAAGTTCCTCAGGTGCAGGAATCTTTATGTGGAAATGAATAGATAAGGATTCTTTTAAAAATATGCAATATACAAGGCTGTTTCTACCTGTCCAGGAATATATCAGGAAGCGGTGGGTAGGTCCTCATGTCTGGCACACGCTCATGTACGATGACCATGACAACAGAGGTGAACCCAAATACCAAAAACACATAAATGGAGCTGAGGACCGTCTTCCACACCTCCGGGTCCAATCTGCCGGCCAGCTGCTGGCGACACCTCCCGTTGGAGTGCGTGTGACAGGCCACTGCTCCAGGTGCATATCCCGATCTTTCCCTGCTCCTCAGCCGCAGTCCATTCCCGTTACACAGGCGGTCCCCCCCACCACACCCCCTCCTGTCAGCGCCGTCACAGCTCCACTCCACCCCTGCAGGACCCAGTGCATGGCCTGTGTCAACACCATCTCCAGTTTGGAGGCCCAGCTCTTCAAGCTGGGTTCGGTTTCTTCTTTGGAGCCGGTGGATGGCTATGGAGAGCCTTTTGATGTCTCCGAGAACAGTGAGAGCCAGGGGAGGACCCCGCAGGTCCGCCTCGGTCAGAGCCAGCAGGCTGAGGCCGTCCAGGCGGTGTTGTGTGCACAGCAACTCCACATACTGCCCGAAACCCTCCTCCTGCAGCCACTGGGCCACCTGATGACAGCTCCAGGCAATCACGGTGTCATCTGACTGTGCCATGCTTCTGCAGACAACAAACCCAGAGAGTGTTAGGTCGTGGTGAAGCACAAAACTCAAGAACAGAGATGGAGCTAAAAACAGTAAACGCACCCATACACAGAAAGCTGTCAATAAGTCAGCTACAATTAATTTCCAATCATTTCATTTTCATCAATTTGGTCAAAAACCTAAATATTTCCTTCACACTCCCCAAACCGCACAACTGAACATATAAGAGACCCAAATATGCCGACTACGATGGCAAACTGCTGATAAAACTAATGAAAGTCCATAAAGACCAACACTATCTTTGTTCTCTGTGCAGCTCAATATATTTGACTGACAATAATCACCAAATTAATATTTTCTGACTTCTTCATCAAATAGGAATTGAGTCACCAGAAGTACTTGGGATTGTCTGTAATAAGTCAGTAATTCTTTCTTTCGCCCTTTGATTTTTTGATAAGCTCACCACAGTGCTGTTCACCCTGAACTTCCAACTACTCCAAAGGTCTGCAACCTTTCACCAACATGGAACTGTTGACCTCCCAGAGGGAGCAACAGCCTGCATGCTGACTAAGATCTGGATAGTTAGAGAAAAAATGTTTTTTGCTATGACTAACGCTCGGAATACCACAGCCCTGAAAACAAGAGCATTGACCTGAAGTTTAGTGATATAATCCCAAAGCCATATTCTACTTACAGAATAAGCTGCTGTTTAATCTCTATTTGCTCTATGAAAGATCAGTTAAAATGTCTTCAAATGCGATTCTATGTCCGAAACAAGAAAAGCTACTAAATGTCAGAAGCGAGTGTTTTGAACCCTTGAAGAACCAATGAAAAAGCTCATTCTATTCGATTAAATCATGAGGTGTAACTCAGAACTCTGACAGTTATGTTTCCAATGCTGAAACTATTCAAATATAGGACTTTTTTATAACAAAAAGTTATCCTTTTTTCCCCCAATGTTTGTGATGGCTTCTTGTCACTCTTCCAGTACTTTGGATGTCCTACTTTCTCAGATAGCCCCCCTTGAATTAACAACCACACCTATATTGACATTAATAGACATACAGTCTTATCTCAGTCCATCATAAATGCTAATCCCACTGGGGCTCCACCAGAGAACAACCCATTCAAAGCCGTTACCAGCCAGAGCAAATAAGGAATGACAGGTCTGAAACTTGAAGTGACTCACCAGACTGCTGCTGCTCTATGCCCCAAAACAGAACTAACTTATCTCTAACTAGCTTCGAGATGTCACTGGTAACATCCCGCCACTTCTCTGGCCCCGGGGCTTTACTTGGGACGGATAAGTGCCGTGTCAGCGTGTTTGGCCGGCTTACACTGAGTGACCGGGAGCAGTGACTCACAGCTGTGGGACACAGAAAGCCCTTCAGTGTGCGGGAGACAAAGCCAGTCTGACAAAGGGGTTCGTAAGCCTGCTCACCCCAGAGCCGAAGGGTTGGGCTGGGAACGAGTCATCCCTTTAAAAAAAAACCGGTGTCCACACCCGAAAACAGAAGCGAGGGGGTGAACGTGCTCAAGCCAGAATGTGCCGTGGCCTCACGAAAAGTTAACACGACACCATATGTGCCTCCCCTTACCGGATATCCACCGTCTCAGCGTTCTCAGGGGTTGTTGGGGAGTTGCCTGGCTGTGACTCCACTCCCAGGCGGGTTTGGTGGACAACATGCTTTTGACAACCAAGCAACACCAAACAGGAAGAGACCTAATAAAGACGGAGAAAAGAAGAGCTCCTGGCCGGTGCGGCGCCGCTTCTTGGAGCACACTGACATCTAGTGGCCATCAAGTGGAACAACCCCCCCGGGATCTGATTACAGCTGAGGTTTCGCTTGACCAGAGAGAGAGGCCAGATGAGGATTGATTCACATGGAGTGGATTTCAAGTTTTATGTCATTAACAGACACTCCGGAGAGTTTGTGAACCTGTTTGTGACCGTCACAGCCCGGTGGAGTGAGATGCAAAAGGACAACAAACAGGGGAGCAAGATTTAACTGCAGGGGGAAGAACAGGTCAGTGAACCCCCCGTTACAGTAATGTCAGGCAGGAGGTCACCTTCAGGGGCAGGGACAGGGGTTGAATCTGTTGCGCAAGGCTCCGAATACGAGGAGGAGCACACACAGGAGACAGGTAAGATCCCATCTCTCCAGGAGATAGAGGAGGCTCTTCACTCAGCCCCGCACTCCTGTCACCATGGAGATGAAGTGTGGCCGAACCTCTTTCTGGGAGACATGTCAGTAAACTCCCATGCTCAATTCAAGGCCACACTCATCCCTGGTCAATTCCATAAACTGTGTAAATGTTTTGCATTTGTGTCAGGTTTATGTCCCACGACAAGTTTGGACTCTGGCAGCTGGGCATCACGCACGTGCTGAACGCTGCTCACGGCAAACTCTGCTGTAAAGGTAGCGATGATTTTTACGGAACTACCGTGAAATATCTCGGAGTCCCCGCCAACGACCTGCCAACGTTTGACCTCTCACCTTTTTTCCACCCTGCATCTGAGTTCATTCACCAGGCTTTGACCTCAGGAGGTAATGAACACTGGCTTTGGATGACCACCCGGTGACTACATGTAGACCTTTCAGCATCTTTGTTATTTATTTCCAGGGAAGGTTTTAGTGCACTGTGCTGTTGGTGTGAGCCGTTCAGCTGCGCTGGTCCTCGCCTACCTGATGATCCACCATCACTTCAGTCTTATGTCCTCCATACACTGTGTGCAACAGAAGCGCTGGATTTTCCCTAACAGAGGATTCCTAAAACAACTTATAGCTCTTGACCGGACACTTAAGGAACAGGGCCTAGTTGAGCACACACAGTAAAAAGATACAAACAACCCTGTGTAAAAGAAAGAGATAAAATAAGTTTCCATAGTTAAGCTTGTTTCCATGTTTCTGATTTACTTGCACATATAAAGTATCAGCTATGTTCACTCCTTACTGTGGCTTCTTCTGGTAGAACGTCACTGGTGACAAAGACGCACACATGCATACACGTACCACCTTTCGCGTGGGTTTAAGGCACCAGTGAGAAGACCAATCAGCCCCACAGCAACATTCACTCATTGCACATTCAGTCAGAGAGAACATGGGGGGCTAAATTTGGAACCCAGCAGCTGTGCATGCCCCTCACTGAGCCGTCCACTCTGGCAGTGAAGAGACGGAGTACTCAGGAGCTGTGTGGGTGTTATACTCTGCGCGCAGTCGGAATGTCAGGGAGCAAGCAGCCACAGGACGTTGCGCTCATCAAACAACTGGAGCTCATCTTGGATTCCTGCTCCCTGGATCTCACAGCAGTGGATGAAGTCTGGCCCAACCTTTACATAGGAAATGTGTAAGTGGTCTGCGTTTGTGGGCAGAAAAAATAGATCACGGAGCTCTGCAAGAGGGAAATTTCTCCTGTTTTCTTAAATTTGTGAATCAGAAAAATCGATGTTTGAAAAAGTTTAAAATTAATGATAATGTTGCCATTGACAATAACATTGCATTGTGAGTGGTTTAGTATTGTACAATGAGTATAATAGATATTTGTAATATCTGAATATGATGATGTAACGATAATGTAAGTCATCTGTTCTTGACCTAATGTATACTCACAGCTACTGTTGATCAAAGTTGCTTAACAATTATATAATAGTCACAGACTGATCACTTAAGATTTAAGCCTTAAAAAGAAAGTGTTTTATATTTTTCTAAACCTCTCTCTTGTGTGTGTTCTCCAGGGCTGTTGCACAGAATAGAAAGAAATTAAATAAATTAGGCATCACCCATGTTTTGAATGCAGCGCACTCCAAGCAGGGCAGCATCGGCAGCCAGAGTTTTTATGGGGACACATGTGTTTACTTTGGCATCCCAGCAGAGGATTCCGACCACTTTGACATGAGTCAGTGCTTCAAACCAGCAGCTGACTTCATACATAAAGGCTTGAAGAATAAAGATGGTAAACTGAATGTGAATAAAGTCATCCGAGATCTTTCCAGCTATAATGAGTCATCCATGACTGAATCCCATTTCCCTCCTCTCGCTTCTCCACAGGAAAAGTGCTGGTGCACTGCATCATGGGGGTGAGTCGATCGGCCACTTTGGTCGTGGCCTACCTCATGCTAAAGCAGCGTCTGTCTCTGAGAGATGCCTTGAAGCACATTGTCCAAAAACGACCAATTTACCCCAACCGGAACTTTCTGTCTCTCCTTCTCAAGTTGGATGAGCAGCTTACACGTAAAAGGAGTTTGTGCCCTCTTCTCTGACGTCTTCCCATAAGCCATTGGTTACCTCACCACTGCCCTCCAATCCATTAAGTGGTAGTGCCTGTAAATATTTATTTGTTATGACTTTGTGCTTGAAACTCCAATAGTTTGAAATGATGAATAAATGCTTCAAGAGAAATAAAATACCCAGTTAGACCTATAAATCCTTTATTCAATACCCAACAGTCCATCTCAGTGTTGATCAACCCCATGGACCAAAAAAAAAGAATGATTTTAAATCTTTTCTAAAACATTTTGTATACATTTCTTTGTAGAAGGTCACTAAAAGGAATTTGCGTTTTTCTATTTTGTCTGTAACAACACAAAATTAGTAAAAGTGAAAGATTGATCAAAAGATTTGTCTGCCACCAATCTCTATGATGTATGTATGTTGCCCTCATCACTTTCTGTATTTATATGCCTTTGTTTTGTCCGATGTGTGCTGGAATAATGATTAGAAAAATGAGGTATTACTTTGTTAAAAAAAATTCTCCCAAACTGGCCTATATGCTACTGCTGATTAGCTGCTGGTATTGGCTACTTAATTCTATTGAGCACCTTTTTGCGTCTCAGTTGTAATTACAGGGGTGTATTTATATTGGCTGTTTGCATACCTCACTGAATATCATGGAGTGTGTATTCAGGATTGTTTTTAAGTAATCCAGTTTCCTAATGAAAAAAAACATCATTCTGTAAAATTTAAACTTCTAACATGTGCCACAAATTACTATCAGTATTATCTTAAGTGTCTGAAAAATAACACAGGTATTGCCTCCTAAATCTTATGTTGTGACTCTCCTTTTTCCTGAAAAGTTTAAATACTACCACTGACATTGATGATACCCTGAGATACAAGCAGTTCAGGGGGACACTATGAGTCTTGTAAAGTGGGCTTTGGCATTGTAAGTAACCAATCATTTTCCACATACAAAAGTTTATACTTAGAGCTGTGACCTTTTTCTACTGTCAGATTAAAGGAAAAGGTTGGGGGAAAAAAGAGTTTATTTTAAAAATGAAAGGAAACATATTGTGAAGTACTTTTGTATCATTGGTCATGCATCTGTCTTTTTTCTTCTCAGCTTTTCCTCTTGCAATGCAATATCAAGAGCTCTCAGCTGTCTTAGGAAGCCATGATTTGGCAGAATACAACGATGTTGTCGCACGCGCTCAATAGCTTCCACCACAGTTAAACCGTGCTTCATCATCAGGTATGCCAGGACCAGAGTTGCTGACCTGCTCCGACCCATAACACAGTGTACCAGCACCTTGTCTAGAAACAAAAAAAGAGGCAGAAGAGATCGTTAGATTGAAAGCGACAAATAGCTCAAATCTCAGTCACCACTGAGTCTTACTCTGTGGGTGGCGGAGGGCCTCATGGATGAATTCTGCTGCAGAACAAAAGTACGGAGAGATGTTGAAGGTGGGCTTGTCGTCAGCTTCTATGCCGTGGTACTGGATGCTCATGTCACTGTAGTAGTGAGCACCGGTCAATACATTATTCCACTTCCCCTCTGCTGCATTCAGGACATGTGTGATTCCCAGATCGCTCAGACCAGGTCTTTCCAGGGCTGTTTTCCTGTTTTCATGCAGCACATACTCAGAACTGTGAGCAAGAACATTGTCGACACATATAAAGTACTTCAGAATATTTAGGATACAAAATAGTCTGCATTGCATGTTGCACTCACTCATCTCCAATGTAGACACTGGGCCAGACCTCATTGAAATGTGCATACTGAGCTATTGTCCCAGTCCAAAACAGCTGCTCCAGGTCTAAGGTTCCTGGGGTAATATAGTCACTGTCTGGATCCACCTGTACAGCTGCATATGGATTCTTACCTCTGTGCTTCACTGCACAAGAAGTCATGTCTCACCTCTGCTATTCAGAAAACAACACACATCCCTGTTATGAAATGAAATCATTTCAGATCAAATGAAAATCTTTAAATGCAACACTTAATGTCACTCTTAAACAGTATAAAGAAACATAATCAAAATGACACGTGCTTTAAAATTGACCTGCAATACATCCTGAATTAATCACACTGCATTTTGCTTTCTGTACAGCGCCTTTCTCAGAATGTTAAAGACACTTTGATCCCAGTGAGCTTCAGAACTGTGTCTGCTTTTGGGTCCAGTCTTCACTTATTCTACAACAGTTCCTGAAACTCATAAACTTTTTTGGGGAAAAAAATATTTGCAGGATTTTTTTTTATCTCAAAACAATTCTGTGATATTTGTTACATTTCTCTTTGAATTTCATAAATATGTTTTAAATAATTTATCACATACTTTTTTACTCCTTTATTCATCCTTATTTATATCAGTTGATAATTGCGTTACCTCCATGCTCATGTTGTGAACATTGTTCAATCTTTTTTAAATGTACCTGATCAAAACCCAATGCTACTTGTCCTTCTCTGAAGTAATGCCCTTTTGCGAATTGCGGTTACCAGTGACATTTCTGATACAGTTACCCTGTAGGCAGTTCAAATAAACCATTAAAAAAACATTTGCTGAAATGATTCACTAACCTCTTACGAATGAGACATTGAAGATGAAACAGAGCTCAGCAGCCTGAGGAAACTTGTGAACTGCATGTGTGACATGCACATGAGAGCACTCCATGCAGGAAGTACGATGATAAATCTGAAATAGTAACAGCACTCTCTGGGTGCGTTTAGGATGATATTTTTAGACGGCTGGGCCACAAAACCTGACCTGGACAACGTGACACACACAAGCGCCCAAATTCATCATAGTCATCCTACTGTGGTGTATATCTAAAATTGCATTTTTTAAGCTTAAATTTTGATGAAAAACAATTCAAATTTATTTTCAAGAAACATTTGAATGAATACAAACTCCACAAGGCATTACTGTCATCACTCGAATGTCATTTGTCTAAGTTGCTCCAGAAATCAGAAATCCTGAGTGGGGCCCAATGTCTCGATTCAATGATGGCGTCCACTAATAACTGACCCTGGCAGATCATCATATAGGCCAAAACCAGCACTCCAGAGCGGCTAACACCCATGGCACAGTGAACAAAAATGCTCCCTGAAACAAACTTGAATTAGCATATTTGGTGATGGTTATGAAACTATGTTCCCAATGTTCAAAGTAAAACAACTCATTAAACTTAACACATATCAGAGCATCTGCAGAATGTTTTATAAGCATATGAAATAGTAAGTTACAAACATTATCAGGCTTTAAATACTTTAAGATTCCTTTTATTACTGACAAATTAGAATATATCATATAAAAACATCCATTGTCCAGTGAGACAAAGTCTGACCAGTCATGCACTGTTTTAACATGAAGAGTTCCAGCTGTGTGTGTACTAACATGAGATGCAGGATTTCCCAGCAGAACATTACATTAGGACAATGAGGCTGTGGCTGACTGACGGAATAGTGTTTGGTGGATGTGTTTGTAAGTGTCTCATCCTTTTCAAAAAATATCACCAGCATGTGTTAGTTAATAATGCATGTCCTGACCTCTGTATTATGTCGTCTCAATGACCATTTTTCCTCAGAGGACTATCTATGAATGAGCAGCAGGGTTGAAGAAAGGCTGGAGGTTAAACTCTGAATGCCCTGGTAGTCCACAGAGATGTCACACTAGAACTGCTGACCTGTGTTGATTCGATGGAGACCTCCAGCGTTCAGTGAATGAGTCACAGCCAGGGGGAGAGCGTGGCTTTATCTCACGCCACAGACCTGTCCACACACAAAATATGCAATGCAATTTTATCTGTAGGTGTTTGGCATCATCCCATGATGTTAAATGGGATTTTTCTACTCACTCATCTCATATCTACAGATGTGGCCAGACTTTATTAACAGGTTCCACTGGCCTATTGTTTGTCCAGAGAATTTTCCTCTACTCAGTCAAAGCTCCTTGCAGGTCTAAGCAACTTCTGGGGAAATAAAGATCTGTGTGCATATGTGTGGATATGTGTGCTTCTGTTGGTGCCAATAGTTTAGGTGTGTTTGAGTGTCGTTACAGTGCTTTGGACTGCCTTTTTCTCCTCCTTTCCCTTTCCAGGCTCATGTCGAGGCTGCGCAGCTGCTGCAGGAAACCCGGGTTAGGGCAGATGTCTCTGTGCGGCCGGACTGCAGCCACCGCCTCCTGAAGCCTCAAGCCCTCTACGATCATCAGGAAGGCCAGCACTAAGGTGGCAGAGCGGCTCACGCCCATCAGGCAGTGCACGAACACCCGTCCTGAGACAGAGGGACCTGCTGTTAACTTCTGTTTCATATACCTTCATATACCCTGAGCATCTGTATTGATGTATCCCAACACAGAAATACTCTCTTTGAAGGGCGATGAATGTTCATAATGCTTTTGGTGTCTATACCAAAGTGTAAATGTGACCATTATTAACTGAAAATGATATAAACAGTTGTGTCTAGTTTATGTTGCCCCTTCTACTTCTATCATCATACATAGTATTGTATACAAATGTCACTATGTTTTACATTAAAGTGGCAGGATATATGATACATTTTTCAGTGTTACAGAGCAAAAGTATGTGGACTTGGACATTGATGCCACAACACCTTGACCATGGGTAAAAGTCATTAATAATGTAAGTGCTGGGTATAACTCCAGTCACACAACACTGTGTGATAACTGTGTGTGTGCCGACTCGCCTCCCGAGGCAAGCGCAGCCCTGATGTAGCGGGCTGTGGGATAGAAGAAAGGGCTGAGGATGAACTCTACTGCATCATCGGCCTCCACCCCATAATAATCCACCTTCATGTCTCTGTAGAAACGTGGGCCGGTGTTGACGTAGAAACAGGGTCCGGCGCAGGGGTTGGGGGAGCCGTGAGCAGCGTTCACAATGTGAGTTATTCCCAGACTGTGAAGAGTGGCCTTGTCACGAGCCGCCACCCTGAAACACGATCACACATCTCCTGTGTGTGGGGTAAGGCACGCTGACTTGTACACACTGCCGACGCCTGTGTGTACCTGATGTTGTGTGTAAACTCACTCATTGCCGATGTAAAGGTTAGGCCAGACTTGATTGACGTGTCCAGTTGGTTGTCTCCCTGCCAGCAGGACTGCCTGTAGCTCTGAGACCGAGGGCGGTTCGTAAGGAGGATTTCGGAGAGACATCCTCCATTGGCTCTGTAACAGTAAAACAAATAAATTTAAGAAATCAATGATTGCCATTTCTTTTTCGGATTATCTCACTTAACAATAAACTATCCAAAAGAAAAAACTAATTCTGTTTTAAATGTACTGAACCAGACTTGTGAAGGAAGAGACGACAGGGACCAGAAATATCCCTCATAGAAATCTGCTTACCCGTAAATCACAAGGGGGGTCGCCTCACTTTAAGGCAGCAAAAGTTCTCCTTGAGTGCTCTTTTCCTCTACCTTCCAGCCCCCCAGCCGTACAACATGTCACAGGAGCCTCTGGCTTTACATCAGTACATGTAATCCATTCATACTACATACCTTCGATCTGGATCTGATGGACAGCCTGACCTCCTGAGGATTGTCACTGAACAGTTCTTCCTGTGAACCCGTGCCTGTCTCTTTTAATGTTGATCAGAGGCTGTTATGTAACTCCCGGTTGCCTCAGTCACACACTGAGGCCAAGAAACAGCTGCTGCTCCTTTAAGAGTTTGAACCGGTAAAAACACTGCCCACTAATTCATTAACTTTATGTGTTGATGCTCAGTAACACAAAAAGTCCAGCTATATGAACCCTCTCTTCACATTTATAGAATTCTATTAGCAATTTGGGGTTCCTCTAGTGAAAAAGAAACTGTGTTAATTATGTAAATATTTTATTAATAACTTGGAAGCCAGGGATAACGGGAAGAAAGGGAAAGAGAACAAGAGAAAAGAGAAAGCGTGTGGGCACCGGACCGGGAGTCTGTGGGGTTCCTTGAAAGCGAAGCCCGTTTTTTTGTGGCTTGTCTCTTGTCTGAAATCGGAATAGCATCAACAGTCTGAACTAATCGGAAGTCATCTGAAGAATGGACGTGACACTGAACGATAAGCTGTCAGCTGCGTCAGCGAACGGGGACGTGTCCGCGGTGCTGGGGCTCCTGAGGGCTGGGGCTTCAGTCAACGGGACGAACAGCTTTGGACGCACGGCTGTGCAGGTCGGTCCCATCTGATGCGCCTCATCGGCCAGCACAAAGAGCATTTTCACACCAAACCGCGTCCGGTTATTAGGGGGCTAGGTCACGTTATGAAAGTCTGCAGGTGAGATAAGGTTAACCTAACGAATTAGACCAATAGACATTGCTGCGTTTCTGTGGTCCTTAGCCGGAGAGGCCTGTGTAATGACGCAGTTATAAATTATGCTCACCGATTGCTGTGATTCTTGCTCTAAACGAAAGCCTATGAAAAGTCAGCTCATTATAACGAATAAACTGCTGATTTTCTTCTCCGTCTCTTAGAAATTTCAGCCGATTTCCCACCGGCTACTGCTAATAAGGCAGAATGGCAATTTCTTAGATTTGAATGTTTCTTTAATCGGCTACATTCGAAATCGCCCCTCCTTTTTGTCTAATATTTGACATAAAATCTTGCAGAGAAATGCTGTTGCCTGTTAGTATAATGCAGGTTTTTAATCTTCTTTTACGAGAATTGATAGCCTGCAGGAGGACCTGCTGGAATTCGGATGCCATTATTTTAGATGGTTGTAGAAAATCTGGGGACTAAAATCTGCTTTCCATTAGAACACCTAGAACAAGAAAGCAGGCTGTTTGAAATGAAACAACCCTATGCTAAAAAGCCAAATGTTCAAATAGGCTAGCCATCGATTTAAAAACGCCAGACAGTGTGAAACGTCAAATAAGATGCAGTGAAATTAGATCTTTTTTTTTGTGGGCATCTTCAGTGATGCCTGCCTTTCGTGATGTGTGTTACTTCCGTAGTAAATGTGCCTTCATTATCCGTGGTGTGCCCCCCGGGGCTGCTGTGTTGCAGGTGATGATGATGGGCAGCACGCCGGTGGCCCGGGCCCTGCTGCAGCATGGAGCGGAGCCCCGCGCCGCGGACCCCTCCACCGGCGCCACCCCGCTGCACGACGCGGCCAGGGCGGGCTTCCTGGACACGGTCCGGCTCCTGCTGCAGCACCGGGCCGACCCCCGAGCCCGGGACCACGCGAACTGTCTGCCGGCCGATGTAGCCAGGAAGAACAAGCACGAAAAAGTGGCTGCCTTCCTGGAGAGCCTGTGAAGCAGCCTGCTACCAGAAACGTTTCTGCTCCCTTTGGAGAGCCGTTAGTTATTAAACCAATGATTCCCCGGAAGCCCAGGATGGAATTTTGATCACGATCGCACGATAAGATAACGGAAAAGATCATTGTTTTTCAGCTAACCACCCACCAATGAACTAAAATGTTATGTACAAATAAGAAAAATAAATCAAGATGTTTTTTTTTTAAAAAAAAAGTTGGTTTTCGTTTGAATGAAAATCAATAAAGGCACGAATTTTTTTTTCATTTGATCTTTTTTAGTTTTTCATTCATTCGCCATCTAAACGAAGTATAGCCTAATTCATGTTTTTTATTTTCAAATTCGTTTGGTCAGGTCAATTTTTTTCTTCGTTTATTTCCTCACTTCACGTCCTTTTTGGTGTAAAAATAAAGGCCTACTTAGCCATATGCAGCCAACGCCAGCGCTTCTAAATAGGTGTTCTAAAAATTTTGAACACATTATTGAATGTAATCCTCCGTTTCGGGGTTCGTATAATTTTGAGGTCCTTTTAACCTGCGTCTCAGTGATATTATGACGGAAATAGGCCATCCTGAAGCTCAGTGTAAAACCTGATGGCAAGGGAAGGTTATTTATATGACTCATTTCGCGTAGAGCACGTTAGAGTGCTTTACGTTAAAAAAGGAAGAGGAAAAGAAAATACAAAATGCATTTAAAAGTAAAATAGTTTAAAAGCAGGAATAAAAAAAAGAGGTTAGGTGGTTAAACAGAATAAAACAAATGTAATGCATGAAAGAACAGTTACAGTGCATAGTGGCAGATCTCGGAAATGCAGATGTTGACAAAAAGGTTTTGAATCTAGTCTGAAAGCAGTACAGAGTTTCATCAGCCCTGATACAGTCTGGGAATTTGTTCCACAGTTGGGAAGCATAAAAGCTGAACTCTCTCATGGTGTTTGGTTCAAACTCTGGGTACAGAGAGTCTGGCCCTGATGCACTTGGGGTTGTAATTTGTTCATAATGGACCAGGAGATCAAGGATTTTGGACCAAGAGACAGTCTTCAGAGACTGAAGACCAAAACGCATTTACTTTGTGAAGACCAACCTGTTACTCTGGACATCACAGAGCCAAAAGAGCCATAAAACTATATATGTTCTCTTTTGTGTGGTTTCTGAATAGCCTATTTAACCCCCCCACATTTCTGAATCTATTGAGCACATACTGTTATTCCCGGCAAATAATAATAAAATCTAAACATTTATGTGGAAAGAAGCTGGCCAACAGAAAAGCAAAACACACCAAAAAAGTGAAGGAAAAAAAATCAGTTTTATTTGTCAGTTTCAAGCATCGGTTTAACAGAGTGATGACCACTGAGAACAGGAATAAAAAGTCCCGTAAGGCTTTTCGGTGCATCTGAACGTACAAAGAAAAAGCCTATTAAGTAGAAGGACTCATTAGGACATTTTAGTATGAGCAATATGTATTCAAAACATGTCTTGTATTATCCTGAATTTAACATACCTTTACGCCCCCATGAATAATTTAACTATATCCATAATCAGTGTTACTATATTCAAGTAGTTTTGTTTTTTCTATTACACAGCATTCTGAAAACCTATGGTAATACAGATATTCTTAAATGTTTGGCCCCATAATCAATGTTATGCATTTCTTTTCCTCCTCTGTTTTTTGCTGCATCTCTTTTTTGTAGCCGGGATTACACCCCAACAAAAACATCAAAATTTGATAAGGTGATAAGACATTTTGCTACTTCATTTACATGTAATTTTTCAAAATTGACAAAGGCCACCTTAGGAGGTGAGTAAAAGAAAAGAAAAGAGAAGGCAGACAATGCCTACTGACAGATCTTCCAGATGGTCTTTCCAACATAACCAGCAACCTATTTCCAATATGTCCAGCATCTATGTGGGTCCCTATAAACCAGCACTTGTATATCACAGGTCTTGTAGGGTTCGCCACAGAGAAATTCAGGATCACATAAAACCTGGAGACATCTTCTCCCCAAATCCTCAAACTTGATATTTTATACATCAGCAGAAAGAACGAGGCCACTGGACTACAGCCTCTGAATATTACTGAGAGAGAACATTTAACCGTTCAAGCATGACAAAGTGGACAGAGGCTTTGACACCTTTGAAAGGTGTGACTCAACACACAAAAAATACAGTATTTGGTTTAAAAACTGGCCTATTTAATCAAGAAAAAAAAATTCTAACATAATCCCATTTGCACTTTCAGTGCAAGAATCATAAAAGCATCCGACTGTGGGGTTTTGTCTTGTCTCTTGTGCTGGTCTTTCAGGGGCAGCAACAACAGTGTGCTGCAGCAGAATCTGATGGATGTCAGCCAAACCCCAGATTGAACAGAAATGTTTGAACTAAAAAGACTTTTACATGTAGATCCCTTATTAAAAGCAAAGCTATATCTCTCCCTGATGTTATACTATTTTCAGGGCCAATTTTAGATAAGCAACACTTTTTTTTTTGACTGCATGATCCTCTACTGACCCCTGGTGGAAAATACGCAAACAGGAAAAGCAAGGTACCAAGGTCTACAAAAAGATGCACTTTAAATAAATGATGGTATGGACAAATGGCTGATTAAGAAAAAAAAAAGTTCAGATTTGAGGCGGCAGTGTGATTTGAGGTTTCGGGCTGGAGAAAAAGTTCTCTGGAGCTCCTCACTTGAAGTCTGGTTTTTCTGGGAAGGTGCAACCTGCTCGTCTGATGATGACATTGGCGGAATAGTGGGCCGCCTTCACGCACTGATCCAGAGGCTTCTCTTGGACAAGGCCAGACAGGAAACCTGCAGCACACGATAAACCATTTGAGAAAAACATGGTGACAACAAATACAGAAAACAAAGCAACACAAAAAGGAAGGATGTGAAGAGACAGTTTTTTAGACAGATTTCACCTCCTACAAAAGCGTCGCCTGCACCGTTTGTGTCAACAATGTCCTTGGGGTCGATCTTCAACACAGGGAAAGTCTCAATCTTATCACCTGAACACATACAGGAAGAAAATATAGACATCATAGAGTTGAACAAAAAGACGATATGAAGACGTAAAAAAACGACTCACTTAGAGCCATGATCGCTTCATCCTTTCCCTGCGTCAACACCACAATCCTGTGTCTCTTAGTATTGACTTTGGGCAAAGCCTGTGCTTTCTTGGCAATCTCCTTAATGTCCTTGGTCTACAAAAAAACAAACAAAAACAAATAGCTTAAAATTAATAATAGCTTAAATGTACAGAAACAGCAGCTGTACCCTTTAAAAAGTAAGCCCTCTCACCCCAAAGTCTTGTTCTTTAGCAAAAGCACACGCCTCCTGAAAAAAAAAAAAGATGGGTTTGACAGTGAGACAACCATAACAGCAGAACACCGAGACCTGTAAGTATATCTAATAAGAAGAAGAGCAGCCTACCGTCTCATTGCCGAACAGCACGTCGACGTAAGGCATGACCTGCATGAGGTTGTCCTTGAAGAACTGGCAGATGAAGGGAGCAGAGAGGTTGATGCAGAACAACTTGTTGTTTTCAGAGGCGTGCTTTGCAACTTTCAGGATGGACTCCACAGACACGGTCAAAAAGAAACCCTGGAAAAAAGGTGATTTAAATGTTAGATGTGCTGAACAACAGAGACCAGGAATAAATCAAATGGATAAAAAAACAAACACATTTTTTAACTTAATTTTTTTTTTTTTTTTAAAACAATCTTGACAATTTTAGGTTTAAAATGAGAGCACGTGACCAAGGTTTGAGAAGAAAAATGGCCCTCTCTCCCACACAGCATGAAAAACTACTCACAGCAATATAATAGACTTTAGCTTTTTCCACCAGCTTCCAGTTCTCCTCCAGATCTAGATGTTTTTCCTTCTTGTAACAGTTTGCTGCGGCTAGGTTGGCCACCAGTGACCTGAGAGGGGAAAAACAATGAGACGGGTTATCGACGGCTTAAAAAGGCCGTCGACATAAAAACTGGTCGTTCACCTGTTCTCTCCGGTGATGCAAGCCGCACACGTCCCTGTGGGCTCTTCACCTTGTTCGTAGTAGTGAGCGTCGATGGAGGACTCCTCAGCCTTTTGCTTCAGAATTTCCCCAAACTTGTCCTTGCCGATGCAGCCAAAGAACGTGCCCACCTTGGGGGGCTGTTGGATCATCCACTGGAAACCGCCACAACAGCTCAGGTTAACGCCAGACAGACAGCTCTACTCCCAGCAGGGGTCAGGGATGTTAAGGCCATTGGCTCTGTGTGTGTAGGACCCACCTGGGCGATCTTAATGGAGTTCTGAGTGGCTCCGCCAGCGTGGTACTCAACTTTGAACTTCTTCACGATCTCCTCAAATCTAAAACAGAGACAAACTTGTTCTTTAAATTGTTCACAGAGCAGCAGAGGAATTCTACACACAAACACACACGCATATATATGTAAAAAGAGCATAAAACTGGTGTAGAATAACCTGGGAAGTGGCCAAAATTTCATCCCATCAGACATTTTAAACATAATACTAATATTTTGTATTTCCATTGCATTTACTTTGAATGGTACTTTCTCATTTATGAATTGTACACCTTAAACACCTTAAATAGCCACTTTTTGATGAAGTTTCTGGGGATGTCAATGAAAAACCCTATGCATGAAATATCGATCTTATTATCTGTCAGAAAGTGCTGATAAATTCATTGAAGTCTTGCTTCCTTTTCCTTGAAAACAGAGATGGGATTGAGCAGCTCTAACAGCTTTAGAGAGCAGCGCTGTCCCGACCGGCAGTGGTCTGTGTGACATCGTACAATAGCTACTTTTATTGAATTGTGCTGTGCGGGCTGGAACCCATGCCTATCATTAGATTACGGTCTCTGCAGATAACAGCCTTAGGTAAAAATAACTAAATAAAAGATACAACCCATGCACGACTGACCACAGATTATACAATCAGAGCCATTTACGACCGTTACATAACGCATTGAGGCCGCGCTTTCACGTCCCCCTTTGGGCTAAAGCATCCCTAATATGCCACATTTCGCTGTCTAAATATAGCTGTGCCTTCAGCCTGGACACCAGCATTCGTCTGAGTGGTTTATCCGAGCGGTGGGGGGGGGGGGCGTGTGTATAAATATATAATAGGATACAGTAACAAGCTGGTAAAAAGCCTCTGAGGAAGCCAGAGGGCTGCAGGGCTGTGTGGGGATCATCTCCCTGATGAGTGTAGCTACCACAGGCAGGAGGGAGAGATGCGGAACGTGAGTGAGGTTTGCACCTTCACTCGTACCGGGTGCCGAATCCTTTTATCAGGCTGTCAGCACTGTTCCACCTCTAAAACTGGGAAACACGAGAGGAAATCGCGCCTGATTAAAAAAAATAGAAAAAGATATCACACATTGTCCTGAGTGGAGTTGGTCATTGTATTGGGACAAAATATTTTGTTCCAATCAAAAAGAACTTTGTGTTTAAGACTATTACGACTGAAGAGCTACACTGAATCAGCACGCGCACACAGAAAAGTATGACTTTTTTATCTCCTGCTGTTAAATGTTTGCTTTCTTCTGGCCTCTTCGGGGAGGTGAAGTTTCCCCGCTTGCCATTGGAGGAGTGCCGTTCACTGGGCTGAAGCTGCTGCACTGCCATTGGCTGCTTGAACAGGACCAAAGGTCAATGGTAGCGATTTCTGCTGTTTGCGAGTGTGGCTGTTTTGACTGGCTCTCTCCAGAGCAGGGAGGAACAAGCTCAGTACGAATTCAGACTTTTTTCTTTGTGCAGGACACAAACTCTGTGGGGAGATTAGCTAAGCCTGTGTGTGAGAGTCCTAGCACAGCTTCAATATAGTACGACAAATGATGCAAAGTGGCGGATACGAACAGTGCTTTGTGCTTGTCCTCAGCCAGGATCTGATCGTTGGGCTTCAGAGTGTACCTGTGGATTATTAGAGGAGAGAGAAACACAAGGCCCCCAGTCAGACATTCATGTTTCTGATGATATGGATAACAAGACAGTGATTTTCAATTTATTAGGTTATATAAAGAACAATAAAAAAAAGCTTACTTAAAACACTTTACGTCAAAACCATTATACTAGCTAATCAGAATGTGATTTCCTCAAAACAAAGACAAAGGTGACTTGGGGATTAAAGAGCCCTGTAAGTCCTCTTGACAGAGGCTGAAGCGGAGCTGTGATTGGCCGGCTCAGCTCTAATCCAGGAGTTTACGCAAGGAGCATTTGAGTGGACACTGAGCTGGAGGCTAAAGTAGCTCTGTTCAAACTGGTCTGCTCAGGAAAGCAGGCATTTCATCACTTGGAAAGTGAGGGATTCCGAGTTGCTTTTTAGTGCTGGGACAGTGCAAACCCATTGACAAAACAATAAGAGATGTCTGTTATTTTTAAACAGGCATGGCAGCAACGCTGTCTTATTTCAGGACACATTGAGCCAACGCATGGGCTGGTCACACTGTCCAGCCCTGCACACATCGATTCCCAGCCAGCTCTGCTGTCTTTCATCGACAGCGTATCTTCTTTCTTTATTGATCACGAACGTCATGTAATCTTTTCTTGTCCGTGTCGGCCTTTTGACTGTTGTGACCCCCCCTATCCCATACTTCTAGATATCGCTGGGACAGGCACACACTCATTTATTTTCTGAGTCTTTAGTATTTGATATAAACAGCTTGAAAACACACTAGTGTTTGGGAGAGTTAAAACAGAACTCCAGAGTAGCCAGCATGTTGAAATGTGTGCGACGTTTTAGTGGTGGCTTAAGCCCCTGATGACCACTTTATTTCACTGCCTTGGTTCCCTTTACTTACTTATCCAAGAAGTCTTTATCCACAACAGCAGAGATGTCCAGTAAAGGGTTTCCCATCCCAAAGAGCAGATTAGGACTGAAACATGAAGGCAGAATGTTAGACACAAAAAGACGCTGTGGCGTGGCAGCTTTTTCTGCATTTGTACAGCAAAGAAACCGGTTAAGACAGCTGTCCATGCAGCCGGTTATGAAAGAACACACATTTCAGTGTGTTTTTATTGCAGAGCTATGCATCTTTGTCCAACCAGCAGCTTTTTTTTCCCACGTCACTCCAACCGCACTGTGCCAAATTTCCAGTGGACACAGACAGAAAAGCAGAAACGGTTCAAATGGGGGCAGACACAGTTAAGACAGCAGGAACCCAGATGACTAGTGGCAAAATCTACAATAACCAGATAAATGCGGTTTGGATTGAGCATCTGGGCAGCCGAGCGAGTAAACTAATGAGGAGCAGCGCGTGGCCCTGCAGGCTGTTTTGTTTCTCAGAGCACAAAAGTCACTGCAGGGCTCGACCCGCCGAGGAAATTGGAGTCTTGTGACGCCAATAGACAAGCGCAGGCAGGGGCACGGCAACATGGAACAACGGCCAAAAGAACACGTCTGCTCTTTGTGTCATCACATAACATCTCCTCTGGAACCCAGAGGCCCCGTCGCTAACCAATAACAGACATGGGTTACTGTGCAACTTCTGTCTGAGGACAGAAAGTGCAGAAAGCACGCAGACCCCAGGTCAGCTATCAGAACCTGTGACCCGTGCCTGGCTGCAGACCTCACTCCTACACGCTTGCTGGGAAAACACCAGATGTGAGGAGCCTTTGAACGCAACCCGACAGATGCCGCCACCACCACACGAACGAATGCAGTCACGTTCCTCAACCCAGAAACAAATTCTTTCCCACAATAAAGAGGAATTAAGATGGAGGGCGTGCTGTTGAAAACACAAAGAGGGATTGGACACAAAATGCACACTTCCCATACGCCCCACACCCGTACTTATATCTCCAACTGTAATAAGTGCAGTCAGATGATTAATGAATGAAGGATGGAGCCTGTTACACTAACCCAGAATCCATGCCTCTTCCCCTCAGCTCTTGTGGCTGCATTTCAGAGGGCTCTTACCTCACAGCAGACATGATGTTGCTCCCTTGTAGGCACCGGCTAGAACTTGACAAACCTGTGGAGCAACCTAGGGCCAGCTCAGAAAAAGGCAAAGCATCCAAAAATTGAACAATTTCAGGCTCAGCGAGCGGGCAGATCGATTTTCTCCTGCAACCACGGCTCCTCCTCCTCCGCACTGACTGATTGGAGGCATCTGAAGGAGGAAGGGCCACCGAACTGCCTTCTACGTGTCCATTGGCTTGCTTCGCCGACTCCAGCCTCGGTTCGCTCACCCGTTTTGCAGCTTAATGTACACCGTGAGGAGCGTGCTGATGACCCGGGGCCGCCGCGGTTCCCGAGCAGCAGGCTGCGGCTGGGGGCTCCACAGACGCACCGGGCTCCATTTCTCCCCCCCACACACACGGAAAACAAACGAACGGGGGCGTGAAAGCGTGCGCCGCGCGGGCCATGTGACTGCTGGGCATGTCATTGTTTTGGAGGCTGGCACAGGGTGGCACGCGCGCACGAGACCGGACCGACCCTCCGGGATGAATGGACACAGTCTCCGGACTCGGGTCCGAGCGGGGCAGACGGCAGACGAGGCTGAGCTCAGATTAGACCTTGGCACACCAACCCGACCCCGGCTTCTGCAGTCCAGAGGACCTCATCAAGCTGCACGGGGGGCTGAAAGCTTCCCACTTGGCGGGTTACCTATTAGCTACATTCCTCCATGTTAGGACTTGACACCGGTCCCCACCTCCTGCGCCCTCCGCAGAGGAGCAAACATACACAAACTCCCGAAGCCTGATTTTTTTTTTAAACCCCGCGAACCAATGCAGGTACAAACGCATGCACCCTTTTCTAAATTGGGATTGGAGCACACGTACAGAGCAGAGGGTTAAGTCTCCGTGCTCCGCACGGAGGGGTTTCTCAATGTGCTCTCACTTACGTTAGTTTGGCCGGAGACTTTTTAGGCGGAGACTTTTTAGGCGGAGACTTTTTAGGCGGAGACTCCGTCTTCTCCTCCTCGGAAAGTTTAGCTTTCTTTGCTTTGGGTTCGTCAGAGGCCATGGCTGCGCGAGCTGAGCACGTTGTAATCACCTTATGAAAATGCGGTCACATAAATCAATAGCTTCTGTTTGTGTCCCTCAGCGCAGTCTTGCAGGCAGCTGCCCCCCCCCTCACCCCCAACACCTCCACTGACTGGCTTTGGAAACTTTTCACAGAACAACAACAAACCCTAATGTAGCACACAGTACATGTTAATATCAACAGAGAACAAGAACCCTTAACACGTCAGCATTTCACATGGCATTTCTTGTGAGAAGCTTTCAAAAAATGTGTTCAACCATAAACTAAAACTAAGGATTTATCTTCTTTTTAAAAAGTTTCATGGTTTCTCTGTTTTGTTTATGATATTAGAAATAAAGAACTGTCAAACAGTGTGGTGATTTTTTTCTCCATTTAGTTATCTCTAAGTTATCTCTAAATGTCTCTTGTATTGTGTGGAGAGCTGACAAACCAGTTTTACAAAAGGTTAATGGAGATTCTCAGTCGTACAGTGCTGCTGTGATAGCACTCTCTTATTACAGAATGATCTACACATTCCTTGCTGCGCTGCATTGCAGATATGACATCATTCAGTTTGTCAAAGAATAAAGTGGGGTTCAAGTAAACTTCAGTGTTGAAGTCCTCCACTTCTTGTATTTGGACCTAGGTGTCCTCTACATATCTAACCTATTTTGTCAGTAGTGAAATAGGTAGCTGCAGCTATTTCCTTACATTGTCCATTGTTTCTGAAATTGATGTGCAAGTAAAATGTGAGATTATATCAAAGTTCTAGAAACTTATAAACAAACATGCTTGTATGTATATACATGCAATCCCTTTAAAATCATAAGGAGCACAAAAAAACAATTAAAACCAAAACATACATGCTTAATTTCCACTATTGTTGAAACTAAATCGTTGCCCAATACACTCGGTCTTATTTAACAATACAGAAAGGCCTTTGAGAGTCCCTGTAAGGATTTACGTAGGGTATAAAAACCCAAATATACGGGCATCTTCAAAGTGTAGCTGCCCGTACATGCTGCCTGACTAAAAAGAGTGAAACTTTGGTTTGAAAGGGCAGGTCGAGTCGATCACTGAGTTACTGAAGTCCCTTAATACACTTTAACACTTTATTTGTCATTCACGGGCTCCACTCACATTTTGTGACCACGCCAAGCTGTGACGTGGTGGACGCTGACGTTTTCAAAAATCTGCAGGCGTCTTTTCAGCAACTCTGGCAACTCTGCCATATTGACACCCAGGAGTAATTTAGGCACAGTCAACTGGACATAACAGGTAAAACTTTAAACAAGTTATCGATATTTATTCAAATAGCCGTTTATTTTGATTTGTATATTACTATAACTCGGAATTCAGAATGTATTTCATTTCAAGCTTTAAATTTGTGAAGATGTCCGAAATGTCTCATGTCAGGTTGCTAAATAGCCGGGGAAGTTACCTTAGATGAAAGTTAGTTTTCACCGTTTACTGGAGGTTAAGATTGCATCCCATTGGTACTGCTTTATACAACAACATTTCTTGCATTGTTTTGACTGGGGAACAATAAAACGGAAGACTGTCTCGTAGAACTGCTGATGTAGTCACAGTGTGCCACTGATTCATTTGACCACTAAAAACAACAGCAACCTCATTGTTGCAGCTGAGATGATCCACAGCCTGTTCCTGATTAATCACTCTGGGGACATCTTCCTGGAGAAACACTGGAAGAGTGTCATCGGTCGGAGTGTGTGCGACTACTTTTTCGAGGCCAAGGAGAAGGCAGTGGACCCTGAGAATGTGCCCCCAGTGTTGCAGACCCCACACCACTATCTCATAAGCATTTACAGGGGAAAACTCTTCTTCCTCTCTGTCATTCAGTCTGAAGTCCCCCCTCTCTTTGTCATTGAGTTCCTGCACAGAGTGGCAGATACATTCCAGGTGAGGGTTAATCAAGTGGTAGTAGTTTTCCTATAAAATGTGGTTTCATGTTGTCATGTCCAGTTCTTTTTTTTAAATCAATTTTATGGCCAATATAGGTGTGTAGATCTGTTATGTATGTGGACTCAACTTCTGTCTATGTTTGTTCACCAAACCCAAACCCAAACCGCAACTATCACCAGTTCAGTGTAACACTGAACTAACTGCATTTCACAAGCTGAAATGCACTATCAAGGTTGGAAATGTTTGCTTTGTTGCCTTGTAACCAGGCTTTGGGTTCAATGAGGACTATTGCCCACATCAAAGTTGGAGGTATACCAGACAAGGTCCAAAGGAAAAAGAAGAAACAAATATATTCATACTTTTGCTACAAAAACGACAACCCAACAGACAACTGAAGAAACTCTCTAATCAGAAAAGCTTCTTTGGCGTTTTCCCTCTTTCTAACGAATGCTATGTGATTGTGCTAGCAAAGAAACCTGATTAATAATTCAAAACATTTTCTTTGGTTGATGTTTTGCAAAGTGCTGTGCGCTCAGTTAATAGAGGAGAAACTCGGCCACAGCTGCCTAAAAGGAATTGTCAGGAGTTGCGGTTTGATTAGGTCATTGATCATTTGGAGCAAATATTGACTTAAAATTCTTAGAAGAGCATGAAAGTTGTTAGAATAATACAGTTGCTCAAAAAAAGTTTTTATTTAGTGTTACTTACACTGTTAACAGTTAAGTGATCACCTCTCAATGTACCGTGTAAATCTGGAGATGTGCTCTGTGAGTTGTGCATTTTTGCAAACAGGATTACTTTGGCGAATGTTCGGAAGGTGTTATCAAGGAAAACCTGGTGATTGTTTATGAGCTGCTGGAGGAGATGCTGGACAACGGGTTCCCGCTGGCGACCGAGTCCAATGTCCTCAAGGAGATGATAAGGCCTCCCACCATCCTGCGGTCTGTGGTCAATACGCTCACAGGTAAGCGCAGGGCAACCCGTGATGGTTGAACCTCTGGCTGCTTACCACCATGCAAAAGTGGAGTGTGCACTGAGTGGGCTTTGCATGTTTTTCAGGAGGCAGTAATGTTGGAGACACTTTACCGACGGGTCAGCTGTCTAACATCCCGTGGAGGCGGGCTGGTGTGAAGTACACTAATAACGAGGCGTATTTTGATGTGATAGAGGAGATTGATGCCATTCTGGACAAATCAGGTACAGAGATCAGCATCTTTAATCACCAGTTGGATGAAGAGAATGTTCATTCCTGTAACAGCTGTCCTTTTCTGTCCGGTCATTTAAGTAGATCTGTCTCTTCTCAGGTACCACCGTGTTTGCAGAAATCCAGGGTGTGATAGAAGCCTGCGTGAGACTCACCGGGATGCCTGACCTGACTCTGTCCTTCATGGTGGGTTCGTCTTTTTTCTTAGCTCTGTGCTTTTATTTCCTGCAGTATGTGCGTTATCAGTACGCTTGTTTTTGATGTGAACAGAATCCACGTCTCCTGGATGACGTGAGCTTCCACCCGTGTGTGCGGTTCAAGCGCTGGGAGGCGGAGCGCGTCCTGTCTTTCATCCCGCCCGACGGAAACTTCACACTCATGTCCTATCATGTTAGCTCTCAAAAGTAAGTGCCTGCACCAATTTTGCCACCTTACTTTGTATTCTATAACAATGAAATTGAAAAGGGCGCTGTAAAACTGGACTTTGTCAAGTCCTTTTCTGGTCACAAGAACTGATGAAATTAAATCAGTTTACTCAACGAGTCATTTGTGTGGCCCATAATAATTTTATTGTATTGGATGAAAATATATTTCTCTTTTCTTTTGTGTGATGTCAGCAGAGATGAATTTGTTGACAGTGTTATTTCTTGCTATTTGAGGGGGAAGTAAGCCAGAAACAATCTGGACTGATGACAGCTCTGTCTGTCTGTTTCCTTCCTCAGTCTTGTAGCCATTCCAGTGTATGTGAAGCAGAACATCAGCTTTTTAGAGACAGGGTCCTTTGGCCGTCTGGACATTACCATTGGACCCAAACAGACCATGGGGAAGACTGTGGAGGGCTTGATGGTCTCTATCCACATGCCAAAGTCTGTTCTCAGTGTTAATCTCACAGCCACACAGGGAAACTACACTTATGACCTCACTAACAAGGTAACCAACTACAAAGAAAGTTTCTTCCTGCAGTAATACACTGCTAAGAAGAGATTTGAACTGACTTTCATATCCAGTCAGCCTAGTCTTTTTTTCATTTCATTGCATAGTCTTAGTCACTCTTTCTCCTGTGTGCTAAATGAGCTACTACACTGTTAAATTCTTTTAGATATGCAAGCGCTAACTGATGGCTGTCTATTGGCCTAAATTTGAGTAAATCTGTCTTGATAGGTGCTAGTTTGGGACATCGGGAAACTCAACCCCCAGAAGCTTCCCACCTTACGAGGCAGCCTGAGTATGCAGGTCGGAGTCCCAAAACCTGAGGAGAACCCCTCCCTCAACATCGATCTGAAGATTCAGCAGCTGGCTATATCAGGTATTCCAGACTTCCTCACCTTTTAAAGCCCCTTTCTCACAAAAATCCAGTTTTTAGGCTTGTTAACAAACCCATGTGGTGTTTTTATGGTGGGTGAGATATTGGTGAATTGTCTTCTTAAAATTAGTCAGTTTGATGAGATGTGACTCTAGGGGCTTAAATAAACTCCTCAAAAGGTTATAAACTTGTTACTCAAACTCAAGTTTTGAGTACAAACAAAAACAAGTTGCTAACCAGCTCATCCAGCTGGCTGGCTGTAATAGTGTTGGGTTTCACATTGCAGGATGAATTTGCCTATCTTTTTCTTTTTCTCCCTTCTGTGCAGGCCTTAAGGTGAGTCGCCTTGACATGTACGGGGAGAAGTACAAGCCTTTCAAAGGGGTCAAATATGTGACTAAAGCAGGAAAATTCCAAGTGCGGACCTGAGTGCTGTGATCAGTAATCCACTGTGCCAAAAAAAGGGGCGAGGGTGCTCGTTCACATCAGCTCCCCAATAAGTCTCCAGTATTCACAGGAGCATTGCTATTAATGAACACTTCTACACTCTAACGGCTATTTATTATATATTTGGCATTACATAAGTGTGTCTGGATTGTCTGTGGCCTATAAAGGGAAGCCTTAATAATCAATGTGACCTTGTTAAAGTGCTATTTGTTTCTATCTGGTTTAAATGTGCAAAACTGTATGGATCATTCCTTCTGCAATCTGTATGCTGCCACATTGTAATATTTTAACAAAAAAAGACACTTTCTTCTGTCTTGGACTTCACTGCACCTGAACATCGCCTGGAACTTAGCAGATGTGCATTCAAGGATCTTTTCACATATGACAGACATTTTTATACCTATGAATGTTCTGATTTTTTTTTAAAAAAGGAATCTGATTGTCGGACTAGTTGCAGCATGGAAATTTTTGCACATTCTGTGTAAATGTGGCCTTGTAAGAGCAGTTTAAGGTGCTCAGTATAGCACACACTACAGCACAAACTGCATGCTTAGGAAATGTGAAGTTATCATTTATGAAAAGTAGTGTAGTTTGACAGCAATTGTGTAGTTATCAATTAGTAACTCTGGCAAAATGTGGGATAGTTGTTTAAAAAGCATGCTAAAATCTTAAAGATACTCACACAATTCCTACCATCACCTCTTTACCTGGAACAGCATTTGCACAATCAATTTTAGCCATGAGATATATTACTTAAAGCTGTCTGTAAATGTGAGGCAACATGCCAGTTTATAAGATGTCTTATAAAAGATTTAAAATATTTTTTTATTTCTTTTGATTCCTTATTTCTTATTCATGCCATCCCAAGTGTATCCCTGTCACCGTGCTGGCGTCCGTATCTCAGATCTCACTCCTTTCCTGTGTTGACACTTTTCAGGCAATGAAAGCGAGTTAAGAGACAGACTGCAACCATCCTTTTAGTAATTTATTCTTCCAAGGCACAGCAGATGTGTTGGCAGGGCTAGCGGCTATTAGAGTACATTTAAGGTGTGAATGAACACATCAAGTATACCCGTTGCTCTTCATGAGGACTGTTGGCTGCTACGTGCCCAGTAGGCCCAACTAAAAAGTGTTCACCTTTCGTGTTGCTTTTTCAAAGCTGTTTCTGACTTCAGAGGGGCAGCTTACCAACACTGTTTAGATTAAGTGCTCTCATACACACACACAAATACAGAATCTAAATTCAACACTTAAATTAGCTCAGCCATTATTTAAAAAGAAAATTGGCAACAAATTACGTCTGAGTTAATTAAAATATACATTCACTGACTGTGTGTAAGGTATATATTTGTTTTTCTCTATAAATTTAGACTAAAACAACCAAAGGAGTTTTGGTTTTAACAAAAGTATTTGCTGCTTGGCTGGCATCAATATCTCATATCACATATTAATATTATTTGTTAACCACCGGGGTTATTTAAGAAAAAAACAGAGCATTCAGATTGGGTATGCCTGGGGAAAGGGAGAAACAGGATGTTTGTAGGCTAATCCCAAACAGTTCAACTGTTACACGGAGTGCAGACACAAAGCACTACAAGTTGATAAAAAAAATTAAAATAGAAAATAAGGCAAAGCAGAGGAAACCATTACGGTGTCTGTAAATAAAGCAGTCTGCATTGTTTGTTATAACCTGACTTTCGAGTTATAGAAGAACTGAATGAGTTTGACGTATTTTAAAACAGATCCTTTGGCATCACACACTGTTACAGATTAGTCAAATTAAAACATAAAAAAAACATGTAAGCCAATCTTTACTGTCACTTATACCACAGTTTCCTTCCTGCAATCAAAGGGAAAACCTCATAACTAATAATCCTCAATTCCTTTACAACCTTTTACTCAGAAGACCTTTTAGTTTTTCAAGTATAAACATCATCATTGCACACAGTAATGATGTATCACCTTTGAATCCATAAATCTTCGGTAATTCATTTCTAAAAGTAAACATGAGAGGAGAGCTCATCAGCTCATCTATGATTTCACACCTCAAACTCAGTGAGTAAAGCTGAGTATTATTCATAAAACAAACAATTATTGTATGTACAACAGATGATAAGAAACACACTGAAAAACAATTCAAAGTAAACATTCAAATAGTTAAGTGTCTTAACATCAGAATTTGTATTTAGAAAATAGAAAAAATTCCATGCAAAAAATATATACCTGGGATTCTGATAAAGTTTTGTAACACAACATACCAAAAATATATATTAAAAACTGTCTCTGATGAGCTTGCGTGATTCCACCCCTGAAGATAAAGAGAGCAAAGCTGAACTCACTCTAATAAATAAAACTAGCATAGTATCAAATTCACCGGTCCCTGGTGCCGACACCCAAACCACAACAGAGAATGGCTCATAATCCTGTAGTTTCCACCCGAAGCGCTGAGGATGTTGACTCGTGTCAGTGTCCAGGTATTTTTATTGATACCAGGGGGTCTTCCTCACCCAGCGGAGGGTGAATCCTGCGTCGGTGCGGATCTTGATGGAGGCAGCTTCTGCTTCTCTGACGGTCTCCTTCACCGACTGCATCAGGTTCTGAGCGTTATGAACCAGCATTTCTGTGGCCTGGTGACATAAACAGAGATGGAAATGAAGAATGGGTTATAGTAAATTGGTTCTTATTATGCCTAGGTTTAAAATGAGGTGTTATACAGGAGTTATGCAAATGTGTTACTTTTTAAAATAATCTAGGAAATAAAAAGGGCTCAGAGCACATAAGAGGGCATTTAATAGTCTCAAGGCCAATGAAAGGCCTTCAGTGGGATTCCGATGAATGCAGTGAGACCAACAGATTTGGGGAAATAAGAAGTTCTGGGAAATGAGTGTATTACTCATTGGCTTTTGTTTTGCTTTTACCTGTTCTGACTCCTCTTCACTAATGTTGGTTCGTCCCAGCATGGTGGCTTTTACCGTAGAGAGGATCTTCAGCTGAGTGCTGATGGTAGGGATTCTTTCACAGACCTTTGTAAGAGAAAGAGCATGTGATTAAGCCAAGACCTTTAGAATGGATATTGGGTAATGCCTAACATGTTTGACAGAGTTTATTTTGACTTACTTTACTATTTTGATTTGAAAATGTAAAATATACGGCAAAAACAGAGAAACAAAGCATATTTGGGTAAGTATAAGCCTGTCCTCACCTGCAGCAGGTTGGTTCTGATGCGCCTGTCAGTGCACTGCTTGGCCACCTCCTTTGCCAGTCTTGTCACCTCATCTGAGGCCTTGGCGATGTCCTTAGCGCACTGAATCAAGGCTCGTTTGTTCCCGCTTCCTCCACGCACCAGCCGAGACATTTCTGCCATGAGAAGAGCCATCCGCTTGGCGGCTGCTATGATGTCATTACCCTATGCAGAGGGGACAGGGACCGATATGGTGAGAGCTGTCAGTAGAATGGCCCAACCTTGGACCGTTGGGAAACACACGGTAGAAGCCTTGTTTCCTCCAATATTTTTCTAGTAACGCGATGAAAGTGTCAAACAATGAAGCTACTGTTCACAAAAGATGAGTTAACATTATTGCTTTGTGGTAACAAATTTTAAATACAAATCAGGCATCACGTGTAAAGGCGTTTAGCAGCATGCTGCATGCAGTGTCAAGGCAAGCGTTCACATATCCTTCATTTAGAGATGAAGGTAGGAAATATTCAACCGTCTTGACATCACCAACAACCTTAGGTTAGTACCTAAAAGATGATGTTCACACTGTTGAGGTGATCAGTGCACACCCTGAGACTAAGGAGAAGAAGCAGGTGACACACTAGATGAGCAGGCAGTCTAATGTCAAAGCTACGTCACCCAGGAGCCTTTGGGAAACTGTCATCCTTGGTTTCACGGGTTGGCCAGACAACCAGTGACTGACAACAGAGGATACAGCGAGACACAGCTCCCGGTTCCTGCTTTGAGCTACTTTACCTAATCATGAACATAAAGGAGGGACTTTTGAAGCCAGTACCAGTTTGTGGTGCAATAAACAAAACTTGCCATTCCCATTGTCCTTCCCCTGTAGTGCAATGTTTAGCATGGCATCGGCACAACCGTTTGTCAGCCATGTCGGAGAACAATGCAACATAAGTAAAAAAAACAGCTGTTTGGTGGTTTCCATGGTAGTGGCATATGCAGAGCTCAGGGTTTGCACAGCCGCGGTCACAGTGAGCTAGAACTCCAGACGCTGCTTCTGGTCCGGCTGCAGGGCTCTCTGAGTGTGGCGCAATTACCCGTTCACATGCGTGGCTGTGCTGTGCGTGCATGTGTGTGAGCAGGGCCAAACAGTACTTTTCGACTAACCCGGCATCCTAAAACACAGTGGACGTTTGACAAATACTGTCTGACCCAGGTGGGCTGGTGTGTGTGCGCTCATGTGCATGTACGTGCGCAGACCTTGCTGGACCACTTGCGCGCCTCCTGGTGCAGAGACTGGGCAGCTGCCAGAATGGGTTGATTGACAGGCTGGTTGGACGGCATCATCAGCAGTTCTGGCTCATAGTCATCCTCACCATCAGTAAACTCATCTTCCTCATCTACCTCTCTCTCCTCTACTGCCTCCTCATCCTCAGGCTGGGCCAGGCAGGGGTAGTGGGGAGGGGGGCGGGATTGTTGGCGGTGGTTGGAGGAGGAGGAGGAGGAGGGTTGATTGAGACAGGAGGGAAAGGAAAAAGGGTAAAAGAGGGAAGGAGGAAGAGGAGGGAGAGGGGGGAAAGAAATAAGGAGGGGGAACAAGAAAGCCAGGGATGGCAGGAGGGAAGGAAGCATGGGAAAAGAAGGCATTTAGTACAGCATGAGAGGCACTGGATGAAGAACAGTGGACAGGAGATTTGCAAGGGGGAGGAGGAAAATGGAGAAGGAGCAGGATGGTGAAAGTGCACGCAAAGGCACAAACAGCTTTGATGGGGGAAAAAAAAGAGGAAAGAGGAGTGCGTCTGGGAAGGCAGCAAGCGCCCCTGAGGTGGTGGTTGAGTTGACAGTTGATAAAGTACAATCAAACAAGGTCTAGCTGTATCCAAAAGGCAGTGGCTGGCATCCCTCTAGTTCATTTATGAGTGTTGTAGTAGAGTGCTGGGAGAATAACACGGCGCCATAATGAGAGTGTTTTGTGTTCGTTTTCCACCCCACCTTTTTTTCTTTTTTTTTTTTACAGCTGTGGAAAAACTGTTGGGAGTGTCGTAGAGGTATAAATGGTTATGAGATACACAAAGAGAGCAAAAGGACATTATACTGTTCCAGCAGGAACGTTTGCTGGACACACACATGGAAGGGGATGCCTGCTAAATGGAGTGTTCTGTACACCTGATGTGGATGGATGGCTGGATTGTTCCATCTCCCACCTGTGCATGCAAGTACACACATGTAATAGTAGATGCAAGCCCGTAACAACCTTACATGCTTTGGGCTTGAACAGATGACAGTTTCCAGTATTCCTCTGAAATTGGAAGCGGGGCCCACACAATTTCAGGAAACTTTGATTTTTTTCAGCAGACAAGAATGTACTCATTGGAAAGGCATTTTATAACCAATAGAGCAAAAAAAGGGATATCCTGTGGTCTTTATTGAACAACAGGAATACAACTTCTGCTTAAAAACACTCTACAAAAGATTGTAACTAAATAAACAACATACATTTCTGCCTCATGTCCATGTCTGTGGGAACTGACCTTGCTTGACCACTTGCGGGCCTCATCATGCAGCTGCCTCGCTGCTACCATCATTGGCTCGCTGAGCACCTCACCAGCCTTCTGCTCCGGAAACTCCTCGTCCTTTTCCTCTGGAGGAGGCGGACGAGGTGGGGGAACTTCACCCTCTGGTAAGGGAGGTTTGGGTGGGGCCTGCTCATCACTAACCTGGAAAATAAAATTAAAAAAACAAAAACATATAAATTACCTGAATAAATTATTTTCATAAGCAGTATTATCACACAAGTGTTGCCAAACCGACTACTGAATTATAATATGACTCTTAAAAAAGATTTATTGTAGATATTACTCCGGTAAAATAAATTAATTCATATCTGCTTGTGGATCCATCTCAAACAGGAGGATCATTTTGGGTTGGATAAAAGTAAAATTATTGTATAAATGTGCTTACATGGAGCTGATCCAGGTCAGGAGGTGGAGGAGGGAATTCTGGCTCTTGAGGCTGGAAAGCCTCTCTAACCTTTCCAACTGCTGCCAGGATTCTCATGCATGAGTCCAAGTAGGCTTTCTGTAGAGCTAAGGGTAGAGTGTAAAACATTTGATTTAACAACAATGAATTCAGTAATTCTTTGTAATACTGTATTTGTTTTGTACCTTTATCTTGTATGTTTCCAGCCACTGCCTTGGCATCCATCACCATGGGTGAAATGGTGTGTGAGAGGATGTCTGAGGCGTGTTTCACAGTGTCTCTGAACCGTGGGTCCTCAGAGTTTTCAACTTCTCTCTTAGCCACCAACAGAACCCGGTTAGCTCGTCTTGCTATGCTTGTTGCCCCAGCAACGAGCATTTGAGGTTGAACATTTGCCATAGCAACACGACACTTGTCAATGTCTTTCTTTATAGCCTCTTCCGAAGCATCCAGCAGAGACTTGGTGTCGATGGCTTCATCAACCAGACCTGAATACACACACACACAAGCATAGGTGGATCTTGTTATTCAAACTAATCTTCCTCAATTAATCCATTGTCACTCACTGGCTGTTATAACAAATTAAAAAATGAAAACTGAAAGAGTCCTCACCAGTGAGTCTCTCCACATTGTCGATCCACTGGTTTTTCATGGTGTCAAAGTGCTCGTAAGCTGCTTTGTTGCCAGGATTCTTCAGCAAGATGCGAGCAGCAGAGGTCACCTGAACATTAGCAAACACGCCAGTGAGTGTGTTTAACAGCCGCACGCCTCGTCAGTTCATCTCTTAATGCAAATCAACCGCACGGAAGCAAATGGGCGCACCTGTGGTGTGAGCTCCCTGGCATGTTTTACAGCAGCATGTATGCCCTCCACTGTGCTTTTGTTGGCTGTTCCAACAGCAGCTGCCTTCTCTGCGGTCGCTCCCAGCCGACCTGCGTGGGTCTCAAAGTTCCCTGCACGCTCGTCAAAAACCTGTAGAAGACATTTTTTGGGGGAATCAACACAGTATGATTTGAACAGTTCCTCTCCTGCTGTGACAACCAAAACATATGGCACAGTAGGAGTTTAAACAGCTCTCATCACCTTTCCTGGATTATTTTTTTAATTTACTGGTGACGCTCGTTTCTGTTCACCACTGACCTCTTCTCTGTTGGGGGCATCGGGCGGGGCAGTTGCAGCCACAGCCAGCAGCTTGATAGGGGTGGTGGTGTCACTGAAAACATCTGACACCTCCTGGGTCATCACCTCCTGCATCTGCTGTCTCAGGTCCTGTGAGAGGCAGAGAGAGAATGTGTCCTCTAGATGGAGCTCTGCATCAACACTTTCCACAAAATCAAACCTGTTTTTTTGTTTTTTTTGGTTTCCATTTAAAAAAATACATTTGGAAGCTTATTGAACTCGAAAACGGGCCCTTGAGATAAACTGAATAGTTCTTTTTCATTTTTCAAGCATGGGCACGTGCCAAAGTGAGATACCTTGAGGGTGTCCTGCAGTTGTGCAGCGGTTGCTCGTGCGTGAGGAGCCTCTGCCTCCCCCCTGCCGGCCAGGTCGGCCAAAGATGTCATCAGAGCCTCTGTCCGGTCACAGCGCCCAGCCATGTCCTGTCGATATGGGCCTAACAGGCCTCCTGCCAGCCGCCTGCCCTCACCAACCATGCCTCTGATTGCTGCCTGACCTTAAGAGCGACACAAGAAAGAATTCTAAATATCTGTAAGTCTGATATATCACAAATGTATGGTGTTACATAAAGGTTAAAACATGAGAATTACATGTGTGGGTTCCATGTGTAAGCATGGAATTATAACAAAAGGCTGAACTGTTCACTGCTTTGCAGTTTTTATCTTAGAAAGAGATGGGTGCCATTTTGTGGTACACTGTGTTGGTACATCGCACTGTGTCTAGACAGTCATAATATTCTGAATATAGTGCTATTCAAGACAGCGTGTAGTTGTCAGGTACCTGTGTTCCACTCAAGCTTTTCACACTCTGCTTCCATACGGAAGCATGGGAAACAAGAGGAAACCATCAAATGACACAGCAGGAAAACAGCAGAACAAAGCATCAAAGCAAAACTTTAAGCAAGCCAAGTTAGTCATTCAGTGATTCATAGATGAAATACATCATAGATAGCATCTTAGGAAATGGCCCAGTCACTTCTGTACCACATCCAGAAACATTAGTTTCCTGCGTGAAACACTTTGTTTCTTCATGGACCACAGACACATTTTTCCTTCCAAAAAGAGACCATTCTTACCTACTCCCCTGTCATCCACCCCAGGGCTGTTCACCCAGCGGAGGGCCTGCTCCATCTTGCCCTCCAAGGTGACGGCAGGCTTGGCTGGTCTCATGTTGGCCACAGCACGGTTGGTTTTGGACTGTAGGGTCAGCAGTGCTGCCCCAATCTGCTTCGCCAGTGCACGGGCCTCCGGGCTGTCACCTTTACCCCTGAGAGCATAACAGAGAGACACATTAAGGGTAAATATGAGGAAATAATAAAAATGTTTCTTGTTACAAATATTTATGCGTTTTATTTCCCCACACATAGCGGTACAAGCCTTTGTCAAGAACTGTGGTCTTCTAAAAAGCTTTCGAACTATAATGATCTCTTCTGTCTTAAAAAGAAAAATAAGTGGAAGTGTTCCATTCTAAAAATAAAGCAAGAATATAGAAGATAAGAGATCTAGAGAGGGTAGAATTTCTTATTTGGCCTTGTACTGTTACTTCCTATATGATATATATATGTGTGACTAATGTGCTGTACTTTCTGTTCCAGATTAGAAAATTCTTGATAATGCCCCCTTTAGACCAGAAAAGATGTTTTCATTTCAAGTTCAGATCTGCAGCTTTGGTATAGATTAAAGCTTAAATATTTTTTTTGGTTTTGGTTCCTAACTCTGGCAGAAAAAAGAAAAAAAAGAAAAATGAAATAATCATTATTTAGAAGACCAAGGATCTGACTTATTTTCAAGTGCTTTTTGCCAGATTTATTTCTCAATGTGTTGCCATTTCTATAAAACAACAGAATAAGCCAATCACACCTTATATAAAAACCCTTTATATTTTTAGGACTGACACCCTAGGTTGACGGAAACAACATTTTGTCCAGGTAGGTATAATAATCCACCTATTGGTGGAATGTGGTTGTAGTCTGAGCCTGGAAGAGGAGGGTCCAGGCATTAAAGGAAGTAATTACAAAACACTTTTATTGAGGGGTCTCAGGTGGAATACCTACTGTTTACGTAGCTCCATGAGCCGGGCAGTGAGTCCGGCAATCTCACTAATAGAGCGCAGGATGTCATCTCTCTCTTTGGGGTCCTCACATAAATCTGCGATACGTTTTGCCTCTGCGAGTAGCGCCCTGATGTTCTCTTCCCCTTCAGGACCACCATTAGGATCTGCCAGCCATGCCTAATGATGCACAAGTTTGACATTATTTACATCTGATGAAAAATGAATGACTGACCTGAGAAATGTACTTAAAGGATGAGACTGAGACATCCAGTACTCATAAATCAACAATTAAGGTGTTGATCTACTTCACTTGGTCTTGTAAAAACGCAGAAATTACTTTTTCTTTTTAAAAAACAAGAGAAGCATGGATACTATAAACATAGATGTTAGCATTAACTGTATGTGTTTTTTCTGACCTGTGCAGCATCCAGTCTCCTGGCAATGGCCTGCTTGGCATTGATTAGAGCCTCCAGTCTGCGGGCAGCACTGTCCACTTTGCCAAATAACAAATCTAAGCCCTGAGAGCACTGGCCAGCACGCTGCACACATCCTGGAGTCGGGCCCTGGCCTCTGTCAGAAACAACCAACACACTCAGCTGAAACACAACGACAGAATAACAAGGCAGAGCACAGCTCAAGAAGCAGTTGAACCTAAACACCCTGCTACCTGGCACGAAGATCTGCGACCTGGTCCGTCATTTGTCCCAGAGCCTTGGTGGTTGCCAGTATGTCTTTCCTCTCCTTCCCAGCACACAGCTCTCCCACTTTTCCTGCTTCGTCCAGTATCACACATAATGCCACCTCGCCAGGATCTCCTACAAGCACAAAGTGCCACAGCACCGGCTGTTTATAACACAAAGTGGTGATTCACTGATTTAGGTGAAGGCTTCTTGGGCAAGAGGGCTAAACACATGGTTACCTGGCTGTCCATGAGGGTCTTTTAGCCAGCCTTTAGCTTGTGCCATCTTTGACTCAATCAAAGCCAGAGATCTCTTCAAAGCCTCCATATCCTGAGGTGAGGACAAAAATCTGATTTCTGTTCAGATTAACTACAGAAGCATCAGACACTGAATAAGAAAAATCATAATTTCGTTCTGCCGTAAATAAAAATGTAATATTTTCATATTTATCGATTAAAATAACAACGTATTAATATTGAACAACTGTGTAATTATAAAGCATTACACAATTGAGACAACAACTATATTTGTGGCTGTAGGATGGTATTACAGGAGGACGCTGTCAGCGACAGAGGCTCAGCGGGTTGTGTAAATGAAACGCTACACATGTAGTTTTACAGTGAGAAAACTATAAATCGCATTATGCTTCATGCCTTGAAACTATTATTATTATTATTTAATTCAGGTTCAGCAGGTTTCATATATTTAAAAAAAACAATCAAATCTGAGACAATGCATATACTGAATGATTGCGGTTTTCCAATAATTTAAACTCTCTAATTTTGAATATGATGACAGGGACAGATTAAAAGAAAAGACAGTTACACAGGTTTTCATTTACCACTGGGCTGCATCATATTGTTAACCCCTCTAAAACCGCATATGGCTGCTTTTGTCTTTCAAACTTACAATGCATAAGTGATGAATGCTGTGTTTTTGTTGATGCACAAAAATCAATTAGTTACAAATAAAGTTGAAGGATCAAAATCTGATATGTTTAATAAGGATTTTTTGTTAATATTGCTTCACCTCCGATTGTTACTGGATTTCAGCAGTTTAGCAAAGTGCAAAGCCTTTAGTTGTAGTTTCTGGATAAGATCTGAACTGGGAGCAGACCAATTTAACACAAGAGCCTTGTACTGCTGAGCCATGCTGGTGTAATACATGCAGAATGCAGAGAGCAACTCCTCCCATGAAAAAAATAAAATAAAACTGAAAATCTACATTTGTTGTTTAGCATATCATGGTAGTTTTACATATGGTCCATGCCATATGCATGAATACCATTTCACACCAACTTAAATTCCAAATCATTCCTCTTTTGTAACTCTAGCGGACTAAGTGTACATGATTTCAAAAATTCATTTAACATTTTGATGTTTAAGACCACGTGATAGTTTTCCACTTAACCTCAGTTAAGCAGCAACATCATTTGTGAGATGCTCTCCCTTTTTTTCTAAACTGAAAAAAAAGTTTACATGGCAAATTTTTGTACGAAAGGAAATAAATAAAATTTCCCAGTTTGAACAGAAATAGTAACATGTTGTATTTTTATAGCTAATTCAGAATACATGGTTTAAATAACTTTAAAATACTTTGTTTCAATATGCAAACAAAATCCCACTTTCATTGGAAACACTCTTGGATCAATAAAATGTGAATTGTACTAGCATGAGTATGGAGTTCTCCATTTGCGCGAATACTGTAATGTGAAACATCATTTTGTGTTACATGAAAGTGAAATTGCTATCAGATATAATTAAAAGTTTAGCAGATGTTTGATTTAAGACAAGAAATTAACACAAAAGGAAAAAAATACATATTTAGATGAGTTCACCCACCTCACATTTACATGTGTAATCTGCCATCTCTACACAGTAGGGCTGGAAAAAAAGCTTTTTCCAGCTAAAAGAAGAATGAACTGCATAAGTGGAACCACTCAATACAGCCCATCTATTATGGATGTGTCTGGACACCAACCAGCTTATATCTATAATTCATGACCCCAGAGGACTGCAGTCCTCGCGTGCCAGCGGTTTCCCTCGAGCACTGACAGTAAGTGCTTATCAGAGCTTATACAGTAAGTGTGCAGTATTTCCACAGCAAACACACATACACATACAGACAGATCATTGTCTGAGGAAGCTGTGTGCATAAAAACATGCAGGTTTGCAGGTTAGACAAGTGAAACAGATCTTAAATATAAATGATCTCATTGCAAACTTTGCCACTGATGTCCAAAATGTCTTTCCATGGAAGTTATCTCTGTTTAAAATGGCTTGTTGCTGATTCTATGGCTAGCTGTCTCACAGCACAGAGAACAACACAAGCAAGAAAACACCATGAGGAAAGATGCACTGGATTTCTAAAGCAGCTATTGTAAAAAGGAAGTACTCTTATCTGTCATCTGTTTCAAGCCATTTTGCTCAAATGGACATCTAAGGACAGACAGATGCACATGTAACAACATATGCAGTCATGATGAGGAATGTGCACTGCACATGACCTAACCCTCAGTGCACTAAAACACACCACCTGCTGATTAGCTGAATGACAGATATAGATGATACAGACTGGGCAAACAGGAGAAGAAATGACCTCTTTTGAAAAAAACTAAACCAAATCACACACATACACACACTTGCATGCTGGAGACTGCAGAGGGGGGAGAGAAACAGGCTTACCTTCTACAAGGAGGAAAAGAATGGAGGAAGAAGGTAAAGAAAGAAAAGGAAAAAGAAAAACCAGGAGTTATACTAGCGAGCAAAAAGAAAAGTGGAAACAGAAAGCAAAAACTAAGTAAAGAGTTTCTTTGAGATGCAATGTTGTGAATCTGTAAACAGTACGTGTGTGCCAATGGGTACTCCAAAGTGTGGGAATGTGGGGATTTCTTTGAGCCGATTCTTGTTCCTTACCTTATTAGCCCATGCGTCTTCATCCCACGTGGTGAGCTGTAAAACCCTAATGATCTCGTTGATTTCAGCGCTCATCTTCTCAAAGGTAAACTTTCTGTTCCTCTCTGCCTCCTCGACACCGGCACCTCGACTGCTCTTGGTAGCAACAAAAATCTTTATGGCTGAGGATTGAAAAAGCGACAACAGCTAAAATGATAAATGCATCCATACAGAAGTGTTATATGAGAAGAAACAATAAAGCCAACATTGGTTTAGATATTGTGCCTCTCTCTTATTGCAACTACAGCACTCCTTTGGAGTTCAAGTTCATGAGCATTTCCGACAAAACTGCTGCCTGCTTTGGTTTTATACAATTCTTCAAACATAATGACAGTTAATCAAATGATTAGTTTGGGGTTAAAATAACGGTCTGCAGATATTACAGTTAAATCCGGGGGTACAATGTCTATGGTTTTCTTCATGTACAATACTTTCTGATTCTACTTTGAAAATCTTTTAGAATGATACAATTATGGGATATCTTGTTCTTAGGCTGCCAAATAGTTGGATACCTTCCTTGAGGAATGTATTGAACAGAACTATTGGAACATGAGAAATGTTTCACCATGGGGCTTATAAAGGCTTAAACAGTTCTCTTCTGTCTTCTTTGCTGGTGCAGTACATTGTATGGGAGATCCTGGCGAAGCTGCCAGCGGGCCGTGTTTTGTCAGTCTCACAAGCCAAGCTCCTAATCACTGTAATTATCAGCGTTGCTATAACAACTGCTGGATGCTCAGTGGCCTACCCTAACGTTTGCCCACACAAAGTCACATACAGACCTGAGATGAGGACAGGCAACAGCTCTTTGATAGTGTTCATGGAGTTGAGCAGCATCTGTCTATGTTCCTGGTGTGTCAGCTCCTGCTGCCTCTCCTCTATCATCTTCGACATTTTGGTCATCCCTGAAGAAAACAGAGGTAAAACAGACGATTCTTATTATTGTATGAAGGCAGACGGCTTCTAAAATTAGGACCAACCAGACTGCAAAGTGGAAAATGACCTGGTTTTGATACAGCTATAATTGTGTGTATTCCCCAATATAGTTAGAGTTTTTTATTTAAGAAACAAACATGTTCATATTATGAGGGCATCCATCAAGTTATCTTAGGAAGGCACACCATACTGAAAATATAATTAGCCCGAAGCCTTTGATGATAATATCCTGTTTATGGCTGTCCAGCCATTGAAAAGATTCCCTTACAGCCTCTTGGTTTCAAAGAAACAGTCAGTGGTTTTGATTTAATAAGTTTTCATGGATTACATGGATTTTTAGCAGAAATATTTATAGAAAATGGAGAATAATTAGTTGACTTATGGAACTTTTTTAAACACTGGCAGCAAATCCTTTCAACTGTATCATCAAGCCAACAGTAATAATACCATTTCCTTCATCATGTAAAAGCAACTGTATTGATCTCATTCATATCATCATTTAAAATGTTGATTATTGTATTGATATATAATAAGGAAGATGTGAAAATGTTTCTTAGAATTCAAAGCAGAAATATGTATTTACTTGTGTGAAATACTCAATCAATATGTTATCAGAATATATGTTTTCTAATGCCAATCTACTACATGATAAACCAATAAATGATTGTCCAGAGAGAAATTATGTCCAGGCTAAAAGGAAATACAAAAAAACATTTTGCCGGTTAAAAAGACTCTAACAGAGGTTCCAACAAATCTGTTGACCTGGCCCGAGGTTTTTGGTGTAAGTTATGAGGTCCTCCATTGTCTCCACCACCTCAGCCACTGTCAGATACTCCAGGATGCCTTTACATACACGAATGATCTTACGCACCTAGGAGACAACAAACACACAATCACAGGTGAGATCGCAGGCTTAAAGGAAAAGGATAGCCAACAGGGACGATAAACCTCCCTCTTGAGCTGCATAAGCTTTTTTATAAACCCTGATGAGGTTACTTGCTTGTTTGTGTGATGCCTTTGTGTGCCTTTACAGTCTTGTGATGTACATCTTGTGACTGAGAAAAGGGGCTCATTCGAAAATGAGGCCGGTGATCAGACATGGTGAGCATAATCACGTGTCCAGTGTGATTCCACTTATGTTTCTACCATTTAACCTTTGCGCATGAGCGCACACATGCCCGCGCAGAACCAGCCACATACACAAACCCACATCCTGAGTTATGACAGAGGGAGGTCATTTGATCTCAGTGATTAGATCTGCCTGCATCTGAGCCTCCATTACAGCTTCAAGCTCCAAGAGTTCTTCCTTCCTCTGTGCAGCTGCTATAAAAAGCTTTATTTCTCTGAAAGATACCAAAGCACCTCTGAAGTACGAGTGAGTGTCAGGACACACACACGCAGAGCAGAAAAACACACACCTCTGCTTCATCAAAGGTAAGGAGCAGGTCGGACGTTCCAGACAGAATCCCTCTGGATCCGTCGATCAGGTAATCCCGAGCAGGAACTGAATATGGATCTGCCTTCAGCATCTGGGCAGCCTGGACCAGCTTTGAGGACGAGTTCTCCACCCTGAAAACATACAGCTGGTTTTAAAAGTCTTACCCAGCAAATGTTTCAGATTGTAGTGAAAACCATCAACATTTACAAGTAAGAAAAAAAACTTAATATAAAATTGCAAAAACTGGCTAAAGATTCTGCCAACTTATTTCATAAGAGTCCAAACTTGAAATTCCATCTGAAGATCTAAATCTGCCAAAAATCTGGTCATGAACCTTAGAGGTAATCATGTAAAAGTCAATGATACAAAATCTAAAACCTGCCAACAATTTGAGAATAGGTGAAAATAAATTAATTTAATCATCCATTTTTTTCAGAATGTTACAAACCAGATGGGAACACATTTTAAAGGCATTCAGATAAAGCCACAAACCTCCTTTTTCTGACCCCATTGGTCAGGGTATCAATGGCTGCTGGTTTGTCTATATTTAGGTGGGTTCACATTCCCACATGCCCCCTCCTAAGCCCTGGGAGTGAGATTTATGGTGTAGTGCCCCATGTATGTTTGAGCGAGCAGCAAGAACAAGGTATGTCGATCTGCTTAAGATCTGCACCATTTTAGTGGAACAGTTAGAAAGAAATTGGTAAATGAAAAACTAGTGAGGACAGGCGAAGAAATAAGGGTGAGAGTTAGCTGGAAATGGGTGATATTAAATTCCCACAGACAAGTAGCTTGATGTGGGATTCCCAGAAGTGCTGAGTAGCAGCTTTCATCTGGCACCCTGACTTAATGTCAGCGTTTGGGATGCAAGCTGGAAAACAACTACCAGCCTCTCAGAGGTCTGGATGCTGGAGTGAGCACGAGCTCGGCGTAAGAAGTGGCCTTTTGTTGCAGCTGGGATTGAAGCCACATTTCCAAACATTAAACTGCCTGGAATCCCCTCCAATAAAAAAAAAAAGTTCTCTGTCTGCTGAGATAAAGTGGTTCGTATTCAAAATTTTGACACTGTGAGTGGGTGAGACAGCAGCTGAGTTCTTTCCCCCAGAGCAAGTGCGCTGGCTCAGTTACAAACTCACTTAATAAAAGCAGGAGGCATGTCTCTTTTCATCAGCTGATCCTCCGTAGTTTGAACCGTTTCCTTCCCCACCTGCAACACACACACACACTTTTATTTCATCATCATTAGCTGCAGCAAGACAGCCAATTGTTTGTTTGTTTTCTTTCAAACGGCGCTATTAATAGTCTAAAGGGTGAATGAGTGTGTATCAATTTACACCTATTTCAACAATGCATGCATGTCAATCTTTGGGGAAAGCAGCTCTGGCTCTGGTTGATAGTGTTAGTTGTTCTTCATGAGGACAGGTCAGGGGAAATGGGTTTATGTTGCTCCCTTTGGATTCTCATTCACACATGGTCGTACATGCAGGGTTCAGAGGATTTTTTCCTGTACATCTATTATTTGCGCCTTTCTGTGACACTTTTGAAAAAGCAGTCCCACAAATAAACGCACCTTTATGCAGAAGGCAGAAAAAGCAACATTTCCTGCAGAGGTTCATATAATTATACAGCTGACACTGCTCTCAAACACAAAATACATCCCCCACGCACAAGCTTGCGTCCACCCACACGGGCGAACACACACGTCCTTGTCTTATTCTCCATTGTCATGTTGCATTCCCTGGCCCATTACCCCAGACTGATCCTGAACTTCAGCAGTAACCTTTATGTGAGTCTAACCCTAGAACGTAATGGCCAAACAAATGTGTGCCATTCAGCGTTTGGGTGCTGATGCACACTCCTGCTTGGCAGACTCAATAATTATGTCAGGAAAGGCTCTCTATCGCTCTCTCTCACTCACACACACACACATTTGAGATGCAATTACAGAATGATGATGACATCATTCTCTTGCTGCTGTATCAGTGAAATTTGGTTAATAGACTTTCTGGCTCCAGAGATTCAGAGAACAGCTACACTCAGCTTCACCAGTTTCATGTTCAGGTGTGACTTTTATCATATAGTTTTATGTAGTTATTGCATGATCAGCAGATTTTTAAAAATCTACTCTGATCTGTTCTTAGTTCTCTGTTTAAATGTAAATACCTAACTAAATGCTAAAAATAACAAACCTCATAATTGATGCAATAAGCAATACTTGTGTGAACAATGGACTGACTGTCTTAACACACTGTTTCTACAGAAAGAGCTCAGAAAAAAAGGTCATGCTTCAGGAGATCATGCTTTTTATTGGTTTAGATAGCTTGATGACTTGCCAGTATGAACAACAATTTCACTTAAACAGAAAGACAGCATCCTCAGGAAAAGTAGGTTATTTTCTAGATACTAACTGACTTCCTGTTGGGTAGTTTAGAAAGATCCCTTGATAAAATATCAGGCTTATGTATTAACATTTTTTTTCACAAACTCTTTGATAACTTTGACTTTTAGACATTAGGTTCCAAACTAGGCCACTGATGTGACATAAGAGTTATTTGTGCTTCAGCTATTTAATTGAAAAAAACAAACAAAGACACCTGGAGATAAATAACAACAAGCAGTTATTGTCTGAAGCTTTTTGTGCCATTAATGACAGGGAACTTATTACCTGTCAACAGCTTCCCCAGAGGATGTTTGAATGCTCTCTCTCTGATGTACGGATGTACTCATGTCTCTTTCCAATTGTATCAATTAAGATACAACAAGAAATTGACCAAATGTTTAGTTTGATCCAAAAAGAGGCATCCTCTTTTTCTGTGCTGTTTTTTCATATATGTAAAAGAAAAGTCCCAAAATCCATATCCAATCTATTACATTTTTAGTTCCTATAGCAGGCATTGGCTTCACGGACAGCAGATATCCATGACCGTTACTTTCTTAAGTCTATAATACTAAAATGAGTTATTTTTCCATTTTTGAACAGCTATCTCCTGCAGTAGACTGAAAACCTGTTAAACTTGTGAGATGCGAAACAAACAAAAAGCGTTGAAAGGTGCTAAAACAGCCTGTGAAGCTGAGTAGAGCTGCAGACTGGGACTGCTTTTCTGTCATGATGTAGGACTATGTCTACACACAGCCTGCAGTAAATTTTATTTGCAGTCATAAAGACAAATCTATTTTATTCAAAATATCAGAGCATAAAAAGGGGATAGACAAAAAATGCTGAAATTCTTCTGAAAAGTCAAGTTAATTTTAAGAAAACACAGAGGCAGAGGAGGTAAGTGGATAGGCAGATATAAACTGAGAATAATTCAGAGTCTGCCAAAAAACAAGAAGTGACGTCTCATATTTGGATGGTCAAGCTGGCTGAGGACAGTTGGCATGTGTGTGTGTGAGAGAGAGAAGGAGAGCAGGAGTGGGAGGGAAAACCATATGGCCAGACGCCAGACACATCCCCACCCCTCTCCCGCCCCCCCCCACACCCCACCCCATCCTCAGAGGCAGCAAGTGATGTCTAACTGAAAGTTGTCATTTCTTATAATCTCTGTCCCTTGACTTAGTCTGCATCATGCTGTTTGACTGTTACGGTCTCCTATCTCAAATGCCCCCTCTCCCCCTCTTTCTGCTCTGTTCTGTCAGTATGCAGTTACTTCACTCAATGGTAAATCTATTTATTCCTCTGCCCCCCCCCCCCCCCCGTCCAAGACATACTTGAAGTCTGCGCTGACTCCTTCAGGAACAGGAGGTTCTCCCGTGCTTATAAGAGAGTTCTGTCATCTGCAGAAGTTTGGGAAACTCACACTTTCAGCCTAATGCACCGACAGCCTCTGTTGCATCTTAAGTTAAAAGTGCATCAGCCCACACACAACCTCTGACAGATCCAAGCTGACACCATCTTGAGTGTGTCTAAGTGTCTCGGTGACCTAGAATCTTAAGTACCCCCCTTAGCCAGCCGACCCAGGATGGGGTTAACAGTGAAATTGTATCAGTGTGCGGGGGGACTCTTGTGGTGATGGTGGCATGTTGTCTTACAGTATGCCATGTTCGCGCAAACTGAGCAAGGCAAGAAATTAATCATCTTTCCAAAATAAAACATATGTGACCTGAAGTATGTGAGTTTGAGCTTTGGGTGTCATTTTCATCCAATTAAGTTTATCTACCCGGCAACCAAGGGCACCTTCTGTACTTCACATCAACATCTTGTCACCCTCTTCTTCACTCATGCTTCTCTATCAGTGAACACATGTTCTCCTCTTTTCTCCCCTTGACATTTTATTTGAACAGCCATCAGAGAGCAGCATACCTTAAAAAAAACCCACATTCCTTTAAATATACACAGGTAATTTCATAGACTGAGGAAAAATAAGGACATCCTCACTTTTAATTTCATCCTGTTTTTCTGCTGTGTCTTATCTTTCTACACTTTCTCCTTCCTGTGCAACTAACTAATCATTCTATGCAGTGTCTTATCTCCATCATCTGATGCCCAACAACAAGCCTAAGGCTGCTATTAACCTCCCTCTGCTCACTGTCGGCCTGGATCAACTGAGTGCATTCACAAGGACAGACAGAGAACGAGAGGATGCCCACCAGCCAACGGACATCAAGGACTCAATCTAGCTGAATCACATTGCATGGGAGGAGATCTTTCTTCATTACATGCCATGGTGTTTGATGTAAAACTGTGAAGCCCTTCTCATTAACAGTTAATGAGATATTTATCCAAATGATTTGATATGCCCTTGAAGCCAAGCCATATGTGACACGGTGTAATTATCCACTCATTGAAGTGGTTTTGTTTCCAAAAGAAATACTTTCAAATTAGGTAACAAAGTAAGCTTACACGATTCTTTAAAACAACAATAGAAAAAGCTCTGGAATATGATTTATGTCTAAAAATCAAGGTGTATAATTTGGATGCATCGTTGTAGATGCCAGACAATAACATAAAAATAAACAAATACCATCACATGGAAATAATTCAGGCTTTAAAAAGCAAGAGACAAATTCCTCAAGGAGGCTATATTTCTTCAGCTTTTTTCCCCCTTTTCTTATCAAAGTGTAAGCAATCCAGTATTTAATTCAGTCGGCTGCTGATTTCTTCCAAGTGAGTGAAGCCCTGTAGGCCATACATCAATAGCTACGATCCAGATCAGCATTAATGATGTGGACCCTATTGATTTTTCCAGCCAGTGCACACAGAAGAGACATCAGTAGCCATCTGAAGCTGGACTCTTTCAGCACAAAACAACCAATTAAAAATCCAGCGTGGGAGAGAAGAAATGGATGAGCCGGTGAAAATTAAATGTGGATGGGTTGAAGAAAAAAGTGGCAAAATAAAAAGAAGGCGAGTCCCCTGAGTATCTCCGTTCTCTGAGTTATTTATGACTGAGTTTTATTTGAAATGCAGAAAATATGAGCTCCTTTGCGGTGACGAGCCTTCATCTCCCTCTGAGGCACAATTGACATTTCTCATGTTCCTGATCCCAAAGAGAGACACGCATCCTGTAAATTCAGTCAGCACTCCTTTCTCCCGCCCTAAAACTACACTGAACTCAACTGCTAGCCGATTATTGATCTGGTCAAAGTTTGAGATAAATGCACAAGAGCTAAAGCAGGAGTGCATCACACAGCCATGAGCGTCATCATATATGATAGTATATCACAAAATCATATACATATACACATATATGTATACATATACACACACACATACATATATATATATATATATATATATATGGGGGACTGAGAACCAGGGAACCATGAGAATAACATACATTATATCTAGATGCTAAAGAAAAATGGATTTTTAAAAAAGAGCTGCTTCATATGTGGCAGCTTTATGACTTGCACTTCATGTGATTTATTTCAGTCATGAAATAAACCATGAAGGCTGCTGTCACACCTCCTATTGATCCAGCCAGCCATGCACGAATGTGGATTTGGGCGACTGAGAAGTGTTCTTGACGGTAGTCCCTGTGCCCAGGTACTTTGTGCCATTTGTCTTCCCCTGGACCGACGCTCTGATTCCAAACTCGGGACTCACCCGCACAAGGTTGCTGACCGCCGCCTGCACCGCAGCCACCGGCACCGTCAGGTCCGGGATGGCTTTCCCGTCCACCTCCCCCTCCTCGTGCATGATGACCAGGTGAGAGATCTGCTGGGCCACCGGCTCCAGGATACTCTCGATCGTCTTGGTGTGAAACACCGGCATCGTCAACGACTTTTACCCGCAGCCCCAAATCAAAGAAAGGCGGCTGGTCCCTCCAGCAGCCCTGATGGTCTCTCTCTTCTCTCCTCCTGGCCCACACAAGCGGAAAAACGCCGGGCTGTCGGTCCGCTCCTCTGAGAAGAATCCCTCTCCTCCCGCTGAGCACGGTCTCCTCAGATGAGCACCTTGGGAAGGGCTGGACTCGGGCGGTCAGCGTCCTCCGGTGGGAGCGACCCAATTCGTGACAGAAGGAATCACCGCCCTCCGCCCAATCACAGTGAAGGAATACAGCTGCCGAGCGGCTGGGTGTCGGTGCGCGCTGACGCTCTCCCTGCACGCACACAACACACAAACACACTGCAAACCAACGCTCCTCCGAAATTACGTCATACATGCCAGTGCCCCTAAAAAGGAAAGTGTTGGGGTAACCTAATGATCCTTAATGGGAAGAGATTGTAATTCCAAGATACTGGTTAGAGGAGGTGCAACATCTACAAGAGGGAAAGGTTAGAGGCACGATTGTGCCGTGAAGCTACTCCCTGCTGTCCCATAAAGGTCAGCTCCACATCTATGGGACTTCAGAGAGAAGAAAGATCCTCCTAACGTATGGATATAGTGTGAAATGGTCATTTTTATATAGTCTTAAACCTACAACTGACATGTGATCTCATTTCATTAAAAGGTGGGTCAGGAGTTCATGTCTCCAGTCCTCAATGTCCAGGTCTAAATAAAGACCAAGGATTCAACTTGCTGCTGGTGGAAGCTGAAAGGAGTCTCAAAGATCACCACACAGGACCCATTGAGTTCTCCAACTTCTCCACTTTGACACTTGAGATACTCTTTTAATAGGTTGTCAAACATTTTAACATTCAAATAAGAAGTTACGTTTTAAGTCTGTGGTCTTTAAAGTGACAGCAGGCCTTTGAAGCAGCTAACAAGGAAGAAAGGTAAACGATCTAATCGGGCACTTAATACGTGTAATTCCACTGGTTTGGTCTGTTTGTGTGTGTGCTTGTGTATGTCTCTGTGGTAGGGCTGTCCCTGCTCCTGAAATTCAACTCTGCATTCAGGAAACCAGAAACCCAAACAGCAAAACAGCAGTATTTATACACCTTAGACCACAGGCCAAAGAGCCTGCACCCACTAGACCTTTCACATATGTGTGTGCATGTTTGTGTGAGTGTGTGTAGACAAGAGTTTGCATGCAAACCAGACACACTGGACAGTCCAGTCATTCTGGATGGAACAAGCCCAATATCTATCCCCTCATCTCATCTTCTCTTGTTAGGAGTTGTCCTTAAAGAGGAGTGAGAATAAGGCCCGCTGCATCTCAAACCCATATATGGATCGAGCACAGTAAGAGAAGGAGTAAAGTAAACTGGTGTCTGTGAGTAATCGAGAGTGTGCAGGACAAACTTTGATTGGCTCCAGTCGCCCTTCTGCGAACTATCTGTATATGTGGACCTGTCCAAACAGACTTCCATAGAAAACACTGCGGCAGGTTGCCTGGTGAGAATTTTAAGTGTGCCTCCAGTCATGACAAGCTGGACTGTTGTTGCACACAGCACACTTAGATGCGCATACCATGATTATGTTTATACAAACATTTGGTTAGTCTTCTGTGAAATGTTTCTGTTGAAGACAGGGTCCTGGGTGTCAGAGGCATGGTATATGAGAGATATGGGAGTCACAGTCTGTCCAACAACATGTGATGCATGGTCGTTGCTTGTGTGCAGAAGGACTTTGTTTGGTGGAACTGCTTTCATTTGCACGGTGCTTACATGCATATATAAACGTTTAGAGAGTATTATAATGTCATGTTATCGTATGCATACCAGTCTCAAAGTCTGCTTAGACAAAAAGGAAAGTGAAGAAGGTTTCAAACCAATTATATTTATATAGGTCTTAGTCAAATTCCTTCTCCAGATGTGCTCCTGTTTGAGCTCATCAGAATCCCACTCATTCTAATAACATAATGTTAATCGAAATAAATACCTAATTGTTCCGATAACTATGGAGCAGATAAAACATGCTGCTCTCACTTTGATCCAGCTGCCCATCTAGTGCACACAAGGCAACGCTGGAAAGAAAAAAACTCTCTCAGATCCAGACTCGGGGTGGGCAGCCATCTTCTTGGTGGACTGGGAATCAAGAGGACAGGACTGAGGGGACAATAGGAGCCAGGACACCACACCAAGTATGCACAATACAAAAACATTCAAATCTAACTGTATCAGTAAATCTGATAAGTAATCTTCATGCACATATGTCAATAATAGTAAGTGTATATAAAGAGTAAGTATAAACGTTATTAAAAACTTTTTTAAGGTTAATCTTAATGAAGTGAGGGTGTCTGCTTCCCAGACATAAACTGACATCTGGTTACAGAGATGGCCTAATAACTGAAGGCTCTGCCTCCCATTCTACTTTTAGAAACTCTAGGAACTACAAGTAGACCTGCAGTTTGAGAGAGAGGGTCCCTGTTTGGAAAATACTGCGTGAGATCTTCAGGACAGGATAGCGTCTTATCATTTAAAAGTTAATCCAGGAGGCTAATCATTATACACACACAAATGACCATTCCATTGCAAAAATATCCTTTTCTGACTTAAAGCCACATAAGAGGAACATAGTTGTGACTCCTCTTTAGTGACAATGAACAAACCTGCCGTGTAACAGGCTGTGGGAAATCGGTTCATGAGGCCACACCGTTGTAAGCTGTCCTGAAATAGTTGGTCAATTTGCACACCACTGCCCTCCAGTGTATGACTTAGAGAAAATTTTAACTCACAAAATGTCAAATGGCCTCACTTGGTTCCCTCAGGTGTCCTCAATTGTATATTGATTGCATATGTGACGCAATCCCTACTTTTGTAACCACACATATTTGTCTCTCAGAGGGCATGTACAAAGCCAAGTTAAAGAATGTGTTCAGTTTAGAGTGTCATTCCTTGCAGGCACAAGAAAAAGAAACATTTAGAGTTTAGAAATGAATTTGTCTGACAACAATTTAATACATACATTGTGTTTATTTGGCATTAAGAAAAATACTAAACATTTGGGCCAGCCTTTAAAAAATTCTGATACAGTTATTAAATAATGTAAAAAAAAGTCCTAATAAATCCATACGGTAACAATGAAAACCTATGCATGTGAAGCTCAAAAATTGCGTTGATGATACATCCAAGATGTGATGATAAAACATTTACAGATGACTATAAAAGTAAATGATTTGACAAAAATATCACCATTGTACGTTAACAGTAAAACTAACCAGCTGCACTTGAAACCAGAAATGCTAATGTACATTACATAGAAAAAAAACAATCCAAAAAAAGGGAAACAGTTCCAACTTACATCTTCAAACAGATGTAAACTTGATCCTACTTTACCAACCTCTGTGATACTCAGATTTGACACAACCGAGGTTAACTAGCCCTGCCTGAATACCAGTTGTCCTGTATCTTCCCTTTAAAAAAAGTTGTGACATCTGTACATACTCATTAGCATAAATAGGTTTTAAAAGAGCTGCCAAAATGTTTGGTTTCATAAATATTCTCTGATAAATTATAAAATAAATTATAAGGTTTTGCAGCGGTTTCATTTCTGGGGATACATCAGTCCTGTTGTGTATGCAGTGAGACCCGTTTTCTCTGCAATCCATGAGTTGTAGTTGGTCACCTGGGTGTAAACACCTGGCTTGTTCTTCTTAGCGCAACCTTCGCCCCAGCTCACCACACCGAACAGAAACATTCGGCCTGAAGCTTCACACACCAGAGGACCACCTGAATCACCCTGTAAGTGGAAGGTCAGTCATTCACTAAGGCATGAAAAGTGCCATCAATTCTAGAAATATTAGGAATCATGGATTTATGACTGAATTTAAAAATGAAATTTCACAGTGGTTTATTTTGATAGATCAAGGGAGTCAAAGTTAATCTGAAGGACACTGGACTGTTTGCTTACCTTGCAGGCGTCTGTGCTCCAGTCAGGGCTGGCAGCACACAGCATGTTCTCATTGATACGATTGTCATAGTACAATTTTCTATTACACTCAGTGTTGGAGAGCAGTTTTATATCTGTTTTTTTCAAGAGCTTAGAGTATTCCCAGGCGCCTGCAGAAGACACAGTTACTGGTATAAGAATCAAAGAAATCGTTACAGGATCATTCATGAGTCTAATGGTAAGGGTTTCTGTTCTTACCTTCTTGTTCCTTCCCAAATCCAACAACGCTGCATGTGAATCCTGAAGGAAGCTGAGTGTGAGCCGGGGGAAGGCAAACTGTCCGTGCAGAGGGGGTCTTAACTGCACAGCCCCCGTTCGTGTTTCTGATCTTTAACAGTGCTGAAATGTACAAATGAACACATGCATGAGTCTACACACAGATACCGTAATAATTTCTACAGTGTCTGAATACACAATGTGCATGCACACCAATGTCGCTGTTAAAGTTGGTGCTATTAAAATCTTGGTGGATGATCATTTTCTCCACTGTAAATTTCTGCTCCCTGGCAGCATCTGTTTCACTGATGTCAGTTTTCCCCAGGAACACAGATAGAGGTGTGACATTCAAATCCCCAAGCCTGAGAAGCACCAGAACACACACAGTGAATTAATATCTTATGTTCTGATATGAATCATATTTCTTTTTATAAAGGCAGTGGACTGAATGATGATATACTTCCTTACTCATTGCGGAAACAGTGAGCAGCTGAGAGAACCCAGCAGGGTGAGATGAGGGAACCACCACAAAGAAATTTGTTTCTTTTATAGAAAATGGCAGCAGTCCATGGGTGTGACTCAATGGCTGTCAAAGAGCCACCCACAATTTTATTCATTCTCCGCTCAGACAGCTCGCCACACGTCCGTTCTGGAGGGAGACACAGTCTGCATCAGTGGACTGACGAAGGAAATCACTTGATGCCATGAAGAACACAGAGATTTAAAGTGCTAAACTACCTGTGTCCACCAGTGGATAAGGTTTGGATGTTGGCTTTACTGTTGGCCTCACTGTCGGTTTTTCTGTTGATTGAGAACCTGTGTTGGAGCAGAAACCAGACATATTTAGAGAATCCTTAGATACATCTATTACATTTTAATTATTCAATCCATGGTCAATCATGAACAAATCTGATTTCTTACATGCGGGAACATGGCAGAATTCGCTCACAGCCCAACGTCCTCGTCTCACGTAACACCAAGGCATTAGACTCTGATCAGGATTCCTAACATTTAAGTGCAAAAATATTTAAAGATTTTGCGCTTAATTTTCACATGTCAACATTTCAGATTTAAAATATACCTGCAGTAATTGTGGTTTCCAACTCCCGCTTGATATCCCCAGGGGTGTTTCACAAGATTCCAGTAAAGACACTTGCGACCACTTGATGTTTCGTCAACAATTCCCCTGTAACTGCTGCCATCCCCAGACTGACACCTCACTGCAGGTGATTATGCAAACACAGGCGGGACATTTACTTCATATGACTATCGAGTTTTCAAATTACTGCAAATATTGCCCTAAACTGTAACTTACTTTTCTTCTTGGGCAATCTTCGAGAAAAGGTCTGTAAGAAGTAGAAACAAATTCAGTTGGCTCTTTCAAGTAACCCTCTGTGATTTAACAAAAAAAAGTTGTTACTGGTGCTTACCATGTCGACACTGAGCACTGCAAGGACAGAGATGATGACATATAGATTCATCTTCACTTCTTCTTTCACTTCTGCTTTCTGGGTATATATTTGTCTAAAAATGAACACACACATACAGAAAAAAAACAATAGAAATGGAACATGTTAATACTGGAGAAGTGGATGGAGGTCTCCTGTACCCTTTTATGGAGTTTGTTAGAACATCACGTGACCAAGCAAGCTGTGGAGGATGTACATGGTGGGTTGCTCCTGACTGAAGTACGAAGAGCGCAAAGAGCTCCAACAGCCATTAAAATGATATTTTTGTGGATACATTCAAATATGAGCTTTAATTAGGAAAAAAAATGTTACCGTGCATTTTTACAAAGTAATAAACATTACTTTAGGATTTTTTTTTAATCTACATTAACCTCAGAGTGACAAAATGTGTTTGCAATGTTGTAATGTGAGGTCAACAACTGGAGGTTGTGCACTGTGCGTGCACTGTACTGTAAACATCTATGTCTCTATCTGAACAATGACTGCAATATCAATTTAGGTTAGTAGATTATAGCAGCCTGTGGACATCATTACATCACGTTGGTTTGGCTATGTGCAGATATATGAGGAATGTACTGCCAAAGAGATAATGAAGAAATAACGTTTTTTGCATGGATTAACTTTACTTAAATTCACCTAACAGTATCATTCAGTTGTGAGTCAATATTAGTATCAGGCTCTGATGTAAACAGTTATCGGGTAAACTAGAACATCAAGTAATATATTTCTGATCTGATTACCTTTCTGAAGTCTTTATTTTTCCCAAGTTGAAGCAAAAGTTTTCTTCCCGGTCTCCTGAGTTATGCTGCTGATTTATTAGCTGACTTTGACTCACACGACTGTGTTGTTCTGCTCCTGCAGTACTGATCTGCTGTACCTCCCCTTTTAAAAAGATACAGCTGTTAGTGGGCGGTGTTTAGACCACAGGAAAATATCCATTACATCTCTCCGCTGATCAAATGAGAAAATTTGTCATGTCCTGTGACACATGTCTACTTCCCTGTAAATCCATGATATTCACTTCAGCACATACCCATAATTGGCGATGTGTACAATGAGAGCATGAGGTGTGACAAATTTGAAATCTAACAGAGTGAGGAAGTTGTTAAGCGGACCGAGCCTGTTAAAAAATAAAGATACAAGAACACTTCCTAGAAGAAACAATTTTATCTGTCGAATGTCTAAGATACTGTGAAAGTGTATCATTCTGAAATCCAAGGACATTGAAGGGATCATAGATCTTTTCAAGATCTAAGACAGAAATTAAGGAATGTTGGCTGACTTTGTCTTAATTATTTATTTCATCATGAAAGCACCAGACATGGAATTTAATTTCTGAGTGGATGTGTTCATATTCAGCTGTTGTGCTAAACTGCCATCTGTCAATTTGTAACAAATCCCACTCTATTGCAATCCACATGTTGTCCAACTTAATTACAAATTATATTAACCTATGCAAAGTTATAGATTCACGGAATGAGGGCTCCCAGATTGATACAATAACTTCTGCCCACAATCCAATAACATGGATTTACATCTGCCTGATGTACATTTTTAGTTTTAAGTGAATAACCAGCACTAATAATTATGGAAACAAAGACACTTCTGGATTCGTTTATGCAGTTGTCAAATCTTGCTTATTAACAAGATAATGAACACCAGCTTAAGGTGATATATGTGTTAAACTTGATGTTCTGTGTTTTTGCACATGTAAAGCTCTAGCCGTAATCGAGCTCAGAATCTTTAGTTATGGATTGATTTCAGAAAACATGGTGGCACATCTTTCCCAAAGATCTTGTAAGGGAATTTCTGTACTAAAATCTCCCTCATTAGAATACCTCATCAATTGTTCTGACAGCTTTGTTGCTCATGCTTCCTTTTTTACATGGAAACAAAAACAATCATTCCTTTGTGCAAGGCTTGAGTCACTGGACGACTTGAAGTTCAGAAACGGCTGCAAATTGAATAACTTTATCGTCTCATAGCATACGTGTAAAAGTGTACCCTATACAGGTGTTAGACCAAAAGAGGAACTACAAGATAAAATTAGGCAAACTGGAAAATCACAGGATATTTAAAGTTGAGCCAGCTGTATCATGCAATGTGCGATTTCTTGCTAATTCAAACAAGTCCTTCTCCAAATTCTGCCCTATTAGTTCAAATATCAGTCTGGGTTTCAGCTTTGTTTCCAACTTGTGTGTCCTCTTTTTGGCCAAAACACACAAATGTCAGTACATAGATTTGAATTCTTATTATTCCATCCCACTAGGCTCACATTATTAATATGGGAGTTTTTAGATTGACACAAAAGGAGGAAATACTCTCACAAATAAAAATATATCATTAAAAAAGGAAGAAGTAAATTACCAATACTTAAATGAAAAAATTGCATGTATTATCAATAGAAAATTTGAATAAATTCAAAGAGTTGCACCCTTGCAACCAATTTTTAATTGTTAAAGTGAAGGTATCGTTTTCCTGTTTCCTGACCTTTAAAACATATTTTTATTGTTCACTAGCACACATTTTGAAGGGTTCAAAGTGACACCTTCGTTTTAATAGGAAACAAATCAGTCACCACCCAGAACATTTATTTTTCTCACACCATGTAATTCACACTTGCATCACCTGATATATACCGTATTTCACACCAAAAGCATTGTAAGCTTCTCCATTTGATTCCTCTTGCCTTACCTCCAGCAAACATTTGGTTCAAGAAGACTCAGATCTATGAAGAAAGAGGAAAAAAACATGTCTACATTTGTGGCATTTCAATATGTGAGTTAAAAATGATGTTATGGTATTTAAAAGTTGATCCACTGTGTCCAGAGCAAATGACACCAATGCACGTATCATCAAAAGCATGTTGGGATTTGCACACCATAAATGATCCCATTCATGGCATTTTCCACATTTACAACTGATTCAGCAGCTTTTTTAAACCAAGGCACACAATGGTCTTGTTTTTTGTAGCTTGATCTGTGAGTTAATTGCAATATTTTTGATCAACTGACTGTGAAACAAAATCCGCCAGTGAAGTAAAAAGACTGGTATTGTCTTGTCTCAGTGTGAATGTCTCATTTGAAAAAGCCCCACGAACAGTCCAGGATTTCATTCGACTGTCATTACCATCCATCATTTTTTAGGCCTGTGCGTGCTGGTAATGAGCTCTTGTAACATTAGTAATCAGAAATTAATGCTCCTTTTAAATTTCAAAGATATTACTTATCTAGTGCCTTTTGGGCACTCAAAAACACTTTACAAATGGCAACAAAGTAAACTGAATTATGAACGGTGTAGGGTAGAGAAGTGACATTTATCCAAGTGGTTACTTGTGTCACGTGTAAATAGGGAAGTAAACCGACACAACTAGATGAGTCAGACGACTTAAGCCACTCCAAATGGTTCCCACCATGGCTTTGGCCATCTTCATGATATTAAATCACACTCATTTAATGTTCTCAAAACCAAAACATGGCCTTCTTGAACAATAAATTGGTTCACGCTGCTGTTCAATAGCTGTACTAGCTGATCCTCTCTGACTAAATAATCAATGAAGGACCATCCCAGAATCATAATTCTTAATTATATTTATTAATAATATAAAGTAATTCTCTCTTTAAATAAACTTTTATAAAAAAATGTATTTTTTCTTAACTTGACTCTATTCATCTACTTACTGGATTATTAATGACATTCATTTATTTTCCACAGATGCTTTGTTCTGCTCGGAACCAAAGGAAGCCATCCTAGCAATCTTGTGATGCACACTGGACAGGTCATTTGTTTTTCAAGGGATGGAACAGGAGGAAATTAGACCAAGCAACCTGAAATGCTCATTTCTTTGGTCAGTATGTGTTTGTGTGCTTTATAAGAGGAAGGGGAGCGCAGACAAGTGGACCAACACCTCTGATCCACGTTCATCCACCTCAGCTCTCACCCATGTGCTCTGATCTTTCTTCTATTCTCTGCCAGAAAATCCACTCTTCCACGATGGTAACTTCTCCAATGCTCATATTTCTCCTGTGCGATATTAGCAAACTCTGTGGTTGTTATCTGTACACATTCTCACGTACTCATTCCCAGTGCCTTCATCTACATTTGCTCTGCTGTAGCCTTTCACCAAACTCCCCATGCTTACACTGGAACCTGTGTACACTCATCTTTGTGGTTGTATTCTTGGAAGGGCTTGGTAGAATTAGCAATTGTGCTTTGAGTACTTCAGCCTATTTAGGGAGGTGGAAGCCTCAGCTATAGTGTTTGCAGACAGGTGTGGGAATTAGAGCCATACTCACACATGACTCAACAAGCATCAAAAGATGTGATATATTGACGGGAAATTCTGCATTTTACAAAAACACTTCAACTTTACCCCTGACGTTCAAGCTATATTTTTTGCAACTGCTTACATCACCTACAAACTGAGTCAGAGGCTCACAGTTTTATTTTAAATGAAAAGTTTCAATTCAAACATGCATGTTAAGTTATGTTGCCACTCCAAATTGCCCCTAGGACTGAATGTGTGTGTGGTTGTTTGTCTCTGTGTGGCCCTGCCATGGACTGGCGACCTGTCCAGGGAGTAGCCTGTCAGTTGGGTTAGACTTCAGCCCCCCATGAGCCCTTTGGGAATAAGCAGTATAGAAAATGGATGGATGGGTGAGGTAATAAATGGCAAGCAAAACATCTGAGAAAAGAAAAATTATTTGAGAAACTGAGGGAGGGTATTTCCTCTATGGGATACTTTAGAAAGAAAAGGCAGATTGCCAGAAAGATTCTCATGATCATCAAGAAGAATAGTAAAACATTGTCCTCTCAGAAAAGTCCTCTTCGGGTAGCTCTTACATGCAGCATGCATTTTAACTAGAAGTTTGCCATTGCCTAGTTGTCATGCTATAAAAACTCAACAAATGCAACTAAATGGTTGCAACAGATAGTTGCACCAGTCTTCACATTTTATTGTACTGTGAATACTGGAGGCTGGCATTTATTGCATCAGCCTTTTATCACACTTGTGGTCATGTCGTCACATTTCATGGTCAGTTGCACGTCTTGTGGTCTGTTTTGAGCTCATTGTTTGTGCAAAAGATTGTGAAACTTTGAGCTCTCCCTTACAGTTGAAATGTCTGTTAATTTTACGCACTGAAAATATTGATATGCTGCAATATAAAACATAACGTTTTATCATAGATGCGCTATGATCATCTTAATTTTGTCATGGATGATGTCATGGATGTTTTACCATTCACATTCTATGGTATTTGGCTTTCTGTTTGGCTTGCGGTGTGGTTTCTTTAATTTAGGTTTAACTATTGGCTGACAAACCTTGTGTTCCTAAGCCAGCTCAAGTAATAATTGAATACATTAAGTCCCCCCAAAGACTGACATTAAACTGGTTGTCCCTGCTGCCACAGAGACAAACAATCAGGCCACTCACATTTGCTCTTATCATCAATTTAAAATGATAAATCGATTGAATGCCTGTCAGTTTCATGTGGTGTGACCCACCACGTTGGGTTAACCATTAGGCTCTGAGAGCCTTCTTGGGGTGAGGCAACACGGTGAGCAACCACAAAGCATTCACTTAACAGCAAAGAGAAATAACTTAGTTAACGGTAATCATCATAGTCATAAACTTTCAATGAAATAAAGAAACAAAGAAAACTGAAGATGGAGAGTAGTTTAGACTACCCACCCAACCACAGTTGTACTTTACCCTGATGATTGTGTGCTGTTTTGCTGTTGGGATAAAAAGTTTCATGAAGTACACAAGTGAAACTGTTGCCAAAAAAGCACCTATACAGTGCGAATACTCCAAAGGTATTCGAACTTTTGATAATTTATTATTCTTGGTAGGCATCAAGCCAATTTTTAGTCTGCTGCTGTTTTTACAAAGGATCAAAACGTTTATATGTAGCACCATCTAGCGAGCAAAAGAAGACGTTGATTTGGAAATATTAATGTTTTGACTGCCATGGGTTTGCCTGGGTTTTATGGTGAACAAGTAAATAGAGTAGCCATAAGATGTAGCGTCACTGACTTTCCACAAATCATCTCTATAGTTCTTCGTTTGGGAGGTGTTGCCAGGGAAACCCCCGTTAGAGGACTGTGCGCGAGGCAGGATCAACGCGCATGCGCAGAGACACTTTCCTTTCCACCCTGTCCCCGTGTACTTTCACTCTGAGCTTGCTGGGTCTGTCGCGGCAGTTTTTCACTCGAGATTTTAACCAGAACGCAACATAAAATCGGATTGAAAGCTGTGCTGATTGTCTACAGACAAGCGGTTGATGACTCTGACCTATTTTAGTCAAGCGATAACAAAAAGAACTGTGAATAACATGGTTAGCTAACTGAGAAGCAACAACAACAATGTTCTGGCGCTCATAATAAGCTGTCACCAGTTTACGGTGACCCCCGAGACAGGTGAGTGGGAAAGTGAGATGATATTTTATGTTTGAATTTATTCTAGATAGTCAAGACACGTTAAGGCGAAGGATTTGAATTTGGTAAACCTATTATTGCTGATTCCAAAACAATAAGCGACCAGCTTGTTAACCACAGTAAGCGAAAAATAGAGAATCCAATAAAAGGTTGGATAGTTTAGAAAACTTATTACAAGTTTCACTGGGTTATTTCTCCAAATTCTGTGAAAATAAGTTTCCAAAAAAGTTTTAAATCTAATCAGCTGTGAAGTTGATGGAAGATACAGTAAAAATAAGATCACTTAAAGCATGCTGCAGGTAAAGTCACAACAAGAAGGAAGCAATAAAGAATATTTATTCTGTAGTACAAATTCAGTCAGTCTGTATAGAACACAAGGATTAACTGTGGTGGCTCTGGCTTGCTGAGGTATTTTGTAGGCTGCAGCAGACCTCACGACATGGAGCGGCCTGCGCTCAAACAGAACCAGGTGTGCGGCTCTTGGGAGATGAAGGAGAGACTGGGCACGGGAGGCTTTGGGCACGTCTACCTATACCAGAACCTTGTAAGTTCTGCTATTCATTATGTGAATCCTGACAGCCATAAAACTGAAGCCCCAGGATTCTTTTTTGTCTGTTTTACTCCCTATGTTTGTCCGAAGCAGGACACGGGAGCGAAGATCGCTGTGAAAATCTGTCGCTTGGATCTGAGCTGTAAGAATAAAGAGCGATGGAGCAGAGAGATTCAGATAATGAAGAAGTAAGTGTAATATCTGACAAAACAACCATTGCAGAAATTATACTTAAAATTGAGTTCTTATAAAAACATTGGTACTCCTGCTTTTGCAGGCTGAACCATGGGAATATCGTTCAGGCCAGAGAGGTGCCAGAAGAGTTGACCCCCATCGCTGTAAACGATCTCCCACTGCTGGCCATGGAGTACTGCTCAAGAGGAGATCTACGCAAGGTACCAGATTAGTACTTAGGAAACACTTGAAAGTACTGTCTTTGAAGTCATTGTTTGTAACTTTGTGACTTGGTAACTTATTTAGGTACTAAATAAACCAGAAAATTGCTGTGGCCTAAAGGAGAGTGAAGTCCTCTCACTGCTCAGAGACATGGGTAAAGATTCTGTCATCTTTACTATAAAAAGTAACTTTGACTGAATGATACATAATGTACATTGATTATTTATTAATTTACCACCACAGGTTCTGGTATTCAGTATCTCCATGAAAATAAGATCATTCACAGGGACCTTAAGCCAGAGAACATTGTCCTGCAAGAGGTTGATGGAAAGGTAAAATATCCCCCAATTAGCATGCGAAACCTATAGACCTGCAATAGCATACATGTTTTTTTGTTATATATGCTTTGTTTTCAATATAAAAATGTATTTCCTTCAGCTTATTCATAAAATCATAGACCTGGGATATGCAAAAGATCTGGATCAGGGAAGTCTATGTACCTCTTTTGCTGGCACTCTCCAGTATCTGGTATGTAGTGTTTTATCTGTGATGTATTATCCTGCCATTAATACTTGGTTTGAAAACTGGAATCAATGCCCTTTTTATTGAAATCTTTATGTGTGCTTGGCAGGCCCCAGAGCTGTTTGAGAGCATTCCTTACACTGTGACCGTGGACTACTGGAGTTTTGGGACAGTGATCTTCGAATGTACATGTGGTTTTCGGCCCTTTCTGCACCACATGCAGCCAGTACAGTGGTGAGCCAAGGATGCATTTCATGTCTGTAGATTGAAAAACCTGTACGTCAGAACACTTCCAGTTATTGCAGAGTTATTTCGTACTAACAATTACATGTATAACCAGAATTGCAAGTGCATGGTATGTGCCATCTCTCTGGATTAATCCAAACAGGTTCAGAGTGGAGCAATGTGTTTTTTTTGTTTGTTTTTTTATAGCTTTTTCACTCACCTCTTTCTGCAAGATTCGTCGTGAGGACTGGGCTCTTTTAGATTGTGTCTACCTCGCTCCTGGCCAGAATTAAAGGCAATCTGGGATTTTATTGATTTGTTTCATGCCAAATCCAATTGTCCAGTTCCTACTGTGAACTTGAAGTGTAGAGGCGTCATGAAACACAATTGAAATTATTCTCAAATTATTTCTGTAAATGTCCATGCAATACTATGGATGCATTAATGTTCACATAAATGTTAGTGGAGGAACATATCAAAATTGGATGTCATATATTATATTTGTAGATACACATTCCTTTTAAGATATGGATGTAAGGACACAGTTTTAAAAATAGCAAACTCATTATAAGTCAGAAATATGATGATTACTGGAAACATCAAATAATGTGAAAGTTATAACGGATTTTTTTTTTAGCATTTTGTTGATTTGGTTTGGAGTTTGTTGGACTTCATGTTTATTTTATGGCCACATTTTTTCCTGCTCTTGTAGGACATGCAAAGTGAAGAACAAAGGTCCAAAAGACATCATGGCAGTTGAGGACATGAATGGAGAAGTTCGATTCTCATCACATCTGCCATATCCCAACAATCTCAGCAGGTAGAGACTCTTTAATTATTGTCTTTAAAAAAAAGTAAGTACTCTGAGTGAGACTTGTGTGTACGTGTGTGTCACAGGCCGCTCCTGGAACCAGTGGAGACTCTTCTTCAGACGTTGCTGCTTTGGGACCCCGCGGCACGCGGTGGAGGACTAGATCCTGAAACGAACAAGCCGTACTGTTACACCATTCTGCAGAATATTCTCAGCATGAAGGTTAATCTGGAGAATCTTGCATTGTACTCTCTTATTCTACTGAATGCATTTTTCCTTTTTTATGTTCCAAACTACATGGCAATGAATAACCGAACTGTGCATTCGGTACATGCAGGTTTTTCATGTCTTGGACATGACCTCAGCCCAGCTGCACTCCATGGTTTTGGGTACTGAGGAGAGTTTACACTCCCTGCAGCTTCGCTTGGAAGCTGACACCCAGGCACACATCTCTCCGCTGAATCAAGAGCTTCTGATGGACACGGGAATCTCCCTGGATCCGCGCAGACCACCTGCACAGTGTCTGCCAGATGGTTTGGTATGTGACACACACGCCAAAACTTAAGCGGAAAATAGTTTGGCCATACATTTGAAAAGTATATAATTGCCGTTTTGTGTATAGCATGGCTGGGACAGCTGCATAGTCTTCATGTTTGATAAGAGCCTGACTAAGTTCTCCGGACCCCTGACTGCCAGGCCACTACCAGACAGTGTCAACTTTATAGGTGAGACGTCTCACTAAGCTGAGTTTTGAAATATGGATTCAAACAACATTCTTCATTTCACCTGCCGCTGTTAATTTTCTACTGTTTCCTTAACTAATAATTAAACACAAACTAACAAATATTATATTTAGGGTTACATATACATCTAAAAAAAGAACATCAAGTGGATTTCTTGATCTCAAACTCAAGGTGGATTAAGCATCATTGTTCCCTCTGTGTTGTTCTCAGTCAGGGAGACTAAAACACAGCTGCCCCTCTCCACTCTTAGAAAGGTTTGGGGTGAAGCAGTCAGTTACATATGCGGACTGAAAGAGGACTACCTTCGCCTGTATCAAGGGCAGAGGGCTGCCATGTAAGTACAAATACTCTCAAATAGATACACTAGACTACACACATAGACTTTTTTGACTTGTGTTTTTATTTGTGCAGGCTGAGTCTGCTACGTTATAACATCAACTTAACAAGCTACAAGAACCTGCTGTTCTCCCATTCTCAGCAGCTCCAAGCCAAACTGGCTTTCTTTAAGACCAGCATCCAGTATGACCTGGAGCAGTATGCCAAGCAGAGGGACAATGGTGTTTGTGAGTGGATTCTTCTGATCTGCTAAGATGCATTTTATAATTATAAATCCTCACTGAAACCTCACATGGCCTTTCTGTCGCTGCTGGTTTGTGTTTGCATGAAGCATCTGAAAAAATGTTAAGGACATGGCATGAAAATGAAGAGAAGGCTGATGATTTGGCAAAGGTAGGACATTTGTAAAATTCATGATAGGTTCTAGCAGTTGCCCTAAGAATGACAATAACTCTTTGCCCTGCTGTAGGTTGCAGATGTGAGGTACCTGGATGAAGAGATTGTGGCTCTACACTCTGAGATTGTGGAGCTACAGAGAAGCCCGTTCGCATGGAGACAAGGGGATGTGATGGAACAGCTGTCAGTATCTCAGAAATTGTACCTCCTTTTTAAACTGTGTATACAAACAGCTGTCAGATGTCCATATGATTTTTGTTATCGCTGCAATAATTTAAATTGTTTATTGACTTTGTACTCCAAATCACATCTAGATTAATTTGTTTGGTTTTTAAATGGCTGCAATTTATACCTAAATTAACTTGAAGTCGAAAGCAGTATTATGGAAATGCTTGTGCGCTTTTTTCAGTGAATCAACAGCTATTGAACTCTACAAGCAACTAAAAGCAAAATGCAAAAGTGAGTAAAACAATGTACAAAAATGACAAAAAATAACACAGCAAACATGGTTTAAATCAGATTTTTCCATATGAAATTATTCTGGCAAGGAAATCTGATAATGGCTGTTGCTATGGCTACCCTATAGTTGGAATATATATAGCTGCACGAGCTGCAAAACAGCTCACTGAACATACATGTGAAAGGATTCCAAATCAAGCAGTTATTTTAAGAAAACCGGATTCCTAAGAAATGTTGTGTTGACATTAGTGTGTCTAAATGCGCATGTATTGTTATTTATTTATATTTCTGAAGGTCCTGACCCTCCTCATGGCTACAGCGATAGCTCAGATATGGTTAAAACTATACTCAAAACAGTCCAGAACCAGGACAGAGTGCTGAAAGACCTGTACTCTCATCTAAGGTAAATTATTATCAAGTTTACTTCAGGTAGGCTAACAGGCATGTAAATTTGAGGCCAACTCGGGTATCATTTTATATTTCCCAAAGCGCCTCGTTTGATTCTCCTCATTGTTTTCTTTTTCTCTGTAGTACAATCCTGGTTTGTAAAAGACGTATCGTGGATTTGTTACCTAAGCTGAAAGGGGCGGTAGAAAACATAAAGACAGCTGAGGCGGCAGTCACACAGATGCAAATGAAAAGACAGAAAGAATTCTGGTACCTTCTCAAGATGGCTTGTGTAAGTATGGAATGGATGACAGTACATAGCTGTTGGTGATGGTTTTGGCACAATGAGTTGCTAAGACCAGAGTTTAGGTATAGAAGGCAGTTAAGTATGTAGCTAATTTACTGTGTTTGTCTCTTCAGACCAAGGGCAATTCTCCTTTTCCATCACTTATAGAACAAGTCTCTGACGGGTAAGATAAAAGGTTCTTAATCTAGCTTCACAGCTGGATAGGTGTGTGTTGCACTTCAAATCTGTTAGCTGACTGTGTTTTATGGAGATTTAATGTGTTTTTTCAAATTTACAAAACGGCCACATGAGGCCACCATACTGTCATACAAGTCTAGGAGCATGTGATAAAGGACATATGAACTTGAAGACATGCAGTCAGAGAAGTGTTTGTGGTCTTTTTCAGTCAAACAGTTAATCAACTCCTGGATGAAAATAAACAATATCTGAGTCACCTCACTTCACTGCTGCAAGATGCTACCCAGAAGATGGAGCCTAGCGTTATGGTACGGCACAAGTAATTCTCTGAATGTGAATAAGCAGATCACTGAAATAATGCCTAATTCGGAGATGTTATGGAAAAAAGGAGGTTCAGCAATACAGTGTAAACTGGTTTCCTCTCTCTTCAGGATCTGGACTGGAGCTGGACTCAGTTTGGAGTGATGAAAAATGACTCTCACAAGCTTCAGAAAGCTCCCAAAGAAAACACACTCTAAGTGCATTGCAGAGTTACACGATATGAAAGCTTTATGTTTCCAATGAGTGTCAGTTACATGGATGTATTGCTGTAAGACAGTATTGTCACAAACATCATGGCCTGATTAGCTATGCACGTTATCGTTTGACAAACGTAAACTAACAGATTCAATGAATGTTAAAGTATTTTTCCAGCAGTAGAACCAAGATTTTTATTTTTATGGTATTATTAATCAGAGTGAACCATTGCTGCTGAAAAGGTGTGAATGACGGAATGGAAATAAAGTTTTGTCGACATAAAGACATGCACTGTTTTGCCTCTATTTTTTTGGTTAGTGTCATGCTATTTTTCTCAGCAAATGCAAAACTCCTGGAAATAGCATTTGAATAAATATTTATAAACAACAGCAGACAAGATAAAACAGAAAAAAAAGAATGAAGAAATGATGTTCAAAACAAACTAGATATTTTCTAAGCAAAAGATAGGTGTACTTTCCAAAGCCTGCCCTCAGATGTACCAACAGTTGGATTATAAAACAGTAGCCCCTGGCACTGACAAGTAAAACCCACACATTCTACAAAAAATCAGGACACACACACACAACTATAATAACTAAAAATGGACATAACATTTTTTATTTTTGTAGGAATTTTCTCCATCTTGATATTTTTTGTCAGCCTTCTTTACATCTCAATAGTCATCTTATGTTGTGGTTTAGCTCATTTTGTGTCACATTTTGGTGAGTGTATTTTGTTTGTGGCTACTTTCCATCCTATGCATAGCATTGTTTCTCATTCTGAGTCTGCCATTTTCTGTTTTGCAATTAAGTTTGATTTATATATAACATTTAGTTTCACTTCTTGTTTTCTTCTTGCCTAAATTGTTGGCTTTTTTTATTTGTCACTTAGCTTTGCATCATGTCTTATGTTGTCCTATTGATTTTCTGAAATTCTGTTGAATATTTCTAAAAAAAAATCACAATGAAATATTTTTTTAAATCTTGATCACTTGCCATCTTCCTACCCCTCTGTTTCTTGATGTACACCCCAGTTGCAATATAGCAGTTGAATTACAGTACTTTTATTTCCATGTAACGGTAAAAAAGCTCTGGACATCTATCTTGTCTGAAAGATACTGGTGGTCGCATATTTGTCAATGTCAGTGTGATTCATAGGATTTTTACCTGGCAAGATTATCTAGATACACATATTTCCTATGGTTCTTAAATGCAACGAAATGTAGCCAGTCGAAGCAAGACAGAAACCTGTGGGAGGAGGCGGGGTGAGGGGGATGGGTCGATGAATGATAAAACCAGAGGTGGAGACGTTTGAAATAGTGTACTTTTTTATAATCACCAACCAGACGTTTACGCCACATTCACATGATTATAGTCACACTAGAGCATTGTGCAAGGTGAGCTAATTTTGGTTGTTTTATTAGCCTCGAAGCTAAAGTTAGCATTAAGCTACAAGATGCTGACGGAGTGACTAACTTCCAAACCCACCCGATAATGAGAGCTAGCTAGCTAACCTAGCCTGTCCGGTTAATGCTACCCAACGAATATTGCTACAAACGTTTGTTTTCAGGTCGGTTATGGACATGCGATCAGATACTTTTGGTGTTTTTATGAGTGTGTTTCGTCGTTAGTTAGCAGAGGAACGGCTATCGTATTGTCCACTTAAAGTTATTCAGCAAGGAAGCCGTGCATGTTAGCCATAGCCTTTAGACTCACGATAGGTTCCTGTGAGATGCAGCACAGACTTGGGTGCACCTGTGCTAAAGTCTAGATAAATTAATAAGCTTACCGTATATGAGGTAAAGATAACTGGTATGAATAACTAACGTGGTCATTTTAAGCTATGGCAGTCAAAGTAATGCTAATTTGTTTTACTTGGGCCAGAAAAGTAAAGAAATGTATGTTTTCCTCTTTATCTTAAAGGTTTTCATCCATGTTGGCAGTTTGGGTGCATGTCGAACAGTCTCAGTGTAGATCTTGTTGGTTGGAATTGTATGGTTAAAACTGGACAATATGTATCCAGTCAGGGAACCATATTATAGTTTCAAATCATGACCCATTCCTATAGTCTCAATGAAAGTGAACATGGAAATGTAAATCTCTCCTTATTTTTGGCTGGGGTTTGCATCTAAATGTGGACATTTCTCTATATTCTGCTGCTGGCTGTGCTGATGTAAGACCAAAGGTGTCATGTTTCTGTCAGTGCTCAATGTTGGACAGGTTTTTCACTGTGTGGATGCCTATTTCTTCCCCTGCAGGTGAGTGTCAGTGAGGATGACAATGCCGCATGTAGGAGCAGTATTTGCAGCAATTGCAGGAGTGTTTGCCATCATGTTGCACTCCTCGATTCACAAGATAGAAGAAGGACACCTTGCTGTGTACTACAGGTATCCCTAACACAGACTTCTGCCTTCCCTGTTTGAAAAAAAGTGCCTAAATAGTAAGGATTTCATGATTATAGAAATGGTATCTTTGGCATAATGAATAGGCTCTAACCTATTTGAGCACAGGCTTCTTTGCTTGTAACATCCAGGCTGTATTTCTTACAGAGGTGGAGCATTACTGACTTCTCCCAATGGGCCGGGATATCACATCATGCTGCCTTTCATTACCACCTACAGATCAGTGCAGGTAAATATACCCCTTCAGCCTTGAAATCTGACCTTTTCAAATGACCATTTCATGTAAGAGTACGCTGTGAGGCACCCCTCATGTAAACCAGGTGGGATCTTCTATAAATATGCAGCTAGAGCATGCAAACAGTTGACATTCAGCCATCGCCGGAGCGGCTCTATTTTGCTAGTGCAGGATTTTTTGTGTATATGTTTTTATGTAATGTCTATCGTAGAATGAAATGTAAATGTATTTCCATTTGTGGACAAAACTGAAAATGTTTTGCTATACAGACTATTTCTTTTCATTCTGTTTATTTTTTCTTCCAGACTACACTCCAAACTGATGAGATCAAGAATGTGCCTTGTGGAACAAGGTACAACTGAGCTCAGACTATTTGTTCAGATTTTAAGACCCCGTACGAAAATGGGAATGTTTTTTAATACTGATTTGTTTTTTCTCTCCTCAGTGGTGGTGTAATGATCTATTTTGACAGGATAGAAGTTGTTAATATGTTGGTCCCTTTAGCAGGTAAAACATGATAAAAAAAAAAGTTTTTTCTTGGCAGTAGTTCCTGATTTGCTGTACTCATTTAACTGCTTTTATTGTTTTGTCTGCAGTGGTGGACATTGTGAGGAACTACACAGCTGATTACGACAAAACGCTAATATTCAACAAGATTCACCACGAACTAAACCAGTTCTGCAGTGTACACACACTCCAGGAGGTTTACATTGAGCTGTTTGGTGGGGACTTTGTATTAATGACTAATTATTTGAACTGTATTATGTGCAGTCAGACATATGCTGAAGGAAAAATTAAATTTTGTTCATTGCAGACATAATAGATGAGAACCTTAAAACTGCATTGCAGAAAGATTTGAATGTAATGGCTCCTGGGCTGACTATACAGGTATGTATCCTTTTCTCAAAAAGTAACAGTGTGAAATTTGTTGCAAACATATGGTCATATAGTTTATGCCCTGTTTTACCACCCAATGTAGGCGGTCCGTGTTACCAAGCCAAAGATCCCTGAATCTATCAGAAGGAACTTTGAACTCATGTGAGTTTATGGAGTCTTACTCACCTTTACTGATTCGGGGCATGCTTCAGTTTTATCTGTAAACATCCACTCAGTTTAAACTACACTCCAAAAAAAACATGTTTGTAAAACACTACCAAAAACTGGTTTTGTGTTTGTGTGTGTGTACAGGGAGGCTGAGAAGACCCGGCTGTTAATAACAGCTCAGACCCAGAAGGTGGTGGAAAAAGAAGCAGAGACTGAACGGAAGAAAGCAATTATTGGTAAAGTTGGTGTTTTTACTGTAAATCTCTCTGCTTGCTTTTTATTTGCATGGCTGAGTGCGATTAAAGCAGGTTTTTCCCTCCACCGGTCATGTGTAACCCCACTTCTATCTGCCACCTTCTGTAAAACTTTTTTTTTTTTGGTCCTTCAGAGGCGCAGAAATTGGCTCAGGTAGCTGAGATCCATTTCAGACAGAAGGTGATGGAGAAGGAGACGGAAAAGAAGATCTCTGAAATCGAGGGTGACCATGACAACTCTCTGTTTCAGGCTTTACGTTGGACGACTGGCTTTTAAGATGTCTCATTCAACACTCTTCTCGTTGCAGATGCTGCCTTTCTGGCCAGAGAAAAGGCGAAGGCTGATGCTGAGTATTACAGTGCTGCAAAGATTGCAGAAGCCAACAGGGTAAAATCCGTTTAGAAATCTCACACAAAGTAAATGCCGTCACAAACTAAATACACTAAAAGGTGTCGATTTCTTTTAATATACACAGAACTGCTGTACTGAAAGGTTAGTTCAGGCCAGTCGACTGATACGGGCCCATATTTAAAGAGATGCAGATTATATTTAGTGAAATCTAATCCCACTATGAGGGTGTTACCTACCACTCCCACCCTGTTACAGCTGTCCGTGTTGTGTTTATTTTGGGCTGTGCAACTCCATGATAATGCCAAGAATCGTGTGGGTATTGTTGTGTGCAGTGATACGACTGAGCACTAATATACTGTTGTCTCTCCTCAATCTTTTCAGCTGAAGTTAACGCCGGAATACTTGGAGATGAGTAAATATCAGGCCATAGCTGCTAACAGTAAGATCTACTTTGGTCAGGACATCCCGAACATGTTTGTCGAGGGAAACAACAGTCCGCCGAAGTCTGCGTCCTCTACTCGGCCCAATGCTAACCCAGACTTGGTTAAAGGAAAGCCAGATGGTCACTAGGGCCACAGCTCTGCCTCTGCACAGGACCGGAGGACCCAGAGAAGACTTGTCTTGTCACTGAAGATGGTGGGCGGGGCAGCTTGTCAGCTCGTTTGACGAACCGCGCACATCAGTCTTAAATTGGAACAAGTGACAAAATTGAAAGGTGAAAGAAGAGTGGAGGTAAAAGGGGATGGGAATAAATTGAAAAGTTGACTTTAATGAGAAGTGAACTCAAGGAATGAGAATGATGCCAAAGCTAATATCAGAAGCATAAAAATGCAAATGCCTGGGAAGGTGACAGCAAGTAGTCGCCCGTAATGTACATGTGCTTTTATATCTGCAGCATTTAATTTAGCTTTCGGAGCTGCATTTATCGTTTGCGTGCAAGGCAAAGGTTTGTGTCGAATATGACTGATCTTTTGAGAATTAACTTCTGGTTTAGCTGCACTGGAATCTTACAGGTGACGCTAATTCAAAGCTCGATTGACAACAAATGTGAATGAGGGTCAGTCATCTCTGTGCCATCTTATCTCACACTAAGCCTCGGGGTGGTCTCAGTGCGAGAGCCGTTTATTCACCTAATGCTGCTTGGACGGTTTCTAGCATTAAAAATTGAGCCCTGAAGTTGGTTTCTACATGGGTCCAACTTCCATTTGACTGTAATCATAGAGATGTGCTAAAGAGAACTTAATTGCTGTGGAGCTGCGGATGCGCAATATAAGATTATTAGTGGTGTAGTTTATTTTCTCGTGTTTGATTAGCTGTTGATCTGCTGGCATGTGGTTATGGCTGTGAAGCTACGCTAGAAAAAAGAATGAAATCTGATCTGTTTTCTAAAATCGAAGTGAATATGCTTAATATGATGGCGCAACAAAACAACAAAGTGATCATAGTGGCGCACTACACTGTATGAAGTTTTGATTTGTTGTTGGGTCGTTTGATTGTCAGGGTTTTGCATGTGGAAGTAGTTTTTGCTTGGTTCAGATGATTGATGGAGCCCATGTCTGTTTTCCAGCTCTCCTCTTAACACAACATACTCGAACATGGTAAATGTAAATTCTCAGGAAGCATATTTTAATAAGACAGCAGCACATTGTTGGTCAGAGCTTAATCTCCAGAAGCTAAAAGAGACTAACGATAGCTTCAAGATAATTGGCCGTTTAAAAGTTTAACGTGGGTTTAATATCAAATTTAATATAAGGAAATGTAAAAAGATGTATAGTCAGAATGAACAGCTGTTCCTGCAGACGTGTAAGGATCGGACCACCATCACTACGATGTGCTGACAGTAGCAGTCTGTGAGCATTAGTGTGAGGATGATGGTCTGTTAAGGTGAAATAATGAAACCAAGATTGTCTTTTGTCATTGTTTACGTTTCTGTGATTTAAGACATTTTTCGATAATTCCTTGGTCTTTGCCAATTGAAATATTTATTTTTTCCTCCATTTTTAAAGCTTCAATGGCTACATTGAATGCATCCATTTACTGATTACAATAGTGAGTTGTGATAATGTGTTAATTCTCCGCTCTTTTTTTGGTGATAAAATTGAGTTTTAACACTTCATAAGAACAAATTTTGTTCTGTTCAGAGATTTAAGTTGATATCAATATGGTTTAAAAATTATACAAGTTGGTGCTAGTTTCTAATGTGTTCATGCTTCTGATTTAATTTAGCTCTGATCGTCACAAACTTTGAAATACTTCCAGTACACAGAATTTAAGCCTTATATGAGTAAGTAACCCCAGGCTTGCAGAAGATAAAGGTCAAGTGATACTTAAAAAAACTGAAAGCTGAGAGAGATGCAACTAGCAGAGCTCACCGCTGGTGTTTGGAAGATGTGGGGATGTTTACGTGACCTGCAAATACCAGTGAAAGGCTGCACTCTGCAACGCTTTGGTGGCTGATTCAAATAAAGATGCAATGGGCAGGGGCTATTAATCAGCTATGATTTTTTTTTGTCTTCATTAATGTTTTGTACAATCTGTGAAATTGAAACATTGTCTCCTTGTTTTAAAAAAAAAAAAAGGTTTATATGCAAAAATGTTTTCAGGTTTTGACAATGTTCTTATGTAAAATAAAACCTATTTTGGTACCACTCCTCTCTCTGCTGGTCTTGAGAACAGTCATTGTGTAGTACCACTGTGTGCCAGTAGGAGGCGAGCACACGCTGCTCAAAATGCCAAGTATTTACAAAAATATAGAATGGATAGGAGTCCCTTAAAGTCCCATACACTACAGAATAGTTTAAACGCATCTGTATCTTGGTTATAGTTTAGATTTTTTTATTTTGTCCTGCAGTAGTCTGTAAATGTTTGCTATATTTTTAATATTAAATGATACAGGTTAATTATTTAACAGTTCACATGTATTCAGTTGTTGAAACCCAACGAATACTTAAGTCACACCCATAGTTTCATGTCACATCCATGTGTAGATTTGTCATTTGTTTTGTTGGCTGGAAAGCTGTGATATTGTGAGCATGAATCTTTGAATCTTTGCTGAACCCATAAACAATAAATCACACAGTCCCTGTTGTTCTAGCCTAAAACGTGGCGTAAACATTTAAAAAATGAGCAGCTCTGTACCCAGCCAGTCGCAAAATCTCTCAAACTGTTACTTGCGTGAGGCTGTTGTCTGGCTGACCGGTTGAGTGATGGCTTCCTCCTATGACCTCTCAGGCCAGTGGAACTCTGGTATCCTTTCACCACAAAAACATTTGTCTTTGGCTCCTCAGGGATATTGTTTAGGTTTTTGTCCCTATTGAGATTAATGTGATCTTCAAGGGAAATGTAAATAAACAGCACTCATCTTCAGTTTCTCACTCTGCTGAATGTTTCTTTTGTGTATTTGTCTGTTGGCTTGTGCTAATGTCATAGGGTGGTCTAATTAATTGTTGTAAGGGTAATAAACTGAGCATGTTTAAAGCCCTCCCCCCTTTGGGAAGCGAGGTGAAGGTCAGGATTTTCAGCTTCCTGGCTGAACCATCACTTTTCTTTCCTTCCTTCTGTCCCTGATCTTCCCACATCATTTCATACGTAATCCATCCTACCATGACATCTTCCTGGTTATGTCCCTCCCCAGAGACGGAAGGGTGCGGCCCTTTATCTTTAAGTAAATCCAGCTCTCCACCGGCGGTGTGACACAGTTATGATTCATCAGTCTTTGCTTTTTCAGGGTGGAAGTATTCTCTTCAATAGCAGCTCTGTTTTTCGGGTCTCTATCACATTCCTATCTTGAGTGTTTCCCAGGATTTCTCAGTCTCCTTTTGTGTGTTTGGAATGATCTTCTCATAAGTCATGACAACTGTACAAACTGCCCGATTGAACTCTTTGCTGCAAGTCTTTTCTCCCTGCAGTTTGATCAACCTATTTTTTCTTTTTTTATGGAACTCATTCTTGTAGATGCAATGTAGGGTGCTATAAAGGCTAGTCGACATGAAATGATTGCTTTTCAGGCTGTGAAAACGTTTGTCTTTCCATCGGAAAAAATAACCGATGACCCCTAAAACCTGCTATAAAAATGGAGGAATTGTTTAGATGATTAGGGTATTTCACATGCAAAAGGAAGTTGAACAGCTTTTGCATCTGACTTATGAAAATAGTCTGATTCAGTGTTCACATCCACTCTGAGAGTGACTAAAGCTAAGGATGTTAAGCCTCAGCTGCCTCAGTTTTTTAATTAGTCACGAGAGCTGGACTTTTTCAAGTCAACCTATAATGGTTCCAGTACCCACACATAACTTATGCATCAGGGTGTGCAAAAACAAAATCCAACTGAAGTTTCATTTAAATGAATTTTGATTTCTTTTTATTTTACTTAGCCAGAATTTCTTCACAAGAAGGTGCGAGATTCACAATATGAAACAGAAAAGAAATACCACAACTTACTGTGGACCCATGAGCTACCAACTGCAGGCGTATACTTCCCCACACAGTGCTTTAACGTTTTGGCTTTTTACATGTCAAAGAAACAAGGAAACAGATTTATATTTTTAATTGTTCATTTGTGGCTGAATAATATTTTACATCCAAATGAAGAGACTGGAAGATGTTGTGCTCTGCCTTGATGGCTGTGCGTGGGTTTGCTGGTATTCATGCTGTCTTAAGAATATTACACTATATTTGGTCAAGGCGTTACAAAGTGGAAAATGACGAAATTATTAAGTTGGTTTTATCTTAAGACATATTTTACATGTGAGAATTTCCACGATTTCCTTGAAACTGAGTGGTGTCATATTTAGAAGGAAGAAGTGACATGAACAGAAATTATTGACTTAATTTACTTAATTCATTCATATGGAAAACTTCTACTCTCATGTGTAAAACAAAACAAGCCAAATGAGAACATAGCTAAACTCATCTTAGCTAGTTGGTCATTTGTATTCAACAGAAAATTTTCTTACATAAATCAGATAAACGCAAAGACATAATGTGGATACTGATATAGCTGCATTGTCCCTCTTAAATAATTACAGTGCAAATATCCTGGTATCAAATAAGACAAACCAATTATCTCTGAAACAAACACTTGTCACGTAATGATCATGTAACACACTAAATAATTTACAATACTGTAGTTTTCCTCAGGGATAAATAGCATCTTTCATTTAATTACATACTGGTACCTTCGGTGGGGAAAACCAAGGCAGAAATGTCTAAACTAAGTTTAGAAAACAATATAGTCTAAGTCTATGAATGAATGTGAGTTACATCCTGTTGGTGTACATTTTTGTTTCAGTGTGTTTTGCCTTTTGATTTGTACATCTCCAGGTGCTGTGTCAGATCTTCAATACGCATGTCTTTTAAGTGCACCAGATGCTCCAGCTTGTTCACTTTCATCTGCAGGATCTACAAACAAGGTTACAAAATGAGAAGGTTAAACCGGGGGACGTTTCCTCAAAGGAGAAGTTGCACAAATGAGTCATTGCTCTTTTTTTTTGTTTCATGCAGATGTGGCAAAAGACGGAAAAGAAAAAAAAAACGTTTGCATCCGTTGAGTTGCTGCTGATTCACTGACCACTGCTGACACAGGGTGTGACACACACACAAGCACTCACACAGACACACACATCTGTAACAATGTTACAGGTGGTGAGTCTGTATGACAAAGCTCTTCCCCAACAGGATTTAAAAAAGGAGGATGGCTTAGTTCGCAGATGGTCTCCCAGTCCAGTGTGTGTTTGTGCATACCTCCACAGTCTCCTGCAAAGCCATGACTGCATGCTCTTTTTCCTGCAGGATCAGCCGAAAAGTGGGGTCCATTTCTGGGTAAAGCTTCACGGCATGCTGCAGTTTCCTGTACAGGTTTTTTTTTTTTTTAACAAACGTGTTATTATTTTAAGGATTTTTTTGGGGTGAATTTATCAATTCAAATGAATGTTCCTACATGTTTTTCTGCACTTTCTTTTCTTCATGTTTCATCTCTGCTAGCTGAGCCACAAGTTTTGCTTCAGTCTGGTGAACTTCTAAAATGAAAAGCGAAACAGATGATTTCTACAACTCTGATTTACTATATTAAAAAAAAACACATCTATAGTTTTCTGATTAGAACCTTTCAGTGATCAACCTGACAAATCTTTAATGCATACATAGGCCAAAAAGATTAGGGTTAAAGGGATGTAGCTAATGACCACAAGAAGAAAGAGAGGGAAACTGGAAGCTGGACAACAAGAGAGAGAAAGGAAAAAAAAAGGGACATTCAGTCAGCAGTGCTGAGCTCAAGCCAGTGATAAGGGTCATCTGGATGTTGGTAACTGATAAGAGGACCTAAGCCCGTCTCTGTGGGTGAGGTGCAGATAGAAGAGGAAAGAGCCCAGGGAGGAGGTGCAGGACTGAGGTCAGCTTCACAGACTAGCTTCAGGAACAGATGAAGTGTGGGAAACGGAAGAGAGGCATATCACCGGTTCACACCCAAAGGTTGTGGCACTCTAATCAGTGCTGTCTGATGCCTTCAAAAGGAGGGATGCCTGTGTCACTGTGTGGTCACTGCTATCTCTAGGCCTGTTAGCAGGGCACATATGCTGGCAAGATCAGCAGGCAGGAGAAGAGCTCATTGTAGTGACATCAGTCATTAAATGCTGTTTGATTCTACAGAAAGCATTTCAGTTAAATTTGGATTACCCTTATTTGGTGGTTGTGAGTTAACTTGCATATGCAGCACCACCATAAATAGTTTAACATGACACTCACTTCCCATTAAGTGCTACAAAAGTCTATTTTCTACCATGCCAGCAAATGCTTCCTTGAAATACATCAACATAACGATACATGGTGCATAAGGTATGAGTCAAAACATAATCATCAAATTTTTTGCTAATTCAGCAAGTTTTCTTCCGTTATTCACTTAATTCAACTGACTGACATGTGATTTGCTGTAAGGTCGGAGTAGGAGACTAAATGATCTATGTTCTGCATATTCATTTGCTGAAAGAGCTTGTTTGTTAAGAAATAGAAAGCATATAAGTGTGTGTTCAAAAGCAGTACGAGAATAACAACTTCACCCGTATGAGGTTTCTCCTGGTTCCTTGTGTCATAGTAGTCCATATTCTAGATCAAAAAGAGAAAATATATCAGCATCTTGGTAGGTACACCACAGTAATTCAACTTTCCAAATGAGTTGACAAATTATTCACAGCTTATATGTCATGGTACACACTAGTATGTTGTTGGGGGTGTGCTGCAGTTTCTTGTCTATCTTCTCCCGGAGCGTGCTCAGTACAGGCTCTATTGCTCCAGCGGTGCTGCATGCAATCCTCCTCACTGTCTCCTCAGGCACGTGAAAGTCCAGCTTGGATAACACCTTCCTATCCATACATAAATATAAATGTCTGTAATGAGCTAAACAAAGGAGATGACATGTGATTCACTGATGAGTTCTTAGAAGCCGCTGCCTTCACAGTCCCTGTTACGTCCACAAAGGGCACAACATATTTGAGGACACGAAGACGAAAATGAGGATTCAAACGTATTTTATTTTACACTCTCTCTGGTCATTTTCTTTATCTCTTTTTTCTGGGAAGAAAGAGAGAATTAATCCTCATTGGTTCCCCGTATCCCAAAAAATAAAAGAACACAAAAATCCCAAAGTATAAACAGAAAGTTGGACCTGATGAGCCGACCAAAAAGAACAAAACGATACAGGAGAGGCCCAACCCAATACAGGGCCGTCGGAGCCACTGCTAGTACCAGACTAAAGAAAACTACTGAAAGGAAAACTCGAAAACATGACAATCGGTCCCACCAGGTCAAAATCACAACCAAACAAAGAGCCAACAAAAATACCGTGAGGCAGGCTGCGTCAAAACGCATTCATCCTGGGTGGTGATTGGAAGTGGGCGTCGCCTCACCTGGCGCAACCCAGCCTATTTATAGGCAGTCCAACCGCGTCACAAATTAACAACCAATTTAGAATAAATAATTATCTAAACTCCCAAGTATGTTAAACAACAAAACGTCATACAACTAAAGTAAATACAAACGATCCAAGAGAAAAAATATATAAATAAATACAATGTGCCGAAAGCACATAACAGTCCCATGGAAGTCTATGATTGACTATGAACCGTAACAGTAAGCAAGGAGGGTTTGAGTGGGTGGATATGAGATGTGTTCTCAAGAGCAGATAAAGGGGCCCAGCATCAGTTTGTGTTTAGTTCTTGTAGAAAAACTGAAATGGAAGAATGTTAACAATGTCTTCCATTTCTGTCACGGGATATTAGGAGGGTCTACAATGTGTCTCTGGGGAGATGCATCTGAGTGGGAGTTTTCACATCATGGTTGCAGGATTTTTTAAATGTACAGTAAAGGTCAGAATACTATATGACTGGAACATTTTGATAACATAATTCATTTGTCATGAACTATTTCTTAATATGAAAAATAATAAGCAAAAGAGGTAACAGAAATGAAATATCACAAATCCTAAATGTAACCTGTAAAAATGTTCGTAGTTTTGGAACTATTGGGAATAATGGCAGCCAGTACCGTAAATGCTTTTCATTGCTATTGAAAAGCTTGCCGTTGCTTGTTGTCAATGTCTTTTTTGGTAACTTAAAAAACGCTCCAACCTTTCTTTCAGCTATTTGTATTGCTGGAGGACACTAGACCGTTGAATGAACTTTTCTCAATAATTCCACAGTGAGCATAAATAGAAATTAAAAAACTATCAGGTCCTTTTTATGGACCACAATCATCACCCAGTAGTTGCGGTAGTAGAGGTCCTTTGAACTCTAACAATAAGGCACAACTGAGAATCAGTTTAATTTTTTTTTTTTCATATCTGTGGAAGAAAAAAGGTGTGACCTTATCTATGAAGATATTCTAAGATACTTCATGACAAACTACTGTGATTAACCCCAGTTACTCAATTGTCCTAAAATGCTACAAACTTCATATGTGTCATTTAAAAAACTAAAAAACAAAAGTCAGTTTTTGACTGTCTTGCCTGTTCAGGAGATTCCAGTTACTGAGCTTCTGTTGCGTGGAGTTTGCAGGTATATAGTTGTGCAGGTCAACGAGCTTTGGGATAAAACGTTTGACAACCTCAGCAGCCATCACTGCAGAGGGTCCAAGGCGGAGACACCACAAGTTAAACAAATAAATACACAAACACGCATGTAAACAACCAAAACTTTCTGTGGAGGCAAAGAAAAACGTGACAAATGAATGCGGTATGATAACACTGATAAAGTTTTTCTGGTGGTCAGCTTCCTGTGAAATGCAGACCGGAGAGAAAGCTGTGTGCGCTACCTCCATCGCTGAAATCTCTTGTAATGTTTCTTTTGGGCCTGGACAGCGGTATTTTGTCTATCCACGCAAACAAATCCTGCAGCTCCTCATCGTTGAGTTCTCGGTCCATTATTCTCAAATGAGCATGTGTTCCCTAATAGTTAAGAAATGAAGTTAGCTTTTTAGCCTCCTTGAACACAGGTTGTTTGAGGCGTTGCTAAGCGACCGGTGAACAAACCGTGACGACACAATTTATGGCGTAAAGTTGTAAAGATGGGAAATAGAGATCCAACACAGTGTGACGATTCACATTTATTTAATACTGGACAAAGATGCAAACAAGAAATCTCAGCAACACTATGCAAGGCGAATCAAGTCAGAAATTCATAATTGGCATTATAAATGTAAACAATTAGAACATTTCTTTAAGAATTACAATCCAGATGTAAATAATTCAATCAATTCAAAATAGTTTTTAAAAAAAGCAACATCTCTGCTTTTGAAAATAATAAACATACATAAAGTGACCTGTTGGTGCTGTGGCACAAGGACCAATGAGGCACTGGGTTTTTCCAAAAATTGCAATATATCCCCAAAAGTGACACAAACTAACAAAGGCAAGGCACAAAATATCCACCAAGAGATACTTAATTAATATAAAAGACCATAAAGAAATTAATATTTTTCACAAGATGGCAACTTAATTGTGACCATGATCAATGAAAAGACACAAAAGTGAAGATTGTAAAACAGCTATATAAAATTTACCATGACCATAAAGAAATACAAACTGGCCACAGATAGATTGAAAAAACAAGGAAATACACAAAAAAAAATTCTGCATAACAAAATTATGTAAATGTGTAATTCAATTATAAAAACACACAGATACAGATTATCCAAAGAAGGCCAAAGTAACAAAAGGAAACAGGACATTTAACTCAAAGAGTGCAAAACATGCTTGACAAATAACTACCTTAAATAACAGGCCTAAAAGTTTGTGAATGTTTTGTGTGGCTTTCAGTTTGGATGCACTGGCCCTGTGTGAAACAGTAGAGCAGACAGTTTTTTAATGCTGGAGCAACATTTTTAAATCCCTTAATATTATTTTTCATAAAAGGCAGTACCATAACCACAAGTACAATTAGCAGTATGTTAAAAAGTTGCAGCACTGAGTCTGTTTACATTCTCACTATCATTCTTTAGTCTCATCAAGATTTTAATCATACTCCAGAAAGTTTACATGAAACATAGGAAACCTGATGATTTATTTTACATACATAGCCTTGTAAATATCCAGGATTCTGATTGTGTGCCTGTTCTTATCATCTTGGCCACAGTGATCTCTACCAGCAGAAGATATTTAGAAACCTAGATAAGATGTTTACAAGCCACAGCGTTCTGGTTTTTCTCAGAGTACTCTAAGTAATATGTTCAGGTTTCTGAACACCGAATACACATAACCAGGATCATTTAAAAAAATCCAGTAATAACCAGGATATTGATGTGCATGTAAACAGAAAGAATAACAATGTAGTAGCGTCAAAAATGTTAAAAATCCCTGTGATCAAGGCAGTGAATCGTTTCCCTTCAAAACCAAATAAAAAAGATCATCATGGCATTAAAAACCATTTTTCATCAATAAAGCACTCAAGTAGAGTCTGTTGAACATGGCTTCAGGTTTGCATCATCTCACTGAAGGCTGGCAGTAGCAGGACGCAGACAACTGTAATCCACAGGGGGCAACATAATTGACAGAAAGGCTGTGTCACCTAAGGTTGCCGACCCATCAGCGGATCCTGTTTCCACTTTAAAACAGAAAAGAATCTCCTGAGAGAATCTTCGGGGTAGGGGAACAAACTCTCCTTTGCCGGAGAATCTCAGCATTTACACCAGGGTGAATTATTCCCTCTGTCATCTTGGTCTGCGGGGGGGGCATCAGGGCAGATTTACCCCCAAGCTGAAAAAACAAACACACATTTATTTCCCAGAGCCAGGGCTTATGTGCTTCTTTCAGTGTGTCTGTCTCAGCTTTACAGGCAGGAGAATTTATGTGCCTGCTTACTCACCACCAGTGAGCAACTGCTTATTCATTACACTGCTATGTTGGGACCATACCAAGAACCAAAACCTTCTATATAAACGTGACTGCCTTTCTTAAGACTTAAGAAAGTCTAAATGCCAACTGTGGTGATGCGGAGGGTTGGAAAGTCTAGGTCATTCTGTCTGACTACTTACCAGCTGAGTATGTGGCAGTGAAGACGGGACGGCAGATGTCTTTGGCTTAACTGGAGGCAATGGAGGCTTTGGCTTTGTGATCTTTGAAAGACAGTATATGCATATATTTCAAACGGGTAGCAAAGGCAAGAAAAGTCAAATGTGTAAATGCAAAATGGGGGTTAAGTGGCCTTTCAAATCACTTACTGGTTTTGTTACAAGTGGAGGCAGAGGTCTAGATGGAGCAACTGGCTTGTCCTGCTAAATAAAGCATGTTCAAATTACAATTGATTTCTGATTTTGGAAAAAAAAATGTTTCTTCTAAAGAAAATAATACTAGTTAATCGATTGGGCCGTTTTACCTCAGGATAAACTGGCATTCTTGAAACAGCTGGTGGCTGCATGAACGCCATAGCAACCTGAATAAAAAGATTTATTTAGCAAAAAAAAACAAAAAAAATATTTATATCAAGACAAAAACAGGAGCTCAAACTACCTGGGTAGTCTTTGATGACTGAGGTATAGCTGGCAACTTCTTGGGTGGCTATAAGGAAAAAAATAGAAAGAGAAAAAAGTCAAATATGTTTTGCCTGAATAATAATATATAATTATTTGGTTTAAATTTGAATTTCAAATTTGCCTTTATGGTTAAGAATCCATCACTTGTTATCATTATCATATTTGTTTGCCACAAAATTGAATATATTAAATATCAACAAAATACTATAAAGCTACCACATGTAGTTTCAGTTAATAGCTACATTGAGGTGTTAAGTCAAAAAAATAACATAGAAAATCACCTCTGGAGCTGTTCTGCATGGCCTCAGCTCTCCAGACTGTGGTTTGATAGTTCCAGAGGAAAGTGGTTTACAGGCTTGAGTGACTGATGACTCCAAAAATGTAGGTTTGCTAATGTGTGTGGTTGCGAGACGAGGACTGCCTCGTGTACTGCTTGACCGAAACAATGGGTTTGATTGTCCTGAGGTAGCTGGAAGATATCTGGAGAGAAAAGCAGACATAAGCTAAAAATAAAAATGGGCAACATAACATGATTTGCTTTCAAGTCATAATGTAAGTGTAATTCATTTTATCTAAGTAAAAGAAGGGAACAGATTGCTTCCGCACCTCTTTGTTGGTTGCCTTCTCCTGACGCAGCACATCAGACTACAAATGACCAGAACGAGCAGCAGGAGTAAGCAAACCACCACTGACACAACGACCACAATCAGGCCCGACTCTAGACACAAAAAGAATTATTTCAATGCACTTTCAATCGTCAAAGATGAGAAATAGCACATGTCAATGACTCAGGAAAATTCACTGTAACATCATTACTGCATTTGCACGACCTAATAGGGAAAGTCCAATCAATCAATGTTTGTTCATCAGAACAAACAACAGTTGTTTTAGAATCCATGAGAACCATTAAATCTTCCCGAAAAACAGGGTCATGAGTAAATCATGGTCTTTAAAAAGGTCAAGCAGATAGAGAGGCAGAAACACAGAGAAGAGTCAGTGTTTGTGCATGTGAGGACAGAGAATATATGTAAACCAGTGCAATACCTTCAGTCACCTCGGACTGCTTCACTTTACAGAAGGGCGGGGCCCAGCCAGGATCACAGTGGCACTTACTCTCATGGTTGCATACCTATCAGAGATCCCACAGTTGGTTATGTTGTCTCACCTCCAAATTTGAGACTTTAAAACTAATCCTAATTCTTACCCCATGGCTGTTGCATTTTGATGAGCAGTCATCTGTGCTATATGCTTTTATGTTTCTAATGTTTTCACACTGTTGTTTGTAGCATACCTGAAAAATAGATAAAGACACGGTGAAGACAATGACCCCCAATCTGATGATTCTGGTCACGGTAAGCATCAGAAAGTTGTTTTTTTTACCATATTGTCGCCACACTTAGTACCAGTAGGCACCATGCCTAGATCTGTAGGATAGTTATCTTCAGGCTTCATGGTTGCCTCATTGCACATGACTCCACTTCCTAGTTTGTAGAAAGATTTCCTAGATGTCACTGGAAATTCCCATCCACCAGTACAGAAAAGGGTTCCACAATACTGATCTCTGTAACCGACACAAGCCAAGCGGTGAATTAAAAAAAAAGAACAGAAATGTAGCACCGTTACAGTGTGCCTGCATAAAATAAGCTGTGGTTGAAGCTGCATACCGGCTGGAGCATCTTTGCTTAAACAGTGTCTGCCTGCAGCTTCCATACTGATAGAAACAGGCATCTGCAGCCACTTCAGCATCTGAACAGAATGATAAGAAAGAAGAAAGGCTTGTGATTCATGATGCATCAGTATGAAAGCGCAAATTAATTAGATTTTCACTCGTGGGTATTGTACCTGGTCCCCAAAGTCTCTTGCAGTGATCTTGCCGTGATGGACATTGTCCATTGTAGCAGTATCCTCTTCCACGGTTGCAGGATAGGCCATTTTGGGTGAAGGCATCAGCTGGACAAACAGCAGAAAGACCAGTGCAATACTCTGCCAGGTCGCAGTCTCCTGCTTTTGGTCGACAGATGCTGCCTGTTGGTTTCAGCTGCAGAAGCACAGATGGTAATGTATCAACTATTGAAATACATCCATTCAGACATGACTAGCCAGACGGCAGCCAGACTGGGTCTAGATATATGCTGGCATAATTAGTATAGTGTGACTTTGCACATCAAGAGAGTACTTGACACAGTGAGTAGTGCTTACTTGGCAGTTGTGGCAGCACTCTCCTTCTGCACACTGGGCTCCTCCATTCAGCTTGCAGGTGGTTGCATTGCAACAGGGATTCTTGCAATCCTGTGAAGTTGAATATAACAAAATACATTTCCTGTGTACGGTGCGGTTATGTCAAATGGTTTCTTGTGGGTAGGGCATTTGCAAACCTCCACAGTGCCACAATCACACTCCTCCCCAGGCTCTAAGAAGGCATTTCCACATACAGGTCCCCCATAGATGCGATTAGTGGAGGGAGTATCCAGAAGACAGACAGGGTTGACCTCCTCCAAGAACCTGCTTAGCTGCTGCTGACTGCAGCTGCTGAAAAGTTCTGGATACACAAGTCTACAGAGGAATGTAATGAGAGAAAATAAATTCAATAGAAACAACCAACTTATATTTTGCATCAACAATTGTGGATATTAGGTAATCTAAATGGAGGTAAAAAACTGAGCTTACCCAACACTCTCAGCCATGATGCATCTTGTCTTTGACGTGAACGAGCCGCATACACAGTCCTTACCATCATGGATCAAGCCAAGATTGTGACCCATTTCGTGTGCAATAGTTGAGGCCACACCTATTGAGTTGGTGTTATGGTCCTGTGTGTTTTAAGGTTAGATGTAAATGTACATAATTTTTTATTCTCTTTAATTTTCCTATTTTTATCTGAAAACTTGAAATACCTCATTGACAGCTCCAGAGAGGGAGGTGCACATTGCATTAGTGTTTGCTAAGCCAACAGTAGAGCCATCAAAATCCACACCTCTGAAGAATGGAGAGACAAAATGTTTATAGTGACCACTTATGTATCATTCTGTCCATGAGAGGAGAGGTAAAACAGCAGCATCTTACGTAATGAACTGTGCGTTGTCATGTTTTGTTCTTGACACCAAGTGACGCTGACGCCACTCGAGGAAACGACCAAGAGTGAGCTCAGGGTTGGTGCTGACCTCGATCTGGTCTTTGTATGACCAGATATCCAGGCCGACCAGCATCACACGGACACCCACGGGTCGATACAGCTATCAAAAAGGCAGAGCGAGAATGAAAGCTAAGAGTTAAATTGAGTATTTGTGAATGTGATTGTGAGTAAAACACGTCATACAACAAGACACAGTTATGGCAGGAAACCACTGTTGGGAGTTAGTGTAATGTGGTGTTGCTTTCATTTTGAGTCCTAGTATGCAAAGAGGATTGTGAGATATGTGCGAAAGACTTCAGCAAAGGTGTGAAGATTCACAGTTAAAGTTAGATTTTTCAGTGAAAGAACATCTCCTTCCTTCCTCCTTTCCTTTTTTTGATCAGACTCCAATTAATAAAGAACAAAATATCTTGTATGGTGAATCCTTCTTAGCTAACAGACACAAACTTACCTTGTCCACATGGTTTACTATTTCAAGCACCCTGGCCTCGACCGTCTTCTTACTTCGGAACTTCTTATACTAAAACACATTATTATGTTAATTAGTTTTGCAATCAGCTGCATCTCACACACAACACACACATAAATGTTTATACAAGCTAAATCCACAGATTAAACAAGAAAAAGGAAACAGGGAATCAAACCTCTATGTTGTCCACCACAACAACCAGCTCCACCGTCCTGGGTTTTCCTGTGTGGTGTTTGGTCTGGGCTCTGCTTTTCTGCATGACACAAACGGTGAAGAATATTAAACATAACAATTTCCATATAGGTATATAGTGCTAATAAAGTAACATTTAGCTAATTTATTGTCTGTAGTTTATCAAACATTTCTACTGCTTTATCTTCGTTATGTATTTTTTTGTCAGATTTTTCTTATATTTGTGGTAATTATTGATGTCTTACAAATGATTTTGGTTGTCTTACTAGTTTTTGCTCCACTTCTTCATTACATGGGACATTTTGTGTAACTTCTTTATGTTGATTTTTAATATATACATATACATACACGCATACTGTGCTACTTTTCCACACATTATTTTTGGTGTCTCCTGTTTGTGAAATATTCTTGCATTCTTAAAATATTTGCATCATATTTAAGATAATCCATTAATGTGTCCATGTTGCATCTTTACCAGGTGGCCAAGCTGGAAAAGACCAGACGGACGAGCTCCATGATCATAGAACGTGGTTGTGTTTCCATGGGAACAGGAGCTCCGCTTCCTCCTCAGGTGTTTGTACTCGTAAACAGCATGAAGACCCTCGTCACTGTGAGCCGCAGAGCTTTGCCTGCCATTCTGCTCTCCAGCCTCCTCGCCAGTTAGGGGTTCAATGAGATACACCTGGTCGCGGATAGTAAAAAAACCCCTGCAGTGCAGAAAAAAATAGTACTGAGTATTTCTAACTTTTCACAACAGATCGCTTTTTTAACTCTCAGTCCTGATGACACAAAGATGTGAAAGACTAATACAAGAGGATGCTTATATTTTTAGATGCATGGAATATTTTTTTCTTTTAAACTGGACAAATTAGTCATGTGTCCAAGAGCATGAGTCAAAAATCATCATGTGTTTAATAAAATTTGGCATTCACTTAGGGTAACAGTTGCCTTTTTGTAATTAAAGAGGAAGGGAAATCACAGCTCATTTACTCACTTCATTCCTGAACACAATCCAATGCTGGCAGAGGAATTCTCCACTCCCACAATATACCCATGGTAGTAGCAGTGAACCTGAAGACATTTGTAAAAGAATCATAGGATAAACTTGGCTCTTTGCAGTCTGAACACACGAGATACAACATGCGCTTGCTCAGAGGAAATGACTGCTTTAAACTTCCATGTGAAATCCTCCATAAAAAGATTGCAGCATGTTCTTTCTCATCATGAGGAACTTAGTTGTTGAGCAAGTTTTGTTTAAGTATTCCATTTTGTAATAAGCAGATTACGTAAAGATGACGATAAGTGGTAACACAATTTTTAAATGTACCTTGAAGGGGGTCAAATTTCAGGCAAACATTTGTCAATGGGTGGCTTTAATTTAAGTTTTCACAATTTAGTGTGGATAACCGCACCATATAATTAGATAAAATGTTATCTTAATAGAAAAATTCTTTCAATAATCTATGAATACCAATTTAAGGATATTAATAGTTGAATAAAATGAAAGAAAGAATAGCTACATACCCCAAGATCTGGAGTTATAGACACTTGTGTGCCCTGATCAGAATAATGTGTCACAGTAAATTGTTCTCCGACAAGATTTCTGAAAAGACAGTAGTTTTTATATCAACAACACTGACAGTATAACATATACGGATCGTATACAAGAAAATATGACCAAATTCAAGTTTTCTCACTTGTTCTTTTCCAGGTGTAGAGTGTGGTTTTCACCCGCAACATTCACTGAGTACTTGACAGTATCAGGGTATTTCTTTTTAACAAAAATATAAAGTTGAAAAGTTTAACATGCATTCTTTAAAGTGTACAACACTAAAGTTATAATACATTCAAAGTAAACGCAAGAAACTTATGCTACAAACAAATGTACAAGACTCAGTGAATATATTCTAATTTCAACAATTTCACTTGTCACCTTGTGTGTAGCAGCATCACTGATGAGAGACGAATCCTTCAGCCTCTGAGGTATCGCTCTTTGGTACTTTCTGACATGAGCTAGAGACTTAACATTGTCCGCAATTACTCCTGCAAATATCATAGAGGGTTTATGAGAAAGTTAAAATAAAGAAAAAAGATTTAAAAAAAGAAAGAAAGAACAATAGACTTACCCCACGGGACGAAGAGCAAGCATATCAAATATCCTAAATGTTTCATGTTGCTCTGCCGGACGGACTCTGTCATTGTGTGCTGAAAGTCTGAGGCAAATGTCTTTTTCTCTCCGCCCCTCCACTGTGTAATATCCTGGCAATTTGCATCTGAAACCGAGCAATGTTTTTTTTTTTATTCTTGCAGTGTAAAATAAAGGGAAAATTCCACCTCTGTTTCTGTTGCCACACATGAGCAAAATTTAAGTTAAAGACATCAAAAATTAAAACACGTTTACGTAAAAAAATATGTATATATTTTCACTTTATTGAAAAACAGATCCCTAATGATAACGTCATATGCTTTAGCCTGACATAAATGAATATAGACCTGCTACATAAGAGACATTTTCTTTACATAATTATTCTAAACATAGACATTGGTAGTCCGAAAGTTCTAAACTCAATCTGACAGTAGAAAACCGTCATTTGTCGCCATCTAGTGGCGTAATGATGAAAGGTTCCTCGCCGTCTGAATGTACTTTCCAGTTTAGTGGGTTTTTTCTTTTTTTTTTTAGTTGCCATTTCTTGTATACTACACTGGTGAATATATCCTTTTCTTAAAAGCTGCTTGTACCGTTAAAACCATGTTTTTTCCAGAGCTATGGTATGTCGAAATTAATACGTGGGTCAGTCAAAATGTATAACATGTTTTGTGCGCAAGAAAATATATACTACATAAACTAATAAGAATGTTGAAAGTAATTGACTGTGGTCTATGGTGTAGAACAGAAAATTGACTTTTTATTAAACATTTTGCGTATGAGGTCTGGCCAGTGGGTGGCGGCACTGCCTTGTGATGTTGACAACCACGACTGAAGTGTTCGTGACGTCATCATTTCGCGCCAATTACAACCAAAACAGGCATTCTTGCGCTACAGTGAAAACACGAGTAACTTCCCAAGTAAGAGATAATGCCATTATCTGCTGATTATGCTGCAGCCAGAGTTCACCCATACTCCGCTTGAAGGAAATGGTATGTTAAAAAACAGCGACGAAGACCATCCGAAAGGAGCCGAAAAGGAGGAGGAGAGGGGGGAGAGAATCCCGTTCAGCTTCACTCCACAGCGCATCCACCTGAACAAGGACCACGAACTGTTTGAGGTAACCTAGCAATAATGAGCCGAACTGACCGCGAACAGCTACGACACAGTCCGTCACAATGCTTGCTGTGGCATTAGCGAGCTGCTAACTAACGTGCTACGCTACTGCCGTCCACAGGATGGCGACATTCTGCGACACATGTACCTACAAGACCTCTACATCTCAGAGACAGAAGACAAGCAAGCGCTCAGGTGAAAAAAGCTGTGGTCCTGCCTGGTGCAGAAGGAAACACGGCGTTTCTGTTATTGCACTTCTATGTTATTTTAGTTTATTGTTGGGCTTATTTGTGTAGAAATCAACATCTTGTTAAAGTGTTCAACTGCATGTGTCGTGACAGGTTCCCAATACCAACATTTGGTCAAGTTGATACTGGTCTGCAAAAATGAAAGACAGTATGATTCTAAAGCAGTTTCTACAAACTTGTCTTACCTCTTCTGTGAATACATTTCAATGGACAGAGATGCATATCTCAAAATAATATAATTTTGTTATTCCTTATCTAAAAATCTCAATAATTCAGGTATCAACATTGTGTAATGATTTTACTCAGAAATGAAAACTCCTCAGCAATAACTGTGTACAGTCATTTTTAGTCATGTCTCACTTCAGTTCCACATATGGCTTAACAGGCAGTCACAGTCCTCCTCTCCTCACCCTGTTTCAGTGTGTCAGAGTTTGCCTGCCACATCTCTGGCTGCACTGCCGTCTTCAGCACATTGGAGGAGTACGAGCACCACTACAACTCCCTGCACAGGCACGTGTGCTGCACCTGCCACCGATCCTTCCCAAGTGCCCAACTCCTGGATATTCACATTCAGGAGTGGCATGACTCTGTCTTTGCCATTCTTGCTCAGAAGCAGGACATGGTAAGTCGGTGGCTCTCCTCATCTTTTGCTCTGAACAGCACCATGGGCTAATAGAAAATATTAAAACAATTTTCCCCTTACGTTTCTCTATGTTTTTTCAGTATCAGTGTTTGGTAGCAGGCTGTGGGCTGATGTTCAGGACTAGTAAACAAAGGAAAGACCACCTCATAAAAATTCACAAGTATCCTCCAGATTTCAGATTTGACAAAAGCAAGGAGAGAGGGTAAGACTGTGTGTATTGTGTTCTGTCCACTAGATGGCAGCAAAGCGTGCCACCAAAATGATCTGAGGCTGCTCTCAGGAGCCTGTTGCTGCTTTAAACATAAAATATGCATTTAAATCAGGTCTTTAAAAAAAACGTGTCTGTTTGTAGTCTAATTTACTTAATCTGTTGAGTATTTATTACTTTATTGCGATTTAGATATTTTCCTTTGTATTTTATTTAGTGGGCGTGTTTAGTGTGTTTAGTTTTTGTGGCATGATTTCAGTTAAAAAGAAAGAAGCGTTATTTTGTTTGCCTTGGACAAGGATTTTCAATATCTGATTTTAGAACAAGAGAAGCAAAGAGACAGACGCAGAAGGACTCCTCCATGGTGGTGGATGTTGATGCTTGTGAGGCTGACTGTGAGGTAATGTGCAACTCGCCAAACATCCAACATGAGCAAGAGGAATCCATGGAGACACATGTGTCCGAGGAAGCTACCAGCTCCGAGACGGTCTCAGGGCCAGTAAAACCACAATACTCATACAGGTTGGTCGTGGCAATAAGAGATACAGTATAAGCCAATTTCAAATTTTGAGAAATATTATGGGCAAAAACATTGAGCGCTGCTACATACGTTTAGTTAATGTAATTATCACTTTGTACATTTTTACCACTTAAATAATACCATTCTTATTTTCAGAACATTATCCATAGTTTTTCTTACTAACCTTGTAATAAAAAACAGGTACAGATTGAAACATTTCTCTTCTTTTAATCTCAGGGTTCCTTCAAATGTGTGCTTTGGTCACAGCTCAGTCCGAGGCTTCAGAGGACGACGGAGAAAATGAAATGAAACACCACAATTGACTTATTTGTCGGAGACACCTTCTGTACTTTTAAATGTCTTCTGTGTAATTAACTTGAAATAAAAATACTTTTTTAACGTAAAAGTGTAACACATAATTACTCATTTAGGTGATAAAGGTGGGCGGCACGGTGGTGTGGTGGTTAGCACTGTCGCCTCCCAGCAAGAGGGTTCTGGGTTTGAATCCCGGGGGAACCAGGGCCCTTCTGGGTGGAGTTTGCATGTTCTCCCTGTGTCTGCGTGGGTTCTCTCCGGGTTCTCCGGCTTCCTCCCACAGTCCAAAAACCTGCATGTTAGGTTGATTGGAGATTGGGGAAATTGCCCTTAGGAGTGAATGTGAGTGTGAGTGGTTGTTTGTCCTTGTATGTCCTGCGTGTTGCCCTGCGATGGACTGGCGGACTGTCCAGGGTGTACCCTGCCTCTCGCCCGTTGACCACTGGGATAGGCTCCAGTTCCCCCCGCGACCCCATGAGGGAATAAGCGGTATTGATAATGGATGGATGGATGGAGGTGATAAAGGTAAGATACAATGATTGTGTTACCCATTTGTTGTCATGCTTATGTTGGTTTTGGTGACATTTTCCCTTTATAGGAAGGTGATGAAGACCAATTGCGCTGATAAATGATAAACTTTATTGTGAGAATGCTGTACAGCATTATAACGATCCTGTTTGTTCAATACATTTTCGAACTTAACTCATTCCCCACACTTTCAGATATTTTTAGAGATTATATATACAAATTTTTGTTGCACCTTGGTTAGGACATATAAGCCATGTCTTTTGTGAATAGGTCTGTTAGACTTTTTAGAATGTTTACATTTTGTGGAAATCTTCTATTTTTTGCTCTCGTTCAAATAAATGGAGAATCCCTCAAAAACATCAACCTTACACTACTTTAGCATATTTGTAGAGTTCTCATAGAAAAGGGTCAAGGGTCAACTAAATCAAAGAACACTGGTGTTAAATGTAAAAATAAAACAGAAGAAAGCCTTGAAGTTACCACAAAAGGTTAATAAAGGCTCCTTTTGATGTCTCCAAAGCCTGTGCATGAGCGGCCGAATTTGCCTCAATAAATGGGGAGTTTTGTTACATGCATTTACAACCCAATATGCGCCACTTCCGGTCAAAACTGGAAGTGACTGTAATTTAATTTATTTAATCTCTTTTCAATGATTGGATATTATCAGATTTTTTGTAATCTTTTTAGATTTACAATCTCTCTTTTAATTTTGGGTTTATATTTTGGCTTTATATTTTAATCTGATTCAGGTTTAATTTCCTTGAAATCACAACTTTGATGCCGTGATCTTACTATACACCTCTTAATGCCATTTAATGATAAAACATGACCGTATCAGTGGTGTGTGTTAAAGGTTTAAACCGTAGTAGGGTCCTTTTGCTTTTCTTTGTAATGTATCCCTTAAATCAGTATATTCCCAACACCAGCCCTTAGGCACACTGCCCTGCATGTTCTTTTTTAGCATGGCAGATAGCTGCTGTTACAGCTGACACACATTTGCAGCAACATGTGACGTTTACATGAATCAGCTGCTGATATGTTGACAGGCTTTTTATAGTTTTTAATCAGTTTCCAAAACAAAGTCACAAAAAAGCGTGTAAACATGGTTAGAGTTGTGTGGGAGGAAATATTCCATGCGGAAAAGATGCAAGGCAGCTCAAGGGAATGATATAAATGTTTTTTAATCAACAGGAAATCATCCCAAATGAGAGGAATGTTGAACTTAACACAATAGGCTTTAATGATACAAAACATTTTTTCATTCTTAACATATAAAATACACTGTGCATTAATGGGTGAAATGAGTCTCAGTCATGTTTACTAAAGGAGTATATAGAAAAATATAGGCAAGGTTTAAATTAGAGTTAGTAACATTATCAAATGACCTTGAGGGCTTTTAATTTTTCCAAAGCACTCCTTTTCTCAAATGATGAATAGATATCTTCACTGCCGAAATGGAGAAATTGTTTACCAGTGTAGAAACAGAATGATTTTAGACATTGTCCACCTCAGAAGATAATTTGTGAAATCACTGGGCAGTAAGAGCTAAAGTATTGCAAGAAACCATACTTAAGAGGAAAAAACACTAGGTAGTCTTTATCAAAACTGCTTCTAAAGGGCACCAATAAGCAGTTAATCATTTAATCCTTTAAGCCGGCAAATACTGTTGTGAACTATAACTTATATTGAAGAACTGCCCCTAAAGGTTTGTCAGATCAGATCAGTTTATATTTGCCAGGCTTTAAAAATGTCTTTCCAAATATTTTGAAAATCCTAGGTGCAAAACGGCTAGTTTTGAGCATACATTGGAATTTCTTTCACTTGAAAAAAAAAAAAGAGTTTTTTTTTTTTAACCATGGCTCCAATTTAAAAATGAGAATACACATACACTTAAAAGTGTGTCAGAGTATCAAGTTTTGGAGACTTGCCTGTTGTAGTATTGATGTCATGGCATTTAGCAACAATTTTACAAAATTCACACTTACCCTTTAAAAACAGATGTAAATAATCTTTTTAAATATATGCTCAAAGATGCTCTTTAAACATATTCTAAGGCCTCTGGAATTAAAAACAAACAAAAAACAACACATTTATGCACACATGGTCTCTTTAAAGAGTGCAACATGTTATTGTTCTCAGTCCAAAGCTGAGCGTCTTTTCATAAAACCCTGTGTCTTAACAATAAAATTAATGGACTAAAGCATTTAAGAAAACTTTCATTGGAACAGAAACACAACAGGTATGAAATGACAAAGGAATCACCATAAAGTAAAACTGAACAATCTAACAAAAACAAAACAAAGAAAGGGTTAAATAGTTATTGTTTCCAACCCTTAAATAAATGATCATTTTGATACTAAGGCAAATTATTTAGTTAAAGATGTGTGTAAAAATATTGTAGCACTTTAAGTACAACAATAACGGACGCTGTTGTTTTTTTGTTTTGTTTTTACATAAAGAATTCTTTTTTTAAGGCAGCACTCCCAATCGAGCAAATCACAATGACTCAAAGTTAAGACAAGTAGTACATCCCATAAGGTCCACTAAACAGGCCTGGAACAGGTACAACAGGCCGCGGCCCGCTCAGGGCCCCGTACAGGGCCGGTGCGCCCATGGGTGCGCTGAGTGGGAAGGGGAAAGCCAAGGCCGGGAGCAGCGGCTTTGCCGCCAACTTTAGCTTCTCCAGCTCGGCCTCCTGCAGTCTCTTGGCCTTGGCCCGTCGGTTCTGAAACCAAATCTTGACCTGGGTCTCTGTGAGATTTAAAGAACTGGAGAACTCCGCTCTCTCCGCGATGGAGAGGTACTGTTTCTGACGGAACTTCCTCTCCAGAGAAAGCAGCTGGGAAGTTGTAAAAGGGGTTCTGGGTTTCCTGTTGTTCTTGTGTTTCCGTAGATTGCATGCGTTTGGACTCGGAAGTCCTGTAAATTGATATATAGTGTTAAATCACTGAGTTTAATGTGTGCAGATAAAAAGAGAGATATCAACTAGCAAACTGTTTAAGTTGTTTAATATAAGCCTACAAGTATTTAAAAAAGCAAAAAAGGTAATCGCAAAATAAACCTTTCAGCAACATATTTACTCATTCATTTCTCAAACTATTAAGTAGCCTGTAGCCTGATCATAAAATGATTAAACTTGCCACATTAAATTGCCAAATAGGTGTGGGCTGCTCCTGTTGAAATATTTCACGCAAACTGAGACCTATTTTTTGTAAAAGTTAAATTTAATTTATGTATTATAATTCCCTAGACTGTGGACATGTGCGAGATTATATAAAATATGTAAAGAAAGAAAACATCCTACACTCACTTGTGGGGGATGCGTAAGGACCCTGAAACCAGTTACTCGCCTCCTTGTCGCTGAGGTCCACCGCCTCCACTTTGGACCGATAAACTCCTCTCGGTGACGCACAGTCGGTCTCCCCCGCACGGACGCAGCTTGAGCCGGGCTCGAGGGAATGGAGGTTCCTGTCAGATATAATGGATTCCACGCTGAAAGGCAGATCCAAACGTCTCGTTTTACATCTTCTAACAGGTGACAGGTCCAGCTCGTCAGTTTCCACCCCACAAGCGCTTCTCTCCGCCGGGGACGTCTCCCCAGGAGCAGTCAAGGGCGGTGATCCCTGCGCAAGATTCATGACGCACGACTGCGGTGCCATGCAAGTAATATTCCGTTCGCTCTCACCGCTGCTGTTCAGAGTTTGGTTAGCAGATGAACAAATGTGATATTGCCACGGTCAATCCGATGGTGCGCAGCTCCGTGATAAACTTCAGGTTTTACGCACGGAATTGCCTCTCGCTCCATGCCATAAGTTACTCTCCCATTTCAGCGCGTGCCTATCAGACTTTAGATGCTTTCACGTGACCTGGCGACAGCAGTTTCTGATAGGCCAGACTTCTGATGACAGAGGTGTGGTGGATTTTGTGCTCCGCGGTTTTTGACTGATGTAAACCTGTCACCAGTGGCTGAGCAGAGTCACGTGTAAGGTAGGCCACAAGTATACCTGCTATTTCAGCATATAAACTATTTTTTATATTTGTAGTTTACATTTAAAGCTGCACAAAATTCACATTTTAATTCTTCAGTAAGTGAACTGAATGGTGAGAGTGGCTCTTATTTAATTCCAGTTGCTTAAGACATTCCTTTTAGGAGAAACTGGACAGGTGAGTATATAACTAATTCTCAGGTGGTGTCTCAATCCAGTTTATTTCTAAGACAGATTTTTGTATATCCAGCTACCTCTACATGATCTAAAGGCAGGCGTTTTAAAACTGGTTCTGATATTGCACACTGAGAAAAGGCCAAAAGGTTTTCATATGTTCATGTGGCAATGTGTACCACTAACAGGGCAAAAGCAGTGAACTATCACAATTATAGAATTTGAGTACCCTTATATCCGTGCCTCTGAATAATCAGATACATATCTGCACATCTATTCACCCTCTGCCCATGCTTCATTCTGTTTAGGGAGGGAGAGCTGTCCGTCCCAGTTTCCGTGGTGTGAGCTACATCCTGCGTGACAGGCTGCCCTTTGATTGCAGGGCTGATTTTACTGTCTATGAATAAAGGCTTTAAAGAAAAAAAACAGGATAAAGGTTTACTCTTCAGCTGTGAGTGATGATTTTATACCTTTAAAATGGTATTGCACCCACATGTATAATATGGGCAGGATACCTTGTGTGCAATTTCATGTGAAATGGACTTTGGCCACTAGAAACATGATATCTTTTTTATGTTAGAGCACCACATCACTTATTGGATTTTTTCTTTGTTTGCACTTTTTGCAAAACCATGACTTTTAGTGATTGTTGGTTGTTGGGCCTGAGTGGAACATTGTGAAGCAGATCAAGCTAAGTCTATCTCTGTTTTTCAATAAAGTAGGAAGGCAATCTAAGCAGCAGTTTAGTGCACTATTTAAGGTCCAAAGAGTTATTATCACTATAAATTTCTATTTTGTGGCCCATAATCAAATTGTCTATGGCCATATTTCATCCCATTGTACTCTTTGTCTGTAATCCCATTGAGAGACTGTAAAAGGCCCATTGAGGAGCTCCCTCCAAATTGGTTTTGTTCTGCATCTCTTCAAATCAAGTCAAATTATTTCCACCGAAACCAGATATGTGCGTTTTGCTGCTCGGCCTGCAGCAGCACACTGCCTATCTGTCTTACTGTCTATGGGACAATTGGTTAAATGGAGTTAACTGTTTCTCTCCCTGAGGTATGTTTCTGCTTTGATCCTGCTGCGCCTGGCGCCTGTCTGCCCTGCCTCCCCCTCTCCCCCTCTGTGTGACAGTGATAGATTGCTGGGTAACCATACAAGCTTTCAATGACTGTAATTTAGTGCAACATTACATTCTCCTCTATTTACTGCCAGCATTACCACTCTCACTCACAGTCTGTTTGAAAGGAGATGCGCCGTCTGTAATCTTTTGTTTCTCCTCCATTGTGTTTTGGTGAGGGACTAAGAATGTAAATAATAATATTCCCTTTCTTTAAAGTTGCACTCACACGCCTGGTAAGTCACGACTCTGGTTTGAGTAATTCAAATCTATTTATAGTCACTGTTTTAAAGCTCAAAACAAAAATGAATCATATCCTACTTTTTGTATCTAGTTCCTTTATCAAAAATATATTGGATAATTCATGATGCCATTAGAGTGCATTTCTGACCAGGGTGGTCCAGTCAGTTGGTACTCATGTGAAAACAACTATCACTTTCATTGTTTTATCTTAATCCAGTCAGCTGGATATTTCACAATATGATATGGAACTGTTTGTGGCTGATGCTGCAAAAAAGCTCATTCAAATCTTTTCTAACAAATTTAAAGGCGCATCTCTATTCAGTTACCCAAATAGTAATTGCTCTAACAGTTAATTGTGTTTTTACAACCTTTATTCTTTTCAATCAGACATGTTAGAGAAGGTTAAATATCATTAAGTTTGTAAATCTTTCTTCATCCTGGACTCATCAATCAATGCTTATGGCCATCTTTTTTTTTAACTTTGGGGAGGGGCTGAAGTCAAATGTGATTAACATTTTCAGGAACACAAAGCAGGGAACTTGACCAAAGTGTATCAGCTTTAAATGAGATGCAAGGACTATCTAGTGAAGCAGAGCAGAGCAAAATTTCCTCTGTGTGTGAAGCTTCCATCACCAGTATTTAAAGAAAAATACTGTGGATGTGGAATTAAAAAATCTTATTCAATAAAACTCCTCAAGAGTTTCCACAAGGTAAACTGGGGTCATAGAGTATGTTAAAAATACCAGTTACCACTTGTGATACTTGGAATGCAAATTTGGGTGATTGATGTGTGTGTTCATATCAGCCTCTGAAATAATAAAGAGAAGCATACAGGCTGACTTGGCTCCTGCTCGGTTCCACACAGGCCCAATCCTGTCAACCAGAAAAAGAGGAAGTGGAGGGCCTGAGGTCTTCCATGTGATGTTTCTCCCTATCTGATGTGAGGTTAAATGAAACTGCATCAACATGTCAGTCTAATTTAGTTTAATCTTTGGTGCTGTCAGCATATGGTGTCATGACAGCTGATATTCCCTCTATCTTAACTCAGGTATAAGTATGACCCGCTGTGTCATCAATACTTACGTTTTCCCCTGTCTCACATGCACCAGAAAATGTCTTAATTATCACCTGAGAACATTTGTCAGACTGTCACAGGTTAAAACTTTGTGACATAAGTGAATTGTGGTGATGTAAAACAGCAAAAACAAGACATGAAAATGAACGTTATGTGAACAAAATTTGATTCCAACTTTCCATTTTCATTGCACTGGAATAAACAAGATGACAACTTCCTTTTCTTTTCTTTTTGAGGCTAGGGAACACAGATGGTCATTTCTAATAGTATTTGTAATACCTTAGCAACAGAAATGTCTAAAATAGGTGAAGTGCAGCATAAAATAGAGAAATAGAAAAAGAAAGTATGATTTGCAAATTGATGAAAACCTATATTTTAATGTACAGTCAAGTGAAATTGTGTTTTTAGGATGATTTTTTAGGTCAGTAATTGAATATTTTTTTTCCTGTGCAGGGAACTTTGTAATCACCTGATGGGTTGCTGATTGGTTAAGTGCTTTTTATTTGTCTTCTATATGTGGGCATGGCCGAATTGTGAGGGAAAGGTGTTGACATGTGAGCAGAGAGAGGTTTATTATGCTTCTGTGTGTTTTGTATGTAGTATATTGGGTCTGGTGACAAGAGGGCGCGTCCCACATGGCGTCTGACAGAGATGAGCAGAGTGTCTGGCTGACAGGGCGTATGCAGTGAGTCTTGTCCACAGTGCCCGGCGTTAACAGGTGAACACAGAGATATTGTTGGTGTATTGTTATACTTTGGAAGAAATGGAGAGGGACAAAGGGAACAGGACACCCTCCAGTGAGCCAAGGGTTAGAGTGAGCTCAGTGGTGGTGCTGACAGCAGGGGGGAACTCAGATGACAGTCTGCACTCTGTGAAAATTATGATGAAGATGTTGCTGGAAAATGACCCCTGAACAAAGGCTGATAATTCCAAGTTATGATACTGCAGGGTCTTCATTTTTTGGCTTTATCAGAGGATGTACGTATCATTAGCAATAGGATGATAACAATAGGAAAAGGGGGCAACCTAGGACTTATACAAGCATGACAAACCTGACACAGACGCCAGAACTGGGGCTAGGTACTACTCTCCAATATGGTGTCTGAAAATACCTAATTGCTTGATTATAGACTGCAAAAAAGTCTGAGCATGAGATGAGAATTACAGTAAGTCACAGAAGGACAAAGAAAAATTATACATCCTGACAGTGTTTGTATAAACTCTGTGGTAATGTCCATGTCTGAAGGATGTCTGCACAGAATGTAATTGTGCAATGAATGTTCTATATTGTCATTTCATCTGTTTCATGGCCCCATTGCAGAGTTTCTTTTGCCCCAACATGGTGTTTGCCATTTTTCCTCATTTTTCCTTGGAGAAGTGAGGTCAGGCTAAAGCACAGTGGATAGAATAGTTAACACTGTTTACGTTGTGAACGCTGCTTAATTACCGGAAGATGATCATAGCAGACTGATTTGTGGAAATTAGTTTAATCTTCTGCAATCCCACTCATGTGATGGGAGCTGCACATTAACTGTTTGCAACCAAATAAACTTCAAAAGCTCCCAAACAGCACAAATGGACGTTGATCAGTGTAAGAACAATAATAAAAAGGTTTCCATCATGTATTGAAATATGGGTTGAGGCTAACTTAATTGATTGTTATGAAAAAGAGAATAATTCTTGAAACTAGATTTATCTATTTGTTAGTTGACCAGATTTTGCTCTGGTGAAAGGTGATGAAATCTGCCCAACCTTATGAATTTCGCACATTATTCAATTTAGTAAGCAACAGTATGTAATGGGTCATTGAAGTGGTGCAGACTTGCAAAATTAGTTTATCTTTGGTGCAACCATTTGAGCTATTTTCCATGTTTTGTTTTGGATTGAGATGAAACCTGATGGCCACAGTTTCTATATCTAATGCCATCTGGGATTAGTCAGTTATTGCTACATGTATATTACATGCATATTCATACATGTAAAATGCGTCAGACTTTTCTGACTTCACCGCTGGTATAACTGGTAGTATAATGAGTTGAGACTTTGTTTTGTTTAGACTTGTATATAGTAGCAGTGCTGTCAGTCTTGATTAAGTGATATTTCTCCACCATTTCTGATCAAATTATATTCTCATATTGATTGAAAGGAGGCTCCAGGGAGACTGATAATATCATTAATTGATGGTTTTATCTATCAGTGGGTCTGATGATTTTTGTCTATGTTTAAAGGAACCAGAACTGGAACAAATTAGGGTATCATGCCTATTTTAGGATACTATTTTGCCCTGGCTCTTGATGGTGGGAAATACATTCCGCATTTACTTACTCCCTGTGTAATGAGTTAGTCACAACTCTAACTTGAAGAAAAAAAATTAACATCAGTTGTCTTGTAGATCATATAGTAATATAGATATAGATTTTATCTCAAAATATTGTTTAATCAAAAGTTATTTAGGGCACTAACTTTTGCCTTTGAAAGTTGATCTGTGATCTCAGTGCAGTGACAGCCTGAACAAATACGCCGAGTTGATTCTTCTGAGATTACAATAGATTCCACGTCGTCTCATGAAACTCTGAAAGGGATGGGAGGGCGCAGCAGAGGCCCCTGAATAAACAACCATTAAATTCTCCCTGTGCTGGTATGAGGGGAGTCTCCAGAGCACAGGCTGTGCTTTAAACCAACCAAAACACAAAAGCCAGACACAAACAGAATTAAATATAAAAACAAAAGTTTAGATAAGGAAGCCCGTTTTACTACCTTTTTAAGCTGGTTGCAGTGAGAAAACGGGACATTGGTGTGCAGCAAGCTAAAGGGGTGGATGTGCAGAGGGAGAGACGAGGGGGACAAAGTAGATGAAGGAGAAGATGAAAGCTTTGTTGTGCTGATGCTTAATGAGCTGGAAAACACAATTGAACTTCTCTGACTGTGGAAATTGCTGTGAGGGCACCGTAAATTAGCGCCAGTGTGGGAGCTAGCCTGCTGACAGAAAGGGGGCTTTGTGTGGTTAAGGCATCTTTAAAACCCTGCAGTCACTGAGATCTTCTCAGAGGTTTCAGAGCACTATACATTACTGTGCAAGGAGTTTGGTGGCTCTTTATACCTCAACAGTTTCGCTTGTCCAAGAATGCGATCATTTGGTCCTATTTTATTAACCCACCTGTTGATCTGTTATCCAAGTTACAGTAGTTACCTCTAATTTGCTCCTATCACTAGTTTTGTATCCTATAAATAGTGAAAACAGACAGAATACCACATAAATAGGACATCGTGGATGAGTGAGCTCAGAAGAGATGGTCCAAATTCTGCTGTATGTATATTTGGTGAACTCCAAAGGGTGACTCTTCATTCTGGCTTTGCAGGCTTGGCACATGCCTTCTGTTACTAAGTGGCTTCATATTGAAAGGCTCTGTGGCTGCTATTCTCTCTCCCACCGGGTGCCAGCCTCTCGGCCTTGGCAGCTGCTGAGTGTTAAAATGGAACCAAAGTTTCCACTCTGCAGGTGAGCTGCACAGCCAAAACAGGGCCCCTCAAAGGCCTTTTCAGAGTCTCAATAGGAAACTGACTTAGGGACAGAGGAGCAGCCTCACAATGGCTGCCTTCTCTGGACACAGAGAAGATGGAGATGAGCTATTGGGGTGCTGCTTTAGTGTTCCTTATAGCCATGTCGAGAAGAGGTGACGAGAGAAGAGAGAAGAGGATGAGTCCCCCCTTTTAAGTTTCTAAAGGCGTGGTTTTTTACCCTCAGCGTTTTCTGGCCTCGTTGCTGCTGTGCAGGGATGTCCTGTCACCCAGTGTTCCCGCTGTAATTGGCGTGCCTTTGAAACCTAATGAAACTCAGTGTTTTCTTCCATGTCCTGGGGTGACAGAGGTGACAATCCTATCCACAAACCCCCTCATTCCACTGCCCCCTCCTCCAGTCTGGTCCATTGGGAATCCCTTTTTGCCTTCCACAGCTCTTCTCATGCAGGCAGGAAAGAATGCCTGTCCTTCTGGTCCCTGTTACCTCCTTTTCATAGTTTGCTTTTTTAACTTTTATTAGCAACAGCTTTCCATGACATCTGAAGGGTTGGCAAGAGAGAGATGGGGTGAATGAAGTGCCTTTGGAATGAATGGTAAGAGAGGAGCATTAACGGAAAGGAGAACTGGTTATCACAAGTTATCTCTGGCTTTTGTGTATGTAAATAAATGCAACCTCCCATTTGGTTTATGTTATGTTATAATGTTATTAGACAATTTGGAAAAAGTTCCTGTCATGTAGATTAAATAAAAAAAAAACGTAAAATACAAGTAAAAACAGCCTACCTACAGTCTACCTTAAGAGGTTTGACTTCACTGTGCATTTAATTTTGGTTAACTGCTTTGGACCTGAATATTTTTTTTCCAGTTGCAAAATAAAAACCCTCCTATAAAAACATGAATTAGACACCACCATTCCAAGGTCCCCTATCAGTTTCTGTCCACAAACAGGTGAAAAAGGACACTACAATGACCAGATGAGGAATTATCTTCAAAGGTAATACAAGTTGTTGCCATTTCAGTTTTGTCTGCTACGTAGAGTTTTTTGTTATTGTTTAGATTTTGATTTAGGCATGAAAACGGAACGTCATATGATACATTCCAAACTCTCTCATTGTCTGATATAAAAATAATACAATATTGCTGGCTAAAAAGATGGTATCAGTCCTTGTCTCATTTTTCTCTTTTTGTCTTTCTCTCTCCCTCCATCTCCTTCTCCTCTAATCATTTAGACTCTGTTATTGCTGGCCCTGTGGCTGTTTGCCTTATTGCTAAACTGCTTTCACAAGCATGAGACCAAAGCCTGCTCAAATGTCTGTAAGACCCTTTAAATACTGTGTGGCTGACCTTGCCATCATTATTGAATCAATGAACACTGACACCCATGTGCTTTACGCCTTTCTAAGCCAGGAGTGGTTTTTCCTTCTGAAGTTTGTTGACCATTTTTGAAAGGTCAAGTGGAGAATAGGAACTCTTATTGCATTGCTGACAGACTGACAAGAGCCAGCCAGACTGTGACCACAGCCCTCGAGGATGCTTTGGAATTCAATTCATTCAGACAGTTCAACATAAGTTCTAGGGACAGACATACTCGCAAATGCACTATGCCTCATGTACTACATGCTCTGAGGTTTAGAGGAGAAAGATGCATTTCCTGTAATGGGGCCAGCTGGGAATGGTTTATTGACATTATTAAGATCTCATTCTGGCAAGATTCTTTCCTCAGGGAGAGGTTCACAGGGCTATGTAAACCAAAAATGTAACCGTAACCCTCTTTAGTTAGATTCAACTTGTGATGGCTTTTTGATGAATGTAGTGAGCATCATTTTTGCCTTTTGTGTTACTCATGACTCTTAAATTGAGTCCTCAGGAGCCAGAAAGCTTACACCTTAAATTGTCTCAGAGGTTTTATTTGAAATCTTGATGTAAAACGTTTTCTCCAGGCTCTCGTGTGAGTAGTTAGGATGAGCCAATGAAAAAGAAGGAGATCCAAAGGGGATTCAAATCCAACCACACTAAACAAAACACAACCCAAGCCCAATGTACAAGTATGTACAGAGGAGGAGTGTATAAAAAGATGATTGAAATAATTTCTTGAAAAGTTACATAAACCTAAACAACTAAGTATGAAGCAGATCATGATTTTCAGCTATACGGTGCCTACTACCTGTCATTCACGCTAGGAAATATCTCCAACAATAATAAATGTTATAATGTGTGAGCTGAATACAACAGTGTAATATTTCAAATGGGGTCTGATGGAATCATAATAAAAAGCTTAATAAAAAAAAAATTACAGATGTAGGTTTTTCGACATGATATTCAAATACAAACGTCATCAAGTGCAGATGTCATTCAGACTCTAATACTTTAGAAAACACTCATTTGACCTGAAAGATATAAGGAAAAGTGAAAAGTAAAATATTATATTAATAATATCCCCCTGTGTTAATTTTGAAGCCTTGAAGGACTGGTTATTAGTTTGGCTTAAAGTCAGTCTTTAAATACATGCCCTGTAATCTTATATATTTAGTATGAGACTGAAAATATATTTTCACAGCTTTCTTTAGAAAAATAGTGCTCCAAATTTCTACATGGAAATGTAGAAATGACTAACCCATTATCTCATTAGTGAAGTTTGTTTCTGTTTCTCCAAAGGGACAGCATTACTCAACCAAATCTGTGTTAGATCCTGTCCGTATTAGAAGCAGAGGGCAGGACAAGTTTCATCCGTTGACAAAGCTGCTTAAAGCGAGCACATGTTTCTTCAATAAGGATGAAAGTGTAGTGCTCTTGTAACCAGATATTTCTGTTGCAGGCAGCTTTCCATCAGGAAACAGCAGGATCCTCTCTTTAAAGCAGGAACATCAGGTCAGATGGGACTTTGACACACAAACTCGGACATACACAAATTCAGAACATAACAATCACTGTGAAGATGCCGTGGATGCAGTGTGTGTTGTGCTTACGAGGCAGTGGCGGTGTGACACCTGTATTCATTGACACCTGTGTTGGCTTAGTGTTTTAGGAATTGGTTCCCCTCTGGGTTCATGCAGCTGATGGCTCTTTCATGAATTCTTTGGAGCAAGGGGTCGGGGGTTAAAGGTCATGGGTACTGCAGCTGGTAGCTAGGCAGCTGAAGTGATCTCTATGTCTTTGGGGTTTGAGCTTAATGTTTGTTGTGCTCCACCCTCTGGGCATGTTTCGATTCTTAGATGAATCACAGCAAGACTCGCATCTTAAAAAGCAAGTATTGTTCTCTGTCACAGGGGTCATCGATAGCTAAACTGCTGAATATCATCTGCCTTTTCCAAATTTGGTCTCACAGCTATTTATTACATGACCACAACCTCATAGCAGGTCATTTTGTACACCAAATTTAATTAAGCGCCACACCATAAAACATCAACTCGCAGCTTCTTCACTAATCCCCAGATGCAGGCAAAGTATCTTCGTTATTTAGTTCTTTTTTATTTTTATGACTTGAGTTTCTAGTTGTTTTGATTAATCAAACTATTTAGTTTTTGTACATATTGAAATGTATAAATCAAAGGCACTTTCTGATGGTTGAGGCCTTTTTAGAACACGGGTTTTAGCATCTTTTATATGACCAGAAGGTGGAACCCATCCCAACTGTTGTGGGGCAAACCCGGGACAGGTAACCGGCCCATCACAGGCCCACGCCGAGTGACAACCAAAACCTCTGTATCAAATCATCTGCACATTCTCCTGAATTTCTCAGTAGTTCAGAAGTGAGCCCAGCTTAAGTGACATCTTGTTGTAAAGTTAATTTTTGCAACTAACTTAGAAACTTAGTTTTCCAATAATCATTTTGCAATTTAAAACTATATTGTTTATTCCATCTTTACATGCTTCCAAATTGTTTCTGCTGCCCAGAATTCCTAAAAATGATATTGCAGTTTAAGGGCTTGCAAAGCAGAACAGATTCACACAAGTTAACAGTCAAGTTTCTGCATTTCCCTGGTTTCTCCAGTGCTCGGCAGATCTTTTAATTACTGGCAAGAGCTACATGTGCCAAGTGTTGGCAAGGAGTGTGTTTCATTAAACAGAGTTTTCCAAAACATTAGCTCTCTTTGAGTGGAAAATCTATCTAATGAGAAGCGCACAAAACACAGTAAATAGCCATTAAACCTACTTTAACAGCTCCCACATGTTTACTGTGTTTATGAGGGGTGTGATTGAGGGAGGATAAGGGTGTACAGCATGCTTGTGTGTGTGAGAGAGAAAAAGAGAGACCACCTTAGCTTTCCCTCTCATTATTGCATCCTTAATGTATGATTTCCATGCATGAGACACACCGTTAAAGTGGTGCATTGGTTCTGTATCAGCACAAGCAGCTAGCATAGCTAATAGTCATCTTTCATGCAGATACTCACATCAGCCTTTCAGATTAGCTGCCCTGAACAGAAAGGTTAACCACATTCTTCTGTGTCTCCTTCCAAACAAAGAGCTTCCCACTATCCTTTCATCGGTTACATAACAGACTCCACATTCTGTCTCCTGTGGGGCTGTGCTGCTGCTGGTCCATCTCCTCTCCGGAGTCTCGGCTGTCGTCAGAACTATTGTTGCCGGAAAACTGTTCTGGGCATTACATATGGAGCCAAATAATCAAGTGGCTCCAGACCCCAGACTGGTTGGATCATCATCCTCCTCATTTTTCTTTCTTCAAGTTCCACCTGTTCATTAATGGGACATTTGTTTTACGAATAAATCACAATATTAAAGAATAGTTACTGAATTCCATCTTTGCCTTTGCTCTTCCATGGAGGTCCTCCAAGCCCTGTAATTCATGCCATAAACTCCACTGTTAGATGTAGATGTGTCTTTAATGGATGTTGGTGAAGCAACAATTAAGTTAATTGTAGATCATTGAGTTAATTTTAGTTATTTAGAAAACCCCAGCTTTCCTAAATGTTGTAAGTGTGGGGGGTGTGATGGAACTCTGTGTACAGAGGCGGAGGGGTGGTTAGCCTCAAAGCAGCTCTGTGCTCTGGAGCAACCTTTATGGGGGTTTGCTGATAGTAATGACGGTGATGATGAGCTGTTGGTGCTGATGACTGTTTTAGTATGCAGGAGTGACTTTTCTGTTTTGGTTCAATTTGAAACAGCAATGCGTGAGCTTTAGTGTGCAGTCTGATGTCTCCAGTAGATTGTCACCTGTTGAATAAATGATGTTCTCTATTTGTTTCCATTTTAAGTGGAGATGTCTATGTAACAATGCCTCTTAAATTCAAGTAGAAGCATGACAGCTGCATTCCTGAAAGCAGCGGTAAACTGTCATTGGATTTAAGGCATAGCCAGGACGGCAGATCCAGTGCCACAGTAACAGTTTGAAGACGTTAGTCATTGCAGTAGAGACATATTCATCTAATGTTTTTGGCAACACATTGTGCATGTGTCAAAATAAATATGTGGGACTAAAGCATTTCCAAGTTTTCATTTGTACTCAACCCCACACATATGCAACAAAATTGAGACAGAAATATTAGGCAAGTGTAACCTGGATCATTCAAGTTAAAATGGGTGTTCAGTCAAATATTCATTTTGGGGTTCTGTCCCATCAAGTGCTGCGAGCTGCAAATTTTGGAGCATATTTTCTGACTTGGTTTTGGGCATAAATCATGACTCAATGTGCATTTAAACAGTTACAGAAAAGCAATTTATTCTTGGCTCACATATTCTTTTTGTGCAACAACACTGAGTGAAAGTGTGTGTATGTGTTTTGCAGTTTATTGGCTGCAGTCACTATATGCTGACATTACTTACTGCTTAACCCCACTAAAGGTTTTTTTATTTAACACGATGCATAATAGCATGATGTAAGTTACACCACAAACTGGCAACAAGCTCAGCTGTGCATTGTGATGGGAGGAGAAAAACATATCTAATCTTCTTAGTTTTGGCGTATTAGAAATCTCCAGTTCTCCAGGGGTTGTTGAACACTTTTTCACCACCATTTGGATAGTTTTTATTTCGTGCTAGTCTTAGATAACAAAAGAATGTCTATATTCTCAACAACGTAAATGTCGAAAACATGTTTTTTTAATCAAATTGATAAATCATCATGTTGATGTCACATTTCTATGTGTAATTTGTTGAAAGGCACAATGTAAAAACATTTGGGTCTGGAGGGGTGAGTAGCAGCAAAATTATTTCAAGTTAAATGACAGCTTTTCTTGCCACGATATAACTGAGAAACTCAATAACCATTTAATTTATGTTTACTTGCCTGAGAACTAAATTAATCTGAAAACTCCTATCTATGATGCACAACTGAAGACAAATACTGGAGCACATTTTTCGATAATCCTGTTGTATCGAGAAGATCGAGAAGATCACTGAGCAGAATTTTACAGTTAGGTTAAGTTTAAGTCTGGGCAACAAATTGAATGATAGGAGTATTGTATTACAGATTTCAACAGTAGTCATTTCCTTGCTAATATTTCATAGACATATGCCTTTCATTTTCTTGCCCTTTTTTGGTAGCAGGCCGTTCAGTGACCTGGAAGAGCGGTTGGTGGAGCAACAATATTGTACATATGGATCTGATACATAGGGCAGATAAGCTGCAGACAAGCTGGAGCCATTCTCTGAACAGAGGACGGAGTGTCTGGTGTGTCTTTTACTGCTGCTGTCCTGTTACACAGCAAATTGAATCCAACAGTCATTGCAAATTATTAATCTACACATTAACATAATGACTCTCCTGGGCTCTCCTCTCTTCTGTGGCATCTGTCAGTAATAACACATCATTGACTTGACTGCCATCTATCTATGTGAAGGTTGATCATTTCTTTACGATTAATTGAATTCCAATGCATGCCAGCATGCAGGTTCTGTTTGCTTTGTGTTACTGTATTTATGAACAATGCTCCACTTTTGTGAGTTGGAGGTTGTGTGGTTGTTTGCCTTTGTTTCTGTACTTGCTCTTGCAACCCCTCTGATTGGTCTAAATTTGATTCCATTCCTGACACTCTAACAAACCCTTAGACAAGAAAAAGCTTTATGTGTCATATACATGTAAATTTTTTAAATCACAGCCCAGTTGGGATTATACTAGCCTTCTGAGAGATTACACTGATGCATGAAAACATTTCAATCTTAATCTTACCTGAACATACACTTTCCTCATGAGCATGAGTACATCCAAGTATGCAGTGTCACTGCAGCCATGAATATTCTTCACTGCACCAGGAGAGTTAACATGTTAATTAATAACTTGCAATGACACTTGGATTCAACTTGCTGTGTAACAATTTGAATTAGTCCAAAATAAGAGAAGACCGCTTTCCTTTATTGAAAGTGATAAAACTATTTTTAAATAATGATAATAACCTTGACCACAGCTCCGAAGGCCTTCTAACCTTAATAACGGAAGATAATCACAATTTGTACCCATATTGTCAATAATAGACGGTAAAAGACTGTTTTATAGATCAGACTCAGTCACACTGCAGATTAAATAAATACTGAAATGCTACTTTGAGCCGAGAGTTTTTTGTTCAGACAAGGCAAAGGTCAAAAAAACATAACAGGTTTATTGTTGGAACTTTGGACCTTGATTTCCACAGCAGGGACACTGAGACGTCTTAAAGACATTGAGCTGAAAGCAGAAAGAGGCACCATGTTCAGGTAAGAAAGCTAAAAATCTCCTTATACTTGTTTTCTGGCAGTGAAAATGGTTTTAACACTTATTGTTGTTAGTGGGCTTGATTTCCTTTCTTTTGTTATCATCCGTAATACTTGTGGATCACTAATCCGGAGCCTCTTTGCTCACAGGATTTCTCTGATAGTGATCTTTTCGCTGATAGTTTGCATCACCGGAAAGCCCTGGGTATGTATTTACTGAACCTCACCAGCTGTGTTGCTTTGTATGTACAGACTCAAATCACATCACACTGCACTCCTGATGTCTTCAAGAATTTCCTTTTAGATAAGTAATGTTATCTCCTTTTCAGAATAAACCTCCAGACAAGGCATTCCAGAAAACTGTTTTGTAAGTTGTCATTTCCCTATAATAAAAATCAATAATCTTTGGACTGATTAAATAGACGCAGACAATGAACAATCCTTATTTTAGGTCAATAGATGACGAAGGAAAGTTGTCCTGGGAAGTAGCAGTGGAGGCCCCAGAGGACACCGACAAAACTCAATATGAGATCGACCCCAGCGGGGAGATGTGGAAGACAATGGCAGGTTATGGACAGCCCCTAAAGGCTGAGGAAGACTTGGACAAGCTGTATCATCCCTCACCGGCTGATCTCCAAGTTCAAATTCAAAATCTGGACCCTGCCTCCGACTTCCTAGGAGAGCTGCCAGGCGAAAATGCAAACATGCCGTACAGGCAGGAGCCAGAAGAAGATAGGGATGAGATTGACCACCCTGTTTTCAAAGATGTGGCTGGGTATTTGATCCCACTTGTGGCTGAAAACATAGCTGAAACAAATCAGCTGGAGAGGGGTGAGGAACAGCTTTCACCTGTGGCGACTGAGCTGGAGCCAGAGGAGGACCTGGATAACCTCTTCCACAAAGAATTCCCCGCGCCAGCCCTTCACCGAGAAGAGCCGAGAGCTGCCGCCGTTGTGCCGTTTCAGGGGAGGTACAGTGAGCCAGAGGAAGATATGGATGACCTCTACCACCAGTAATCTACGGTTATCTCAACAGATCCCAATAATCTCAAAGCACAAGGCTGATACACTGCAGCTGCAATGCGAGTAAATAATACAATTTTATTAAAATATTTTAAACACAAAGGTCTCATTTGGTCAAGTCTTAATGCTAGGAATTATTTTTTACAAAACTCACCAACAGGATGGTTCATGTCTTGTTGATGGAATAAAACACCATGCAGCCGAGGTTATTCACAAAAATGCAAATTCAAGAAAAGTGGAAAATACATTTTATTCCATTCCTGTATAAAGTACAAATTAACAAAATTATATCTTACATATTTTTAGGGTCTTGCAAAAGCTGACCAAAATAAAAATTCTGCTTCCTGGGAAATCACCTGATGTAAAGAGTTCAAGTTAGGGAAACCTCCCATGAAAAAACATGGATGACAGAAATGATGATATGATCAAATTCTTTCTGCGTCACAGAAGCTGATCGGCAGGAATGACTCCCTTCTTCAGTATCAGGTTACCGTATAGGGCCGTCTCCCTGAAGGAAACAGTAACCAGGAAAAGGTTGAGACTTACAGCTCAATTTATAGTCAGAAAAGGTCACTGATCAAACACTTTGACAGAAATAAAGGTAGAGTTAACCTGTACCCCGTGGCTACAACAGCATAGGCCTTCTTGGCTCGTTCGTAGAAGGCAAACCTTTCCACCACCTCAAGGGTGGTCTGTATTCAAATAGAAATAATATGGAGAGTCCTGTGTAAAAGCAAATTCATTTTTCTTGGACTTGTTTGCTGCTATAAACTCTGAGTGGATGGGCTCGCCTACCTGAGATCCCGCCTGGCAGAGGAGCTGCGTGTACGTCCCCCACACAGGGACCGCTAAACATCTCTGTTTGTCACTTTCTACCAGATCCATGACTGCCGCCTGTGGAGGCATCGCAACAGAATGACCATGTGCTTCCCTAGTTTGGAAATGTTATCTTCCCAGCAAAACAATGGGTTAATAAATATGCAATCCTCCTGTCTCACACACACATAAAGATTTGGCTTTTAAAAAATAAAGTTTGGTTGATTTGAGTGACAATAAAATATTAGTCATCATCTAAATATTATGTTTCCAGTTTTAAGACATAGAAAGAACCAAATGACAATTTAATGCCCTGATATTTAAATCCTTGAGACTCTACTGGTCCTGTACCGGACTTGGGGCGTACGTATCCAGGGGCAACAGCTTCAAAATGGCCTCCAGTAGCTGTGGGATCCCCAAACCTACATCAGGATGAGACACCGTGAGCCATGACGTATGAAGACACGTCTGACTGATTTATCGACATGATGATGTCTTAACATACCATCAGCTCTAATCTCTTTGGGACCACAAGCACAGATAGAAGCCGCTGGGAAATTAGCATCTGCGAGTACTGAAAGAGTAAAAAGTCCGGAACTACTTTTGTAAGTACACTCTGTGGGACCTGCCCTGTCCGTCTGACGGGAGCATTAGCTTACAGCTCAGCTGTGTTCAAATGCTCTCCCCGTTAGCACTCAAAGCATGTGTGTGCAGTCGGAAACCATACCTAGCTCGTCTCCATGTCCCATTTTGGCTAGCGCGTGTAGCAGATCAGGAGATAAGACAGAGGGGATTCCTTTTAGCACGACCATGCTGACAGCCAAAGAGCTCGGAGAACGGAGCCCGAATGGAGACGAGAGGACTCACTCCACCAACTTCCGTTTTCGTTTGACCTCTTTAAAAAAAAAAGTTTATTTATTTATTCATATATTTATTTGGGGTTCTGTCCCATCAAGTGCTGCAAGCTGCAAATTTTGAACCGACGAGTACATTTCTGTAAGAAAGTGTGACTCAGCAGCTGGAATTATAAGTTCAGAATTACAAGGAAAACTATGGGTTTGGTCAATTGGTAAAACTTAGTTACTTAATAAAAGTGTTGCTTTTCTTGAGCGCTGCTACGTAAAGTAAAGATGTCTGGTAATGTTTTACCATCTTGTTTGTAAATGTGCTCATGATTAAATATTCCCCAAACCTCCCACTGGTGGCTTATCTGAACACAGATAGTCCAACATGGTAAATTGTTGATCTGTGCTGCTTTTGACGCCTTTGGGTGGGCATAACTCAAAACAGACTCCAGTGAGTGTAGTACTCTGACACACGGTCTGATGACAAGAATCTGAGATAATGAAAATATTTGGTGGATGAAACACACTCCACCCAACCTGCCAGAGCTGAGCCAGAGCATTCAGCTGGATGACAAAACCATGAAAACAAAAAGTAGGCTACATGAAAAGGGATCATTTATTTCCCCATGAGCACATAGCATGTGCTATCAAATGGTCTGGGGATGTTACATAGCTTTCCTTTAATGAAAAGATAAATAATCTTTGTTTTTTACATTCCTGAATAAATAAAAACACATATAAGCCCTTATCGCTTGCAGTTTGAATTAATTTAGGAAAGGATATACATGGTTTTGTCCATAACTGGATCAAAACCACGCAGATAAAGTCAGCAACATGACTGAGTGTCACAGCTGCACTGTTTTAGGGGTTAGAGATTGGATTTTGCTGGGTAAGAAAAATGAAGCTTGCAGGAGCCAGGGCCTTCTGCCAAATCTGGAAGCCCCTTCCCCCTTCTCAGGACCCATGCTGCTCTAACTTCATTTCGTCTTCTTTAAATGAGTTTATCACGCTATGAGGGTCTGTGCTGCCAAATTGTAACGTTTTGCCTCCTTTTGTGTGCGTCAATTGAGTCTACATTTATTATTTTGACCTTTCGGCAGCTTCAAAGAGCAGTTTCTTTCTGGTGCTTTCTGCAGACTTTCGTGCTTCCCTGCAGCGAGAGAAGACAAGTTTTTTCTCCTCTTTTTAAAAAGAAGAACAAAGTTTTTGTTCCAGGGGGCTCACAATTGAGCAAACTTCAGGGGAATATTGAAGAAAAAAGAAAAAAAATCAATTAGGCCACGGCCTTGTGAAGATATGGGGCGCCGTTGTGTGAAGATCACAGAAAGAAAAGATGCCTCCTGATGATTGGAGCAACAAAGGAAAGCCACACTAACCAAATTTGTTATGGTATTTGTTCTCTTTGAAATCAAAATTATATTTGTATGCCCTGGCAGACATTTTCAACCAAAAGACAGGACGCAAACTGCAGAGCAGCGTGTAGACTTTTTGTATTTACAATATGAACGTGGGTATTATGAACGTTTTTCTTACTCCAAATAATTTTCACAAGAAAGTTTTTCCTGCCATATTATCAACATTTCAAAAACTGTTTCATGTGAGTCTTTCTCATTCTAAAATATATTTTACTTTTATGCAGCTATTTTTGAAAGTATGGTTAACATTAGTTTTTTCTTTTTTTGTAGAAAAATGGCTTTTCTTGTCTTGTTTATTCAAAGCTGCCTTCTATCCAAAGTTTTGCATGTTGGTGCCATCTGAGGGCATGGAAATAGCTGATCTCAGTTGGATTACTGTGATTCGTCTACATTTATCTTTGATTAGTTGCTGTGTTTTGGTGACTTCACAGCCCAGAACTGTGCACAAAAAAAAAAAAAATATGTATATGTTTCTGCACATTTGTTAAAGCTTGCAACGGCCCCATCTAGTGGTGCGAGGTGCTCTTTACTGAGCCTTGATGAGAAATAACTGCCTCATCAGCCCCTGACTCATCACTCTTTGGCTCCAGTGCTGAAAATCACTCTTGATTTATTTGTAAAATGTACATATAATAAGTTGCTACAAACATTTGACAAATGAAAAGGCAAAGTTAGTACGAGTCATTCACGCTGATTGGTGCTGTTGTAGAGTGGCCCTAACGGTTATGAAATCACACTCAGAGACAAACCCGGGCTGCAGCACGCAAAAGGACACCCTGGTGCGCTCACATGGTGCCAAACCCCTAATGTTCATGGCCTGCCTGCTCCACCACTGCCAGCTTGTAGCATTATTCAATGCACCTCTGGGGAGGAAGTGATCAACGGGTATTAGGAATTGTAGTGCTTCTTCAGCAGATCTTAATCTAATTGTCTTGGAAACTGGCTTTTCTCTTCTCCACAAAGGCAGTCATGCCTTCTTTGCGGTCATCCTGAAAAGAGAAATCACATAGGATTACTTGTCACTAACAGAATATGATTTTTTCTGTTGCTTTGCATAAAGGCCTCTTTCATCCTCACCGTAGCAAAAGTAGCATGGAATAAACGTTTTTCCAAGCGATTTCCCTCAGCCAAGGTCAGTTCAAAAGCTGGGAGGGCACATAAGAAAAAAGTCAAACGGAGAAGATATCCTACTTAAAGAAAAAAAAAGCATGGAAAAATGTGCCCACCTGCGTTGACAGCCTCTTTAGCCATTGCAGAAACCAGCTTTGAGTTGGAGGCAATCTTTTCCCCACATTTCACAGCTTCAGGCACCAGCTGGTCCACAGGAAAGATTTTACTTACCAAACCTGGAAAGCACACACAGCTGTGAGTCGTATCAGGTAAATATGCCAAATAAAAACACATATATATACACACAGGATTGTTTTACATGTCATGTTTGGTCAAGTTTGAATCTGTTCCGTCAGCGTGAGCATCTGTTGACCAGCTGTGGGGCCGATACTGGTCTGATTCCTCCCTAAAAGCTCTGTGGCTTTAAGAAAGTGCTTGACATGAAATAAATACCTCCAATTCAATCTCTGAAAAAACAGCTGCACCAATGTGGAAAATAAAAACAAATACTCAGGCTTACTTTGCCCTCTTTACACACAGGCTGAAACTTAACCTTGGGAGAACTTAAGACTGAAAATGTAACTGTGTTGTAAAAACTGCAGAAAAATAATTCAGCCATTCTCCAGTTACTGGTGTTACCTGACTGCTTGGCTTCCTGTGCGTTAATTCTGTCTCCGGTGAGTACCATTTCCATTGCCAGGGATTTGCCGACTGCGCGCGTCAGCCGCTGGGTGCCGCCCGCCCCTGTGGGCAGAAAAGCCGTGAGGAGCTGCTGCAGGAGTAGCGCAGCCTGCGCGGCAGAGGAGGCGACCTTTACCGGGAATAGTCCCCAGCAGGATCTCTGGTTGGCCAAACTGTGCCTTCTCCCCAGCGTAGATGATGTCACACATCATGGCAAGCTCACAACCTCCACCCAGCTGGGACAGGAACACAACAGGATGAGGACGTCTACGAAACTGAAGTATTAGTGTGTTTCTAGCAACTTCAACAGCACCTACAGCAAATCCATTGACCGCCGCGATGACCGGTTTCTTCACGGTTGAGACTCTGTTCCAGTGAGCCAGGAAATTCCCGCCATAGCACTCCTGGAAGGTTCGATTCTGCATCTCTTTAATGTCTGCTCCGGCTACAAGACACCGCAGCTCAAGTAAACGGCCTCATGTGAGCAGGCTGAGAAAAGATGGACAGGATGTGTACTCGGATCCTTACCAGCGAAGGCCCTGTCGCTGCCGGTGATGACGACGGCGCCCACGTCGGCGTCGGCCTCGAAGGCGTCCAGGGCCTGTCCCACCTCCCTCATCAGCCCGTCGCACAGAGCGTTGAGAGCCTTGGGTCGGTTCAGCTGGATGAAACCAACGTTGCTCTTCTCCCCTCGCTTTTCCACCAAAATGTACTCGTACTGACCCCCTGCATGCCAGAAAAACCAACTCTGATCACCACCAGTTGAATTGAACATGCTTCACAGAGACCTCGGAACGTACCTGAGACGTGCCTGTCAATCCTTAAAGAGAAACAACTATGTATATAATTTATCCAGTGTTATCCACCTGTGTCTCTAAATGAGCATCAAGAACCAAACTGATATGTTTAGGTTTCTCATTCTAAAGCGGACTGACTGATTCCATCAAATATTCCAAGTTAATAAGGAATTCTGATCCAAACTAAACATTTTTATTACCCATCTCGAGCTGTAGAGACGTTTTTGTCAAATAAAAAGTCAAGAATGATTTAAAAAAGGGATACTTTTAAAAGCAAACTTGCAACAAAAAAAGTATATCCAGGGACATCAAGAGTTAACATGACTTGACAGTTTTGTGAGGGGAGAAAACTGAACAGATTCCACACTTATCCATAAAACTAATACTGGGTGGCAACGTCTTATCAATAGTTCGACTCCGGACGTTTATAAGCTCAGATGTCATTAACCTAAAACGTTTGAACGTTTTTGTTTTTTTTACATTGGCACGTTCCTTTACAGCCGTTTTGCCCTTGAACCGACGCCATACAGACACGAGGAAAAATTGACTACCCTGGATCAGCGTTTAGCTGCGAGGAACATCCTCTGTGGTGCAAATAACGCTTCAACCAGCCCCACATGACGCGCAATGGCCACGCATTCTCTTTCTGGGCACCGTGGCGTGCCCAAGTGACCTCTGGCTGGCTTTCTGACCACACACACCTGCCACACACCTGAGCTGTAGAGGCGGGCCGCGGACAGCAGAGCCGGCCCCGCTCTGGGGGGGCTCAGAAGGACGGCCACACGTCTGCACAGGAAAGCCATGACAGCACAACGACGCTCAACTTTGCCTCGGAGTCGCAGGAAGCTCCTTTCTCACGCAGTTTTTCTTCGCCGGTGTTTTCCTCCTTCACGGAACGTTCGGAATCGGACGTGTCGCAGTACAGCCCCCTGGCGGCGCCAGAGGAAATTACAGGGAGTCTGGCTGCCAAAGTGTCTTTAAAGTTCCAGGGAGAATTACTCTCTTAAGTGAGTGAAATGATAACGTCCGCAAAACAAGGTTTCGGTGGTTTACTCTAGGTTTTTATTAGCCTGTGATATTCATTCACACTTTAGAACTAAAAACTAGGACATTTGCTTATATTTCAGGGTGTTGCCTGTCCACTGTGAAAGGAAGAACACATCCCTGATCAGGTCCTTCAAGGGTTGCAGATGGGGCCTGAAGAATGCAGTTGGAGACAATCGATCATGGAGACGAATGTGTTATAAATGAGCAGAGAAAGACACCAAATAATGAAGATGTGACGCTCTGTTACAGAAAATGGCGAACATGCATCTGTGTTCTGCAGATTCAGAATTGGGCTGAGCCATCATAGATGAAAAAAATTCTAAAACCACAAAACGATCAGTAGAATTACAAATACAAGTAATGGATTCAAAACAAGATTAGGTCTAATAAAGTCTAATTAGCACAAAGCAACTTAGGGGTGGTGAACTGATTACAGTCTTTGATTAAAAAACTGGTCCACGACCTTAACTGCTCGCCTGTGAGAGCTCACTGCGCGTTCTCGCAAACGTGTGCGTGAGCATCCTCGCATCGTTCGCGACGTTCCCTCTCATCTTTCCTCAGTGGGCTAAGAAAACAATCGCAATACACGGCAATAAGGTAAGCTCCAGTCATTATGATACTGCCGTTAAAACTGATCTGTGGGGAACATATAGAGTATCTTTGCATTTACAAAATGTTCAGATCCATTCATCCGCAACGATAGCTGGCAGGCTAATTTATGAGAAAACAGCGAGGTGGTCCTCATGCATCTGTTTACACCGTCGTTACACTGGTAAATCATTGCATTCATTATTTCACAATGCAACAACAAAGATGCAATCATTGACATACGTTACTCACTAAATTACCAGCTGAAGAACGATCGTGCATTCAAATGATTGATCCAAAAATTGGATGAAAAAAAAAACGCTTCATGAATAATCATGCATAGAATGGAGGACGTGTAATGTTATTTCATCGTTAAAAGAAGCCTGCAGAGGAAATATTGCAAGGCTGTTTTGCTTTGACAGTGACCTACTTGAATGGAGAGAAGCATCATGCATCACAGAATGTTTATATGTGCATTTGTTCAGCTCCACTGGGCAGAAGGGGTTATTTAATCACACAACCTGAGCTCTTTGGAGTTTACATGCTCTGGTTTTATGCGTGCATATACAGTTTGTTCAAATGCTGTGCCACACAAAAACCAGACTGATGAATAATTCCTTTTCTCTGTGCAGATGTCAGGGATGAACCAGCTGGTTGCCACTTGCTGGACTCTCCTCCTGCTCTCCGCTGTCCTCTTCGAGCCTGCGCTGTCCAAAGGAGGACGCGGAGGGTCCAGGGGATCTTCGCGTGGAACTTCCTCGCGCAGCTCCACGTCTGGGACCTACCGGGGAGGGGGTGCCTACGGGGGGACCCGCTCCCGCTTCAGGGCGGCGGGGCGGTCGTCCCCGGTGAGGGTGGCGGCGGCGGCGGCCGCGGGGGCGGCGGTGGCGCTGACGGCGGAGAAGTGGTACGCGTCCGCCTACCGCCGCAGCAACGCCGACAGCTCCGAGGAGGAGCTGGATTTCTATAACAGGACCAACTACTTTGATGCGCTCATGTCAAGCTCGACTCAAAACGGATCTTTTCTGTCTCAGGTGGTCTCGATCATTCTTGCAACATTCTCCCCCAAATATGGCCTCATGTTGGACTATATACTGTAGGTGTTCCGTACCATTTTAAGGACAAAGCAGCGAGGGTTTAGGACTGAACCCCGGACAGAAGCTATGCTGGGAAGAGTTTGGGGTGTGAAACAGTGATGGAAGGATACAATTACAAAGACATCACTGTAGTCTACCTTTTTACACAAACTCATTTAGATATGTGGACAAATAAACATTACCAGCATTGTATTTTTGGGCACATTTCACCCCATGACATGTGGATCTTCCTCAAAACTGTTAACTGTTTTACCCTTTGTGACAAAGTTTAAGTCCATTATCTTACTGAACATTTAAATATATCTTCGCAAAAGTAAAAACAAATTCCCTGCCAGTGTAAGATTTTTACCAAAAGAAAAAACAACAACAAAACCCTCCTTTTTATGGAGAAAAGAAGTTGAAGTGATTTCCATGACTGCTCTGTTCAGCCAAGACAAACACAAACCATCCTGCAAACAGATGTTGTATAATGATCTACAGTAAGTGTTGTGAGGGCCTCAAGTGGCTCAAAGGACAAATGAAAGTGCAGAATATGGCCGTGCCTGTCAGATAAGAGGGGAGGCAGCTAGGCGATCACACCCTGAGTCAATGCTGTCCTTCCTGGCCAAAAGTTAGTTCGCGTTTGGACCAAACATTCTTTATCTGGGATGAAAAGCCTCAACTTGCTGCTGTTTAGGCAGCAGACAAATAGACGGCAGGCGCAAACCGTTCCACTTAGCGACTTTGACTGACAAGAGATATATTCACAGTTCTTCCTGGAAAACCTACATTCCAGACTGGACTCTCAGGTCCTGTTCGCTGCCCTGCAGAACATTGTGTTGCTGTACAGATGCATTCTTCTGATGTGTCCATCATCCTCCATGTGAAACACTCAGGAGCAACAGACTGTTCCTTGGCTAGAAGTACACTCAATTATATTCTGCAATCACTATGTACACAATAAATGAAAGTTTGTTATCACTGTCTTTATGCTAATAAAAACACTGTTTACACCAAACCAGGTATCTGCCTAGTGAGCCTTATGAGAATATAAAGCAAAAATCCCTGCATCCGGCGCGATCCGACACAGTCTAGAGTCTTTGACGGCACCGTGGTTGGGAAGTGCAAAAAACGTGGCTTGGATCAGTCCAGCATTACTTGTCCCAGCTCTCCTTTCCTGAAGGCTCTGATGAAATCATACGCTGCTGCTGTGTAGTTTGGGATGGTGACCGTGATATTTCCTAAAAAGTGTAGAGGAACAGTTGTTGTTGTTTTGTGTAATAAACAACAATGCTGACATGCATTTTATTCTGCAGGAGGTGGGATCTAACGTAACAGCTTTGTTAATAAGGCAAACGTATCCAGACAGAGAGGTTTTCCCATTTTTCTTTTGATATCTAACTATTGCAGTTATTTGAAACCATATTTCTCAAAAGTAATTAAAACTCAGAAAATAAAGGTATTTGAATAGCGTCCAACTATCAATTATTTCTTGCTAAGTATCTGCAGGCTGTGGGTTTATATTCACTGTGCAGATAATGTCAACAGTATCAGCACTACTCCCCCAAAGCAAGGTAATAAGTACTGTGTGATGAGACAGTCATATGCAGGATGCTCAGGAATTCCCTTTCCTTACCCACTCCAGTGAAGGCTTTGACCCGCTGAGTTTTTCTAAGCTTTACCGCAATGTGTTTGAGGACATGCTGGATGTCATCACTAGGGGCTTGAAGGTCATATTTCTCCATATAACTAAACATAAACACAAGATGGAATAATGAAAATATGAGCCAAAAAAAGGACAGGTATACGAGACAACTATTACAAGAGAAAGAAAAAAAATATTACACCTGAACTTCCCGAGTCTGTTTAGGGAGTAGAGCAAGTAGTCAGCCATAATGTCTTCACCCACTAAATGGTCCAGAATTGTTCCTGGAAGCAAAAATTCATATCCTCATTGTTTTCCATAAATGACAGCCTCTGTTATGTAAAGGAAAGGTTAAATAAGCAATGTTGGCCTCACCGCATAAAGCCAGTTTCATGCCCGTTTCCACACTCTCAATCTTTGGTGGTAATACCCCTGGTGTGTCCAGTAGGTACATCATAGGTCTCTCACACACCTGTGTGGAACAAAAGTAAAGGAAATACTGCACAGGTACATGGGCACACATAAAAACTGTTTAAACAGTTTCTAACACAGCAGTACACACCTGAATTTTAGTCAGGACAGCCTTAGTTATTCCTGGTTCTCCACCAACTCGAGAGGCACGGCCTGAAGTTTGTGCAGAATTCTTTTTTTAAGAGACAGTTATAAAATACCAATCATCACCAATCATCTCTTCTTCTTATACCTTTTTTCAAGTTTGTTCTCCTCAGTGAGTTAATAAGCGAGGACTTTCCAACGTTAGGCACTCCGATCACCATCAGACAGTAATCTGAGCTCTGAAAGTTTGACATAAAAAAGATATGCGCATGTAAGTTGGGGTTCATTCATCCTCCAATGACTGCTGAAATTTGCCCAAAGAGTGAAAAGAACTACTGTAGGTGGAAGCTTTTTTGATAAAGTAAAGGCAGAAATTTTGCCTTTTTAGAATAAAAGATCCAAATAACTAAACAGAATTGAAATAGAGAGGCATTATATTATTTGATAAGCACAGCTAATATCTATCTGTTAGCAGTAGGTTGCTGTTTATATTTGTGTGAAACAGTGAGGACAGATTGTGCCATAAAGAGCAAAAGGCACCCATAAAATTCTACAGAAATGAACTTTTTTTAAATTTCTAATTTGAGAAACAGTTAAGAACCAACCCCCCACCCCTAAATGAAGAAAATACCTCCTCTCTGTTAAAGCGTGGCTTGTTTTCAATGATTTGCAGCACCATTGGCAGCAACTGTAGGAAAAAAGACCACAAAACAACAGACCTGACATGTTCATAATCATCATTTTAATTTTGCTTTATGCAGCCAAATGGCTAGTATTTAGAGTTAGCTATACCTTTTTGATGTTTTCATCTCTCTGTCTTAAACAGTCTGTAAAGAGAACATTCCTCATGCCGTCTTTTTCAAGCTTCTTTAGGATTCTCTGCAGCAAGAGCACCAGACAACAACAAACAAACAAAAGTGTGAAAGCAATCATCTCAGAAAGCTGGTGAGTGTTGGAGAACAGAAAGCCCTCTGACCTGCTTGTTGGACAGATCCGCCAGGTCCATCTTGTTGAGGATGAGCAGATGTGGTTTCACATTCAGTGTGTCCTGAAATACAGGGTTCCTTCCAGACAAAGGGATTTGGTTTATGTCAAAGAAAAAAGCAGCAATCTTTAGATAAACCTGCTGATCTTTGTAGATTTTTAAAATATTTGAAAAAAACAACAACATAAAATATGCAACACAAATGCACACAGCTGTAATAAATTACTTTAATTAGGAACGCACTGGGATGGCAGCCACAGCTAAAGTGGGGAAGTGAAGAAAATCCGTTAGAAAAGCACTGGACCCAATGTAGATGAAAAAAGTGTTGCATGTACTGAAAAGACGCTCTGAGTTTGTGTTAACAGGTAAATGAGGTACATTTTCTAATAATTTATTATTGTAGTACGAATTCTTAAAATGTAACCATTGTTAGCATGTTCCGATTTGAATTATTTTCTCAAGGAAAAATTCAAAACAGCCATTGGTTTTCTTTACATATTCACTGAACCAAATCTGAATGCATTCACAGCTATTCATTTGCTCAATGACTTCTTACAAAGCCGCTGTTAGACTTGAAAAGGATATTCTTGCATCGTGGATTTCTATGATGCAGTCCACATTCTTAAGGTTGGCTTTCATCTGCCTTAGACCTACAAATATGAAAACATAATGACAACGAATATGGACCCCGGACATCGTACTCTAAATCTGTAAACGTGCCTCACAAGACCATCAGATATTTTAAATCATAGCAAACTAATTTTCCTTAACTGTGGAAGTAATTAAGCAAATGTGTCACCTTTAGCCATGTGTCCGGGGAACCAGTGAGCGACTTCACGTCCACCAAAGTCGAAAACGGTCCTGAATTTGTCGACATTGCGAAGAACCTGATGCAGTTTCATGACTTAAGTTGGCCTACACACTATAACACCTTGCTGTCATTTGTATAATCTAAATTTCTTAGCTTTCCCGACAAGCTACGCCAAAGTATCCTTCGTGTCCTTCACTGTTTACATACCGACTTGAATCTCTTGTAAAATCATTCAGTTCCGCTGCATGTCCTTGACATAGAAAATACCGCCTTCTTTTGGCTAAAAGGCTTGTTAGTTCACTTAGTAAAATGATGGGAAAAAAAGACAGGTGCCCTTTTTTTACCTTTAAAAAGACTATTAAAAATATGATACAAAAAAAGGAAAAAAAAAGATAACATATTCAATTTAAGCATTTGGTTGTTGAATTTATTTTTCTCCAAACAGTTTGGTGTTTAAAATACCTGCATATCATATATAGATGACAATATACACTTTTTAGATAAGAGGTTAGCTAAACAAAGTAAATTCTGGACGCTCATGATGGGAAAACAGAATATTTTTGTCTTAAAATTTGTCTTAAAACTTAAATCTACTAACATATAAAAAATACAAAACATTTAAAATGAGCTATCAGCAAAAATCATTTGTTCACAGTTATTCGTATTGGTTCATACACAATAATTGGACTTTCAAAAAGAAGCACAAAGAAGCTTTCAAGGACAAAATCAATTATAAGAAAATTAAGTAAATAATTTATTTTTCCAAAAGTAAAAAGATATGTAAACAGTGATGTTACAAAGTTAATACTAATTTATAAAAGTTGTGATTCATAATAAGAGTGCACTGTATCCTTAACATAAATTATACAAATAAAGCACCTTAAACAACATTAGTGAATGTGTAATATTTTATCTGATGAATTTTAATCTGTCTGGATTTCACTTCAGTAAAGTATAAAGAGGCAGCAGAATCACACTTCATTGGCTTCTTGTTACAATTCATTAACTCATAAAAAAAAACTGGTTACCATGAGGGTCTAATTTGTAATTTGCTTCCCATTATTCGGGAAGTAAATCAGTAATTTTTTATCTTTTTGGAACAAATCCGACCGCTCTTTTTTACAGCTTTGACTTGAAAGCCTCGGATGGATTTGTGGAGGAATAGTAAGATATCAGTCTGTCAGCTTCTCTCCACCCAGTAAGAAGCGCTCCATGGACAGTCGAGAAGTAGCAGGGATGTGTGGCCTCCCCAGCAAACAACACTTGGTTGGGCTGAAAGAGGCGTTAGAGGAAAAAGACAAACCTTTTAATCACGTGTCAGGTGGTGTGGATGCTGAGAGCACATATTTATGTCTGTATATGAACATCGTGAGTACCTGTGACTGGGATCCTTTTGGCGGCAGTGGTTCCATCATGTTGTCCAGGTCTTGCTCTGAACAGCCATTCCCAAGGTGGCTGTAGGAGCCGTATGTCCAGGGATCATGGAACCACTGGGAGCGGAGAATTCGCCTTGGGGTAACGGTTGGGTTCCCTGAACACAAAGAGTTAGTCTGAGTGGAACAGTTATCATTTTAAAGGGCTAAGAAACAGATTTGTTGAATGTAAAAAGCTTATGACTTACCCGTGAACCTACGAATCAGTTGTGTGACAGCCTGTGTGACCTCCTGCTCAGACAGTGTTTCCATATACTCTGACTCATGCCCAGCAATCCAGCCACAGAGAACATGGCCATATCTGAAGGTTAGACCGCAAACAAAACTTTATAGTCATTCATCCTTATCACAGCATGAACATGCTGAAAATGTCCGGATATGTCTGTGTCTTGTGGCTTTTCACCTTTCGGTGGGTTTGAGTACAGTGAAGCCAAATAACTTCTTTATCCAGGATCTCTGAATGTCTGGAAACTGATCTACCATGTCATCCTGTGGAGAGACCAAAGAGACTTTTAGATGTAGTCCTGTTCATTCTAAAAAGGAATCTGGTTTAAGTCTGTGACTGTTGGCCTCACCTCATCCTCCCACACCAGGTGAATGACCTCACATTGAGCATCCCACCATGGTACGTCAAACTCCACAAATATCTTATTGTTTGTTCCGAAACCAAGCCTCTGGACAGAGTGCAGCTTGTGCAGAGGAAGAGGAGGTTGGAACATGGTTGAATGATGCATCTTTAGGTATCCTGAGAAAACATTACCATTTAGTTTAGTGCTTCATGGAAAGGATCACAAAAATCATGTTGAATAATAGACGATTGACCCTCCAATTCAAAGTACCTAAAGGCACTGTGACGATAACATGATCAGCACTGATCTTTTCTCCACTGTCACACTCAAGCATCACAGGGTTATCCGTCCTCTCCGAGTTGTTCCAGTGGATGCATCGGACAGGCATATTGTAGGTCACTAATCCATCAGGGAGTTCCAACATCAGGTTTTTAATTAGACCTTCATAGCCACTGCACATGAGATAGAACACGCCTTTAAGTCAGTGTCCCGAAACATTCACTCTATTAATGGATTTAATAGAAGTGAATAATGCACTATTTTACTTTTTGTATTTACAAGGTAAAAAAAAAATATATATCTTTAGTTGACAACATAAGTTGCACTATAATATACAAACCCTGGGAATGTGCAGTCCAGTCCAGGCAGAGTCTTGTATTGTCCATAGGCTCCCAGACCCACCTCATTCATGCTGTGAGCCCCGTTAACGCAACACTCCACTTTGAGCATGTTACTGATCATACACAGTCGCAGAGACTTGGTGGCCAAATCAGTATCTTTCCATTTCTCCTCTGCTTGTTGTCGGACCTCCAGAGGGAGAGACAAAGACAAGGCCTGTATTTTTGTGATATCTTGAGCACAATTATGAAGCTAACAAAGCTAACAAACACCCTTACTTTCTCATGACTGAGAGTAGTGTACCTGTGTGCGTATGAAATCTCCCACACTAGGAAATGGTTCTCCTTTTTGGTTCTGAAACTCTGAACTCTGATCCAGCAGTTCAGCAAACAACTCAAGAGCCGGAACGACGTCTTCAGCATTCAACTTCTGACCTGCATATATAAAAAAGACTAGGTTAGAAAATAATACTTCTCATTTGAGCAAATTATATTTATTCCCTGGCATGCTACAAATACAAATGTCTGATTGGCTTTAGTCAGAATACACTGTCTAGCTGCAATAGTGAATGTAGCCATAAAAACATATTTGCATCTGAAATCCTGAGCAGAATCTAACAGAAATAGGACTTAAACATGATTCATTTCCATTTTCCAAACATCCCTTTTTGAAGCTCATCTATCCTTGATATAATTAGATCATTTTTATTACACTAATTTAAAGCCAGTAGTGTCCCATATTGTCTCAATAAACTTTTACTCTATCCGTCAAGTGCATTCTAATTCATTTACATTTGAAACGGACACAATTCTTTCAAACATCTGGCAACCTGAGCTGCTGTAGAAGGCAGGAACCCAGGGGGGGTGTCCTGCGATGTCCATTGCCTGGTTCTCTGGGGTGAGGGCCTCTGGCTCAAGAAGCCCGTACTGACGAGCTAGACAGAACACCGGGTTTTCCTGAGATGGACCGTGAATCCAGTTTGCTCCGATCTCCACCAAACTGTCTCCTGTAAGAGAGAAAAAAGGCTTTTGTTTGATTTGTAGATTTACCAACAAATATGAAACCCTACAGCCAACACCGAAATGAAACAGTTTGCATCTGATAATATATACTCTTTTGATTCTTTTTCACAATTGCTCTTATAAACCTGCTCTTTACCGTTGCATGCCCTTTGTATTCAAACGCAACACGATAAGGTTTTATACACCGTATCCACCACCCGAAACTGATCTGATCAGAAACTATAACCTGTAGCCATGATTTTAATCATCAGCGGCTGTGACTTTGCACATCTGTATACCTCTGGCAGAAGACGCTGAAGTATGCTTTACTTATCACACAAGTTTAGGTCCTGAATGAAAACTATCATAAAGTCTGTGGATTCATTATTTACTGCTTCAGATATGTAAAAGCTTTTTCTGATTTGTAAAAAGATGCAGAAAAGAGCCAGTATACTGCATTTTTTTCTATTCTGACAACCTTACAGAGACATGAAACACATTTTATGATTTGGGAAAACTTTATGTGATCTGTAAATGCATAAATAGGCCATACGAGCTTTATTATTTTGCACGTGGACCACATGATGCAAAAAAGAAGTAAAACGGCCCCACAAACTTCCGACACTAACACAAACTGCAGTTTGATAAAAACAGCTGATGATAGTGGTGTTGCACTTTGCTCACCGAGTCTTCCTGTTTTGATTCGTCCACCGCATCTCGAAGTGGCTTCAAGTATCCTAACGTGGTGAAATCCAGCTTTAACGAGCCGTTGCGCCGCAGCTATCCCCGATATTCCGCCTCCTACTATGACTATCTTTGAGTTTAGCCTCCTGGCCATGTCCCCTCGTTTTGTGCTAGATCCAGCTGCACTGCTGTCGCTTCCTCTGAAGCGGAAAGAGGCGCTCGAGCCGTCTTCCGGTCATGCGTTTCAAAATAAATGCAGTTGATCATGTGGCGTGTGATCCGGTTTGGAGACTGGAGTAAGGACTCCAACAAAACTACAATTAAAAAACAGAAAAACGATTACATGATTAATAAACAAACAAATAGAGGCATTGTGTGTCTTAGTGTTCGATGTTAAAGCAAAGAATTTACCTTAAAATGGTTTGATTCGCCCAAAACAGAGCAACAACATGGTATTTTTGTGTTTAGATTTTCAGTTATTGATGACTGATAAAAAGCTGCAAAAACAAAAAAAAAAAAACAAAAGCAAAAAAAAAAATTAGATATATCAGCAGCTATGAACCTGAGATTTAAATGGTCACACATCCAGCATGATTTTTATTTTTAACTATTGCCAAGTTCTACACAATTTAAAGATCAATAATTTAATTAATTGTTCTTTTAAATTCTGATACCTCATCAGTCATCACTGTGTCAACATCTACAAAAACATTGTTGGTATGTGTATACTTAGATGATAGATTTGGACACACAATGATAATTAGCTCTTCCAACCATTATAAGTACAAAAAAATAGTGTCACATTCATCTGTTTTCCACTTCTTTGATGTATGATTTAATTGCTTTATGCCTGTCAACTAAGTCATACATAATTCTGCAAGCTCTATATCTTCGTTTACACGTAATTGCGTTTTGGTGCCACTTGGGGACAGCATAAGACAAACGGATCTGTACGGTCTGCTTTTAGTTTCTTCCGTCCGTCCATTGGGGTCATTGGGCTGACTTTATTCACTGACTTTATTCTGTACAGATATGGGACACTCTTTGGAAAGGCACACAGGAGCTTATCAGACATCCAAGGGATTGAAAATCCTTCCTTTTATTTTAGTGATGCATCTCATCAAGTATTCCTGTGAATTTGAAGACAGTTCTGTCCTTATCCACGTCATATGGTGGCACGTATTATTCAGCCTGACCATCCCACTTTTAGATATCCTGTTATCATATCCATATGATATATAACAACCAGTCATCTCATGTTTTACATAATTTTGTCATCTTGTAATAAACAACTCTTTCTGTCACAGTGAGATGTGGTCATTTCTAAATGGTAATTTTATCTGTTTATTAATCATTTATGTGATTAAAAGGTGTTTTATACAAATGGAAACAACTTCAGCAAACTGTGGTTTAAACAATTATAATCACAACAGATTTTCTTCAGTCTAGTCTATTTATCAATTCCTTTCATTTTCTTGACACACCAGCAGAGAAACTAGTGTATCACAGTTTTAAAAAATAGCATTAATGTCATCCAATAACTCTAATAACAATGTTGGTCATGTGATTGTAGGTCAGTGTTTATGGACAAGGTCCGTCTAATATTACAACAAAGTTTCTGTTTGTTAAACTGTGGGAAAAAGGAACCAGCCTCTTCTCTCAGGATACTCCCATTGTGTAATGGTGACACTTGCACATACACGCACACAAAGCTCATGGGAACTGTCTGGCAAAGAAGGTTGCCTGAAAGAACAATGCTAATCTGTGCTCAGCTCATGGAAGTAGAGGAAATATTACAAATCCTTCTGTCTTTTAGTTTTTGTGGGAAACTTGCTGTGGGTATTTTATTTGTTATCAGTAGATATTAAGCATATTTGCAACCAATAGTGATTTATTATACGGCCCATAAAAGGTGACAGTAAAGCAGTTTTTTTTAATCAAATTGCTTTAGTCAGAGAAAAATACTAAAAAGAGAGTTTTGTATAAATATTTATATGTGCAAAAGGACATTTCATACAAAGTGTGAATATATTAAGATCAGATACCAGTGCTAATACAATAAGAATAGAGAGGATACAAATGATTGAGTTTGAAAAATGAGTCGAACATTTAAAAAGGGAAGCACATGTTCATCTTATATATTTACAAACGTTCCACCAAAAATTTGTCATTATTAGTGTGGCCTCTCCCTTCCATTGGTTCTTCTGTCACACACATGCACTTCCATATAGGAGCATGCTCCTCAGCACACGCAGTGAGAAACACTCATACTCTGTCACCGGTGTGACCTCTGCCCTCAAGCTGATGCAGTATCATAGACTTCAGTGCACTGTACCTGTAGAAAAAATACAAATAGTTTAAGATATGGGTCACTACTCTTACATGCAAATACAAATAAATGACAAAAACATAATGATTTCTTTTTGTCAGTCTTAAACTTCACTCTTCCTTTATGCCCACTCATGTAGGACAACTTTAAGCCAAAAATCCTGTAGATCTGTCTATAAATTCTGGGATACTATAATATCTTACATTAAGGCACTGAATCAAATTCAGTTATTTTGTAAAGGCAAAGCTTGAAAATGTGTAAGTCCAGCCTTTAGAGAGCAATGAACTTTCAAGATTTGTGTTAAAATAATAAACTGTGACGAAATGTTCCCTTTTTTCTGTCTTATTTTCAATATATAAACCTTCAGAATGGAGAGTGATCAGCAATTCATGTCTAAAGACACTGCCATAGAACTGTAGCTGTGAGTGAAACATATTTTACTTTAATGTTATAGTGACCTTAACCCCATTAAGGGGGTTAAATCCAACATTACCCTAACCTTACATCCATCCTACATCCAGTTTTAAAAATCAGAAAAAAATATAACAATGTGAGTTCCTATTCTAAGTAATGCGCACAATAAACACAATCACTCTGAACTAATATTTCAGTCATATGACTTGAAAGATTACACAAGCATTCCAAGAGTGAGTGATCTAATTTCACCAATGTCCTCAGAAAAGGTCAAATGCTTGTTATTATTTAACAACTCTAGCAGGAGACACACATTTAGCTTCACTTAATGTAATGACACAGTTTGTTAGGCGGCTGATTTTGCAGAGTGGAGAAACCTACTTTTTGGTCAGCTTTGTTATCTCACGTTCTTCCTCTTCTTTAAGTTTCTCTACAAAGCTGTCTAGAACAGGGATCTCAAATTTTATGTACTGGGCAACCTAGGGAGGTCAAGAGAAGATAAACATCATCATGAGTCATGTGGCCATGTCTTCCTTTAATGATAAGCGTTATACATACTCCACATGAAGATGGACACAAATGTATTCGTGAAAAGAAAACGAATATTCTTTTAATGGGTTAAGTTCTCAAAATATTTATCCTGTGTCTAAATAACTCCTTTAAAATCCAGGCACACATAATTAAACTATAGACTAATCATGATAAGGAACATTCAAGGTTTTTATTTTCATTTTGAATGGGAGAAGGTGAAACTAAGATTTTAAGAATGAGAGTCAAACTGTTAATTTCTGCTTTATTTATATTACTCAGCATGGACACAAAATGCATTCTGTCATCTTAAGCTATTGTTACTCCTTTCCCAAAACAGGATATCTTTCCTTGTGTAGCCCGATTTAACTCTAATATCTATTAGTGTCCCATTGTGTCATTGTTGAGCATCTATGTTGAGAGCTATACACACATACACAGCAAAATGAGTCACATACATGAACTAAATGAGAGAACAGAGAGATGCGGCACAAGGTCATCACTCACATCATATGTGACTTCCTCTCCCAGATCAGCCTCTGTGATGAAGATCTTGGAAATTTTCTCACAGGGTCCGTACAGTACACGAGACACCAAGGGGTGTTCACCATTTTTAAGTCTGGTTCTCTCTATAGGGTCAAGGACAAAAAGAAAAATAGGTCATGAATGCACACAATGGAGGAATTACAGCTCCACATTAATAGAGTCTTACCTCCAGTTTCATGTACCATATAAAGGACAAATTCTTCAGATTTATTCTCCACCTTGAAAAAAAAAGGTTATTATTCTGATTTTTTTCCCTTAAAGATCACATAAGGAAAGATCAGTAGTTGCTGCTCACCCTAAATTTGTGAAGCAACAGGTTGAGAACTTGTTCAGTTGTCATGGAACTGTTCACCCGAACATTTGTGACTGAACCATAGGCTGGAGTAAATACAGATGTCTGGACAAGAGAGAGAGAAAAAAGGGATCATGCAGGCTAATATAAATAAGAACATCTAGTACACGGTGTCCCTTGTATATAGATTCCTACAATTGAACAACTTGAGCATTTAGGCCAGGACATCTAAAACAGGAAACCCCTCAGTCTGCACCTGGAATCTTTCCAACATCAACATTTACACATGCTGTATTCAGGAAAAGCTAATGCAGCCCCTCTGTGTGCACTGTTTTTGGTGGCACATTACTGAAATCAGCCTGCAGCGGGCTATTGTGAAGTTCAGCCCGAGTACAGTCAGAGGAAACTCTGCCCCTCTGCACCTGGAGATCTATCAACAAAGGGATACATTAATGTATCCCAGCGTCTGTGTGAGGGGTTCAATGTACCTTGTGGTTGTAGAAGTGACCATTGATGGAGAATCTGTGTGTGCGCAAGCGCTGCAAATCTCTGGCCGTGCGTGTGTTTGACCGTCTCTGAACCCGCATGAAGGAAGCGTCACTCCTGGTCCTCAGCAGCTGTGGGGAGTCCTCCTCCTCCTGACCGCCCGTGTCACCGCCTCCAGCATGCAAATAAAGAACACCACATCAAGCAGTGCCATCTCACTATGTGCTCAATAAAGTCAATCATTGCTCTTTAATACAAGCTACTTCATTTTAATAAATACCCACAGCAAATTTCTGTTGCCTGTGGTGACTTAAATACTGCCCAAACTGCTTTTATATTACTACTCATACAAACATCTCTGTGTAAAATACAAACAGCAAAAACAAACGAAACAAAGAACACGCCGTCCAAGGTAAAATTTTTAAAGAATTTTGAGCAGCAGAAAATAGCATTTAAATTAGAAAACACTTTTCCAGTGTTTCTCTACTTCAATGTGTCCTTTTTGTCCGTGGGTCTCCACATGGTTGTAGTTTAAAAAATATGTTTATGGGCTATTTTCATAAATATAAAAAATGTGTTTGTTTGCTCCAGTACATTTAATACAAATATTGAAGTGTTTTTATCAATTCACCTAATCTTTAGAGAAAATCCAAAAATAATAATTGAACTGAACATTATGTTTACTACTGAAGATTTTTGCAATGATTATGGATTATTAGAAACAATTCTGTAAAGAATCCAGTCTAGCTCAACTTCACCCCCTACAGACATATAAAAAAAGTATATGGTTAAACAAGTAGCAACATTACACTTAATAAAACCTAATGTAGTTGTCAAATAAATTTTAAAAAGACAGTAAAATGTAAGTGTATTTGTAACAAACTCCACTGAATGAATGATTGACAACAGTTACTATAAAATCTACTAAATAGTTATTTTGTTGTTTTTGACAGAGACAAATAATAGATCAATTTTACAAACTATGAATGGGGTCTAAAATATTTATGATTTGAATTGAGGACTCGTGTTTTCTGGGAAAATACAAAATTGTCCAAATCAAAGATAGCCGCTGAACGGTTTGCTTTTCTCCATAGAGATAAAATAAAATATCTTACAAAGGTCACTTTCAGGGCTATGCGTAAGTGGACTGACTATGCTTTTTATAGTGTCAAACTGATCCTGGTTGGATCTATTGAAACTACAACACGTGAGCCTCCCTCTCCACTGGATGCACTGATGGAAGGGCATGTGAAGCTGTAATCTCTTTCAGAATGTGAGTTGGTAAATAATCTCTCCTAATCCAGAAGGCGTGTGTGTTTGTGAGAGAGAAAAGCTGCACGTGTTGCTGCTCACCTGCTGATCCAGGTTCTCTGCTCAGGGAGTTATTATTGGACTCTGAGGATGACTGCTTTGACACAGAGGATCTATAGTTGGTCACGTAGAAAAACAGAGGAAAGTTTTGTGTCTTCACATTTATAGCAACATTTCCATTCCTTTGTAATTGAACTTTTGACCATTTACAAGCTTGACTGGATAAAAGCAAAAGAAAATTTAAAAGTATTCTTTCAACATTAAAGTATATTTACTTTTTTCTTAAGCTTAATGACTAGATTTTTGTCAGAAAAATGTGATGATGATGACAACAAGCTCATCTTGGCCTGTGGATCAAATGGCTAACCAATAAAAACTTTTATTATTTAACTTGTATCCCTCCTCTGGGCTAAAACCTTTTAGAAACCCTGGTTCTACAAATATTATTAAACATTGCAACTGTTTTATATAATAAACAGCCAATAATACACGTTTTAGTACTATTTTGTCAGCTGTTACTGCCATGACCAAGACAAGAATTAATTTTTGTATCTGAGAGAAACAAAGAAAGTTTGTTGATAATAATAGTCTTATTACTGCTTTTCTTAATTGAGCGTGCTCCGCTGAATAATACAGTATAAACAGAGTATTAAACTTATTTGTGTTTCACTTTATGTGCAATTTTGTGAGGGGGCATCCCTGAAAACAGCTTAATACAAGACCCACATCAGTTTGCTGAGCCCATTAAGGCGTCTGTAAGCCACCCTGCCTGTGTTAGGTTATACCTGTTAAGGCGAAATCTCTCATTGTCGTCGTACATCTGAAGTCTTATTGGTCGACGTAGACCCCAGTAAATGTTCAGCAGCCCCTCCAGGATAAGCTCCCCATCCTCCTACACACAGAGAAACCCACAAAACAATAATCATCGGCAGTCAGGCTCCCAGAGGATATCCTGCTGACCGGCTGCCAGAGCAGCTCAGTATCAGGTGTACGTGCAGGAACAGTCGCGCACAACTGAGGGGTGAACCGTTGCATCTTGGAGAAACTCTCTCAGGTTAGACCCACCCTTTTTTCCACATTATGTGGGTGAGGTCACGTCTGCGAAAGCTGTAAGGAAAAAACCCACGACTGCTGTGGGTCACGTAGATGAAAGCTTTCCATTTTCACAAAAATGAAACTTTCTAAATTTAGGATAAAAATAATTAACCTGTTCTACGTGCTCCGGGGACAAAAACAAGTTGACAGCTTACGTTATCATTTTAAAGTACACCACTAATAAGACACCAGACTAGGAAAATAATAATAATCTGCAGTGTTGGAAGTGAATCATTACATCTGAGCAAAGACCAGAATAATTAATGTCATAACTGCCCGCTGTCACACTGACTAAACTCTCTGTTTCCTTTGTCTGACACATGTTATATCATCACCATACTTAAATCAATCATCCATAATACTCTGCTGACCTTTTAACACAGATTTCTCTGATGGAAAAATCCAAATTAATTAAGCACAGAGATCCTAACTTAAAGGAAAACAGATAGGGGAGAAGTTTTCTAAATCTAAGACATAAGAAAAACAATGTTACTAACTTAGAGTAATTTTGATAAAAATAAAATAACAAAGTTAAATAATGGCTTAATGCATAGAGAATATCATGCCCATATAGAAAGGTGCTTATAGGATAATAAATCAAATAATAAAGGAAATAATGTAAGAGTTCAAAATATATTCAAGACAGCATGAGGTGTTAAATATATACATGGGTGTATATATGATTGTAATGTAAGCTTTAACAAGGGAAGATTGCACTTTTGCTCCGAAGATGGGATTGTGTTCATATACAAACGGACTGTTGAATTAAATTAATTTTCCATGCTGTTGGGGCATGTGAGTACATGCTTTTTTCTATATTTTTACTTTTCGTGCTTCATGAAATTATTTGCATGCACAACTTGTAATTGAAACATGTTTCACTTTATAAATCTAAATGTGCAAGTTGTTTTTAGAACTTATCATTTTTATTGAAATAAACTAAAGAAAATGAAAAAGGATAGAAAGCATTTTTGCTAGTTCTTACAGAGCCTCATTGTTTCTGAAATGTAAACATTCAGCACAGCAGCAGCACTCTACCCTTCTAACCCGCCACTCCTGAGTTTCCTGAGCAGGCATGAACACACCCTCACATGCACACACTCACACCGATTTGCACACATGCGGGTGAGGTCAGCAGAGCTATTTTTGGAATGACCAGTTAATCACTTTGCTGTAGCCTGCCTCTATAAAGCCTAGAATCACACAGCAGGCCACTCAAACTGAGCTGCACACACTCGACATCACTCCGTTTATCTCTGTGTTCAAGACCTTCGTTTCAGCAGCAAAGGTGAGCACAATATTACTTTTCCCTATTCATTAAGAGCTGCTCATTAATGCAGAGGATTCTCCATCTAAAAAAGAAAAAACTTTTAAAATATTCACAACATAGTGAATTATGTGACGGAGACAATTTTTTGTATGTCTCAGTTTTAAACAAAGGAAAAAGCTGAATATACATATGGTAAATAAACCAGGGAATACATGGAAATATGTATTTATATATCAACACAGAGGTTAAAAAACCCACTGATGTCTTACTTTTTTTTTTTTTATAAACAAAGGAATATCACAGCCTGATTGTTTCATTTTTCTTCCACAGAATGAAACGCAGGTTGTTGTCACTGCCTCTCTTGCCCACCATTACCGAGACACTGGAGGACTTGCCTGCTCACCCTGTTGCCACACAGCCTGTCCAGGGCTCTCCGTCTTTGGAGGACTACATGACAAGCATTCAGGCCCTTGCATGCCCTGCTGAGGCCCCTAACTGTGGCCCTGTCAGACTCCAGAGGTGTCCCCGGTTGCGTCAGCTGTCAAAGGGCCAGATGAAGCTCTCTGTCTCGGGCTCAGTTGCCCGTGCGACCCCTCGCACACTAAGGACTTCCAGACCCTCAAGTCTGACCACAAACAGCACAGAGGATTTTCACACAAGGATGAGCAGAGAAAGAGACTGCAGGGGAAAAGACCCTGTAGACTGGCTGTTTGGACAGATAAGGACTTGAAAAAACACACTACTGACTCTGTGGATACTTTGGTGGCGTAAGACTGGAGGAAGCTCAGAAGGAAACACTGTGTGTGTTGCTGAATAAAGACAGTTTTACTATGTAGTCCAAAGAACAATGAAGAGCTGCAGTATTTATTTCTATGAAAAAAACTCAGGATTTTATGTTTACATTGTTTATTTTTTTAATTTTTTTAGATACCGACTTTCAAATAAATGACTAAAATACCAGAAATAGATAGCCTGTGTTTTTTCTATTTCTGTAGTGAAGATATTCTTTTTGGGGGGCTTTAGAAACTTACATCTGAAGTGCTCCAGGCTGCTTAATCTTGTTATGCTATGAAAGCTCTCATAGGATGAGAGGCATGAGGTCCACCCTGGACTGGACCGTCGGTCCATCAAAGGGCCAAACAAAGACCAAAGACTAGACAGATGTTAGAATGGATTTAGAGACACTAGTAAACAAACATGAATGTCTGTGGGTAGAAGACGGAAGCTGAGGCAGTGGAAGAGAATCCCACAGGGATAACATGCAGGCTCTACATAGAAAGACATAGAAAGGCCCAGAAAGGCCCATTTACTAAACAATCTTATAATTTAACTTCCACATTGGGGAAAATGCAATTTTAGTTCTTACTGTTTAAATGACAAATTATCTGGTAAGTATTGTTAGCTTAGGAAAATATTGGGATATGCAGTACTCTGTAGAAAAAAATGCTAATTTCTCACTTCAACTATATTTTACGATAATACTTAATTTAAGTTGAGATTATGACCTCAATGACATAGTGCCAAAACAAATATTAATTCAAGGTATTCTAAAGATACAGTCTAATTCAAACTGACTAAAATCAAATTAATTTAATTCCAATCAGAACAATTAAGTCAAATTAATTCATTCCAAATTAGTCAAATTAACACAAAGCCAAATACAGCTAAACCATTTTTGATTCTTTCATGTGAGTTAGCATTTTAATGACTATGACATAAACCTTAAGGAATCCTTCCAACAATAAAGAGATTAACTATAAACTGTGTAGTTGTTTTGGGTAAGAGTCTGCCACAGAATGTTTTACGCTAAAATGTTATCAAAGCATCAGTTCACAATTCAGTATAATAAGAATAAAAAACAATACTAATTCAACTCGCCATTTTCAACATGCCACTTTCAGTATCCCGTTGTAAGTAGTGCAAACTTAATATGTGCTGAGAGTGCTATGCTTTCTGACTAGTCTTCCAACTATAACCTACACTTGCCAGTACATTTATTAACTTGTTTCATGAAATCCCAGCACTCCACTGCCATCCAGTGGAGGTCTTTTGAACTGAAGAGTAAGAGACATCACCGCTGAGCTACATGATTGTACTGCATACTCATATTTGGGATACTACAAAGGACGAGCCAAAATAAACACATTCAGCCACACCTCTACTTTTCTGTAACGGATTAGACTGACCTCATTTGACTCATATGACTTTAGTGTAATGGAAAATGGAACCCAGGATTTAGGTGTAAGAAAACATTCCATTTAATCTCTATATAAACACGTGGAACAAAGCAGAACAAAGTCTTCTTTTCAAGGATGACCACATAAGTATAATGCAAGAAGAGCCTGAAAAATGACTGTAGAAATTCATGAACATTCATGAACAGCATATAGCACAGATGTGCTAAAGTTATCATGTGACTACAATGACAAAGATAAATTGTTCTTGCACTGGTCTGCTCAAGCCAGGGATCTACACCTCCGGTTCTCAGGGGCCACTTTGCTGCAGGTTCTAGGTAGTTCCCTTTAGACTAAATAGATCACTTCAAAAGATCGTTAAGTTCTTCACAAATAATGATTTGAATCAGGAGCGTTGAAGCAGGGAATAATCTAAAATCTTCAGGATAGTGGATTTTATAGTGCTAAGTGTAAACTTAAACTAAATGAACTTCTGATTCTGCAGGTTCAGTGCAGTGAACAGAAAATATATAGTATATCCAGCAGTTCATGTACATTATCAAGTACTACATATTATCTGGGCGAACATAGTTATACTCTGAGCCATCCAATATGTTCAGACTTGTTTTCTCCCCTGAATGACGGGTTGAGTTTACTCTGACTGACAGAGAACTGTAAATGTAAATCACCTGACACGGTTGGCCTCGAAATGACTAAGACATCACCTGACTATACCTGGTCGTGGTCATGCCCTAATCTTTGAAACAACAGAGGAATCTGTTCTTTGTCACACACAACCTGTTTGAATCAGACATATTTTCCCATTTTGCAAGTCTCATTAACATGGTCAACATACTACCATAGAAATTGTAATTTAAAGTTTCCATGTTTTGGTTGTCACCACAAATTGATATCAAATGTCAATGACCTAATTTCAGTTTCAAAATGTATTCTTGGATTCAGGATAGATTGAATGGTTATTCAAACACTAAATGTACAATAATAATAATAATAATAATAATAATAATAATAATAATAATAATGCAGTTTTTTTTATTACGAATAATGTTTTCAGCAATATTCTTGCCATTTCCATTTCATTGTCATTATGTCCTATCATATAGGAACATGGAGTAGTCCTCTAAGGAAACAAAGCTAAAGAACAATTGATGGTGCACATATCTTACTTGCTGTGTTAAAGGACATTGACACTCATATCATCCTAAGGCTTCTCGTAAACCTGTTTTTAAATTTTTTTTTTTAAAGATTTTGTTTGCTCTAGTGGCCTTTAATGACAGTAGTTTGACAAGAAGGGGGGCAGAGATAGAGGGGGGGAGACCTGCGGGAAAGGGCCATGGGTCGGAATCGAGCCCAGGCTGCCCGCTTGCGAGCACAGGCTCCACATAGGGTCCGTCCGCTGTAACCATTAGGCTACACTGCGGCCTGTAAACCTGTTTTTTTAAGATGGTGTTGAGAACATGGTCGTGTCCTCCAGGTCAGGGCAATACTTAGAGCTGGAAAAAAGGCAGCTGGACTTTGTTGGACAACTTCAAGAGCCAGGAAGGAAGTTCTGTCCTTGCTCAATTTAGAAGGAATTTAATTCGTAACAACATTGTAGGATGATGAAACAAACAGCTCCAGTTTATTCATTTCCAAAATATATAAATAAAAACTTCAAAACAATGTAATTGGCATTCTAAAAACAAGACTAAACCTGTTTTGTTTTTTATTGACAACAAGGCTAGGCTCCATTCCCCCCATGACCCCATTATGGAGTAATGGATGGATGGATTGATGGCATGCAAATCTAACTGCACATCATCGAGATGTGCTGATTGTTTAGGAATAAATTCTGCAGCTGCAGCATTTAAGTGTCAAAAGACTGAAAAAACACAAAAATATGAAGAAAAAAAAAGATAGCGATATATATATGTAAAGAACAACTGATAGTGTACATGTCTTACTGTGTTAAGGGAAAGTAACACTCATATCATTGCAAGGCTTCTCGTAAACCTATATGTATATATATATATATATATATATATGTATGTGTATATATCCACAGTGTGTTAATACGAAGCGTTCAGGGAAGAATGAACATCTCCTTTCACTTTCTTTGGTCCTCTGCATAGTTAAAGATGACACACTTTTAAAATCCCACTAGATGGAAACTTCACACAGCCTGTGAGAAAGCTGAGTTTTTCGCTATAAAATCAAAATGACCATGTCTGTCTTTAAACTGTCCTCACTGAATACTGAGACTCATCCTTTTATGCTGTGTCCTTTGTGGTCGATATTAGATCATTATTGTGACCGAACTTGTTCCCCTCTTTGCATAATGTGTGGCCAAGGGGGATTTTCCCACAACGTGACCATGTAGAAGGGAAATGCAGTGGGTCTGACTTGGGGGACAAAAATGAGGGACACATCTTGACCACTCTGCCCTGCCCTTACATAGTCATACACAGACAAACATACATGCAACTGCTCCCACTTTAAAACCTGAACACAAAGGGGAAATCCCGACCATAAAACCCATAGAATGATTATCAAACAAATAACCAGACCCTTGCAAACAGCGTAACAGACACAACAGCAAAATGCTCACTTTGAAAAATGGTTTGTTAAGCAGGATTTCATAACTCTCCCTTTACTTGCATCTTCATTTTGAGGGAAGTGGGGGCTTTTTGTGGTTCACCAGCTGCCTGCCATGTTGGAAAACAACCCAGAATTCACAAGTCTGGACTCAGAACTGACCACAAAGAAAGCCATTTTGAACTTGGCTTTCTGCTCTAAGTATCTTTTTCAAAATCAAAATTCTTAACTACAGGCAGGCGGCAATTTGCAACGATGCCTCTGATCACCTGTTGCTTTCCAGTAGCTGTGCTTCCTGCATCTCAGCTCATCTTACCTCGCGAGTCCTCAACTGGAAATTCTTTCCTTCGTGGTAACAGTTGTAGGTCCTCAGCAGCAACAGTATGTCAGACCTGAATGTGGGCATTGATGATGAATTAGTGCAAATGATTCACAGACAGAGTAATCATCGATGACACACAACACATGTGTGCTTCACTTTGTTTCATTTAATTGGTAAAGCTAAATATGCAGTGACTAAACGGATTACTTACTTTGGTATGAGCTTCTCTTCACTCAGCCTCACGTATGTTTGTCGCTCACCCATTCTACCTACAGCCCAGCTGTTGCAGAAAATGACATAAAGACAGTTTATATGGCCTTTGTATAAAGTCTTACTGTTTGACCAAGATGATACAGAAATTGATATGCAGGCATAAGTAATCTTCATCTGAATAAAAAGGACAAAACAAATGTATTAGCCATAAACAATTTAATTTTCAAAGTAGTTTATTTCCTAAAATGTCTGACTTTAGAGGAAAAGAAAGTCTTCAAAATGAAAGCTATGGAAGTTACTGCTCCAGGCCTATGAACAGGGAAAGGGAATTAGGAGAAATCACGTGATGTTGTTGACACAGAGCCAGCGGGAGATAAAAGCCCTGTACTGTTGCAAAGATTAACAGAGCGTCTCAGACTCATTCAAGGGAGACTTCTACAACTTTAACCAGCTAAAGGTTTACAATGGGAAAGAAACATTAATAACTTCATAGATAATTCCCTAAAAAGATAAGAAAACCTGAGGGGATTATCTGTGAAGAAAACAAGGATACATTAATCAGCGAGTCCTTCAACTTTCAAAGTGTTTTCTGTAAAATTGAATGAAGGATGTCCCTGATCCTTACATCCTAACTCAGTATCCACATATTTTAAGATGACAGAAGGAAAGGTAAACTAGGGGAATTTCCTGCTTTCGGAAAACCCAGCTCTGAAGAGTGGGGGGAGGAGATTCAGTATAAAGAGCAACATGTGGCTCATAGGCGCAGTGGAAATGCTCAGCTTGTATCCAGCATGAGACCGTATCCCCAGCTCGCCATTCAGCTCGCCCTCCTGAGCCTTTACTGTCTACTGACCACAGGTAAGAATTTAAGTATTTATTAAATTCAAATATAAAGCAAGACTGTTATTTTCTCTTAGGTGAGACTGTCGGATCAAGTGAATGGGATAAAAATGTATTGAATTAATCTCTTGTTACTGTCTCTGTGCAGTCCGGGAGTCAAACGGCGCGTTTGTCCCAGGAAGATGTTTGTGTCCAAAGACACAGCCAGGCATCAGGGGGCAACTAAAAGAGCTCTTAGTTGTGGCCGAATCTGCCAGCTGTAGCAATGTCACAGTTATGTGAGTACCAGAAAGTGCAAACACATGCACCTCACAACATGCAAACAGAGAAACACAAGCACATGTGTTGGACTAAACGTTTGGCTTTCTTTGTATTTGTCAGAGTGACATTGAAGCGTAATGATGCAACAGTGTGTCTGGATCCAGGAGCACCGATGGCCAAACAACTCATCCGCTGCTGGAATAGGTGAGAGTTGGAGTAGAGTAAACATGCACTGTATAGAGGAAACTATGAAAACCTTACATGTACGACCGTTTTAGAAGATGAGCAGCTTTGGAAATCCACTTGTAGGATAATTCCATGCTTCTATTCAGGATGCAGCTATATTTACATGGCGAATGCAATACTCAGCTTAAATAGAAGGATTCCACCCATCTTACATATCTGTTATTTGTTGCCTAACCAGTTCTTGTAAAAACAGGTTGAGCAGTAGCTCTTTTGTGTAGATTTTCCTGTGACATACATTGAACAGTTTACAGCCTGAACGTTAACGAAGAGAAAATAGTTCAAAGCAGGTTTTACATGAAGGCACATCACCTCCTCCTGAAATCTGGAGTTTCCACCTAACTTCCAAGCTAACTGTTGTGCTTTTGTATGGATTTTTTAGAGCCCACAAATTGGGCCGTGATGTGAAGGTGTGTCTGAGGAGGAGGAGAGTGAAAGGTGGACGACGCCAGCAGCCCCAACAGAGGAGACGTGGCCAGAAAAAGAATCCGCCTCTGGCCCCCAACAGTTAAGCAGATTGAAAAAATGGCATGAAGACTTCAGCAATTGGGAATATGTGTACAGAATAGTTGTTACTGTACTGTGGGCTGTTGATATCCGATTCAGTTCATCAATACCTGTTAAAAAAACAGCACTACCACTTTTCTTTCAACAGATGTCAAAAGGCTCAGATATTATGTTCTCTGAGTTTCTGTCTGAGGTGTAAATATCTTTGGAAGACCAGCAGCAAAGGGATTGTTTGTGTCTTCTGCAAAAGAGAACTGTTGTGTCAAACACTAAGCCCTGGAGGCTTGTTATAAACAGTGACAGGTTGTGCTTCAAAGAATAGTTAAATGGTCAGTATATTGTTCATATGTGGTCCGGTATAAGCAACTGAAAAATATAAGACAAATGACTGTTTTGGTATTTATTTTTTTATGAATATAAAGTCTGAAAAATTATTTCCCATACATTTTAAATAAATGTATCAGAACAATGGTATGGTTGTGTGATTTTAGATTAAAGGCTTTGATATCCCTTCATAATTAAAGGAAGGGGAGGATGATTCACTCCTTAGCAGAATACAATGGGTCAGTTAAACCTCAGCCTTAGGTAATAAACTAAAGGCCAAGAGTCAGCAGAGGAGAAGAAGCAGACACATTCCACTCAAAATCACTGAAAAAGTACCGTTCCTCAAAGCAGTAACAGAAGTAAACAGTTTTGTTATTATAATAGTACATTGTGCTAAAATCAGAAGAATTCGTTTTTTGTAAAAAAAACAAGCAAAACAAAAACAAAGAGCAGTGATTAGTATTTCTATGGACAGCAGTTCCATAGAAATGCACTTTAAACCCAGTATTGCTCAGGTTAATAAGAACATATGAATAGAAGTGCTTTATGATAGCTTATCATTGGGATTAACATATGGCAGAGAATTCTTGTAAATCCTATGACAGGATGGTCTTTCATAAAATCCCAGAGTGCACATTGCCCCCCCTCCCTGCCACTTGCACACCAACTCAAACATAGTACTTTGTCCTTCACCCATGTTGATGTTGGTAGGATAAAGTGAATAGCGAAAGCGTGCACCAACCTGCTTACAAATCACAAATATATGAGAACTCTTGCGAAACTATCATCTCGTTTCCATTAACTGCTTGAAAGCACATGTTAAACTGGAAAGTGAAAGTAAACTGAACAACAGAGCTTGCTTTGTCAAAAAACATCAATAGTTAAGACTTCATTCCTCATGTGTTATCAGTGATCACAGTAAAGAAATCTGTGTGAAAGTCAAATATCATTTATGACTGACCATGTCATGCCATGTAGAGTAAAAGTCTTTAAAATCCAATAAATGAGTGTAACTAAGTCTAAGTTACCAAGTTACCAAGTCTAGTTTTTCTCTAATGATCCGTGATGATTTTTAAGTTGTGTTATTTTCTAAAAGAACTTCAAAACTGGGTCAGTGGCAGTGGTATTCATTATGGTCATCATGAAAAAGTTACTTGGTTCTTCTAATTTCTGAGCTGAGACTTGTGTGTAAGTAAATGGCAAATGTTTTTGGCAACCTATCGGTTACTGGTATTTTGAAGGTTATCTTGGCTCATTCTTCTGCAGTTAGTCCCAGTATTGAACAGCATGTTCTGACTGCTCTAGCAAGTCATCAAGAACATTTGTAAAGACAAACAGCCTGCAATACTGTGGTGAGGCCACACCTGGACAGGGGTAAAAAAAAAAAAACTTTCAGAATGATCTTTCAGAGGCTAAACCCATGGCAATTTTTTCAGAACAGGAAGGAACATGCATCCATTTGTCTTGTAAGAAAAGATAACAAATTCACAACATCCATTTCATGGCCTTCCCCAAGATAGAAAATCTGAAGACACAAATACACATTTGGAAATGGGCCACAGAACTACACTAATCCGGAGTGAATCAAACAGACTGAAAACTGTAAAACCCCAAACTGAAAGCATAAATAAATAGCAGCAAAAGCATGTTTATTTGGTAGTTATGCTTTCTTATGTGTTTTTACATTGTTTTCCAAAATGTATGCACAGCAGCATTTGTAGAATGTATGTAAGTGTAAGTGTGAAAACAGAAGTGAATGGATGCATGTGTTGCCTTATTCTTCTATTAATGATAAAGCGTACATTTAGCTCATATTTGATTGATAAAACTCTGTATGGATATTTGAAAAAGCTGAGAAGTTTATTTGTTTGCTTGCAAGATTTTGATGTTATTATGGTGCCATCTAGTGTATCTAAGATAACACACACCCAGTCACTGAGCCTGTTTGGCACCTCTCATGTTTGATGGGAAAGTGGTTTGACGCACTGTTAGAGCTCCACAGGCAAATGTGTGGATCACAGCTGGGATTTCTAGTTTACTCATAAAACTGAGTAAGTTAAGGAATCTTTACTGAACAGGTAAGAATTCCAAACTTTGTAAGACTATCCATATATCTAGTGTCTTTTGGCCACAGGATAAGAAGAGGAATCAATTGGTTGAAATCAAAAGACTAATGTAATCAATTTTCCACAGTGATGCAACCACTTTTATTTTAAAAACCGTTCACAATAGTGTCAATGTGGGACGTCAAAACCTTCTTGTCATCACTTAAAGCACAGGAAGTGATTCTATAGCATCTCTAGCATGAGTTGTTAAGAAAAAAGAAGAAGAACAAAATGAAAACTGCTTACATGCACAAGTAGCTACCACAAAAATGAGGAAACAGTTAAAAGTAATGTCTAAGTAATCACTGTAATCACTGAAATGCAATGTGCACATTTTTCCAAAACACTTAAAAATATATATATATGTTACATTAAATACAGGTCATCTGTCAGTATTAATCTTATCACATGGGCTTTTTTGATAATCTCGACAAATAGTTGTCTTCCATAAGGCCATATCAGCACCTGTCACACAACAACACACCATCTAATGACCATGGCCTATTCCCACTATGCTGGGAGTACTGATAAACTGATCAAACATGCACATAATGGTATGGTCACTCTATTGCTCATACATATTAATACACAATAATGGACGTATACATTTTCCATAACTTAACGGATTTCAGTCTGTCACTGTTATAATGAATTATTCAGTCACTGGACGTGTCTGCGAAGGAGACAGGCGAAAAGCTCATCGGCTGGAGAGAAGTCACTGTGCTGAATGATACTCTGATTTAGGGGGTTTCTGCTCTTTATACCAGCTCGTTTATAGGTTCGTGTTGAGGAAAAGCTTCCAGTGTGGACAAAGGACCTTCATCGCAGTCTAATTGGTTTGATCATCCTGAGATTCGTTGCCAATTATCGTACCTCATCTGGCAGCTGCTTCCCAACAAAAACCGTTCCCACGCGTAAAATATCCAACACAGATCCCGATGAACACACAAAGGCAATTTTGGCAACACGTTTCTTTAAAATAGTTTTTTTAAAAACTACATAACGAGACAAACGCTGCTGGAAAGAAGCATCTGCCCTCATTTCGGCGCAGTGAAACCTGTCTGTTGAACAGCTGATGAGAGGTGGCGAGGATTGTTTTCTTTTATGCCACTTACAAGCGAATTAACCTTTCTTAAAGGAAGAAAACGGATTATTTGCAAATGTGGGAATGAAACTCCTAAAGATTTGCTGTCATCTGAACGTTTCCAGGTTTGAGGAGTTGCTCGGCTTCCCTAAAGTTGCCTATCTATTTCAAATAGATGAAAAGTAACTCTTGCAATCCATTTGCTGAGTTTGTCTCTTACCATAACAGAGCGTGTCCCTCGTGTTCTTCCGTATATCTACCAGCGATGAGACCCGTTTATCGCTCTTAGTGTTCATGCCTCCTTGCTACAGCGGCATTCAGTGCTAAGACTGACCAGAGGATGGTCCAATAGAAAACCACACCGATCTTGGTCAGCCAATCAGGTTGCGGTACGTGAAAAATGATATTATTTTATCTGATGCAAAAACCTCTTTTAAAACACATCGTCGCAAGTCAGGTCAAAACCATTTAGGTGCATCTTATTCTTTTCCTCAGTGGGATATTTGGATCTTCATGAGGGGTCAAAACATGCTGCATGTCTTATGCAAATGTACTCACTTTGTCCACATTTATTTTCTCTTTTATTTATCAGGAGGCTTGCAATCTATGATGATATTTTAAGGGAAGTTATTTTCTAACCCAAACTTCAGATCCTAGTTATATCCCTAATGCTTAAGTTTTACAGATATTTGCTGTCAGTAACTGATAAGAAAATGTCATTTCTTACATGGTACCATCCTCTGAAGACGTTTTCTCTCTTTGTGGGGTTGAATTGAGAAAGGAAGACGTTTCTGTGGCTTCTGTGTTACAGATTTATACAACTCATCCTGTTTTTCAGCCCGGATTTGCCATCTAGGAAACTATTATAGGGTGGAAACACAATGTAGGAAGTCTCTCTCTCTCCCTGTGTCTGAATGGGATTTATGTTTTTTTGCTGCATAGAGGAAGTGAGTCGTTCCAGCAGCTGACCGACTTCCCTCACATGGAACAGATCATTCTAAAGGATGTAACAAAGCTAGAGCGGCTTTTATGGAAGCAGATTGGAAATACTGATGTGCACCCCCCCCACCCCTCTCCTTTATGTATTTTTGGGTCACTTAGTTGCTAATTGACCAGAGATCATAGAGAGAATCACAACACAGCTCAGTGAGCAACTTCGACAAACTCTGGACAATGAGTGTCTGTGCTGTTCCATGAAATATCAGCACATCTTATCCCTCCTGACTGGATTCACATGATAAAACGTAAAAATCAACAACAAAAAAGAAAACATCAGAACGGGATGTATGAGACAAGGTGGCTACTGGGAACTAAGTTTGTATTGAACCTAGAAAATAACTCTTTTTATTGTGTTCTTAGTATAAATGCATTTTTTCTCTGTATTTGCTGTCTGTCTCCAGTTCTGTTTGAGGAACTCTCTGATGGATGAGGTTCTCTGAATTTATTGATTCTCTCTTTAGCTCAGATGCTGCAGAAAGATTGCTTCTTAGGCCTGCATGTTTTATACCTACAGTTCAGTGAACAAAGCACTAAGGGCTACAGTGAGTACAGTGTGTGTGCTTGTCTGTGTGTTTTGACAGAGCAAAAGTATTGATTTATGACCTGAACAAAAGAGGAGCGTGTGTGTTGGGGCTCATATCCTGTGCGGTGATTAAATATATAAAAAGCAAGTGAAATGTTGAGATAGCTTATCACACAAGCCTTTCTACCCCAAGTGTGTCAATATTACAGTGATTTATTGATGTACGGTCCATTTTAAACACCTTATTATTATTATGAATACTAAGACACCTTTTTATTCCAAGATATGGTGAGAACAGACTTGTGGTGGAATATTTTCTATCTCTTTAATCACCATGATAACACAAGTGCTGCTCCCTGAGCTCTGTCTCCATGGTCACCGCTTACGTATTACAAACACACAATGGGGAGGTTTGAATTAGACTAACACATGCATCTGGACACCATCAATGCCAGCCACTCTCACACACGCGGTTTCTCTGAATGAACAACACAGCTGATCCAATTTATTGCCTTATGAATAATGCATTCTGCCGTAACTGGATTGAATTGCTTTGCATTAATGTCTCCGCTTTAATTAGTGCTGGCTTTGCAATCACAGAGAGACTAAAAGCCAAACGTATGGACATATGGTTTAATTTCTTGGAATTTACAAATAGCCATCAAGAATAATTACACGAAGCTTAAACTTGACATTGTCTTGAGAAAAATACACAACCACTAAAATGTCAACACAGATTTTCTTCACATTTAAGATGATCACATGAAATAAACACAATTGTCATACACAAAAAAAAACTCATTCTGGTAGATTGTTATATCTGTAGTAGCTCATTGCACACAGTGATAATGAATGCATTTTTCATGCTTACTATCATGCGCTTTCAGTAAACAGCTTAATCTGAGTGCAGAGCAGTTGTTCAGTCTGTGATCATAGGTGCAGTATCTGAGGTGGTACCTGGCTCTGGCTCATTGTACTCCTCCATCTCCTCCATCTCCCTCTCCACAGGCTCCTCCCTCCCTTTCAACCATATTGGCTTCCTCTTTTTCCACCACCTTTTCCTCTGCATGTTTACACCTTCAGATTCTGCTCTCTGCTCTTCCTCCAGCATGGCCTGGACACTCTCTCCTCTCTCCAACAATCCAAGGCAGCGGGCTTTGTCAGAGACAGCCAGCTCCTCTCGCCTTTGTCCTGTCACTGCATGGAGGAATGAGATTGTGCTGTCTGAGCCTGATCTTCCTGTCACACTGACTGTGGTTGGCTCTTGTTCGCTGTTGCTCTCTTGTGGACCTTTCGGGGACTTAGCCTTTGTTTTCTTGCTTAGTATGAAGTTGAAAAAGGCTGTCACCAGAAGCATTGATCCTGCGGTCACAAACTAAATGCTAGTTCAATAGGCTCCCCTCCCCACAGAATACAGTCATGCAAAAAGGTATAGCCTCTTTCAATGTTAATCTTTTCAGTCACATTCAAATTATGCAAGAATTGAAATAAGGCTTTGATATGAATAAAACATTTTCACATGGTAATATTAATGATGGATAAGATAGTTCAGTTTAGCTGCTTCAGTTTAAAGCACCTGCTATTGAAAAGTGACATCACTTGTACAGCAAACATTACCTTACTTCCCACTTTCAGTCTTGCGGGTGACATTTTACCTGGGATAGTTGCATGCCACACCAACACAGGGTGTAAAAAGCACACTACTGACATTATGGAGTAGTAGAGGAATTTATGGAAACCTCCGACGCGAGCCATCTTTCCCCATAACTGAAAAAACTGCCATTCGGGTGGACAGCTGTTGAGAAAAAGAGCAACCTTTATTCTTCCGTTTCTTCAACACTGACAATGGTTTTCAGTCATGCTTCTCACTCTGTCTTTACATTCAGTGTTATGATCTTTACCACAGAGTCAGGTATGCTATTGATGTAATACCACCTCAGGGCACAATTCACTGTTTGGTGAACAACTCCCCGTTTTAACAACTCAGCCTTCCCAAGGATGCTAACCTAACTGCAGGTTATATGCTATTGAATTTGATGTTTTTGTGTTTGTTTGCTTGTAATGTTGTTTAGCGAGACTCAACTTCCAAAGTTCAATTTATTCAGCTTCATTCTCATGTCCACATCAAGGCAGCTCGTTCAATGTAAATTGTTGTCCAAGTAATTGTAATCCAATGTTATTCAAAATCTAATTAGTTTAATTAATATAATGCCATTTTTTAATGCTTTGCTAATAAAATCACCAGAACACATAAAAACAGATCCATGTCCAGAGAACATAAAACATTTTCTTTGTCACATCCTTTTGAAATTATGAATTCATTTAAAAAAACTACTAGCAGCCATATTAGGAATAAGTGGTATAGAGTATCGAAAGAAATCTACTTTCACACCATTGCTTTGTACTTTTCCAAACATTATGGAAGCGTCCTAACTTTGATGATGCAGATTGCGGGTAAGAACTCACGGCAGACACATGGACAGCATATAATCCAGGAAGTAAGCCAGCTCAAACATCATGATGCCAACAGAAGACGTGCTGTAAGAAGAAGAAATAGTGAACCAAGTGAAACTAATACAGTTTAAGTAAAACAAACTTGATACATTTTGTGACCTCCTTCTGTAAAGGTCACTTGCTGTGTATTGAAGCTGTGGATGAAGATTATCATTTCCTGTTAGTTTGAATTTGTGTATGCAGCATCAATCTACATTTCTTAATGACAGAATAAACAGTCTTACAATTCTGGACTCCTCAGGGAGATGTTTTCCTGTGAATCTATGGGAATTAAGCTGTGTCACACAGAGATAATTGAAAGTAATATTAGAAGGTTGATCTCGTTTGACTTTTTTCATACCCTTCCAAGTGTATATATTTGATAGATTTTGAACACAGTCACGGAAAATGTTTTGTAAAAGCCAACAGGCAACACATAGTCTTTGTTTCAGTGTTTATTGCACAGAGATGACATCATGTTACTCTCATTAATCCAGATTTCAGCCTTAAGAAGGTTTAAATTCTGACAGTGCCTTATGCCATGAGATAGTTATAAACCTGAGCACTTACAGTAGGTAGATTCCAAGGCTGCTGAATCTTCCCTCGTGTACTGTTTCAATCCCCACACCACACAAAACTGAAAAAGAGACAGATATATAATAAAAAAAACTCTCTCACTCATAGAGTAGCTGATGAATAGATTCTGTCCACCAGATGTCAGACTTACTGCATGAGTTTCTCATCATCTGGGGGCAGGGTTGAAGTTGAGGGTAAAAAGCCTTAAACTTAGCTAAATACCATATGATATAACTACTATTCAGTTTTCTTGATCTTTTACTTTCGAATATTCACTTTTTTTTCTCCATATTTTTTTTTTTACTTATAGGCTATTGTTGGACAAGTTTATAACTCAATGGCTGAAAAACACTTTTGTCTCCATGAAAAACAAAACAAGTCGCTTTAAGAGTGTTGTTCAAACCATAATCTATTGAGCAAGGAAAAATGATGGTCTGATGAAATACATTACCAAAAGATATTTAAGAACACGTCATTCTGTAATTATCTCTCTGTCTTTGTTGAAAAGTTAATGATACTTTACTCATGCAAGCAATTACCATAGCAGTGCCAGGAAGTGATGTAATTTGAATGAATAGTGAAGCCCATCAGTTGTCTTAAAAGTAAACTGTGCCATACAGGCAAAAACAATTTTTCTTAAAATTTAAAGCAGTTTTACACAAAGATAGTGCACAAAAGAATGAAAGAAAGACATCTTATGGTGAAAAAATTGGGCATAGCTCAAAAATTCTAGCTGCCAAGACTTATAAATCTTTCACATCTTGATCAAGTTGTTAGGACTGCAGCTGCCATGATTGGAAAAAAGTGTACAGCAAAAAAATTCAAAGGTTAATAAGTAATTTGATACTCTATTCCAGTACCCTTACTATCCTAAGCATGTACAAAACACCCCGGAAACAAGGGTTGAATGTAAATACGTATCTGCCAACATGTAGGTCGAGTTAATATTGTCAGAAAAATAAGAAAATGAAAGAAAACTGTAAGATTACCAAAGAGGTCAAGTACAAGCATTGTTTGGATGTAAATATTTTCAGTTTTTCTCTTTTTTCTCTTTGTTTAATAATATCTTCCAAATCTACCATCACACGCCTGATGTGTTTTGAAAACCATTTAATAAAACTGAACGATCAAACTTTTTTGGCAACAGTGAGCAGAAGCATGTTTTGTAGAGAGAAATTCTGAATTTCAGGGGCAAAGCTTTTCAATGTGTGTATATCAAATATGCTCCTAGCTTATGTTGCACAGGAAGCAAAAAGCTGACAGATAGATAAATGATTTCATTCAATTGAGTAAATCTATGCAAGCATGAGGTTCCTCCAAACTTTTGCCACGTTCTAACCGCCTTCAGACAGCCAATCACACATAAAAGAAGGATGGATATTGAAATTCTTGGTTGATTTAGAATGTGTTTGAAGGACGTTATACTTTTTTGTGTTACAGACATTTTGACACTTTCCTATTCTAAAACTGTCTAAGTAGAAAATAAACCTCCCATCTTAAAATGATTATCTTTCATGCATGGTGGTTCATCTCATTTGTCTCTGTGATGGACTGGTGCCCTTGGATGGATGATTCTCTTTCTGTTTTTAGGATTCAGGTCAACGTTTCTTCTTTTGTCTGCCGCCTCTTGTCTCAAATCTGAGTGCTGACACACATTTGATGGTAGGCGCACATGAACTGCAACTCACTGCGATAAAGATGAAGACTGACATGTCAAAGTCTTGAAAGTCACAGCAACGCCCATTTCATCAACCCGTCTTTTCTCCCAGAGATTAGCATGTTAAACTGTGATCACTGCTTAACACATGGAAGCTATTTCTTCTGCCAACTTAACAGAAAATCAAAGATACAATCTTCACCAGAGGGAAATAGCAGGGATGTGGCTAAATAGTTGCCGGTAGTTTAAGTATGAGAAGAATTGACGCTGTGTATGTTCCAGCTGGGTATTAACATGCATGTGCTCCTCCACATGAATGTCTGTTCTCAGCACATACACACGACCAACAGGGCTACCCAGACATGCCGACAGAGGTGGTCAGACGGAAGCATGTGCACACATACAGTAGACCTACATAAACAACCACATGAAAACAATGTACACAAAGCTCTTGTTGGTATGAATGCATAACAGCTTGATCGTTTTAGCCAAATAGCCCAGCTGGATACGGCGACTAAGTGCTGGCATGATGTGAGGCACATGTCTGAGCTAATGCTCAGTGTCTGCAGCTGTTTGAATTTAAAAATAGGGGGTTGCATTTTTTTTTTCAAGGAGGCGGTAACCAAAAGGAAATTTCTCTCATGATAATTTGATGGTTTTTGTGCAATCAGTCCATTAGTCCCTAAGGAACTGAAGGAGGCAACAATGGAGCTATACATATATTTACACGCATTTATAAATCAGATAAGCATTCATTGCATCAAAATCCTTTGACATTTTGGATAAAAAATGTTTGATTTTATGACCGAGATATAGACAGTATCAGCAAAAATCAGAACAAGTTGTATTTGAACAAACTGAAACTGCAACTAATATTCTTGTGGATTTAAAGTAGGTAACTTTTATATTTATCTCACCTGTTGCTGTAGAAACTCCAAGAATCCTGCAAGCACCCTCCACTAAAGACCACCATACACTTTCTGAGTTCCCCATGACCTTGAATATCTTGACTCTTTTCTTTCAAAAGCTCCAGCTATATTGGTGGTCTAACACTTTCTAAAGTAGCATTCAATTGGCATTTTAGCTGGTGGTTGGCTGGATGGATGGTAAAACAGCGAAAGTCGCACAATCCATCAGTGTCATGATGTAGACCCTCTTACACTGGTTAAGTTTATCTCAGAAAGGCTTGATACAGTGCTTCTGTTGCTCCAGTAACTGCTAATCACCCACTCATACACACACACACAAACACACACATCCACACACATGCACATACATACGCACGCACATACACACTTTTTACCTTGTGCACTGAGGTGAAACTATTCAGCTCAGGGTCAGGTTATTCAGCTGGTCACATTTGTCATTAAAGATGGTTAAAAATTGTCTATGAGAATTAATATAAAACCACCTTGCACACAAACAAAATAGTTGGAATGCTGTTGTGTGAAAGCCGAAGAAGTAGAAGGGATCAGTAACACACTTCCTCTATCTCTTGTTTCTTTCCCATGTAACTTTACAGAAACCATTTCTACAAAAACACTGTTGCATTTTATTTGCCAGGTTAATTTTTTTTGCCTGCATCTGAAATCAGCTTCACGAAGAAAAAAAAACATTGACGAAATAGACTACAACTTGCGTCAGTGTACAACAAGTGTTATCTGGAAGCATGAAATAATAATAAACAAACACCACCGAATTTGCAGCTTACTTCAATGCATCAATGATTTTACCCATGTTGTGAGAAGTGTAGGAGTACAGTGGATGTGGGATGAAACAATACATGAACAAACAGAAACCCTTTGACATACTTACACAGGACTGAATGCAAACCCACATAATCAGTTGACGCAAGTTTGGCTGAGGTATGAGCTTGTTCAGACACAGCAGGGGCCTATTGGAGCCAGCGCTCAGAGTCACAAACTCCACATATACACATATACACAAATGCACACTGACTCCTGGAATGGGCCAAAGTAAGCGAGATAAATCTCTTTAAATCTCCAACAAAGAAACTTTTGTGTTTTTGTACCAGTTCCACTTGTTTCCGGCTTAACATCCAGGATATTTGTGGCATTTACCGTACTGAGAGTGAGTGACTGTGTATAAACTGTGCAGCCAAAACTACTGAGACCAAATGTGTAAAGCCAAAATGTAGTACTATAAATGATATTATTGTTTTTCAGCCTGTTTTCCTTGGTACGGATGAAAAGCCGTGACATCTCTTTGACACATTTATATGAGAGTTTGTGCTGCAGAGCTGGGATCCATTTAACTAGTTACTTTTTCATTACACTCGAAAATCTTGAGAAATATTACATGGACTGCTTGTGATCCTTTCTTGTGGTACCATAATCAAGGAAAAATTGGATTTTCCAATGATTTGACATTTGTGTTATGGCCTATGAGTTTTCTTTTGTTCTTTGTTTCTTTGTTCTTGTTTTCAATCCCTGTGTTTCATCTTATTTCCTGTTATATTTCAAAACTATACCAGCTTTGTTTAGTTTTTTTGGTTTTGCATCCTACCCTCCTTTCACACCAGGGTTTAGTTATTGAAAGACACACATCTGCAAAGTCATCATAATCTTTTCTCTCAGAATATATTCTGCTACATTTCCGTTGTTTAGTGCTGGAACTTCACCATTATTGTTATTATACTTATATGATATTATGGTTTGAATTTTTTCCATTTCTCCCTCTTTCTTTTTAGAGCTTTGGACACCCAGAGAGAGCAGCATTTCTATTTTAGAAAAACTATTTAAGTGAACTGCCGTTTGGGTCCTCCTTTTCAAACCAACTCTGATCCCTTCATTCATATCTGGGAGTGCATGATGGAAGGAGAAGAAATACTGCTCACGGAGCATTACTTTTAGTCGCTGATGTTTGACGGTTTATCGGTTTATCGTTAATCAATTGCCTCTCTTGCATTTATTATTTGAATTCAATTGTGAGTACTTTGCAAAGCTCTTCATAGTCCTTATAACGTCAATTCAATAAACATACTTCAGACTACGTTTCAGACACTACATGATTTGATTTCTAAAAGACACTGTAATCCTAAGAACATCTTGATTAAATTGCACACTTTATTTAAAACTTTTATACATTTCCCACTCACTTGAACCAGATAAACATAGGCCTGCAATACAACTATGCCACCATGGCCACAGCTTATTGTTTGTGTATCCCTATTTGACATGGCTATGTGAACTGAAAAGGGCCATCATAAAATATAATCAATGGGTAAAAATGGCTGTTTACTGTGTGGGGATTATTGTTACATTTAGATTAGCATAACATGGACTGAATGTTTTTTTTTTCTCCTGATGACTTCCTCCCATTCTGAGTATCAGAGGGAGCCTGTCCCAGCCACCTTCAGAAAAGGGGCCCTCTGGACAGATCCCTAGTCAATCACAGAGCCAGCTCAGAAATAAATGAGAAAAACAATCATGCATGCTCAAACTCACTCCAAGGTTTAATTCAAAATCCCCCAGATAACCTCCCAGGAAGGAAGTTTTTTGTAATTAGGCAAGGAACCAGAAGGACCCTCTGACAAAATGCAAGCACACATTACAGGGGCAAACTCCTCACAGAAGACATTGTATGGTGGGAAATTAATTTTCAACTTCATTATAAAGGAGTCTTGGCTTTTCCAGACATAAAATCTGTATTGTTAATGATTAATCTAAGGTATTTAATTCTTGACCTCCTCACTTCTGAAATCAATCCAAGGCCTTTGATTGTGAGTTTATATTGCAATCATCAGGCGATGCCAGAGGGTGGAACCGTTTAAGTAATTCTGAAAGATTACCATCTAGTGAGACTGTAGATCTTACGTTACAGTGTAAACACATTCTCATGTTTTCATTTGCTCCGTGTAGCTGTAGACACATCTTCCCTCAACTTTTTTGCATCGCTGACCACCTGACCTCTCACGTTTCCTTGCTTATTCACACGTCCTCTCACCCCGTAATCACCCTCTTATTATGCTTGCTCACCCTCTTCATCATCTGGGCAGCACAGCATATGCTGAAGAGCATGGCCATCTCTTTGTCCAGTTGCTTTCAGACCAGTTTGAGTGTCTGGTTCCTGTCAGAAACAGTAAAATCAGCTTTGATCTTAATCACAGCAGCAACCTCATTACCCTGCTTTTCTGTTTTCTTTAGACACTTTCCTCATTACTCATTCCTATATGTATTTCTTATCGAAATGCCATGTGAGAGCAGAAACCCAGCTGGACAAAAGGAGCGTATTAGACCACAAATGTGGGTTATATACCACAGATACTGCTACGGTTAATCCGCGCACCAAATGTTCAAATGCAGGGAGTCATCTAGTGGCAGAACGGTAATGGTACATTGCTGCTTGGAAGGGACTTGATGGTCATTTACCAGCTTGATTCTGAGACTACATTAACAATGACACTATAAATGAAAGATGCATCAAACAAAGAGATGGAGTGCAAGTATGAGAGGGAGCAGGGAAAGTCATTGTCGTTGCTCAAGATAATTAATAAAGGTCCTGAATACATAGAGTACTCACCTTACATGCTGTGGGTAGTTTCAATGCGGCATATAAGTCCTTGCAAAAGTTAAACGTAAGATAAATATTACAGCCCTGGAGAATTTTAGGTTTGATTTGTTTTAAATATCAGAAGTTTGCTCATTTGAGAAGAAGAATGGGAGCACTTCAGGCACTATGAGTACTTTTGCTTACAACTCCACTTTCAAGATGTTGAAGTTGGAATTAACAATGTATTCGAGCAATTCGAACATTTTTGAGAATCAGTATCTGAATTGTTTTGTCCTGCCCTTGTACATTATATGGACCATCTAAATCTCTGCTGTGTTTGTCCTTACAGTTCTTCTCTCTATGTGGGATTTTTCTATCTGGATATGCTCATTGATTACTTTGTGTAATGGCAATCCTTGTTTAGTGTTGCAGTCTGAGCTTGGAAGAGGCCCTTTTGGGAGAATTACCCATATGCTACATATTCTGGTTGAAAGAAATACAAAGACTATTGATGCCATCTGGATTTGGAGTTCATCTATGGGATGTGAGACTTACAATAGAGGAATCTTAAGATAACATAACATGATGTCATTTCTTTAATGTGCAGAGTCAAATGTAATTTTCCGAATGCCTTGAGGATGCTTTTATTAAAATATTAGCTATTTTATTATTCCTTCTTAAGCACAAGTTAGTGCTTAGAAGTGGAATCACGATGAATGATTCCATCGTGAGAATGTGCAATCACTTGATTAATTATTCCAATAAATTTGAAGTGATTTGAGAAAAAAGTGCTTTTTTAAAGCTATGTATTTGAGGCTGTAAGTGTGAATATAAGGTGAGATTTAGGAATTAAATATGTTTGAATGACTCAAATCAAAACTACAGATGAACATCTTTTAGATCTCTTTGATAGTTTATTTCTGTCAAACACATGTGATTTTTATCACACAGTTTTAAACTTTGGCTGCACCATGCCTGGTAAAGAGAAAAAAATGATGAAAACCTTATTATTGGGCAATGTCCTTCATAGCTAACAGTGCTTTTAGGCCAAAATACATTTAACTGACAATAATTAGAGTTCTTTTTTTTTTTTACCTTTTCTTACCTGCAAACCTGGTCACATTCAGTTCTATTAAACTGATATTTAGCTTTAAGCAGAATGCTCACAGGACAGAGGAACTATTTAGTAAAACCCACACTGTCTTTCATACGCAAAATCTCAGATTTTTTAAAATGGTATGAAGATTTTTTTTCGGCAAACGCAAGGATGACAGAAAGAAAATTTGTCAGACTTGTCTCATGGCCCAGGCCAGCATCTTGAGGATTTACAGGCCTACTGTGTCTTCACAAAGTGTGGCACAGACAAGGTTAAGGAATGAACATGAAATTTACGCTCATAATAACCAGGGAACAGAACACAGTGTTTGGCCTTGGTACCACCGAGTTCAGATATTTCCTCTTAATTTTTTTCTCTCTGTGAGAGACATTGTTTCTGTCCCATGAGCAGTTACTCTGTGGGTAGTGTGTAAAGTTTTTAATGATCAAGTATTTGCCCTATAACCATGACGCTGTAGCACAAACCCAGAAATGACTGTTTCCCTCAGACCGACGGTAACCTCATGTGGCCCTGTTGCGCTACATGATTTCCACAGCTATTCAAATCAGGCTGAAGGATTTAGATATTTTATTGCAAACAGAAAAAATATATAATACAGCCTAGAATTCACCACGCAAGCCTTACTCATGTAAACCTGCTGTTCATTTCCTCACCATTTCAGGATTTATATGAAAACATCCAAGGGATTTCGGCCTTGTTGAGCAGATTTTCTGAAGAGCTCTTCAGAGACATTAGTTGTACTTCACAAAACAACGAACTTTTTGCGAAGGAAAAAAACAACAGGAGGAAAGAGCAGGCAAAGTTTGAAATCTTGAAGACATTATTGAGTGCCACAGGCTCACATAACATGACAGTTGATAAGAGAGATTTTTCCTTTCAAAGAATATCGTACTGTAAATCATTTTATAGTGTGCGTGTGCACAGTCACAGTACCAACTTGAATATTTGCGTTCCCATCAAATAACACAAAAACGGTCTGTTTGGAATTGAAGTGGAAAATCCACCTCCTTCACTGTACACATGGGAGTTGTAAAATAATAGTCATGGTTCACATACAGTACACTATTACCAAATGGATAAATTATTGATAAGATACAGTAAAAGGTTACACAGAGGCAACATAAATCATCTTCAGTGTGCTAGTACACATTGTAACTAACTTTTTCCTGTATATTTTAACCATCAGTATTTCAGTATTTGTAGTGAGACTATTTTTTGAGACAATAACATAATGTGTGTGTTTTGTAATATTTAGGAACAAGCAGAAAACTAAATTCAGTCGTGTTTTTAATGTATAATCAAATTGTTTTTAGGTGTGAAGTAGACATTCAGTGGTGCAAGTATCAATATATCACCAATATCAACAGTGATGTATTGCAAAATATCATAAGCATCTTCACAAAGGTTGGGGCTGTAGAGCTTCCATCAATTTGTTTTTATTTGGACATTTTGTGGATTAGCTGTGGTGACCAAGAGGTCACAATGCTAATATATTCACATAAAGAAATTGCATACACTAAATACACAGATATTGCTCTCATCACATTACAGCTAACCTTGTGGCTTCTATTTACTATCCACTGGGATAACAAATGAGAATGAAGATATCAGCAGCAGACTGGGCAGACTGTAGCCAGCTGGCTCTATTGAGTCCCAGGAACGCCTGAATGACCCCATCATGAATAGAGGTGTGACTGTCCAGATAGCTGAAGCTCCCTCACATGAATACTGACACCATTTAGAGCTTGACTTTTTTTGTTATTCTTTAAATTATGCATTCATTATATTGTGGCTGTGAGCACAAAAAATAATAATCAACAATCACTTCATGTGGCTTATATTTGGCCTTTTCATGCATTGATACAATTGACATCTACAATGATTTACTGTATTATTCCACCAAACCTGAGCTGCAATCACTCATTGCTTCTACATCATTATGTGTAGAATTAATGTAACTGTCTTTCTACTGCGAGTCAAGAACACAAATCCAATCAATTGGAGAAGCTTGAACAGATGGTTATAAGTTCAGTATTTTTCTATTTTTCAGGACCACTGGAATGAGACCAAGACAAAGTTGTTGCTGTTTTATTTCTTGATGTCTTGATTTCGATGGAATCCTGATTAACATAGTTTCAGATTTCTGGAAAGATAAGATGCCTTTTCTGGAAAAGACATGACTGTACTTTAAATGCACTATTTGTCTTCCTGAAAAAAAGACACTCCACAGTCAGGAGCCCTATCCAAAAGGCTAATATCTGTTCCTTAGGCTCACATTTACAGTCATTAGCTTTGCTGAAAGACGGGCGACGTATCGGTCATTGGAACTTAAGTCTATGTGTTATTGTATCCTACACTATAAACACCAAGTCATTAGGAATGCCTATCACTCTTACACCGATTATCTAAAGAGAAGTCACGATCCTCACAAATCCCTTACACATGGCTGTGTTTTACTAGGTGGTGCTCAATGGTCAGGGTGAGGGCCATCCTTCAGCCTGGTAAATGTTTCCATACTTTTGAGTTTATGTACTGCAGCTGCGTACTGAATTGTACTAATAAGACGATACCTCAATCAAGGACAGTTTGAAAGGCTGATTGCTCAATCTTCGTATTCATTGGGAGGCTTCAACTGTGGATGACATTGGTATTTGCACCAATGAGGCACACTTGTGCGCTCAATGCAGAACCAAGTCAGATGTTTTTTTCATTTTGCAGGACAGCAAGAGTCGAGTAATGAGATGGGTTTTTTTTAGATGTATTATTGTTTTTTTTTTCTTTAAACTGAGAAAATACATTGTGGTCAGTGGGCTGCAGTTCTCTCATGGTATACTGAATGTTGGCCCGTGTTTTTATTCCCAAAACAAGAATCTAACATTCTTCCTAGGAAAACTAATTCTCAGTAGAGTGATGAGAATGGACAGATTTGATGACATAAATTTAGAAATGGTTTGTTCTGGCATGGACAAACATGTTGTCTGAATGAAAGGAGAAGTTTGACTTCATAGGAATAACAGCAACACATTAGAGAGTGTGTATATTTGTTGAGCACCTGTCACCTCCATAAATCACATCAGACACATGAGAGGACACACAGGAAGAATGTTCTTTAATTATTCCCCCTCCATAGCTGTGCTAACAAGCTTTGAGTGAAAGCAGATGAATTCCATGCTTCATAAATCTGTAAGTTGGGGGATCACAATGTATATTTTAAAACTGACCATCTGAGAGCATCAAATTGAAATGGTCATGTTTTTTTGTGTGTGTGCTTCGTGTGTCTCGACAGAAACAGTTCAAACATCATTGTTGAACACAAATAAGCCATGGATGCAAAAAAGTTAAGACGATGGAGGCGTGGGTGGATGTGCTGGAGTACCTTCACTCCTGCTTAACCTTTTGCCTCACCTCGCTGAACCCATGACCCTGTTTGACCACACATAAGCACTCCATCAGCAGGATCATGGCCCGCACTTTAACCCCTTATATTGCAACAACTCTGATGTTGTAAGACATACAAGGGATTGCAAGGAAGTCTTCAGCAGCCTCTTTGTGACCCTGACTTTAAGGCTTATCCACGGTTGGGTCAGTTGCTATGGTAATAAGATCACACAGAAAGCAGTGACTTAAAGATCTTGACTGATATTGGACACTTTGTCCCTCTAATGTGAAAGGACAGGTGTGCGTCTGCTGTTGTGAAGCAAAAAAAAAATCAAAGATGGAGAGAGAAACCGGAAAGGTCTGTTTGAGTCATGCGTGAAAGGTCAATAGGTCAGTCAGATATCGTTATATGCAAAGCTTATTATTGGAAGTGGTGAATGTGAGGTGCAAAGTCCCTGAGGCCTCTTTTCAGCTAGTGCCATTAGTCTAAATAAAGAAATTCAACACAGTAATAAGTCATGCATGAAATGGTTGTTCACACTTAACCTAACAAAGCAACAAGACGGAATATTTAAACGTGTCATGTTGATGTAAAAGGTTAGGTAAATATAGGGGAATGCAATTCTGTTAAATTTAAAACAGCAGTGGTCATGATCATAATTATTTCCCAGAGCTGTAGGAAATTATGATCTCTAAAGGTGGATAACTTCACCTGAAACCAGCAATGGTTTCCATTGGAAAGAAAAATAAAATTCTGATTATTTGTTCAACTAAAATATGAACCAATGGTGTAACCAACACTCCAAATATATCCAGTGCTAAAATGTCAGCTTCTGATTAGGGCAGCTCTGGTTTTCATCCAGCCGTGATTGTATTGTATTGCGATAATTGTAGTTTTCAACACCTCTGAAATCAACCAAGAAAGCCTTTCCTTTTGAGAGATAACAAGACAGCTGACCTAACTACCAAAAGTGTCTGAAGACCATGTAGCCGTGTTCTTCGCTTCAAAGTTTCTGACAACAATTTTATTCAAATGCATAATTTTACAAGAAAATAATTTTTCATTCATAAGAGTATTTTGAAAACAGAGAAAAATTCTGAAGCTACATCTACATATACTAATGCTGTGGTTTGTTGACCGTACCTATGTACCTTTGTACTGAATGTCATGAGGAATTATTGAATTCACTATGTTATATTTATTTAGCACTCACTGTTTTTGGCCATTTCTTGTATTCACAATAACTTGTGATGGGTTTCAAGAAACATAGCAGACTGGTGGTTAATCAGAGCATGTAATCTTTGATTAGAGGTTCAGTCAACTTTAACTTCTCATTGACACTATGGTAATACTGGCAATAGGTAATGACTTTCCATAGTTTTGGGGAATGCAGCATGTTTCTTAAGTATCCACATACCAAACATTGAGAGGAATTTGTGAATTTGCTGACTTGTGATGCCTGATGCTGCACCTTGTCCAAATTTCATGGTTACTTTGATGGGGGTCACGCTGTGAAATATCCTTACAGTCCCGACCTTTGACACAATGCTCTCTGGCGACTGAACAAAAACGGTGCATGAGTGATCCAAACATGATGTGAGATTTGCTGGCGACAGACACAAGCCATCTTGACTCAACACTGTCACGCAGGAGGCTTTACTTATGTTATGTTATGCGAAAGAATAAAATTTATAAAGCAAATATCATGACATTATTGCTGGAAAAAAAGAAGCAATTCATGAAATCACAGGTTGCACAAGCCTCATTTTCTTTCTTGACAAATAGAAAATATGTTCAACACACACTTCAAGCACCCTTTCTTTGCATACATACACCAGACTTGTGCCAGACGTGTGCTAACTGAAGCAGAGGTCATGGTTTCTCTTATAAAAACAAGACTTAAATTATACCATTTGTCACAGATGAAAAAAAAAGCACCAAAAAAACATAATGTGTCTGAGATGAGATCAGTTAGGTTATCAGCTTTGTAACACAAACAAATGATGCATTTGTGGTAAAACATTACTGAACACAGCTTTACGTCATTACAGTGGTTGACTTTGTTAATGGGGCTGTATGATTATTCACCATGTACAACAGAAAAAACAAAACAAGTGGAAAGAAACAAGAGTGAGTTTTTGGCAAAAAGGTTTTACTACTTTTAAATCTACGCCACTGTATGAATCACAGCTGCTCTTTTGGGGAAAAAAAACGTTGGACTGACAAGTCGATCAAAAGCAATCAAGATGACTTACAACAAACACCTATTCATTTTCTGTGGGCACTTGGCCTGTTTGTTCTTTTAAACCCGCCTGCTTGAAGTAGAACCTCGCCTACGCATGACAAAGACCAAGTACAGAAATCTGTATTAAGGTGAAAAAGGGCAGATTTGCCTCACAAACTGGGCTTGTGTTTGAGATGTTTCCCTAAGGACTCCATGAAAAAAGCCTGACCACAGTCTAAACAAATTCCAGACAGATAAACCCACTGTGAATATCTCTCTCTGACAACAAAACACATGCAAATGCACACCATACACCCAGATCTGTATCAACAACAGACACTTTAGTATGAGCAATACGTAGCCTCCCTGAATGAGTTGAAAGAGTGATAAAGACACACCTGAAATAATGGTGTGAAACAAAAGTCATATACCATCTTATCAATATTATAAACAGCTTTAAAGGAGGTTATGCCAGAAAAATAGGAATACATTCTTAGCTGTTTATTAAAACCATACTGTGTTGACAACGTTGCATTGTTTTAACTCTGCAGACTTATTATTCTACTGACGAGACAAGAGGAGAGGATGTTCTGTCTGAGTACCAGTCTAAAAAATGTAGATGACAGAAATGTCAGTGATTCCTTGGTCTTCTGGGGATGAAAACATTTTCCATTTATTTTTTTGTAGTTTCTCTAACTTTGTTCATGTCTACAGTATTCAGTTTTTGGGGTGCACTTACCCAGGCAGCACATATTACATGGGTAAACAGTTTTTTTTCTGTAACCTTGCCATGAATGATATCTCCAGGCGACTGGGGTTAAGGCCCCCCTGAAACACCCATTTTACACCCTAAGCTGTGATCGTGATCCCATGTAGCAAGTAAGTGAAAGCTACTTTTTGATTTTGTTTGGCTTAAAAGCAAGTTGTATAATGCCCTTGGGCTGTCTTAACAAACGAGGAGCTGAATGGAGTATGTGTTTAGGGGGTAGGGATGACGTGAAATTCTTCAGGATCAGTCCACTGAGCCCCAGACAGATTCAATTAAAGGGAAAAATAATTATCTCTTCTACAATTACATAACAGAGCAAAAGGCAATACTCTTACAGACACTGAATCACCTACATGTTAACAAGTAGACAAATGTTTGAACATGAGAAATGTTATTGTTTACTGATCGCCTCTTTTGCTGCAATTGTGGCTAAAAATCCTGTGGTGGGGTGTAGCGTGGTGATCAGGATTTCACGGATAAAAATGTAAGGCAAGCCACCTCAACAGGAAACAAATGCTGCTCTCAGTGCTAGTTAAGCGTTGAAGATATCTTCCTCAACCTGAACTACAGCTTAATGTTAATAGGTTTCAAATTAGCATTGTTTAACTGTCCAAATACTTTCAAGCTTTTGCACACAGCCTGGGCCAGCTGTGCAAATATGAACAATTTACCCACAGGGAGTATAGCTTTCAATTAATACTCGAACCCATGGCAGATACCGACAGACAAGCCAATGTAATTAGAGTTCAAAACTCAGACACTAAATATATACAGGGACTGCCTGATATTTCTAGCTGACAGAAACTGCCAAGTTGAGCTTTAACCACAGATATGAAAACCGGTCGAAGACAAGCTTTCTAATCTCGTCCAGAAGTTTCGGCATAATATTTTAGCACTTTTTGAAGAACAAAGAGATATGGTAATGATGTTTTTTCTCCTCAAGATATTGACTGGAACAGTAAATGTTTCTTTTTTTTATTTTTTCTTACCGCACGTCCTGTGAACTGAAAGAAGGCCTTTTTATTATGCCACCATGAAAAGGCACGAAGACATAACTTGACATTTTGTGCGATACATGTGATGCTTTGTGATATGTGCTTCCATCTGAATTGTGTAGCATCAATACACAGGAAAAACCTTCTTAAGAAATAGTTTGGCACATAATCCCAGGTAGCTGACTGTTATATCCATCTTTATCATCCACATTGGACAGATTTTGTTGCACTTTCCATTTTTAGCCATTGAATTAAGATAAGTGGCCCACACTATATTTAAGTGGCTACATTTAAGGGAGAGCCTGTTACGTATAACAAGTAAAATCACACACTTTATTTTAAAGTGTCAACTCAACCAGATGGTATAGGGAGTACTGAGAGGAGCGAGTAGAAGTTTAACTTACATTTTGTGTCAGTAGGGCTGACTCTACATATGCAAAATATAAATTAAACTCCTTTTGTTTCATGTTAACCTCTTTTACAATTATTACTATCCATCCATTTTCTATACTGCTTATTCCTAATGGGGTTGCTGAGTAATTTTTTACCATACTTGTCAAAATAGAACAGAATGGAAGTGGTTTCCACTGCCTCTCTCTCTGGTCTTTCCCACCAGGTTATCAAACTTTATTGGGTTCAGATAGCACCTTAGAGTTGCTCTACTTCCCAGAAGCCCCCTGCTGGTTCTGGGGTCTGGTTTAGCCTGACGTACAGCAGGAAGCTGTTACAGGGCCGACGCAGGCCTGGGAAAGAGATGTATCTTATCAAAATCCCAGTTGACACAGACTTGGTAACTGATCACAGCTGATAACACTGATAAAGCACAAGCAGAGAAAAAGACAGAAGTCAGCAAGAATCTGTAAAATATGGAAACGGAGAGATGCTTCAAAGAGCAAGATTAACACAAAGGGCTTTTATCTATATTCTAAATCTTAACCAACAATCTGTAAAAGTGTTAATGATCCAACAAAAAGGCCACAGACTGAATTGCTCTCCTTAGTATTCTATATAACTGAGTCTGGAGACCTGCTGTTGGGGAGGCAGACATAATCTGCTGGAAGGCAAGCATTTTAATGTGTGTATTTCTCCACAGGGTTGCTCAGTAAAACCTTGACATTCTAACTGGACCACACAACAAACATGTAGTCTGGATTCGAACAAAATCCCCAGAGTTAACTCTACATGGCATCTCATTTTTTGTACCTGGGTCTACACGAGTCATGTAAAAGAGTCACCTCTCTGGCTTATATGATGTGGACTTAATGAATGTAAAGCTGGCTTCTGTGTCTGTGACTCATTCAGATGTTGTGGCTGAAGAAACCAGGTTTTCTTAAAGACACCAAGGTGGAAGGAATGCATGTTTTCTGTGCTGAAATTTCTCTATACTCTTGTTTTCTGTGTCCTCTTTATTAAGTATCAAGTGAAAGCCGCTGTTGCTGAATAGCTGCCTCACCAGCACACCGAAAGACATACAGTACCACACAGGCCACATTTCGGCAGTCTACCAGCATCTGAACAGGAGATTATCAAAGCTTCTTTACGACTATACGCCCCCTGAATGTTTTTTTCTCTGTTAACAGCAGTTTAAAATGAAAAGAAAAGGGGGGGAAACAATCTTATTTCACATCGCCTCTCTAAATATCTCACCTTACGCAGTCCTGACACCCAAAGCTGCTTTTGTGTGGGAGTCTTGCTTTAAATGGGTACTTTTAGGGTGCAGAGACAAAGTTTCTGGGAAACTTCACATCTACTCGTGCACAGATATGTTTGCTATTATCATAGACCATCTAATTTGATTAAGAAAAAAAAGAATTAGGAATGTGTTACATTTTGCGCCCCAATAAAAATCTGCACCTTACATAAGTGAACAGCAAAACCAGCAAATCATTTCAAAATATTTATTATAATTTATTTTCAAACCCCTGTTGCTCTAATTTGGACACAGCCCTAAATACTTGTGAGGCTTTAAAGAGTTCAAGATCCCTTTTTCATCTGAAGGATTGCGCTGTGATTTACAGACAGTGTTCTTTTTCTTTCATAATTCATATACCGTGGTAGGTTGTTATAGCTGTAACGCAGAAGATTTACCGGATATAGTTTTGCAATAAAAAAAGGAACTCACACAACCTACGGCTCATAAACCATTTGTTCATGTTAGCGTAGTAGCAGATTTACAAGGCTACTTTACAAGGCTTAATGTGAAATATCCATATGGTACATAACTGCAGCTTCCATTAACGTACAATATCTATATGATTTTTCCGAAAATGGGCTGGAGTTGTAAGCAGACATGTCACTCTTTTTCAGCTGTCACTCAAACCATTCATAATTGCCAGTACAGCCTTCTTTTACCATAAACTCTGTAGTGTATTTCTGTTTTTTTCCAGTAATTTCCACTTGGGATTCTTAAAGCAATGTACGTAGGCTTGTACTACAACATCAACAAATGAGCTGCTCATGAATGCTCACAAGCTTCTGTTTCACTTCACTGCAGGGCTCAGCAGCACCTGCCAACGTGCACAGAACAGTCTTCTCGGTGCAGGTGTGAGACATGCTTGCTGTTTATGGTCTTTAAAGCATAAAAAACAGATCTGACTTGTTCACGTGTTCAAGACACATGTGGAGAAAGTTGAAAAGGGCACCTCCAACCGTGGATGTGGCTGCTTCAAAGACCACCCATAATTGCTCAATATGTATGTACCACTTTGACTCCTTGTTGTTTTCTTTTTAAAAGATAGTTTTTCAGAGACTTAAAAAACACCAAGAATTTTTTTTGAAAACTCCAAGCACAACTTAACCTCTATTACAGTAAAATTTCTAATTTGTGCCGCTTGTCTCTTCAGCATGTTTTGTCTCTTCATCATGATGGATGAATTGATCTGTTTGAAGTTTTTGTAGAGCTGTTTGCCAGAAACTTGGCTTCATGAGGTAAATATGAAGGTACTCAATTTAATTTTCAATAAGAAGTGACCATTACTAGTCATTGTATGTGCATTGGATATAAAACATTTCAGATAAAAGGAGTTATTTTTTCTCTTTTATTAAAAAAAAATCAGTTCGGCTTCCTATGAAATAAGAATGAAATAAATTGCAGACATCCAGTTTCTCTTTGGAAATTTCGAAACTGTTCTGAAAGGGGGCAAAGCACTATTAAGCACTTTTCACCCATCCGTGAAAATATTGTCCTTATCCCACAACTGAATATTGAGCCTAAAAAACCCTAGGATAAAGACTTTAGAACGTCTTTGTACAGCTTTATCCTATTGATTGAGATGTCTGTGATTTTTCTTGTAATGAATGGTCATCCCCCTGTGAAGATTGCTTTGTGCCAACACACATATCTTAGTTCCCTAAAGAGCGTGAATCCCAGAGTGGAAACCGCAATCAGATCAGAAGCTGTTTCTGAATTATGGTAAGCTTACTTTGAAGGGGTTGACATGCAGAAGATGAATTTAGACTCATTGTCTAAGAGCTAAGTGTCTCCCAGAAACACTTAGCTCATTTTGTTTTGCACCTCCATGACAGGGTGAGCTAATGAGGAACAGAGCGTGGTTACAGTCACTAATCAAAGCCAGCTCTGGAAACAGGCCTTTAACTTCTTCTCAGTCCCCCCCTCCTCACCTCTTGCTGCTTTGTCCCTCCCCGACATTATCTGGCCCACTCTTCTTCTCTGTCTTTACCCACTATTGACTTGACTTCCTGTTCCCTCTCCTCTGTCTTTTTCTTTATATCCTGTATTCATTTGTTACCCGCTTTGCTCCTTGTGTTGGTGAAATACGTGTGTTGCCTTTGGTGCGCCTGCAGGAGGCCTCTGTGATCACATGGGTTGTTGGGAATAACAAAGGAGCAGAAGCAAATACCCCTAGGCTAAACCAGCCACCATGTTAAAATCCAGTGCTCAGGCAATTAAGGGATGTTTGTATTTGCACAGTTATGTCTATAACTCATCAGCGCATGAAGGCCATTTTTCTGTTTACATAAACTCATACTGGTGTCTTTGTATGCATGTGCATACCGCTGTGTGTGCAGGCACATGCAAGCAAATCTGCGCACACAATCGTCTTCATGTTGACGTATGCCCTCATGAAAAATAACTACCAGTCCTCCAATTTGGGAAATACTTCAAAGGCGCCGTACAGGATGAATAGCTTGTAACAATATCTCATATTTGTCAGTATGAAAGAGGACAAGATACTCTGTCTTCGCTCTTCTGACAGTGCTGTTTCCTTAGTCTGATTAATAGGTCTTTGATTACAGCTACAGCCGTGTGCTCGAGCATGGAGTGCTGCTTGGCGCTTGCTGTTATGGCCTGCTAAGTAACAAAGAGAACACATGAAAGTGACAGTCAGGTTTAGACGCTCTGTCATCCTGATTGACAGCTGTAGCATCGCTCGTTAAATGCTCTTTAAGTGTTTTATGAAGTGACCTGGGGATAGAAGAGCAGTAAAAAAGGCAGCAGCTGTGATCTAACAGCTCACCGGATCACCGAGAATAGAAGGGCCTCGGGGGGGTTGTCCCAAAACAGTGATGGCAAAGGGGATGGGTTGTGTCCAGCTTGGAGGAAAGCGCTTTCTGAGGAAATACTCTGGAATTCCATGATAATTGATCAGTCTTGGAAACATGATATGTGCAGTGCATTTGGCAAACTCATCCATCTGAAGCTGTATTGATTACTCCTGGTGTAATTATTTTTAATCTGCAGGTCAGACAGTTGCACAGATGGAATGATATTTCCTGTTTTAGCAAACATTTTTCCCACTCTTCTCATTAGCCTTTGATGGGTTCCTAGTATGACTTCCAAATTCTGAGTACATCTCTGTGGGGCTGTGGAGGGGAGGCCTTTAGATCATACTGTCAAAGTAGAATGAAAGTACTGCTAATTTTACAGTCTGGAGAGTTTGTTTTTTCATTGTTACTATTATTGTGTACCTTCACAATGAGAGATGTTTTATTTGCTGAAAAATAAATCATGTTTGGGATACTGAACAAACAGTGGTTAGTGCGCTGTTGCCTTGCATATTTATTTTCTCATGCAGAACTTTGGTATTGAAGCATTGTTATCAAGCATTATAACTCCCAAAAATTACAACAGAAGACTCGCTTACACAGTGTTTGCAAGAAGTGGTCCTAAAAGATAATATGTCTTTCACACTTTTTGGTTTTTGTCTTATAATTTGTATTAAAATGTTTATTTTTCAGTCTACTTTGTTTAGCCTAGACTAGAGAACTTTGTCTGAGTAACTTTCAGCTGTTTTATGACACTTACTCACCTGTTTGAGCATCTTGCACAGCACTCAGAGGCCTTAGGGTTGATGACAAACACAGTAGACCACAACTTAATTGCCTGCATGGGACACTGACCTGCGGAATAATCAGATGTGAACAGATTCCCTGCATCTCAAATGTTTTTTGGGGTTCTTTTGGTCTCCAGGCTAATGTATCAGGTTTAACGACCAAAAACATCAACTGTTTGAGAAGTCAGACTAATATACGAGACCAAAAGAAAACTGAACTAAATATGGAAAGGGATTGTATGTCAGTGCTTTTTGTCAGGGACTAAACATGTGGCTGGGGCGAAAGCATGGGCCATATTGTTTTTGTTGTGGTTTTCAGTGTCGGTGACAAAATAAACTGCAGGAGCTTTTGCTTGTGAGAAAAAGTGTGTTTGAATGTGTGTGTATGTCTCCTTATTTAATATGTGTTTATGTACCGTTGCATCATAGCAACAACTTTGTGGACAAATGCTTCTGTGTATACAAGTTCTTGGTTCACTGATTGCAACTTACACAGAATTAAGAAATTACAGTAGAGGGACAAAACCAAGCTGACGTGTTTAACAGATCAGATTAAATGCAGGACATTTTCAGCACAATCTGTAAACTACAATCTTCTTTTGTTTATGTTGTTAGAGTGAGTTTTGAACCACTTAAGAACTTTCAGAAAAAGAAACAAGATGATGGACCGCAGCAACATTCCTTTGGTTTATATATGAAAAAAAAAACATAAGCGCATGGAAACGGTACATCATCATACTGAACTTCAAAAAGCAGATTTAGTAGAGTTACTGTGAGTGGTAACATGTCTCTGAACTGTTTCTCGGCTCCTCCTGGGTACCATCGCTGGAGCAGCTGAAGGGTTTTTGTTCCCGTGGTAAGACAGCACCAGGTGTCAAACCCAATGGATTCACCATAAAGCGGCTCCACACCAGCTGTGTTTCATGTGGTCCTCTCCGGCATAAACTTACTGCTAGAACCATAAAAACTATCACAACTGACATTTGCTTTAAATCTGACTTTATGGTGTGGTGTAAAACGAGACGTTTTTCACTATATTTCGAGGATTATCAGAACGCAAACTGTTACTTATTATTACTGGTGTCTTGCCTGCAGTGGCAGAATGTTGAGTCATACTTAGTCTGGAAAAAAGGATATTAAAATGTTAATATTAATGTCATGACAGCATTGTGATGAAAGTAAAAGTGTTTTTGCTAAACAATCCTTTCGATGGATGATACAGAAGATAAAGTGTTACCCTATTTATTTTATATTGAAACATGATTATTTAAAACATGAAAACAAAAAGGGCTTTCCTTTGCAGGCAGCATGAGTCAGGGGAGAAGAAGCATGGGGGAATGTTCCTGTTATATTTGACTTAAGATGTTATGAGATGCTGTAAAATTAGACTAAAAAAGCTGCTTTTCCACCCTACCTTTAAAATGGCCATTGATTCCAAAGCTATTGTCGAGGGCCTTACTTCCCTTTTGATGCAACATCTACTGCTAAAGACTTTGTTGACAGGTCATTGAGGTGGTCCATATGGTGGAATAGAGGCACAGGGCTCGTGACTCTCCAGAGGAAAGCAGACAAAAGACGGAACCAGCAGGCCCTCAGCCACTCAGGCCTTCAATGGAGTACTGGCTGATCCCCTACTGGGGCCAGTCGTCTGTACGCTCTCAAACCCAATTCTGATCTATGGAAACTGGCAACTTCCCCATAATACGCGCAGCCATCCATTCTTCAGACCGCTTGGGCACACAGGGTCTTCTTGAAGGTGAAAAGCATTTGAGGAATGTTTAACAAGCCATTGGCTTTGGATATATTTTTCTGCCTTGTCACCAACAGCATAGAGATTTGTTTATGAATTCCAGGACGTAATGTAAGCGTTTCAAGTAAGTCTTTTTGAAATAGCTTGAAAAAAGAACATGAAATTTGGTATAGTATGTGAGAAATAAACTGTATGTGTTTGCAAAAGGGAAATGAAGGACTGTTTACAATAGAATTTGCAAAAATGTGACATATATGCAGTGGCTGCAAATGGTGATTGTAGTAATAACTGTGTGTGTGTGGTCGCTACGCTGTCCAAAGGTTGTTTAGTATACTGCACATTTATCTTTGAATATAACTGGTTCCTGACCGTTTATTCAAGTAACTAAATATCTGATTTAACTGCCAAAGATTTGCATTTTTATGTGATCATATCAGATGGAATGTATATGAGACTGTTCACATAAGCTCGTGGCATCTTGAAACTGTGCTCATCTACAAACACAGAAGCAATATGCTCATGTCCCTAAAGACCAAAGCAGTCCACAAGGAGTGGAGCAAATAAGCAGGCCTGTTTTTTGTGGAGTATTTAGTTCCTCAGCAACAAATATGAACAAAATAAGAAAAATAAACATAAAAAAACATTTTGGTGATAAATGACTTGTTCTTTATTGAGACTGTAGGCCATCGATGTTCTCCTGCCATTTGTGGTACAGTAACCATTCAGTTAATTTCATAATTCCCCATAAGCAAAGATCTCATGGCACTGAACACCCTCTCCTCACCGGTGCCCTGGTAACTCTGGTCATCTTAACCTTTGCATTATCATACAGTTGTTGGATAACCACCTTAACCAACTTAAATATTAATTCAATATTTTCTTCCATTATCTCTTGTTGTCAGAAATATCTTAAAATATCCTGCAAAAAAAGCATTGAAGTCTATAACAATCCCTGAAAAACACCTGCAACCCTTCCTGAACTTCAGAGAAAAGCCTGTTGTGTGATTTACTCTTGCAGTCAAACGGGAAACTTTGTAAGCACAGTAAGAAATATATTGCGCAGAGAGAAGGAGATGGACCCCTGGAGAGAGACCTCCCTAAACAGACGGACAGATGGGCTACACAGCGTTAAGCTGCAATTCAAAGAGAAAGTGGACAGGTGTGAGTAATTCATAACAGGTAGACTGGATGTTCAAAAAATGTTTCCCAGGACAACAGAAAGTTATTGTGTACAGTACATAGACCTAAGATAGTTACTGTGAATAAAACCACTTAAAATCGAGCGGCCTTTTACCATCAGTTTGAAAGCAGTTACTGTTCCATTTCAAGAAGAACACTACAAACAAGAATGACATAATAATAGGGCAACATGATGTTCCTGCCAATTTTCCTTGTGTAACTACACTGCAAAAGTTCATTCACTGCAGTAAGAGAAGGTAAGTCTGTGCTTGAATGTGCTCTTAGTTCTCTCCCATGACATGGGAGGTTGGCCCCTATTTTACAGCTTTTATCTGTTTGTGCATGTGTGCATTGGTGCTGAAGAAAAATCCCTCCCATTTGTAAAAGTGCTTGTGCAAGTCCCACAGCAGGACAACTTTTTGTGCAGACTCAAAGGTCCCTGTTTCTTTGGGGAAGTGAAAGTAACGTTTTTTTCCTGTTTGAGAGCAACCCAATAGGTTGTTGCGACGGGAGCACTTTGATCTGAAAAGCTCTGATGTTAAATCTCACTCCAAGCTGAGAGAATCTTACTCAAATAAGGTTTTACTCTTTCCTTGCTCTGTCGTTCTGTTTTTAACACAGACCCACCCATACACATAGACACTTAAGGGGCAGTCTTTGGGGCCTGTGAGAGAAGTCAATAAGTCCTTTCAGCTGTCAACTGATTTCACCCCGTGTGCGTCTCCTCTCCTGTCTGTCTCCATGGTTTCTTCTATAACAACTGACAAGATCCAAAACACAGACAATTTGAACTGATATCAAATGATTAAACAGCAACTGTTTAAGAAAAACTCTTGCGAGAAAAGACTGATACAACTTAAAAACCAACATTAGGGGATATTTATACTGGAAGATTCAGTAGATCACAACAGTGAAACATGGTTGTTCTAATTTGAAGGACATCTCACATATATCTCACATATTTTTAAGACAAGTGCCCTGTCAGCAGATGCTTATATTTCCCACAGTTGTGTGATGAGAGATGTGTCTCAAATAACTAAGAAAAAGAAAGAGCAGAAAATGCAAAGCTGGCAATTTATTCCTATTATTGTCGTTGCTCTGAGATTCAGAAAGAAATGTAACCTAACACTGTCTTCGGTCTGAGTAAAGAAAAGCTTTTGTGAGCCTCTCAGTGACGGTTTTCATGCTATAATTATATTGCCGAAATGCATTTAGTTCAGCTTCGTGTGTATTTGACTGAAATGGCCTGTCCAGGGATAATTGCCCGATGAATTTACGCATAAAAACACATAATCATCTAAGGAATACAAATTTGACGTGATTCATTATACCAACACACCATTTGTCAGTCTAATATTCACACATACATGCCGGATAGTTAGATTAAAGCCAAACGTCTGAAGGCTTGCGCACATCTGCATTCCATTAAATGTTCCATTAATTGATAGCCTAAAAAAACGCACTGTTGGCACACAGGATAAAAGACTCCGAATTTTAAGCTGAGCTGAATACAAACAGTTGTGTCGGAATTATTCTAAAATTCTCTAAGTTTACTGAGTCCCAAACACGATTTGGGAGGGGTTTTTACGGCAAGTCTTATTTACGAGAACCATTAAAGTAACAGAAAAAGTCAAGCTTTTTATAAGTCCTCTAATTAGGCTGAACGCTATTTATCCATTTGGTCCAAGCTCTTTAAGGCAAACTATGACTGAAACCAAACACAACTCCGAAGAGGTCTCTTGGTCCCCGTGTCAAAAACCAAATTAAAAGAAAAGCAAACGTAAACGAAACGTTTTCGGTTGATCTCAGATTTTCTTGGATGGTCTCGTTTTTTTTTTTACGTGCGCAGTAAGTGGGTGCCCTGATCAATTTCAAAATCTGCCAGAAAACAAAGCCAGAAGAAAACATTATAGCAAAATAAAAGTGACGAAAGAGACAGCGTTTACAGTCAGAGTGTGGAGACATTGTTAGTTGTGATTTAATCCATTTTTACGCCATGATTGTGACGTGTGGCATGGAGGCTTTTACTTTTCAGACCGGAAGTTTTTTCCTTAATCCGTCTGAACAACTTGACTGTGGTGCGTAATTTAAAAGACTTCGCAGGAGTCCCGTCTGTCACAACTACTCTGGATTTTACCCTGAGAAGACTCGAGCTACAAAGCTTTTAACGCAAAATGGATGTGAAATTGCTGGCAGTCGTGGCTGCGCTCACAATGGTGATATATGCGCCTCCGTCACAAGGTAGGAAGTTATTTTCTGATTATAAGGCTGTAAAATAATGTAATGAAAAGCTGCAAGTTACAAACTTTTCTTTTTCTGCTTTGTGTCATAGTGGAATTTGTAAAAAAAAAAAAAAAAGATTACATTTTTACTTTATATGTAGCCTATGTATTATTAGCATCATATATTATTATGAGCATTATCCTTTTCCATCACTCATTACGTTTTTTGGATGCAAGCTCTGATTACTTATCGTTGTGTTTTTTTTAATGAAAGCATATTTGTTTTGTTTTTTTAGAATTTGGTTATTTGATAATCTGCAAATGTATCCAACAAACAACATAAATGTGCCTATTATTCATTATTTAAATTCTGAAGTTTATTCTGAAGCACAAATGCTTGTTTGATGCGTCCGTGAGCTTGGGTTGCAGTAAGAAGGGATGCTTTTTCCCGGTGCATAAAAGAACTGAACAGTGGCTCTTGGCTGTTGGAGACATTTCTCGTCAGATCACTGATCAGCATTTGTTCTTCCATTGTTTAATTACGCACAAGTTAGGCATTACGAAGTTTGCGCTTGTCTACGTGGCGACAACTTGTGGCTGCAGCACCTTTTGTCATGTTAATACCGTTAGATCAGGTGTAAAAACAATTTGCATTGGGGTTTAAGCTGCAAAGGCATGTCTCACCATCTGTTGTGTGAACCTATACTGTTGCCATTTTTATGCACTCAAAAAGATCTTAGTGTTCACATTATTCTACATGCATTTTTATTGAAGAAAAAGCCAGACAACAAAGTTCTGTTTATTTGTTCCACTTAAATCAACTGTTAACATCTTTGCGTAAAATACTCAAAAGCCCAGACTGTAGTGGAAAGTATGCACATCCGTTATGAGCTACAAAGACCACACAGTGCAAACCTATGTGTGACTAAAAAGAGTTCAGTGTTTGTGACTCTACACGTCCTGATTATCACCTCTTTCTCTGTGTGTGTTCTGTTTGTAATCTAAACAAGAATCAATGAGGGCTAAACTGGATTTAAAAAAAATACAAATCAGGTCTAAATACAGGCTTTATGACCCTGTGGGAGCAAAGTAGATGATGTAGTTAATGGATTGTTGTAAACCCTGAGCTGCACATCCACAGTACAGTGTACAGACTGTAGATTTTTTTTCACTTGGCGGACACCCAAGTACATGATTTAACTTGTAGATCCAGAGAAGAAGATGTTGTAAATCATTTCATTTGCTGATAAATTTTTATTTTTGTTTGTCTTCAATTGAACCCCTGTAATCTTTTGATTTGCAATGTAGCGCACGTTATTGCATGTTCAAAACAAGCTTTGCTACAAATTTTGTTTTGTCTGACTGAAATGTATTATTTCTTTGCTTCTGCAGCAAAACCCATCAGTCTGGTGGAGCGATGCTACTGTCGTTCCACCATTAACAACGTCCCACGGGGGTATATCCGAGAGCTTAGGTTCATCCACACGCCTAACTGCCCATTCCAAGTGATGTGAGTGCTGTTCTTTCACTGTTGAGTTTGAAGGCAGCTTGTTTTTTTCTCGGTACTAAAAACTCTTAAACAGGTTTCTTACCAGTTAGAGATTTCTCACCATCAATCTCCAAGTGCTGACAGGCCAGAGAAAAGAGTTACGCATACATATGTACACCCACGCCCCTCCATCACTCACTAACATGCACACAAAAAGTGAGCATTTTTTACAAGTACCGCACTGATGAATCCACAGGAAGTGGATGCTGTCCTGTTTTCAACAGGAGAACAATAATCTCAGCTTTTGTTACAGTGTTGGTTTCTCGTTTTTATACACTGCTCACATCAATTAGTTCTGGACTGTGTCATTTTTTCATCCTGTTTGGAGCAAAGTTACAGATGATAGTGCTCAACAGTAAAAGTATTATTGGTTTATTTATGATACAGAGAGTGATTCTGACATTGAAAGCAAACTGTAAAATTAGGGTAGGGTTCATATGTTTATTGAAATATTGCATTGATAGCTATGTCTTTAAAGCCTAAAACATTAAGATTGAAAAAATGTGCTATTGTCATTTCCTCTTCACATGTGTGGAAAGCAAAATAGTGTTAATTCAGACTATTTAATAAGTGTCAGAACACCCAGTGACTTTAAATTTGCATAATTAACTCTTTCATCTTCATCTTATGTTTGTACTGAAATATCTTTTTTCTTTCTAATCAGTGCCAAACTGAAGACAAACAAAGAGGTGTGTGTGAACCCTGAGATTCGGTGGCTGCAGCAGTACCTGTTGAATGCTATCAACAAGTGAGTTCCAATAAGACAACACATGATGGCTTGTATCAGGCTTGAATCGGTGACTCTTTGGTAACCATGAAATCCCTTAGTCTCCAAATTTCCGCTCTATTGAAATTTGAAGAATACAATGCAGAAATGCATAAGAACAAATATGCTTTTGGACATCTATCCAATCACCAGTGGGGAGAGACGGCTCTCTATTGCCCAATTTATACTGGAGCCCAAATTCTAAACATGTGGCTACATGAACAAGTGGGGGTAGAGACTAATTCCACAACAACACAAATTGTGGTTTTGATGTGGGAAGATCCATCAACCTTAAAATGGCATTTCATCTTATCTTAACTGCTGCTGCAGGTTAAAGTCTGTCTACTAGTGCTTATACAAGAATCATGTCTGCAAGTATTGATAACATAAAAGTTCGTTATATCCTTATTGTTCACTGTGTGAGAGTTTTGGTGTTGTGGTAAGAAAGTGATTGACACATACAGTATTGTATAAAACTTTTTAATTTAGCTTTTTCTTGTGCCAGTTCAGTTGTCATTAATACATCTACTTGGCAGCTTACACTCATTTTAAAGTCAAGCTTAGACTCAGGGGGCTGAAAGCCGCTGCCAACAAAGGCCGTCTCCTTCCTACATTGAGGAAGTGAAATGTTTTCTCAAAGGTTTTGGTACTGTTAAGTTTACAGAATTAGGTTACCATCTCTTTGCAGCCATGTGTTTCTAAAGAATTAAATAAACTGGGAATAAACTGTCATGGGAGCAGATAATACATATAAAAGGATTTTAAAATGCAGTGAATGAAAAAATCCGTCCTGCATCAATTACCCAATAGCAAGTGACTGATCCACCCAGTAGGCAGTGATACTGGCATCATCCCACAGTCAGACTGTCTGTCTGTGGATGATTGTGGAGTCTTTTGCCTGCTGAGGTGTGAATGTCATTCTGCATAACAAAACATCCCGAGTAGAAAGTGGATGGTGCTCATTTGCAATGGGTCTACACCTAATGTGTTTCCAATTACACATAAGGCCAAAGGAGAGTCAAAAGGATAAAGTGTTTTACAATGTGTAGAAACGCACTTAGTCCTAATTTATGGTTTGTGCTCAGATTTAGTCTTGTAAACACAACTTTGATTGCCTTTTTATGGCAGTTTAATGTGACTTAGCAGAATTCCAGTGTCAACAAATAAGCAGCCCACCCATGTTCAATTGTTTATGTTGGTATAGTGTATACAATTTAAGCTGAGCTATGTACATACCACAATGATAATTAATGTCCTCCATAAGGGATTTTTTACAGGGGCTCAATCAAATCAGAATGTTAGATTAAGTTTAAATCGAATAGGGTTTAAGTTTAGCTCATGTGTACGGCTTAACAGCATTTTGGCCCTGTAAACGTGATGCAGCTGTTTTGATTTGCAACCTGGAACAAGATGCTAAATTTTGCACTTGAACAAATACTTTTCAATTCAATTTCAATTTGTGTTAACTCATTGCAAGTGAACTCTTTAATGCTTGTACAAACTGATACTTTATCAAAGTTATTTTTATTATTTGTTCTTCCGATGGTGTTGTTGCCATATTTAATTCCTGTTCTAAATTAAATTGTTCCTTTAGGATGAAGAAATCCAGACAGGCCAACTAAAAAGCCTGCAGAAATCCTCCTGAGCCATCACTGAGGATTTGGACTGCCGTCACTGATATGTGACCTGAGATCGTCTGGTATGTTGAACAGCACTTATCCCCACTACTCTGCTGCAGCCTTTTGCATGGAGAGAACCTTCAACCTGAACATCGGCCCATCCGTCCTACCGCTGTCTCCACCATCACCACTGCCACCACTTATTACAAATATTATTACTACAAAGGGCTATTATATCTCTAAGTGTATGTTTTTTTCACAACTCTTCTTAAATTTGTCCTTTTTGTTAATGGACTTAAACAGTAAAGATATATAGATAATCTCGTCAACCTTCTGGCCTTTCTGTCAAGACGAAAGCGCAAAGAATTTGAGGTCGAATAGTCAAAATGTAAGAGGTGTGTGTTTCTTCACCACGCCTGACTTAGCATCCACTTTTTAAGAATGAGACTTTGCGCTGCTGAGCCAGAATCTGCTTGTCCTTGTCATTCAGGTTTTTCACAAAATGTTAATCAAAGATTGGTTTCTTCTTTTAAAAAACAACTTAAGCTCAAGCCACTTGGCACCAAGGAATTTTTCTGGGTGCCAGCTACCGCAGACTTAACGTAAGATGTGCACAAGATCCCAATAAAAATGCCAATTATAACATTTTGTGATGGAAACAGGGATGCCAAAGAGCTTAAGCATTTCCTGAGTTTAGCTGTGGCTACGATTATGTGACCCGGGATTACAAGTGGGGCTTTTTTAAAGTCCTTGCGCAAAGCTAAACATCTGGTTTCCAAAACTTTTTAATTTAACAATGGATAATTTCAAATTTACTGGAAGAATACATCAGTGAAAGGGAAGAATAAATTATAATACTGAACAATTATGGCTGACAACTTGAAATCAGTTTCACTTGATTGAAAGCACATTCAGAATAAGGGTGCATTACAATTTTGGTAAATGCTTCCATATCAACAATGAACACACAGTGTAACACTGTTCGCTGCAGAGAAAGCAGTGCCTAAACTGACAATGAAAAGATGCATATGGATGTGACTACCTACAGCTGTCATGCAGATAGTAATGCACTTTATATCTGATGTATTCATGTCACAACAGCAAATTATTCACTAACTCTGATCATTATTGTTTTTCTTTTGTTGTTCTTTTTGTGTGTATCATCGTTCTGTTTCTGTGCTCTTTCCTCTTAGTGATCACTGAATCTGTAGCTGCAGTTAACTGTTTAAATTTGGAAATCTTTACATGAATGTGTTTAACTCTCCGTCTCATATGTAAAATTAATGCTATACAAATGTTTTATTTTTGTACTCTTCTGCATTTATATATTAAATCCAAACATTTATATGAAGGAACTTTAATCTCACAACTGAGCCATCAATTTTTCTTTTTTGTGAAATTTTATTTTCAAGAAATGAGTAAAAGAAAATATTCAAAAGCAGTTTTAAAATGTGCTTTCCTGTATACAGTATGAGCTTTTATTATCGTGCATAACCAAGCTTTTACTCTGATAAATTCATATACGCAGCTCTATTAAGTGCCTCCTTATAATGAGAGCAAACTAGGGTTTGCCACGACCGACATGCAGCTGCTGTAATCTTACAGTACCAGCGGGTCAGAGGGTAAATGTAAAACTTTCATGTGAGAACATGTGTTTGGCTTCACTCACAAGGGCAAATTAAAGGCAAGGACAATGATCCTGCCTGCTATTTAACTATTAACTCAACAAGCAGCCATTAGGAAAACATTAGAGCTAAAAGGGATGAACTTTTAACTTCTCTCAGAGCATTATGGGAGGCGGATCGTTGTGGTGAAGTAAGTGGTGTACTGATTGAAACATCAGAGAGAGATCAAGGGATATGAGTGGCAGCCCAGTTTGCAATTGATAAGCCTTGAAATCCAGTTGAAAGAGCGCCCAGTAGGACAGTAGCTCTGGCTTTCAAGTAGAGAATGGAAAATTATTGGATGTAATCATTGCATTAAGAGACAGCAAAAATTGATTTCACCGCCAGAATCTGCTTGATAGAAACTTTAAAACATAGAGTTGACAGCTTGTGTTTTTCTTTATTCATCTATAGAGTGAATAGATACTCGTATTTTACATTTGTATTCCATAAGTGAACCATTAAAAGATATTTGTTCACTGACTACTTCAATTAAACATTTTAAGACAAAGAACTGTCGTTTGCCTCACGTCATCAGTGTCTGGGTTTATCTTGTATGACTGCATTAGTGCTGACTGATCTGTGTGGGCTGTAGAGCAACATGAACAAAAAGGGAATTTTGATGGTTAACAGCTCTTTGTAATAGTTGATAATAACTGTGTTTTCTTGGGTCCGGTGCCAACACCCACCAGTTAAAATATGCAGGTGCTGTAAATGGTTTCATGTAGTGTGAAGTAAAAAAACAAAGAAGGGTGTGTAAAAGGTTTAACTGCACATTACATATAGTTGCAAATGGAAAATGTGGAGGCAGGGAGCAAAACAAAAGTTTAGAGTATCACACAAAGCTTGTAAAGTTAAATCATTCATATGAAGTGTTTTCAGATAAACAAAACAGTTAAAGCAAACATGTACAGAAATCTCTGCCAGAAAGGCGTCATTAAACAAGAGGCTATAGATGGTGAATGAGATGTGTTGATCAAGCATTAATGTATCTGCATGTGAAGCTTACTGAAGGGGAACAGAACACGCTGATCAGAAGAGTAATTGGTAGATAAACATCACTGATCCTCCCGACAGCCATGTCAGTACTTGAGCTGCGTTGGGCAACGAGCCCAAAAAAACACACAGGAGATCACACTTTGTCTTTTTCACATATCCATCACCAAACGTGCACGTACAGCAGACATAATCAGTTGTGACATGCCACAACATTATATATTTTGACCCAGAAAGGATAAAGTGTCCCAATGCTGACAATACACTGAGGAATAAAAAGACTAAAAAATCATTTCATTACCTTGATATGAGCTAACGTATTAAAGGTTTGCTCAATAGCTGAGAAATGTACAAAGGAGGAAAATTCATATGAAATTCATACTAAGCATTGCCTTCAAATTTATTTGGGGGATTGGAGTCCCACCACATTGTTAGAGGAAAAGCTGACATCCTGACAGATGAATAATGACGTGTCACGTGATGTGAAAATAATGACAGAATTGAGGGACGTGCTGAGTGCTTGTACATGTTCTCTCCATCTTTAGCTGTAAGGGCTCCCAGATGTGCAGCCAAAGAAACTCCACTTGGTGGTTATTCATCATAGCTGTAAAGAATGAAAACGTAAAATAGCCTGTACATGTGTGCGAGAGGTCACAGAAACCCACTGAAGCCCACAGAACATTACTCCTCCTGCTCATAACTTTTTTAATAACATTTATAAATGTAAACATGTATAATCTTTAATTTGTATTTGCATTAATACATATGAACTTTAAGTGACCATGATGTCACTAACCAACTTACTTTTCTTATTACATTCAACAATTAAAAAGCTGTTCTAGTTCTCTTTCACCACCTAAACAATCCAAGGAAGCTGAAAACCCCCAGAATAGTGTTTTAATAAATCAAAGAGACTATTTCATTTCTGGGATTTCTCAAAACAGAACTAAAGGGAATAACTCAATGAAAATATTGTGAAATGTTTAAACACATGCAGTTTGGGGACATGAGTGGATTCATATCTGCTGTTCTTTTTTAAGTTACTCCACTGAAAGTCTAATGTTCCTGCTTTCACTCTGGGAAAATGCTCTCCAGTTTTACGTCTTTTGGTCCAATTCCCTCACCATAGAAACCGTGATAAATTGGCAGAAAAGAGCACATTCATAAAACTATGTGTTGCATGGATGTTGGCAGTATCTTTCTGTCTCTTTGGTGTCTTGTGAACTTTTTTCTTCAGGGAGAAATTCATGGTCTTGCATTTACTTTTGATTTTTGGAAAAGGAATCTGTGACACTTTGTGTTTCCCCCCTCCCTCCAATTAGCTGAAAGCACAAGGTCAGCTACTGAGGGGCAGACACTTGGCTGTCATGTGGGATTGATCTTTGGTGTTACTCTTAGCTCAAACTGTCTCTCCACAATTCTTTCACACCATGCTTTAGATGTGGAAAAGGTGAAATACAGAGTCATGAGAAAAGTGTCATTTAAACGTAAAGATGAAACCAGTATGGCTCTGTGTGCGATCTGAGTTCTCTGTATATTATTCCACATCTGAGGTCCATTTGAAAAAAATACTTCTATAATCGCTTGAATTATTTTTTGGGGTTCCATCTACTTTGAGTCAATAAACTGGGTTTTCTGTATTTACACAACCCTGCGGTTTTCTCTGTGATAGGATGCCCATTTGTTCTGGATCTGTCTTATTTCTTTTCATAGTATATACCATCCTTCAGCAGTACAGCTCACAACTTTCATCTATGATTTCTGTCCATATAAACTTTTAAAGATACTTAAATTCTTTGAGAGATTGTTATCAGGAATGTGTGGTATCAAGACTTCCTGCTCTATTTAAAAAAACCTGCTCCTTTCTACCCCCTACCCCCCATCCCCCTGCCAGGCCACTGTCCTGGGGCACTCTGTGCACCAAGTTCATGCTCCCAAAGGGAAACATTAGAAGAGTTGTGGCTGTTCTGGTATCAGATGACTTGTTGCACATTTCCACGACTCGAGTAATGATTTGTAAATGACCTGTTGATTGTTTAAAGGGGAGTCGCTGAGTGTTGTGAAATGCGCTAACACTGCCAGTGACCCGGCAGAACATTAATCACAATTATGACAAAATTACTCAGCGGAACTTCTTCAAGGAGTGAGCAGCCGCAGCAGCGGACGTTAGAGGTGACCAACGTGCAGCTTGCAACAGCGGCATCATGTGTGCGTCTGTTTGCAAATGAATGGGGGGCTAATATAGGGGCCCCTATGAGTGGTTCAAAATGTCCCTCCCGCAGTCTCTATCTTTCATGTGCTAATATTACCAAGGTTATTGGTGCCAACACCATCCATCTCCACACATATGTTTGCTTGATTGCGGGGCCTTTTTTCTCTTCATAAAAACACGGGCCATGGACCAAAGTCCTTCTGTGTGAGTCTGTTTTCAAACCCAGAAGAAACATGTTGAACACTAGGGGTTAGTTTAGGAGGAGATACAAAGGACTCGCGCCATACAAGGGACGGTAGGAGGGCCTGGTCCGTGGGGCCCAAGGAGCCTGAAAGACTACCAACTTTAAAGTTCACCCACATATCACACACTGGGTTTCCCTTTATGTCCATTCCTTTAGGGATTATCGCCCACGTCATCAGTGGCAGATCTCTATATGAATGGTGTGTTGAATATTTGTAAGTAAGTGGCAATGTGCACAATGCGACACCCAAAGAGCCTCTTGAGCCTCTTTGGCTCAAAGAAATGGAACTCGAAAACTCCATAAAGGATCTGACAAACCAAAAGAAAAAAGAAACAACTATGCCATTATCTTGACATGAAGCCCATATACTGTACTTGTCGCATCTTTAATTCCACAGATTTTTTTTCTTTGAGGGTGAGTAGTATAGAGACCTTTCTGTTTCCCTGCAGTGTGACTCAGTGCCTCAGCATGCTGTCCATATGTGTAGGCAGGGAGGTCTGATGGCTAATACCATCCACCAACATTGTTCCCCTTCAGACAATTTAATTTGGTAGGAACAGAGTGAACAAACAACAGTTTTACCCACAATACATCTGAATGGCATTTTGATGTAAGTGATACCCCACAAATATTATGGGTAGTCTTTATTTCATTAGGTAGTATGTGGTGTTGCTTTGAGCTGACAGAGGTTATTTCAAAGAACTTGACCATGTGAAAATGATGTTTTCCAACAGCAATGCATGCTTTCCAAAAACATGAGTCAGTTCTGGACATTCAACGTGACAGCAAGCTTGTCTTTTAAAAAACAACTTTATTTAGAGGAGATTTTAGATAATTACACTTTCACTTATACCACCAAAAGCTAAAATATTGGTTTGTCCAGTGGTGTCTCTTAACTTCCTGCATAACAGTGAAGTTGGACAGTAGATAATATCGGTATCACGAGTAGTGGGAATGCTTATTGTTAAGAAACAGTCTGTCAAAACTTTTCTGGACAATAAGAAAAAAGTGCTTTGCTTTTTTTTTTTTACCAAATTATTTTGAAGGAAAGCATAGTTAATAAGAGTGTTTATATATCCTTTATTTTCATTTAAAGTATCAAAAATAATAGGATGAAATGTATAATTTATTTGTACAGTTTTTTACATTTGGCAGATTTTCAGGAACAGGTTAAGGCGGTTAAATCAGAATGACTTCCACTCATTTTAAGAAACTGTGATTTAGATTGCTTTACCAAACAGCGAGACAGTAAAGGTTTAAATTAGTGTTCACAGTAGAGCCCGGCCAGAACAACATCAAAACCAAATGTTTTATAGAGAGAAACACTGGAATAGTATTCCAGCTTCCATTCATGTCTTTGGTCTGGCCCGTCATCTTCTGTAGCTGGATCAGTGTTACAAATCATTTCCATCTTTGTTTTAGGTTAAACATCCACTCCATCAGACATATCAGTTTTTGCTTAATCTTTTGTCCTCCTTAAATTGACGTTGGGTGTCAAAAGCTCATTTTCAGGAAACAACAGAATGCCTACCAAACAATCCCTGAAGCGGTAGTGATGATAAGGGATAAATATTTAAGACCTTCCACCTTACAGTCTGCCTGCTGAATTTGTTTCCATCCATCTGGCCAATTTAATGACGTCTTCCTGGAAGCACATCTATGGTTATAAGAAAACACAAATGTCTGTTGCAGTTTATATAAAACACATCAAAGAAGAAAGAACAAAGGCCTTGTAATACCCAGACTGACAAGAATTCTTTATCGATCTGGAATAAATAGCACAATATAAAGAATCGTCTATATGCTTTCTGTTCTTTAAGATGTATGAAGTACATTTATAATGAATAGTTTTTATTAATTTCAGATCAGTAGAAAACTACATAGCAATGCAACTCACTCAGTGTTCCCACAGATCCTGGTTGTTCAGCTTATGAAAACTTCAGATAGTGAAAAGTTGAGAATAAGTGATGAACTTTAGTATTACGACACTGCTGTGCGAGCCAAATAAAAAACTAAGCCATGACAAAGATGGATTTGGCATTAAGCTGGGCCATCAAGCTGTAGACTGTTTTCCCCCCTCCATCTATTAGTACACGGTTGTTCACAGTTTATTGCAAGTCTGTGAACATATTTCCCCAGAAATAAATATTTCTGTTGGATGTTCTTATTCTAAAGTCTGTGTACTCAACACAAACTATCTATCTATCTATCTATCTATCTATCTATCTATCTATCTATCTA